>CAXIVR010000007.1:99352236-99952236 GCA_964035755.1 Teleogryllus oceanicus
AGTACTAATGATTTGGTTTTTATGTTGAAAAAGAAGAAGAAAAGGATGATTCTACCTTGCATTACAAATTTGTTATCATACATGCCATAATGTTGACGGACGTTTAAGGAAGTGATGTAAATTATTTACATTATCGAATTATTGTGAAATAAACCAATAGTAAAATTACCTGTATCATTCATTTGATTGAAAACGCGTCACGCAAACTATTCATATCGCTGATTTTCTCCCAAATATTACTAAAGAAGAAAATGTGGATTTACTTCAAGTAAGTTTCTTGAATTTTCTCTGCGAGGATAACGTTGTTATAACTAACCATTCATACATGGATGCAAAATTATTTATTTTTTCTTATATTTACGCAATAAGAGCAAATAACAATATTAATTTAATGCATAATTCTATAAACATTTTGACGATTATCTTGTGTGATATTGCAGATTATTAATCGATTGCGCAGAAATATATCAATTAATTCTCCACATTATTCGCAATAGTATTAATGAAACTGAGTTTCAGAACGGAAACTGAAGAAAGTGCAAAAAATATATCAAGGAAAAAAGTTTCAACTTCTCCTATTCATGAAAATAGTTTGAACATCTTACGAAGTGCAATATTTTGTGACTGAAAGTAAATAAACGAATTTACGAAATCACGAATGAATTCATGAACGAATTGCGAAACGACGTAACTTTATTTATAAATAGATAACCTTAGGGACAAAATGAAGGGCATGAAAAAATATGTTCGACATACAGCACTGAGAGATTTTTTTCTAATTCTATAGTACTATATCGTAACCGATCAGATTCTCATGAGACCCGTAGAGTCCTGCATCCCTCACCAGGGCAGTTCGGAATGTGCGTCGGGATGCGTCTCGATGAGCATTCAAACGTATAGCACTAAACTGCGATTTATTCATAACTGCTTGTGAAGTAAATGAGCTGTTACGATGTCATCTAAAGGGAAGGTTGAGCGCCGCCATTGTGACGTCACTGCAGTGACGTGTAAGGTCCCGATTGGATGGCACGGTAATAGCTGATGAAATGTCACAGGCAGCTATGGAAAAAGGCGCGCCGTGGCGGCGGTGCAGGGGGGGGCAAGAATGGCGGGGCGTGCGGTGCGTGTCGACGGGCACGGCACGAGCCCCCCCCCTTCTCCCGCGCGTGCCCGCCCGCCACGTGCGTGGCCAGCCCGCGCGCGGGATGTGAACCGGGAGCAACGTTCGCCGCCGCCGCCGCATTGTTCGCGTTGACCTCCGTGGGAGCGTCGCGGTCCGCTCCTCAGAAGCGGCCGCCTCGCCCCCGCGGCCTCGGCCCTGGGCGGAGAAGCACGCGCGCCTCGGCTCCTGAATGGGGCTACCAACCGCCCCCTCACACTTGATGAACGCATTGCCTTAGAATATCCACACAACGCAATCAATCAACGGAAAGCCACTCCCTACGAACGACTATCGTTAAGTACATTCGAAAGCAAGGGGTTGTAGCAGTAAATGGCGAATGAGTGTATTATTTCAAGAAATTTTATTTCTTTGTAGATAATTGTTTCTTTCAGGAAGATGGTGTTACGAAGAGTATTGAACAGCACACAGCAAATTTGGTTGTTTACAACGAACTTCAATGCGTCTGTTGTTTTCTGTTTATCGTTTTAAGGACGTTGAAAACTACAGTATATTTTATTTATCGTTTCTACCTCTCATTTTTAACGCTCTCGTTGTAACCCTCTCCTTTCGGACCGAACGTGTTCTGTCGTTCTTTCCTTCCTAAAGTCGATTATTATTGAATTCGTGTTCAACTAAGTTCCCAGGTTTGCTTCTGATCGAATTTAGTGAATTTTTAGGACAATTAAGTATGTCTATCGGAGGAGAAGAGAGATTCTAAAGCGAGCGGTTTCATGCGTTAAATACGCGACACACAATGACTTCTGCTGGCATATTTTCCAGCTACTATTAGTCCGGCGAAAACTATATATTGCGTTTAAGCAGAAATCTGAAAAACTCAATAGAATTAAGATTGATGGTTTCTAATAGTAGAAGTAATTATCTTTCTGCTTGTTCCCGTTCGACGCCCTTTCCAAGTGCGCCGAGCGCCGTGGTGAACCGCAAGCTCCGTCCTCGTGTCCGACACCTTGCTTCCTCATGTGCTCCGCCCCCGCTCCGTCTCGGGCAGGAAGCGGCTTCCTCGCCCGGACGCTTTCCCGCCTTTCTCGCCGCCGCCCACCTCGCTCGTTAAAGTCGTCGGAACCCCCGCCCCCGCCTCCGCCGCCCTGACTGAAGTTTCCGCATGTTTTTCGAAACCGTCTGCCGCCTCGCTTGCAGTCGCCGCTGCCGGCCGGGTAATGACGCGGGCGCCGCGCGGCGTTTCGCAAGGTTCACACGTTCGCGCCGCGTTGCGGGGGCGGGAGTTGCGGCGGCCGGGGCGGCGGTGGGGGCGAAGGCGGAGATGGAGGCAGTGGTGGAGGGGAAGGCGGAGATGGAGGCGGTGTTGGCGGGGGAGCCAAGGCAGAGATGGAGGCCGAGTGGGGTGGAGGGAAGGCGAGTGGAGGCGGTGTTGGCGGTGGAAACAGTGGTGGAGGCAAAGGCGGAGATGGAGGCGGTGTTGGCGGTGGAGGCGAAGGCAAATTTGAGGGGTGGTGAAGGCAGAGATGGAGGCGTTGGGGGCGGGGGGGAGGCGGGTGAGGCGCTGATGGGGGCGGGTGGGCGGGGGAAGGCAGCAGGGGGGGAGAGAGGCACGGCGTTGCCGGTGATGTCCACGGGGCGTTAAAGGACGCGACTCCAGCCGCGCGCTCTTCTCGTGACAGTGCGTCAGCTTCTGGCAAGACGTGCACAAAAAGCAGTGGGAGGCGGGAGACAATGGCGCTCCGTCTGTCCTCAATGACCACCAGCACGTTAGCACATTACCATTACGAAAGTGCTGGAACAGTAAACGTATTTTCATGGGATGTTCTCATTTTATAGGATTCTTCCTTTTTCTACTTAAGCTAGTCCGTGCACTGTTCTCCGCGTTCTTGAGGTACCGCCGTAGTCTTTCGTGATCGTGGAGTATGAAACATATAGGAAAAGGATATCAACCCATCACTCGGCTCTTAAGAAGGAAATGGGTAAAGGATGGGGAAGGAAGGATCGCTCTCCGTCCGTGACCTGCTTTTCATATGTTCTGCTCCGGCATTCATCTTGAAATGACCTAAAGAACTCGCGGCAACTTTTGTAGCAGCTGTTTTCCAGAATTTTAAACGAGGTAGTTTTTGCGTCGACGTTGCAATCGTTTAGCTGATATCGAAAATGAGCTTGAGAAGGTTTCAATGCAAGGGCCTCGTTTATTTGAATGGGCGTGCTAACATACTATTTAATTCTCGTTATCTCGTAAAGTTTTTAATAATTCTACTACCTATGTCTAGTCTTTTATTGTGTACATATTTAAGTATTAATGCCTTTTAAAACTGAATAGACTGATAACTTAGTGATAATTTTTTAAACGAATAAATCAAATTTCTATTAAAATGAGATACACATTTTCAACAAGAACTTTTAACCAGAAAGAAAACACTTTTTTTTACGAATTTTTAGCTCAAATGCGGATCACTCTGCCAAGTGCGATACTGCTGAAAAATGAAATTCTGAAAGACGTCAACGAATGAAAATTAATGCATTCGTTAATTATTCTGATAATATAATTTAAGGCTATTGAAAAGTTCTTATACAAAGACTATTAGCATCTTCTAAGAATTGCTCATGGTGACAGAATGTCAAAATACATGAATATTTCTACAAGAATTGTATCTTGACGGCTTAATCCACTTTGAGAAAATTTCACAGTTTGCTGATTCAGTATACAGTTGGCCCATTCAGAGACGAACGTTTGGGCGATTATCCAAAGGTGACTTCACACATTCGTTATTCGGCGCACAGAGAGCAACTACTTGCCGAATCTCGAGTAGTGTAGATGAGTTGTTTGCTATTTGCCGAGTGACGAACATTCGGTGTTCGCCCTGACCACCGTGTGTCGTTTTTTGGACACATCAAAGGAAGCGAACATTCGCCGAACACAACAGCTGTTCTGCGTCTGCTATTTGAAGATGATGACTGAGACGACTCATTCTTTAAATATTTTTGTAACACTGATTTAATTGAAATATTAAGGAAAATCTATACGGGAAAATCATTTTCGACCCATTCCATCGAATCCAGAGCAGCAAAAGTGACTCCAAAGAAACATGACTTCTCTCCAGTTAGTGGAACTGATATTCTTGGGACTCTAGTGATTATGACAATGATGATTTCCTTTCTCATTTCTGAAGGTAACTGAAGTTTGGGGCTTACTCACTGCACACACAATTGCAGTTTAAGTGCCTTTATTTATGCCTTTCCCCTCTCCTGGGCAGACGATCAGTGATGGTTTGCCAATGCCTTCGACTGAATGGTGATTAATAATCTCTTATGGAATTATGTTCCTTGAAATTGAGCATAAAAAGACATTTTATTTCAGGGAAAAAATTGTAGACATCGGTGCTCTAACGATACTGAAATTGCAGATGAAAAGTCTAATTCAATGACATAAGTGTTGTATCCGACTTATTTTCGGAATGAAAAATTCATTGAACATTACCATAAAATAATGTCTCATCCAACCCTTCTACAAGCATTTATAATGCTTCGTACTGCGAAGGATAATTTGTAAACGCCTGAAAAGAATTTGAAGTTAGCAAGAAGATGTGAACTTTAAACAAGTTAACTCCCTATTCCAGTTACAACAGCATACGACTTCCTTGTATGTCAAGATTAATGAAAGTGTGGCGATCAGCCACAATCTACAAATTTGCTGACGTCATCAATTCAGGAGTGAACGTCGGATACCTTTGCGTCATTAGCTGCTGCCTCAGGTTAATGAAATTCTTTATCTTGATACAGTAAGCCGGAGCGCTTCTAAGAAGAGGCGTAATACAACTTTCTTACACGATAAAGAGTAGACATTACTCCCTCTACATTTACAATAAAAGAGGAAGCTTACTTGCAGATGGGCGTGAGCTTTACAAAATGAAGCTTCAGACGACAATGACTGAAGACACTTGGGAGGAAAAATATTCAAAGTCAGAAAAGTTTAAATACTATGTTTTGCAATATTCTATGATGACATTATTGATATGATATTTGTACAAAAGAAACCAATACACTACTTTATTACTGAATACTACCAGATTTATGATAAATTGTTCTCTTGGAAATTTTATGGAATCTTATTACAATTATTTTAAATTTTTAAAGTTAATGAAATAACTATTTCACACTTTTAATTATTATTTCATCTCCTCTATATCTTCACTATTTCATTATTAATTTATCTCCATTAGCTGTTCATGGTATGTTCAAAAATAAAGGGACCAAAGCGTAATATTAAAATATAGACGAACAGACACATAAACACTTAAAATAATTATTTTAAACATATTTATTGAGACTACATTATAGGGTTTCAATAGTGTATATATACACACACACTAGTGCACTAATTTTCCTCAATCATTTTACGTACGAATCAGTCTCCGTGGCGAAAATATGCCGTCCATTATGGAGGTGGCCAAACAGCGGAAACTACGGTATTACGGAGATGAGCTAAGTATTTCAACCACGGTGGAGATGCGCCATCCATAGCAAAAGGGCACCATCATGGCAGCGGTGCGCTAATGATGGCGGAGATGCGCCAACCATCGAGAAAGTGCGCCCACTATGGCGCCTGACTGCGCCAGCGCTATCGGAGGGGCGGTGCCGAATGGCGCGCGATTGATAAGCGCCAACGGCCGTGCCGGGCGTTCACCCGCAGCGCGGGGGCGGCGGTGGGGGAGGGGCGTTTCGGTTACGGAGGCGGCGGCGGTGGCGGAACCTGCGATGGAAATTGCGAATGCCATGCAGAGGCTCTGATAGGGCGACGCGGGCGGCAGCGAGGCGAAGGCGGCGGAGACAGCGTCGGAAGCGGAGGCGCAACGATGGGAATGAAAGCTAAGAGGGCGGTTCTAGTGGTGTAATGACAGATCCGGACGGACATGTATTTCTTTGGGAGAGAAGGAAAAATCGAATTTGAGAGGGAGCGATGGACCACAGGTATAATTAATGAAAAATAAAAGCAATTGTATTAGATTTTGGATAATCGTTGCAGTATTACTAACTGTGAGGAATATTAAATTCACGTTATTCAATTTTCTTTTAATGTACAAGAACAATTGAAGCAATATTTTAATCAGAAATACAAGTGAATACCTTATTAAAGTGTGCATTTTCAACACGCCTGCATTTACTTTTTAAACTTAGCTTGACTTCTGTTGCACAAGTGTGTTCAGTGATACTGTTGTCGTCGACAACGTCCACTTCAATATTTCGGTCTCCAACTTCTCTTGAAGTCAGTTCAAACTGTCCACTACACAATCGTTATTGCTGCTTGAAATAAATTGCTTCTGTGAGCATTGCCTACTTGTTTGGCCCTTTTCCTAGACGTGGGGCTTTGACTCTCAAGTGAACCTCTGGTCTCTGCGCTCCCGCCCGCTCCCGCCCGCTCCCGCCCGCTCCCGCCCGCTCCCCCGCTCCCGCCGCTCCCGCCCGCTCCCGCCCGCTCCCGCCCGCTCCCGCCCGCTCCCGCCCGCTCCCGCCCGCTCCCGCCCGCTCCCGCCCGCTCCCGCCCGCTCCCGCCCGCTCCCGCCCGCTCCCGCCCGCTCCCGCCCTCTCCCGCCCGCTCCCGCCCGCTCCCGCCCGCTCCCGCCCGCTCCCGCCCGCTCCCGCCCGCTCCCGCCCGCTCCCGCCCGCTCCCGCCCGCTCCCGCCCGCTCCCGCCCGCTCCCGCCCGCTCCGCCCGCTCCGCCCTCCCGCCCGCTCCCGCCCGCCCGCCGCTCCCGCCCGCTCCCGCCGCCGCCGCTCCCGCCCGCTCCCGCCCGCTCCCGCCCGCCGCTCCCGCCCGCTCCCGCCCGCTCCCCGCCGCCGCTCCCGCCCGCTCCCGCCCGCTCCCGCCCGCTCCCGCCCGCTCCCGCCCGCTCCCGCCCGCTCCCGCCCGCTCCGCCCGCTCCGCCCTCCGCCCTCCGCCCGCTCCGCCCGCTCCCGCCGCCCCGCCCTCGCCCGCTCGCCGCTCGCCGCTCCCCCCGCTCGGGGCTGCTTCGCCAGAGGAGGGGATAGGGAGGGAGGGGAGGAGGAGGCGGCGGCGGCGGAGGCGGCTGCCTGGCGTAACGCTCCTCCCACCGCCGCTTGGCCGCCCCACCGCGCCCCGCCGCCGCAGGCCGCGTTTCTCGCGTGCGTCCATTTGGGTCTGCGTTTCTATCATTACTCTCTTTCGCTTCGCCTCCTGCGCGGCCCGCCCACCGCTTAATCCGCCGCGCTCCTCCCCGCGCTCCCGCTCCCGCCACGCCGAGGCCCGCCTCCGCCGCTGCCACCTCCCCCACGCCACCCCCAGGCAAGGCCTGGCGCCCGCTGCCACCTCCCCGCCAACCTTTCGCCAACCCCTTCCCAACTCCTCTGCCAACCTCCCCGCCAACCTCCTCCGCCTACCTCCATCACCAATCTCCTCCGCCAACCTCCTGCGCCAACCTCCTGCGCCAACCTCCTGCGCCAGCCTCCTGCGCCAACCTCCTGCGCCAACCTCCTGCGCCAACCTCCTGCGCCAACCTCGTTCACCTCCGTCTCTGACCGGGAGGTCCTTGGTTCGAATCCCGATGGGGACAGGATTTTCGACATTAGCTATATAGCTAGGTTGAATTCAGCCTCTGAAGGAGAATTCTAGCGGCAGTCTGTTCTGATCGGTAGATTTCTGTGTGTTTTCTCATCAACATCAGGTGAATGCCGGAGAAGTACCCTAACAAAAGGACTACAGACTACTAGCGATCTTACCTTCCTGTTCTCCCTTGTACACTTACTTACAAACATACTTGAATGCACTGTACACTACCACACATGTCGGGAGCTTAGAGCTTGCCCCGAATGGGACGGTGACACGTTGGTGGGCGATTTCTTGTTGGGGAAACCCCGCTAACACACTGGTAGGTCTTCGCCAACAGCGAATCTGACAATACAACGGGGGAAGGCCGCCATCTCCGGTGATCAAACATGAACTACATTCGTGAACTACATGAACTAATGTCCTTACCAGCTGGCGGGCTCTTAGTCAATCGAAGGACCAATCAACCATCCACCGCACCAGCCTCCTCCCGCTCCACCACCTTCGCTGCCTTCACCGCTGCCCTCCCCGTCGCCACCTGCCTTGTCATTGCAGCCACCCTATTGACACCATCTTCCAGCTCCCTCCATCACCACCGCCACAAAATTCTCAAAATAGCAATGCTGAAAACTTCTTTGACAGAAACATTCTGTAAGATTTTCGGGTATCGTTCACACTGCATGCCCTTGATAGAGCAATGAAACTAGTTATCCCATCCTCGTTCTTTCACTTTAAAGTTTCATCACCCATTACTCGGCGTTCAACGATTCCAACGGTCTGCGGATCTGTTATTTGAAATATTAAAAATAAAAGAAACTAGGATTATATACCTGAATAAAAAGTTCATTGTCAGTGTCATAAGTGACAGAGATGGGATGAAGAGAGCGAATCGATTAACCTCGATCTACCGCGCATTTCTGATACGAAATTCTGTAACTAAACTACCTATAAAACAAATTGTTTAGCACTGGGAAATTTAAAATTAATTGTCTTTTAATATAATTAGAATTTTAACAAAACAATCTCTCCAAAGCAAAGTTTGGTCAAAGATTAATAGAGAAATCTAATAGATTGGATGTTTGATTAGATTTGTTTGTGTAATCTCTTTTGCTGGTATAAAATTTTCAGGATCCTTTCTGTGTGTTTCTTTCTAAAAAAAAAGGGGGAAGGGTTATTTTGCTTGCCCTAACCACAAACTTAATTTAGAGAATTTGACTCGACGAGCTCTTAAAAAGACTTTAATACTAACTTGAGTGCACAGATATTCCGTGCAAACTACGACGAAACAACAGAAAAATATCAGAAAAGTTCCATGAAAAGTCTATCACTTTAACCCTTATATCACTGAGTAATATTAAATTGTTTTCGCCCTGATACTAAATGTTTTCCCTTTCCGTCAATCTAGAAGTTTTTGTTTCAAAATAATGGCACTACAGAATAATAAATATAACAAATACCTAGAAAATATTATTGCGCTGTACAAATTATATAATACAGAGAGTATGAAAATACAAAAGTTATTTCTTTCTTAAAGAGGCATTTGAATTTGATTTGATTGTGTCAAAGAACAGGAAAAACTCTATAACACGTATGGGAGAGGTTCGGTGAGAGAAGCGATCACACTGCCTACTGTGTGATGCTCATCCTATCAGGGGCGGATCCAGCCGATCTTTTTTGGGGGAGAGGCCATCGTATATTTTTGATAAATAATAAACAAATTTGTTATTATATTTTATACTATTTGTGTTCTATAGATGATACAATATTATTGTTTAAATAATTACATAATTCGAACATATTTATTTCAATCAATTTTGCCAAATAAAGGAAAGTAAACAAAAACTTGAGGTGTTTTGGGAGAGGCCATGGCCCCTATGCCCCCTCCCCCGGATCCGCCAGTGCATCCTATGGAGAAGGGCAAATGCGCTTTCTAACGTTTTAAAGATTAACATTTCGTTTTGCATTACCTGCGGGAGCTCTGCGAAAAACAGTCGTTTTGTGCGGCTGCTGCCCTCCCAGAGGAGAGCCTGGCTTCGGCGCTGGCGGCACGCGGAAGCGGGCCAGCGCTCTGGGAGGTCGAGTGGGCGGGCGGGCGATGGTATCGGGGCGCCGGCGGCGGTGGGCGCGGGCGGGGGCGGGGGCGCGGGCCGAGGTGCGAGAAGCAGGTGAGGTCGGTTCCCGAGGGCGAGGCGGCGTTCCCGGTGGACGCGAAGCTTCTCAGCTCACTTCGATGGGACGGAGCCCAATTGCCAGTTTGCACCTCCTCGTCAGAATTCAATCGAAAGGTAAACCGGGAGAAGTGTCTCAGTGCATCAACGGAAGTCACTGTAGTGCCTCTCGCCGGGAGATTCAGGTTCGAGAACTTTCGGGACTAGCTTATCAGCTAGGTCGAATTCAGTCGCTGTATGGAGGAGAATTCTATCTGCTGGCTGCCCTGATCGGTAGTTTTCCAAGGTTTCTCCGATCAACAAACACAAGGTGAATGCAGGAGCAATATCCTAACAAACGAGCCACGGACCGTGCGCGATATTTTCTTTTTCTTGTCATATCCCCTTCCCTTACACTTACTAACACGCATTACTCTACCATACATGCCGTGAGACAGGTCGGGAACTTAGTGCTCGTCCCGGCTGGGGCGGTGCTCCGCTGGTGGGAGATACCTGGTAGGGAAAAACCCGCTGGGCGACGGTAGGTCAGCGCCAGATCTCGCCATCCAACGGGGGACGTCCGCCACCTCTCGAGCGAAAAACATGCATTATAGTTATGGGACTAATGACCGTAGTAGTTGTCACTTTCGGAATCACTAACAAAGTAACACTGGGAAAGAAGTTTTTCTGATGGAATTTTCTTAATGCACTACCGTCAGTAACACTGTTTACAACACATTCGTAACACTACAGATTCCTTAGTTACCAATACCATCACTAACACACTCACCATTGGTTTTGTAATTTCATAAAATGTTGGTTGTTCTGGAATGTTTTCAAAGCAGGCTGATAATTACGACAATTATTAAGGCTGTAGAAAACTTTTTAAGTGCCAATATAAGAAAATGTAAAAATTATTACAAAATGAAGCAAAACTAAGGTTGAGATGAATTTACAAATGCATCTTTTCTATAAAGTTAAACAATATTTTACTTTACATCCTTATTTTCTTGCTTTCTATAATAAAAAAAGGAGTCAAACTTTAACGGTGAACAAATAGAAAGAAATCTGAACGGTAAGTTAGAAATCGAAGAACCAACCGTGAGCGAACAAAATTAAACAACTGCACGTGGTAGTTGGGAGTAGCGCTTCGGCATTTAGAGCATCCCCCGAAATTTCACGAAACTACACATAGTCTCGTGTGTGTGTCAACGCGAATGCACAGAAGCCAAAACAAACACGGAACGAAGTCACAACAATGGCAGTGGGCGCCCGTGCGTCTTGTGGCGCATAGCGAACACGTGCCCCGGGAGATGCGCGGACGGAGCGCGGATTCTTACTCAGCGCTGACAGCGCTGTTGCCCTCGGCACACGTGCTGGGGCAAATGCCTGGGGCCCTTCCCCTAGGTGAAGAAGAGAACAGTGTTAATTCTTTCAGAGGCGAGATCCCAGTTGATTCAATAATTTCAAAATCTTTGGAAAATAAGTAACTTTCTTTATGTTTCCAGATCATAGGTTTTGTTGTATTACTTTTCAACATAGTTTTACACGTCATTTGTGTGAAAAGTTACGTGCAGACCCAAATGATATTACGTGTAATTCCAATCTTATAAATGAACGAGTTTCTAGTACCTAACGTAAAATTGTGCTAAAAGATACTATATCTAATACAATGTCTACTCTGTTTTGGTAATTATATAGATTATCAAATGTTTGTCGCCAATAGAACATGTAAGCAATACCAATTAGAAAAACGTCTACGCCTGAAACGATTTTATAGTGAATTCTCATCACAGCACCTTGCGCTTGATTTTGTTTCACATTGTAACGAAAATATCCGTCGGATAGCCATGCTAAATCTAGCCAAACCAATAATGTTAAATTTTTAACTTACTATGATAAATTATAATTACATCGCAAGCTCCAGACAGCATTCCGATGTTGCAAAATAGTGCGAAAAGAATGAAATGTCGATGTACGTATATTGGGCTAACGGTCACGAAGATCGTTGGTAGCCCTGGTATTTTTATAGCCGCCGCACGTGCCCGTAAATGTGTTGGAGTGCTTGCCAACTCGTCGCCCCTGCCTCTTCACGCATAGCTCACGTGAGTCGCTTGTTCGCAATTCATTTGCGCAGCGAGATTGTTGCCGACGATTCACCGGGTTTCGTTTAAGAAAGATTCATGCTTACACTGAGCGTAGAGTGCAAGTATTTGAACCTGAGCCGGGGAAATAGAGTGGAGCTATTGCTTCCAAGTTCAAGCTTGTTTGTTTAAGGGGAATAAAGAGTCTAAAAGAGACTAAAATAAATTTATCTTTCTGTTTGAGTATTCTGGAAGTTATTGTGGTGTTAAATTATGTTCCTTTCCATAGAATATAACAGAATTTCAACTTCAGTTTGTTTAAAATGACTTGTAACTTTAAGACATTTGAAGTACTGATTGTCATTCAGAATCTTGATATTTCGCTTTGAAGCTTTGGTAATTGTCAACGAGTACCTGTCAAAAAGTTAATTAGTGTGTTTGAGAGAAAAGCAGATGTAGCTATTTCGAATAACTCCCGGTTTATTACAAATTAAAGAAGATTACTGACGATTATCATGTGTTTCAAGAATAATTTTCTACAAACGAGAATAATTTGAGTACATTAATGTTTTATTTTGTACGTATGTATTCTGAGTAATACAAATTACAGATAGTTTTATCCTAAAAAATCATATAAAACGTTATTTACTAAATCTAAATGAGATCACAGAAAATTTAAATGATTATTCTAGTATTCATACTCTATGCTGTTATTAGATACTCCAGGCGCAATATTTTTTCACTAAACATTAATTTTACTTTTCTCCCACATAGTATAAATACCTATTAATTATTTTACTCATTTAAAATTGGACTTTTAGAAACGCTTAAATTGTTGTACCTTAGAAACACTGTTGTAAAAAACATTAGAACACGCACGTATTACTTACAGGGCTTTATTACCAATCAACACATCACAAATTTAGCATTATTTTACACTTACAATTCACATTCATCTATAGTTTCAATTATTTTGTATCTTAACATTTTAAGGTTTACACCTACAAGTTCAGACATTTCTAATGGATAATATATTATATCCAATATTACTATTGGTATTATATTGATAAATTTTTTGTAATTTATTTAATGCATTAGGTGATATATGAATAATGTAATAAATTGCTCCTTTTCATCCCAGCCTTCTTTAAAGATCTTGATTTTTTAACCATTGCGATCTCGAAAAGGCATTTCAAGTAATCTGTCGGGAAACTTTTCTAAATGTAAAACTTTCTACAAACGTTTCAATATATTTGCATTTTTTGAAATGGATTAATGATATTACTGGATTAGTAATTAGTCTTCAGAATAAAATATCAAACCTAATTTGAAAAAAATAATCATAAAGTGATATTTATATTTTCCTTCTTTAAAGTTCTGGCTTGTCTTTATTTTTGTGATCCAGCTTCCAAGTGTTTAGAGGGGAAAGGGAAAAAAATCTCACAAATGTATTACATTTTGCTACTTTCGAAACTTTTGTTAAATTTATTAATGTCATGAAAAAAAATCTTTAGTGTTATAACATATTTATTACTGAGTATCTTGCTTTAAAACATTATCGTTAATTTCCTTCATTACAGCCTTTGTTGTTGTGTGGTCGAAGTGACTCCATGCAATTTTGAATTATTTTCAAAGAACCACAGAAAGACTTAGTGAGAAAGGAAGGGACTCGAAGACCAAAGTAAGAATCAAAAAGACATTTCAAGCGTTTCGATTCAGAAATAAAAGTCATGGCACCACATTTATTACACACAGATTCAATGAAAACTTAAGGACGAAAAATTAATGTTCAGAGGAGCAATTTCCTTTTAATTCACAACAAATTTAGTAGCATCACACAAGGGTTCATTGAAGACATATAAAAGAAAAATTAGTGACGAAAGGTGCATTTCAACTATGTTAGTAACGCAAAGTACTATACAAGGGTGCAGTGAAGACTTAGGGAAATAATTAGAAAAATTAATGTTAGTTAAGCAACCTCGTTTTAATGCACAAACATTTTTATATCACACTAGCGTTCAATGAAGACATAGGGAAGAAAAATGAATTATGAAAGCAGCATTTGAGGCACGCTTCCACGCACAAAACGAGGGCGAGGCCAGCGGGGTCGGCGCGACGGCGGCGTGAGCCGTGGCTAGGGGACGAGAGGGGGCCGGATGGAGGGTCGTGGGGTCGACGCTTCCCTCCGGCGAGTTTCGCGTACTCATCCCGGGGTCGCACGGGGCGCGTGCGGCTTCGAATTCATTAGCTCCTCTGTCACCACCGGCCGGCGCTCTTTCCTTGTAGAGAGAACTTGAACTTTACGCATAAAACGGAGATCGGATATGTGGAAATTCAGACGATCGGATAGAGTAAAAACATACATCAGACAAATAAAAAAGATTTACGTTTATCAAATTATCAAATTAAGTTTTACAGGTAGAGAAATATAACGTATATTAAGGTACATAAAGTGTAAAAATTGTAACGTAAATAAATTAAAAAACAAAATAAAATTAAATTATATAAATATGAAGTATGTAATTTCTTCTAAAATTCGTTGGGACAAAATCAGGTAATGGGAGTTCTAATGTAGATTCAAATTCTGCACGTAATTTTAAATGTAGATGGCGCGTTGAAGGCATTTTGTTCCGCTTAATATCGTGTAATGAGTGGATGTCACTTGAGTAATATGCGTGTTCCATCTCTTGAATGGCAGAAAGCAGCGCTTGTTCGCTATATTGGTTTGTAAGAAAAAAATCGCAGGAGTATTGAATTTATGAGTTGAAACCAACTGCACGCGCTGGCCCGTTGCTGTTCTCCGTCTTCCACTCGCCTTTCACTACACCAAAGCCGATCGGGGCCGAGCGCCTCCCCTCGCCTGTCGTTGGGCGGACGCATCTGGCAGTGGGCTACACTCGCAGGAAATCGCGGACACCGGGCACGCCAGGGCCAGAAAGGCTTTCATTGTCCGAATGTATTTTCACCATATTTCGCTTACAGTACTTCCATTTATTTACAGTACTTCCATCCACCGTGTCGAATATCGCCCTTTGAATATTAATCTGTTGATTAAAGTTGAAAACCAATGAAGAGAAAACGTATTGCAACGACGTTTAACCACGTATTCGAGATGTTTCAATATTTTGTCTAGCTCTTAGCTGCAGCTGTTATGGAGCAGCTCGCATGAGCCTTGCGTGGCGGTACCAGCCATATTGGCATGACTCGCATTAACCACCACAACACAACACTCATTTACAAAAATAAGATATTTCGTTGAAAAGCACCAAACCTGGTACTGAAATGTGTGCAATTTATATTTTCAAGGCTGTTCAACCTTCGTCTCTCTTTTACGTCAAAAATTGCAAAATTATCACTTACCACAGCTGTCTCAATGTAAGCGAACAAAACTGATGCAACTACTCACCTGAAATAAAGAGAAAAATGGTCATTAGATATTTTTACATATCATAACAAACATTTGTGTTGATACAATATAACGGAGCTCTTTAAAAGGAATTATTAAAACTATCAGTATCATATCTTTTGTGTGATAACGGAAATATATTACTATATCATATTACCATACAGAAACCCTAGTTAGATTATAATTATAATAACGTTGGTGAATAATGTATTGATAGAGTGCAACGGTATGAACGGTTAGTAACAAACTTGTAATGCTTCTCGGAGAAAATTGACTTAACTCATTGAAAATGTGAAAACACATTAAAATGAAGATTAAAGCAGAACTTCGGACCTACTAGAACTTTAAAATGTATGCATTTAAAATTTCTGAAAACTGTTATTTACAGTACTTCACATTTTTCCACCACAGAACACAACCATTCACGTGGAAAATAACTTCTAAACATTTCGAGGAATTATGTATTCCAAATGGATCCAAATTCCACTTTTCCCGGCAAAGTTAACATTAGTCATTCAACGTGCAGCATTTTACCGCTTGAGCAACCACGGTAAACTTGGGTCCGAGGAGCGAAGCAGAATAAGAGTAGGAAAAACGCGCGGAAAAACGCGAGGCCGCAGCGCCGTCGCGCCAGGAGCGCGTGAGACCGCCTTTCGCCCCGGGCCCGCCCCCGCCCCCGCCCCCGCCCCCGCCCTCGCCCCCGCCCCCGCCCCCGCTCAGCACAAGGCAAGACACGGCAGGCACACTCGTTTCACTTGCCGTGGATCTATAAACAAGTTCCGTTTCGGTCATCGAGTTATTGTTATTTTTTATTTTTTATTTAATAGGTAATTATTACATACAAATTAGAGAACGTGATGCTAAGTGGCTAGGCTGAATGCCTCTAAGCCATTACAATACCTACATTCTACCGCGTTCTAACCTTTCGTATTCTGGTATTCACCCCAAATGGTCTGAGTTATTGTTTCCGGGCACGCCACAGACCCCGTAAGTGTAGCGAATATTTTATTCCTGGCGGTGACGGTGTGTCTCCCACGCGGAGTGGTGTGATCCCACGTCGAATTTCACTTCGGCTTGGGGGATATTTCCCTATTCCAGGTATCACCTCCAAAAGGACACCGCCACAGTCGTGTAACAGAAAGAGACAACAGGAAAAAAAAGAGGTAGACCATGCGGAGTCCATGGCTTGGTTGTTAGGGTACTGCTGGGGCATTCCCCTGGCGCGGATTGGAGAAACAATGGAAAACTACTGATCAGAGCATCCGGCAACTAGAATACTCCTCCAGTCAGCGGCTGAATTCGAGCACTCAAGCTAGTATCGCTGTCCGATTCGAGTATACGTGAGATGGTTGTCATGGGAGATGTGCGACCAGAACATTTCTGGGTCAGATGGGGGATGAAGACAGGAAGGAAAAGGAAAGATTGCACGTGGGTCGTGACCTTTTGTTTAACCCTGCTGCTCACACACTATTCGCCAATTAAATCAGAAGGCGAATTGACTTTTGATCAACTAGGACTCGGTTATCCAATCGTGAGTCTCAATTTCAAAAATTAAGTGGTAACAAAGTTATCATATTTAACTCATTTACTGTGGTAGGTTTTACCATATTAAACTCATTTACTGCCATCAAAATTTTAAAACTTCGTTAAACTGTAATGCTTAACAGTAATAAGAATAAAATCTACCTTAGAAAGTGGTATACGTTGTAAATTCTACTACAACCTCTCGTCGGTGATATGCTGCTCCGTGCACGGTTCAATTGAGAATAGTCTGGTGATGACAGCATGCAAGCTTCTAGCACGAAAAGGAAGCTGTAATATCTGAGAACACTAATCGGGAGGTTTTGAGAATAAATGTGTTTTCAAAAATTTCTAGGGCGATCTATCAACCGAAGAACAACTCAGTCAGGGTTAAATGGTTTGGTCCAAGGGTTAAGGTACAGCTTCATCTGCCCTGAACTGATAAGTATAAGAGAGCATCTTCATGAGCGACCGATCAGAGCAAGCAGCCTTCAGACGCGCTTTACACGCTTCCTTTTGACCAATGACGTGGGAGTTTCGACAAACATGCGCATACGCAAACGCCCCTCAGCCGTTCCAGAAGCTACTCGCCGAATACCGAGTATGCCTATACTCATTTTAACTGCTTTATGAACTTTTAAGAACGTCATTATTTGCAATTATCACATCTTGTAACATGGTTTTCTTTCTGGTAGCAAATTGACGTTAAAATGAGCAAATAGTCTTGTTTTCTGGCGGGAATGGTAATTGCTGTTGCTCAGTCGCTTTGCTCACCCTACCTCTGCGTCCACCTCTACCTTCACACTCCCACACAAAGTTGCGAAAAGCTAGTCTATGCGGTGACGCCAGGGACGTGGTTTTTCCAACGCGTTTGCAACGAGACGAAAACGACTCGAAAACATGGCACGCTTTTTGAAAAAAAAAGTGGCGCTGCACGCATGACGACCGATTGTTTTCTACCCACTTCGTCGTGCGTGACACAGCTGCGGTGATTTTGAAAAATCTGTAAGATATGCCCTGTTTTTGTGTGGTCGCTGACGGTATTTTGGTAATGTTACGAAAGCAGTACCACTGGCGGACGACGATAGGATTGAGTATACCGAGGTATCGAATGCAGTCTTAGAGTAATTCCTACAAATGATAAGATCTTTAACATGAAAATACTCGTAATTTAAGTGTCAGTTTCATTATGTTAATGTTCTTTAAATGTGGCTACATAAATGCATACTAGTAAAAATGGTATTATTTCTCCTGGACTCAAAAGTGCAAATTTTAGTGCTTGGGTTCTCTTCAACTAATTTTTTTTAAGATTTATTTTTTTAAATAGCAGTGAACCATGATGTTAACCAAGGAATATTATTATTATTATTATTATTATTATTGTTGTTGTTGTTGTTGTTGTTGTTGTTGTACTTCATTACGAGGTTCTTGAAAACATTATACCAGTGATAGAATGGAAAATGATTAGACAAATGAAAATGAATTGAAATATGTCAAATGCTGTTAGTATTATTCATCTTCCAATTTCTCTTGCGCACAATCACGAAGATCAGTGGCGAAGATCAGTATCGGAATACCGCTACGCGACTTTGCCCTGATGCAGCTCCTGGGTTTTCTTTCTGAGCGAGTGACATTGTTTTGCATCAGCGAGCCAGGTACATAAACGTGTCGCGTCAAGCAGATTCGGAGGCAAAAAGTCGCCGCGGGGAATTGGAACTGGGGGCAAGAAAGGGTCGCGCTCCGCTGGGCAAGTGGAGTATTACTGCCGCAGCGGTCGAAAGATAGGCGTTTTATTGGAACTAGATCGTATCTCACGGACGAGTTGTAAGTAACGTTGGACGTGAAGGGATTAAGCTGAGCATTTCCCCTCTGGAGAGTTACAGGAGGTGGCGAGGGCGTGACTCAGGGAAGTTGTGGAGGAACGTGACACATAACACGTGTTGAATCTTCAACCTGTTGGTAGTAATTGCTGTAATCACTCCTCTACTTTATTACTGCTTCAACATAGTGCAAACGTCATACCTATGTATTTTACTGTTGCGAAATCCTTTTACGGCTAGAGGTTTTCTAAGACGTTTATTAAACTGACAAAGCGGTAGAATGCAATTTTAGTGTGTGCACAGTTTGTGAAAAGCTAATATTTCATTCCCTACAATGAATCTTTATGTAATCCAGCTAATTTGAATGTGAACATTTTACACTGAAGACGTCGGCATTTTAATAAATGAGAACTATTAACTTCTCAAAGCATAATATCAGAGTAGATCTGCTACAAGAAAAATAGTCAATACTTTAAAACATTATTTTACATTAATGGGAAAGTTATAAGGGAATAAACAGAAACGTGTTTCAAATTTTTAGGTGATTCAGACGATACTACTGTGTGTATACTGGTGTGTATTTTGTTGGCGGCGAAAGAAAATTCTTAGCAATAAATTAAGCGATTTTATTTCCCTAGAGAATACAATTTTTCGGTGCTGCAGTTTCCAACAAAATAAATTATGGCCAGAGTTAATGAATATAATTCATAAGTATATTTGAAATACATTTTTTGAAAATATAAACTATTCCTTTTCACATTGACTTGTAATGACATTGTAATTGAATGACAGGTTTCCAAAATATGAAAACGAGAATTTCTGTTTGTTTGTTTTTTCCCTTAAGTAAGAATCATACATTTTTGCTTTCAGTCTCGCGTAGTTGTTGTGAAACTGAAACTAATATCTCGAAAATAACTTTTCTTGTGCAGTACTATGAAAAAAAGGTGACCATTGGAAATTCATATTTCAGAAGAATTGTCATTTAATCTATTAAGAACTCTAACGAATGAAAATGAAGATGGCTAATGTTGCTAACATTCAGAAGGAAGAGAATATTGGCGACGACGCGAATAATTACATATATGTCGCTGATGTAGACATGTACATTGATAAGGAAGAGAATTATAGTAATATATATGAGACGTTTTTTTGTCGTTGGTGTTTATTTTGTCAGAAAGCTTTTTCGGTCGCGTTGTGGCTATCTTCAGTGCAATTCTGAGTCGGATGGAGGCCTTGATTCAGACAAGACATCCTGTCTTTGTGTTGCTGTCTGAACCAAGGCTCCCAGTCGACTCAGAATTGCACTGAAGATAGCCACAATGCGACCGAAAAACCTTTTTGACAAAAGAAACAACTACGACAAAACAACGCCTCATATATATTTCTATAATGATGCCAATAAACCATTTCCTACCAAGGAGGAGAATATTAATGAGAATGGATGACGATTTGGATGATACAAATAATGCTGACTTCATCAGTAATGCAGGCAACGCCAAAAACGATAAGGGCGTTCTCCCTCATCTCTCCAGGGAGTTGCATCGTAGTGTCAACGACGCCCACATCACATTCTTCTCTAGGTGGGGACGCACCGGAGCCGATCTGAGAGACAATTATGACGACTGTTCACTTCTCCATTCTTTATCAATTCCAATTGCCGTCAACCTAAAATAATAATAATTGCTTTTTGAAGAAGATGAAGAGTACCGATGGGATACCTTCACTACTTATCATTGTCATAATAATTCTACAATAGACATCACATTTACTTGTTATTTTGTAAAAAATAGATTGTAAATTTATCTTAAAATAAAAAAAACTTCTCCGATAATGGTAACGATGACGTCGACAACGACAATACCCGCAACTAAATGTGCGAGCTGGTCGATGGAGTCATTGTAGGGAGCTGGATCTCAGGAAAATTGAAGATGTGTCGACTTCCCCGAAAGTGTAGGCTCACGCCGATAATGTCGTGAGCATGCGCAGCAAAACCTGCAGGGAATGTGTGACCTGTAAAAA
Organism: Teleogryllus oceanicus; assembly: GCA_964035755.1. NCBI lineage: Eukaryota > Metazoa > Arthropoda > Insecta > Orthoptera > Gryllidae > Teleogryllus > Teleogryllus oceanicus. Next base: position 99,372,921 of record CAXIVR010000007.1, read on the forward strand.
TGTGTCGAAGGTGGAACGAAGAGTTGCGAGTTGGAGATGGCACTAACGATTAATGGCACTAATGATATTAACGAGTCCTCCGATTGTATAGAGTCACTAGCTCTGTAGCTAGGTATAATTCAGCCGCAGTCAGAAGGAGACTTCTAGCGTCGAGGTACTCTGATCGGATTTTACCGTGGTTTCTACGATCACCTCCAGGCGAATGCTAGAGCAGTATCCTAACAAACGGTCCACGGACCGCGCGCGATCTTTCTTTCCTATTCCTTTTTTGTTCTATCCTTACCCATTACTTACACTTACATGTAATGCACTACCACACATGCCGTGAGTTCAGTCGGGAACATAGAACTTGTCCCGGCTGGGGTGGTGTCACATTCGAAGGAGATACCTGTTGTGGAAATACCGCATGGCGCCGGATCTCGTCATCAGGTGAGGGACTATCACCTCCGCTTCGCCCAATAAAACAAGCATTACACTTACGGCACTATGCAAGTGGCATCCCCAGAAACACAAATCAATCAATCCGATTACACAGAACAATTTTCAGCAGGAAACATACAGCGGGCAAGGGCAAAAGATTTGCTCGTGGTGCAAGGAGGCGGAAGACGGACAGACTTCGGCGACGAGAGACACGAGGCAACGCAACGACTGACGTAATTTGCTGAAGCTGCATAAAATAAGTTCGTCTCTGTCGGACTCTGCATGAGACGTCTTGTTGAGTCGGCAGTAAAATGTACGATCGATGGCGACACTAATCCGTAATCCCCCTGTTGTAACCTCACGTAAGAAGAGTTACATTTAAGTAAATACTTATCATTTTAGAAAGCTAATGTCTTTAAGATCAGTAACGAGCAAATACGTTTGTTACATTGCTACGTATGCGATCGCGGATATGCGCATATGCTACATTTCTACGAGCATATACGATTGCTACATACCGGGAGCGGCAGATCAGTGCATCAACTGATGTCAGTGCAGCGCCTCTGACAGAGAGGTCCTAAGTTCCAGCCCCGACAGTGGCAGGATTTTTTACACTAGCTTCTCAGCTACGTCGAATTCAGTCGCTGTCTGGAGGAGAAGTCTAGCTGCCAGCTGCTCTGATCCGTAGTTTTCCGTGGTTTCTCCGATCAACACCAGGCGAATGCCGGAGCAGTACCCTACCAAACGGGCCACAGACCGCACGCGATCTTTCCTTCCTCTTCCTTGTCCTATCCTCTCCCCCTTACACACACACGCTTACACAAACGTGCACTACACTACCACATATTCCGGGAGACCGGTCGGGAGCTTAGAGCTTGTCTCGGCTGGGGCAGTGCCCCGTTGGTGGGCGAGTCCTGGTTAGGGGGAAACGCCACTAGCCGACGGTAAGTCGGCGCCGGATCTCGCGATCCAGCGGGGTAAGATAACCGCCATCTCCGGACAAAAATATGCACTACACTAACGGGACTAATGACCAAAGCAGTTGACGTGCCCGGAAACACGAAAAAATCAATCAATCAAAAACGATTGCTACATATTTTAAAATTTGTTTCTGTAAAATGGAATCATGTTTTCCGAGATTTGCGAAACGTTGAAGATAAAATTTTGGATTTTTGCTTCTTGATATTCAGTAGACATTTATACGGTAGATAATGATTCCCAAGTATAATTAGTTCACCTCAGATGTGACATATAAAATATCCGTTTCTACCGTGAAATATTTTTTTTTTATTCTCGCAGACCGCTTTGCAGGTCGTGTATTATGGTGAAAACGTGCATTAGTCCACATCTTCTTTGTGGAGGGTAAACTGTCAATTCATTGAAGAGATCTAGGTGATAACAATTTTAAATGTCAACTTCTGAGTGGTACTCGAATTACTTATGTATGTACCGGTTAACCTTTAAGCAAAATATGCTTTAAATATGATTTTTTATATAATTCCATTCCACAAATGTTCAATACGAATTAATCTTGAATGTATTTAATACGCACGTTTAATAACAGTGTTTATTATGATTTCTCTACTTATACGTTTAAGGAATGTCTTAAGTATGTGATGTATCAATTGAACAAGTTTGAAATAAAAATATTCGTGTAATGTACATTCTTTCGTTATTCACTTATCGAGCTTCCAGCGACATTTTCTCTCCCAAATGACCTCGCTTACTGGGACAGTGAGTGACAGAATCCTCTGGGGTGAGGGCAGAATCGCGGCAGCCCGAGCGGACGAAACCGTGTCCGACCCAAATGTGGACGATAACGCCCACAACGACGACTATATGACGTCGTGAACGACGACGGCCAACTAGGTTCGAGTCCTGACAGCGGCAGGATTTTCGACACTAGCTTTTCAGCTGGGTCGGAATCAGTCGCTACCTGGAGGAGAATTCTAGCGGCCGGCTGCTCTGATCGGTAGTTTTCCGTGGTTTCTCCGATCAACACCAGGCGAATGCCGGAGCAGTGCTCTACCAAACGGGCCACGGACCGCGCGCGTCCTTCCTCCTCCTTGTCCTATTCTGTCCCCTTACACACACACACTTACATTAACATGCACTACACTACCACATATTCCGGGAGACCGCTCGTGAGCTTAGAGCTTTTCCCGGCTGGTGCGGTGCCCCGTTGGTGGGAGAGTCCTGTTTATGGGGAAACCCCACTAGCCGACGGTAGGTCGGCGTCGGATCTCGCCATCCAGCTGGGGAAGACCACCGCCGTCTTACGAGAAACAAACATGCACTACACTAAAGGGACTAATAACCAAAGCAGTTGACGAGCCCGGAAACACGAAAAAACGAAACGTAACGAAACGAAACGGCGGCCAAACCATTGCAGTGAGTTGTGCGAAGGAGTCGGCGGCGACCGCGCAAAGCCCCCGTCGTCGCATTCCTGCGGGTAGAGGCCTTGGCGCTTAGCGGCGGCGGCGGCGACCGCAGCGGCGGCGGCGGCTGCTCCCGTGGCTTTCATCAGACGCGCGTTGCGCCACAGACGGCGGGGCGCCCCTCCGCGGCAGCTGTCCGCGGCCCCATCTTACTGCATCCCCCGCCGACGCATCCGCCTCCGACTACGAGGTTTGCCTAGGTGCGAGTCCCCACAGTGGCAAGATTTTCGACACTCGTTTCTCAGTTAGGTCGAATTCAGTCGCTGGCTGGAGGAGAATTCTAGTGGACGGCTGCTCTGATCGGTAGTTTTTCCGTGGTTTCTCCGAGCAACGCCGGGCGATTGACGGAGCAGTACCCTAACAAACCGGGCTAGCGACCGCGCCATCTTTCCTTGCCATATCCTCACCCTTCACACTCACTTACACTAACATGCTCTACATTATTACACGTGCCGTGAGACCAGCAGGGGGCTTAGAGCTTGTCACTTAGAGCTTGTCTGGAGCGGTGCCCCGCTGGTGGGAGATTAGCTGGTTAGGGAAAATCCCGCTAGACTGCGGTACATCGGCGCCGAATCTCGCCATCCAGAGGGAAAATAAACGTCAACAACCGATGGAAAAACATGCACTACACTTTCGGGACTAATGGCCACAGTTAACGTGTCCGGAATCACTAACAACCAACTAGCGATCTAAAGTCGACGCGCCGCAAGAGTTTTAGTTCACAGCTCATTGCTGATACCTCTGTAACGACTCAGGCCGGGCGTTCCTAGTGCTCTAGACCCGACGGTGGCAGCATTTGCTAGCTACATAAGTAAATTGAATCCAGCCGCTGTCTGGAAGAGAATTCTAGCGGCTGGCTACTCTCGGTAGTTTTCCGTGAGTTCTCCTATTAGTAGACGAATGACAAAGCGGGGCCTCAACCGACGGACCCAACCTGATATTTTCTTCCTCTTTCTTATCCTATCCGCACCCGTTACCTACACACACACACACACACACACACACACACACTTGCACAACACTACCGCAAAAGTCGGGAGCGTAGTGCTTGTCCCTGTTGGGTGAGGAGTGGGGGGAGGGAGGAATTCCCCGCAGGCCGCCAAGGTTCGCGCCGGATCTCGCCATCCATCGGCATAGGAACACCGCCACCTCCCGGAACAGAAAACATTCACCATCCATTGCAGCTAATGACCATAGCAGTTGACGTGCTCGCAAACATTAATCAATCTGAGGAAGATTTAATGCTGTGGCCTCCGTCATCTCGTATGTTTTTGTTAACGAGAAGAAATGCTGTGTCTAATCTTCCATGAATGAAAATAACGTAGAGGAAAGAAGTCGATTAAAACTGTGAGGGCTAATTGAAGTATTCTCATTGATAATATTTAACCGAATACATTCCCAAATCAGCACTGCTCGTTTCACTTAGGAGACGATGGGCGAAAAGGATTAACATAATTCAACAGTAAGTAAATCTTTTTTCCCACCAGTACGACAAAAAGTAGCGAAGAAACGAATGAAGCTTGTTTAAAGCCCAAATGCAAATATTTATTTTTCGGATCGTCGAAACACAGCCGTCCTCTCATCATCGCAATCTATCAGTCGCAGAGGTCGTTTTACACGGTACTGTTTTCGTTGAGTTAGGATTTGTAGAAAGCGTACAGTTCAGTCTGCACGAAAACGTTTGCGCGTGTTCAACTTATTTCGTGGAGAGAGCGACAGCCGTTTGTCCCAAGTGATTCATCGGCAGCAAGCGACTCATCGCTGATGGACTTCTTTACGTGAGGAGTCGGAGATCATACCTCTCGTCACGTAAAGAAATTGCCATTGGGCCATTGCCTACCATTGATGATGGTATTGGGTACAATTAATGTTAAGGGGAATATAAATTATTCCAACAAACATAGGGAAGTAGCTTTTGAGTAGCAATTTATCACGTATGTTTCAACGAACTGAATATGTCAAAAACTGTACATGTGAATAAGTTAATTCTGACATATTAGGAACCCTATTTCACAAATGTGAAAGGCTGACGTCACTAATTCTACTATACAAGTGTCATAATGGCCAACTGCACGAGAATGGAAGGTCATTTGAATTCCCCATTCTAAAAAGTACGCAAGATAATTTTATCCTAGCTTCCATTCAGGAGTCGCCGAGTTTTGTGAGCAGAGTTTAGGTTTCCCTGTACGAATCCGGGTTCGGAACTCCGCCCCCTTGACTTCCACGTGAATCGGGGTTCCCCACCGCGTTCCCGCAGAGTCTCCGCCCCGTCTGCTGCTGCAGCAGCAGCCCCTCCGCCCACGCCGTGGCCCAGAACAGCCGGGCCTGTTTCCATGCTAACGAGGGAGGCTGGGCCGCGCCGCGCCGCGCCAACAGGAAGTGAAATCATCGGCGCGTTCGACTTTCCAGCCAAGTATTCGGCTGCAGCGCGCGGGGCGGCGGCGCGACCAGCCTCGTCCAAGGGCACAGGCGAGGAAGAGGAGAGAAGGATAACAAGTGAAGGGAATGATGTAGATGGGGATAAGAATGGCATATATGAGAATGATAATGATGGTATGATGAGAATGTCTTAGAGGAGGATGAAGAGAAGGTGGCGAGGGAAGGTGATGGGAAGAAATTATTAAGGGGGAGAAAAATGGGAGGAATAGGGAAGAAAATGATGAGCGAAAGGAGGAGGAAAGGGGAAAAGAAGACCAAGGAGGAGCCGCCCTTTTCGGCCCCGCCCCGCCCCACCTTCTCCCGCTCCATCCCGCCCCGCTCCGCTCCCCCGCCCCCCCTCCCCTGCCCGCCCCGCCCCGCTCTGCCCGCCCCGTCCCGTCCGCCCGCCCGCCCCCCCCCCCCGCCCCGCCCCGCCCCGCCCCACCCCCCCCGCCCCGCCCCGCCCCGCCCCGCCTTGCGCTGCGCCAGTGACGGACGGACATTCGGCGTCACATTTGAATGGAGCTTTCGCAGCGCCTTGGCGTCACGGGAAAGTGGCTCCGCTCTGAGAGGAATTTTGCTCCTGCGAGGTCACCTTCTTCACCTATCAGCTGGGTCGCATTCAACTAGTGTTTGGTACATTACTTTTGGGATCAAGTACATACACACTTTGAAAACACATGAAAACCTGTAATTAACTTTCCCAGTTGTGTTGGGATTTTGATGAGATGCTTTCGTTTACAATCAGGGACTGTCCTCCGGTAGATTATAGACATAAGTTTTAGCTCATAGTTTGCTTGTCGATTTTGTGGAAGAATTGTAGAAGCCGATTGAAGAATGTAGAAAGTCCTTCGAAATAAGAGAGCAATAGATAATTCCATTTTAAATAGATAAAAACAGGAATTTTCGTTTGTGACTCTGTAAGGATTTGACTCGTTCCAAACCTTGTCCTGCTTAATTAGCAGATTTTGTCACACATGCAGTCTTAATTAAGTATTTAGAACATTTCCCCCTCTGTAGCACAAGAATATCATTGAAATTTTGAGGTGCGTTAGGAGAAACTATTGCTTTACAGAACGTGTAGAGATCCACAATAGTACAATTAAAATCTTAATTATTGTCCTGAAAATGCAAAAATATTTTTTCAGTTCAAAATGGGCAAAATTGCTTGTTTTAATAGATTCATTTTACTAATCCGGGTACATGTGCCTCAGTTAGGCAACCCGGGGACGAAAGGCCGAAAGGACTGGCGGGTTTGCCTAAGCGCATCAGCGCAGGCCAGGTCGTCCCTTCGCCGGAGGAAGGTGAGTTGGACAGACGGTTCTTAGCTACAGACTGTATATAAACCGAGGTTGTAGACAAAGGAGGTAAAGATCCATGATCAAGTACTTGAAGATAATCGTGTACGGTCAATGAATTTTCGCTACCCAGATTCATCGACTAAACTAAACGACTAAATCGACATAATCGACACGACTTAAAAGCAAGTTTATGTTGCGTGGTAAAAGAGAATTTAAAGAACGAATCATTTTATTTACAGAATAAACATAAAACACATTTCTTACAAACGTATACGGAAATACTTTTGTAAATTTGTAGATAAATTTTAGAGTAAAGAACAATCATTACGCTCACTAACGACTTCCAAAATTTTTTTCACGGGGCCCTCTGCTGTCGTGGGTAGCAGGCGGGTGAAGAGGGCGTCGGACCGACGGGCGGACGGGGCGGGGGCGACGGGCGGACGGGCGGACGGGCGGACGGGCGGACGGGCGGACGGGCGGACGGGCGGACGGGCGGACGGGCGGACGGGCGGACGGGCGGACGGGCGGACGGGCGGACGGGCGGACGGGCGGGCGGGCGGACGGGCGGACGGGCGGACGGGCGGACGGGCGGACGGGCGGACGGGCGGACGGGCGGACGGGCGGACGGGCGGACGGGCGGACGGGCGGGCACGGGCGGACGGGGGACGGGCGGACGGGCGGACGGGCGGACGGGCGGACGGGCGGACGGGCGGACGGGCGGACGGGCGGACGGGCGGACGGGACGGACGGGCGGACGGGCGGGCGGACGGCGGGCGGACGGGCGGACGGACGGATGGGCGGACGAGTGGCGTGGGCGAGGGGGAGGGGCAGTGGCAGGCGCCGGGGTGCGACGTCGTGGGCGGCAGCCGCCCACGCTGCGCTGTCGGCGGCGCTGCAGGCGTCGGGCGTCGGGGCTTTCGTCAGCGCCGCCGGCCGTGACGCCACACGCGCCGCCGACAGGTGAAAGCGCCGCGCGGCGCCACCGCCCCCGGAGGGCGGCGCGCGATTGGGAAACGCCTCACCGACGGTGCGTTGCTTTTCAAAACGAACGACGTGCCACTTTACGTCTCCTTAATAGTAGTTTCGTTGTCGTTTGTAAATTAGGATGTATGCATTAACCCAAGAGATTTGGTGATTTTTAAAGCGTCTCAGTTGAGAAGAAGAGCACGTAATATATTGGTGTATTCCTTTCTCCGAATTCTAGATAAGACAAACAGTTAATGTCTCGAGCCTATGGAAACGTTGCTTCAACATTTACGTGAATATTCCTCTATTGGAAAAGACACTCGGGTAGATCCGCAACAAAATGACGAGATTTTCTTCGCTGAAGAAGAAATGGGCCACAAGATATAGACTGTCCCATCGATGACAATCATAATCAAATTGGAGATTTCAAAAGAGGCCTATTTGCTTTAGTTTTCTAGTTCACGTATAAATATTCCCCTTAAACGCTTCTCCGCTCTGCTGTCTAATGTTGGGTTCAAAAGTAGCGTTTCTCCTGTGTTAAATAGCATCGGATGAACATTCGATCTAATTTTGAAATTTATGGCTGGTGGTGAACCTTCCCGCTTCTTGAATGTTGAATTGGCATTTCTTGAAGATGCGTCGTTTTAGAAATAAGGTCTTCAAATACTTGTCGTTATAGTATTATTATTATATCGATTTAATACACCCAATCACAAGAACGAAAAGCCACTTTTAACGGCCGGCATCCGTGAATGATTTTACAGTTCCCTGTCAAGAAGCATCGAAACAAATGAATAGTTACTAGAGATGAATGAGTAGATACCCAGATTCAAAGTAAGTCTAAATTTTGGTTGGCGGTGATCTCCACCTCCTGAATGGCGAGATCCAGCGCCCACGTACCGTCGGCTAGCGGGGTTTTCCCAACCAGGTATCTCCCATCAGCGGGGCACCGCCCCGAACGGGTCAAGCTCTCGGCTCCCGACCGGTTCTCTACACATGTTTGGTAGTGTAGTGTATGTTAGTGTAAGTGCGTATAAGTAAAGAGTGAGGATAGGGCAAGGAAGAGAAAGGAAAAATCGACGGTGCGTGGTCCATTTGTTAAGGTACTGCTCGGATATTCTCGTGATGTTGATCGGAGAAATCACGGAAAACTACCGATCAGAGCAGCCGGCCGATAGAATTCTCCTTCACAAAATGACTGAATTCGACATAGCTGAAACTAGTGTCGAAAATCTTACCACCATGGGCATTCGAACCTAGTTGATGCCCTGAGCTTCTCCCGGTACGAAAAAGTATTAAAAATCACACGACCATTATTCAAGCGGCCGGCTGCTCTGATCGGTACTTTTCCGTGGTTTCTCCGATCAACACCAGGCGAATGCCGGAGCAGTACCCTACTAAACGGGCCGCGGACCACATATACCGGGAGATTGGTCGGGAGCTTTGAGCTTGTCCCTGCTGGGGCGGTGCCCCGCGGGTGGGAGAGTCCTGGTTAGGGGGAAACCCCACTAGCCGACGGTAGGTCGGCGCCGGATCTCGCCATCCAGCGGGGGAAGATCTCCGCCATCTCCCGAGAAAAAACATGCACTTCACTTACGGGACTAATGACCGAAGCAGTTGACGCGCCCGGAAACACGAAAAAACCAAACCAAACCACACGACCATTATCAGAAATAATGGACTTGGCTGATTATAAACGTTTACTGGCGCATCGGTTTAAACTACGTCAGGTATTTGCTTACGCCGACCTAATGACGTAAATTACTAAATCCGGAGTACAGGGGAAATGGCGCCACGAAACCCTGTCCAAAACAGCCTTATCGCTGGGGTGGGTGCGGTGGTCCGATAGAGCGTGCGCTGTCCACCTGTGGCGCCACCGCGTGGTGCGTGACGCGGCGTTAATTGAGCGCGCGTGCGCGTGCGGGCGGGCGGCGGGGGAGGGGCCTCGCGCCACGGGTACGCGGCGCGCTGCTCCGCTTTTTTTGTTTTGCGCTCTCGTGTCACCAGGCGCCGGCGCTCGCCGCGGGCGACGACGCGTTGCTGCACTCTGCTGGTGCACACGGCGAAACGCGAGCGCTGGTTTTAGTCCAAGAGTTTGAAAATGGAATAGAAAGGCGAGCCAACTGGTATTTTTTGTAATACTGTTCTGTTATAGCGGCTTAACGCAACTCATCACGGAGGCAAAAATCACTCTTAACAGCCGGCGTTCGTTAATGATTTTAACGATCCATTATCCCTTAAGAATTGAAACAAGTGGGTTGTAGCCATAGACGGTTTATGTGTTCTTCATTTCCAAAAATAATATCTCTAATTTTATCCTAATTAAATGATTTTTTTCTTATAAGAAGTTGGTATTGTGTTCTTTTGAACCTCGCCTGGCCGCCATCACAATTAGTGGACTTTGTTGGCTCGGCCGTTTGCCCGTTTACAAAATCCACTCGTGTCCAATATTTGCTTCTCATCATCATAGTAATAAATACTGTTGTACTGTATCACTGAAATGAATATTGAATGTATGTGTTGTGTGCTAATCGATGTGTGATATGTTGCTGTTGCTCATGTAATAATAATATCAGTGGGTTTTCACATGCTGGTGTACGAGTGTAAAAGTATTATTTTCTTCATAGCATATTTATGGGTTTTATTGTGTCTCGATATTTGTTCTGTGTGTTTTATTTTGATATGATTTCTATGAACCGACACTACCGAGAGGTGGGAGACCTTAACCCTCAAAGAATGTACTTGGGCTGAAAATAAATATAACAATGGGCAGGCAATAAATGCATTTTTAAGTAAAATATTGAAAGATCCCTATGTAGATCCCCTTGGAAAGAAAAGGGAAGTAATTAAAAAACGCAAACCTTGATAAAATCAAAATGAAAAAAAAGAACATGGTGCGTGAGAACTAGCCTAAAATAAAAACTTGCTCAACAGCCTTTTGGCAGATGAATTACGACGCTTAATAAATCTGACGCTTTTCGTGCTCTCTTTGATATGTTAAATTTAGACAGCATTACAAAAATTTCTTGTAAAATCATAACATTTTATGTTTGTTTCGAAACACATGAAAAAGACCCGATTACGCTGCGGGGAGATTTAACTGGAGAAATTAAGATGGTAGAAACGACTGAAACAATAAAGTAAGAATTGTACTTTTCCCCTTTAGCCTATGTTCGTTTGAGACGGCAGCTAAGTGGTTGACGCTTAAATTCATTTATCACAGTGTAACTTCCAAATTCACGTGGGTAGCGTATCTTCACACTACATCAAGCAATGCTTTGCCCGATACGCACGACTCTCAGACGATGGAAAGACATCTTGATTGACAGTAATGGGCACTTTTCACGAGGTGGGTGGCTCGCTGCGAGTCGTTGCGTGCTTCCCTGCGTTCCGTGGAGAGAACCAAAGCCCACTCTCCGCCCATGATACCTCCCGCTACTTGGCAATTTAATCCTCAAACTCCAATTCATCAGCAACTTCATATATTTTTCGAATCTATGTACAAAAATGCGACACAAATATTGTTTTTTGTTGTTCCATTCATCGGCAATATTTTAATAAAAGATAATTTAAGAAACAGAAATATTGCTGTTGATGATGACACATGATAGTGATAGTTATTTGTGATGGACAATCACAAGTTATAGAATGAAATTTTGTCAGTATATTCTAAAATATACCCAGATCAAACAACTCCCCAATACAATTCGCTTTTTCTATGACCCATCTTGTAACTCTAATAATATAAGAATTAGTAAAGTCAATTAATTTTAAATATTATTTATTATTCTTGGACAATAACAAATTCAAAATTAAGGTTTACCGCGTTCGCCATGATACTGATACATGGAAAATTTTCTCATTTCTCATATACCGCGTGCGTACTCAATATTGCTAGAGTTTCTGTTCCCGGAGATTGATAAGAATTTTGTGCGTAAAAGTTACAGTAGAAGGCAAAATATACGAAGTAATTTTTTAAAAGAATAACTGGTGTTTGAAAAGACGACAAAAATTCAAATTACTGGGAGCAGATAACTCCACTTGGATAACCGGATCTCGTGGTTTATGACTAGTTTCTCTGACCAATAAACTACGGAAACGAACCATACTTCACACTGTTCTTATTGCCCGTAATTTTAAAGTGAAGTGCCACCCCATTCTCACGCGATTGCCTATTCAACAGGGTGACGGTGTGGGGTCAATTATTGTGCGTGTCAAATATATCGAAATCATCAACGCTGAGACCGGCTGAGATAGCTGATATGTCTGTGACCGAATGAGGTCCTGTGGGAAAAAAAGACTTGCAAGCTGATGGGTAAATTTGCACCGGATGTCACATTCTAACAAGGGAAAAACATCGGCACCTGTACCGGGAGCGGTAGCTCAGGGCATCAACTGATGTCACTGCAGCGCCTCTGACCGGGAGGTCCTAGGTTCGAGTTCTGACGGCAGCAGGATTTTTGACACTAGCTTTTCAGCTAGGTCGAATTCAGTCGTTGTCTGGAGGAGAATTCTAGCGGCTGGCTGCTCTGATCGGTAGTTTTCCGTGTTTTTTCCGATCGACACTGGGCAAATGCTGGAGCAGTACCCTACCAAACGGGCCATCAACCACGATCTGTCCTTCCTCTTCCGTGTCCTATCCTCTCCTTTTACACACACTCTTACACTAACATGCACTACACTACCACCTATTCCGGGAGACCGGTCGGGAGCTTAGAGCTTGTCCCGGCTGGGGCGGTGCCCTGCTGGTGGGAGAGTCCTGGTTAGGGGGAAACCCCACTAGCCGACGGTAGGTCGGCGCCGGATCTCGCCATCCAGCAGGGGAAGATCACCGCCATCTCCCGACGAAAAACATGCACTACACTAACGGGACTAATGACCAAAGAGTTGACGCGCCCGGAAACACGAAAAAACCAATCAATCAATCGAGCTACAGAATCAAAATAAACAAAGATATCAAAGTGTGTGCACGCGCTTGGTGTTCGCAAGTGTCATCCCGCGCGAGTCGCGCAAGGGGTGAAGGGCGAGGCAGCGGTGCCGCCCCATCCGACGGGCGCACGCCCACACGCCGCGCCTCGGCGGCAGAGGCTGCGCGGGGAAATAGCGGTGACGTGGGGGAACGTGACGCCGGCAGATAAGGTAGCGGTTGCAGCGGTTGAGGATACGGTATGACGTACAGCGTCGGTCTCGGCGCAGGCGGCCAGCGATAGCGATCGCGACGATGGTGATGGCAAAGACGAATTGGCGGTTAGGTAGGCGACTTCCGTGGTGACGACGTTCACGGCCACGTTGGTGACGGTGATGTCGGTTGTTTGACAAGGACTGATTGATAATACAGTCGGTGAAAGCCTTGATAACTCGAGCGGGAATAAAGAAGAGTCGACGGCCAATAGACGGCGCGATGCGAGCGACGGCGGTGGGGCGGCAGGGCCCCGCGCCGCCCTGCAGGGCCCCGTGGACGCGTAATGACAGGCCGGCGGCGGCCGGTGGCCGAGCTGCTATTACGCGGTCTCGCGGGGAGCTCTAAACGGCGCGGCCCCCGCCCCCGCCCCCGCCCCCGACGAGGCCTTCCGCAACCCGGAACACCCCGCGCGCCCGCTTCCTCGCCGCCGCATAGCTGCACGCCGCCGCCGCCGCCGCGCTGCCCGCTCCTCTGCAGCCGCCGGCAGCCTCGCGCAGTCCCTCTCATCGAAGCGCGTCCAACGCGGTTTTTGCTACGGCTCACTACGCGACCACTGTAGATGGTTTGGTTTTGTCGCAATAACAGCTGCTTCGGCCTTTACGCTCGTTTTGGTATATTTCCGCACTATCTAGAACTTTGAGCATTTAACAGTTGTCGCATTATTAACATTTATATAGCGTGCATCAGTGGAGGATTAACACGGGAGACATGCCGTTCCACCAACATCAACACGTAATTTTCTCAATTTTGGAAAACAGTTACCACATACTGAATGCATGACTTTCAAACGAACATTTTCAATTTGAAAAAATTAAAAAATATGAAGTTAATATTAAAATAAATATCATTTCTAAACATATTTAGCAGGGAATGTGCACTTAAACTAGCTCCCTCCTGAAATACGTTCTCCCCCCTCAGCGGGTGATATTTGCGAGTTTGGTGAAGCACGCGCACGCACATACACTTCAATATGTTTGTTTATTTTGATTCTATAGCTCGACAACTAAGAAAAAACCCTGGTCTGCGCATTAGCAAAAAGTATCATCAATCGCGCAAGTTAGGTTTGATTAGGGTGCCTAGACGTCCTCTTTCATCCGGACATATCCTTCTTTTTATCCTTTTTTCCGGGGTCCGGACCTATTTTTTAAAACTCACGAAATATCCTCGTTTTTGTAACTAGCTCGTCTGGGAGCACGATATTGTCAAATTATTTGTTTTTATTCATGTTTACACTAATACTCCTGAAGGTGACAGCACTACCACCGTCTTTTCTGTGGAATTAGTGGGGTTCACCATTCTGTCCGATCTTGTTCCCAGAACTTTTGTGAACTGTTGGTGATTCTGTCGAGGAAGGAAACACGTGTGATTTTTGTTTTCCTATACATATATTTGTTAACGATTTATTGTAATAGTTTAAAATACCCAAGCGGAAACTTAGGTTTAAGGTTGTCGCTCTAGCCAGTAAATAAACTGTATTCAAAATGGAAAGGAAGAAATCTTCAGCTGAAAGCGAAGTTTCTGTAGCTGGAACCTACGTCTCCCTTTATAATAATAAAAAGTTCTTAGTTTTTGCAAATATCAGTACTTTACATATGTCGGAATGCTTCCGTAATTATACAACGTAACACGTAGAGACACAATGTGTCGTATATTACATTATTATTTAAAATATTATGGACTGTCTTTTTTCACCGAATGCCCTCCTTTTTTAAGCCCTTGTCCTCCTTTTCATTGATGCGTCGCAGTGGGGTTTGGTCAGATTTGGGGTGGTTTAGCATATTCGCCTGTTCTTGATTGGAGAAACCACACAAACGATCAGAGCTCTCGGCTCATTTGAATTCTCAAGACAGCGGCCGAATTCAATCTTTCTGTGTCTTTCGGGGCTCGAACCTAAGACCCCGTTGAGAGTCGCTAAGAGGCAGCGGCGATGCGTCCCTGAGCCAATTCAGCCGATGATGCTGTATACAGGGTGAATGAGGGAGAGCGAAGCCAGTGGATATATTTGGGTTTTCGTAACGTGGCGCGTGAGGGCTTGTCTTCACGTTGAAAAGGAACGGCTTTTCGCGCCTTTCTTGGTCGTGCTACTAGACGTCGCTTGATCTGCAGCACTCTTGATACGGTCGCGATCATGCGACATTTGGCGGCACGATAGAGAAGGACACGAAAGCCGGGTCATATTCCGTCATGAAGACAAGGGTCTCAAAGCCATGCTTTACAGTCGACTCGGTTTCATTGAATTCTGGGGACTAACATTTTTGGTTCACTGTATCGAGATATACACTATATTCTATGATTTCAAAATAAATGGAATTTCTCCACAATTATTGATTTTATTAATATAAAGATACAGTAAAATACGTTAACAGCTCGAACTTAAAATTTCAATATCTTTATTTCTATGTATTTAAAAATTAATTATTTCGAATTGTTTTCATCTGTACAATTGTTTATTAGATCGTTCTCAGAGCTCGTACTCTTCCATACTTGATTCTGCATTGTTCTCTGTCTCTAAGTATCGTAATGTAGTCTTGACACCTTTCAATGCCTCTTTCACTGTTGGAACGCCATCCCACTCTCCGAAGGCCCTTTAATCGTTTAATATAACAGTTTCAATTAATTTCCAGGACTTATTTTCTAGGTTCACAATAGCTGAGGTTCCGGTTCACTATAGCCGAATTTTCTTATGCTTATTTGTAATGTAAGAGAAACGAGGCCAGTGGCTTAAGTTCACTAAAACCCAAAGGGGTTTCACTATATCCGAGTTCGCTATAACCGGAGGCGACTGTATAACCTGTCGGACGTCACAGACGTGTGGCGATCGCCGGCTCAAATGCAGTGCGCCGCCCGACAGCCTTATGTTGGCAATGAGCAGTGCATGGAGCGAAATGAAACGCAAATGGACTCAAAATTGCACACCCATCGATCGTAATTATTAGAATGTTATTTATTAAAAAATATTTATAATCTTGTTTAAACATAATACTTATAATCTAATTTATAATAGTTATAATAATAACAATAATAATAACAACAATAATAATATCACACAGAAAACTGTAGTAATAGCAACGATTAGCACTGGGAATTGAATACTTTGCATTCAGTGATACCCTGATAAATTACATGTGAATTGATTGTGCTTTGAGTAATTAATAGGAATTTTTTGTAAGAAAAAATAGAAAATGTGTAAAATAAATATTCGTTATTGTATTTGAAATTGTTCTCTACGAATATTTTCCGAGCATAGAACGTCGCCGATTAGTTTAACAATAATTCAGAGTGGCTGAAAGTAGGTTATACCTCCACAGAAGTAATTGTACACTAGACTTCGATACAAAGAAGAATAGAAAATTCACAAGTAAGAATTTAATTAATGGTATATCACAATATTTACGAAGAGCCGGTGTTCAAGTGAATAGTAGGATCCTGTAGCTAGTGATGGATCCCAGGAAGGGGGTTAAAGAGAATGTACCACCCCCTCGAATCGAACAACGCGGTAAGACTATTCTGTAAAATGTATTGCTAGTTTTCGATCGAGTAACGAATGTGTTCTTTGAAACATTTGCAAGCACGTGGTTAAAATTATTATTGTTCACAAAAATCCACTCATTCTTGTCTCCGAGTATGCAGTAAGCCGGGAGGGGTACGTTTGACAATTCGTGACGAAGATATGGTCATAGAAGTGCAGCAGCATTACATTTAATTTGTAAGAAAGATGATTCCGTAACATTTAATGCAATCGCGCATCTGAAATGTTCTATTTCGACGTACAAATATATATAAATCTAACGAAATATGTAGTGATTCGTAAAATATGTAAAAAAAAAAAACCATGTGAAATAAAATAGTTAAATTCATTCAGAATGTTTTGTAAACTCTAAAAAATATTATTGAATGCAGGTATATAGTTCCTGTAAACACATGTAATTACATGGAAATCCGTTCTCTAGCTGTATAATTAATAACGTGAATATTCCAAGTATGAGAAAGCAAATATTAATGATAATGGTAAAATTTATATTATTATTCTGCGTTATTCAAGTCTAAATTATTCATATTTTTGCTTCACTGCGCAAATGGATGAGGATAAAATATTTCATTGAGGATTTTTTCAATATTTTCCCTCTCTCGACACATGAATTAATTTGTGAATTTTGTTACTAAAAAGTACTCACACTCCTTTTTCTGAGACGATGTGAATTTGTATATAGTTGCTCAAAAGTAATAATCGACGACACGAAGAAGGTAGCCTATATCATAAAAGAGTCCTTTGCCAGTTAATTCAATACATCGATTGAATTTTGACTGTTTCGTAGCAGTAGGATTATTGGACAACAGTCTCTTTTTTTTCTCTCTGCAACTTACGTTGCAAATAAAACACATACTATGTACATTGTCTTTCCTCGATCCTTTTTAGGGATATTCGTAACTGATTATGGAGAAATAATTGTTGGGACAGCGAAGCATGTGTTAAAGTTTTCATTAGTGCAATATTTTTGAAAAGTGTCTTAATTTATGATAGCCTTATTATTTTCAGAAGTAATGAATTTAGCCAATGAATGTTCGGACAGAGGCGATGTTTTTCGGCTTGTTTCTTCCATCATTCGTCTATTGCCTGGTACAATAAAATCTGTAAGAATTATACAGAAAGGTTCCCCTTAATTCTAGGGATTCAACGAGAATATCTTCTAAGTTCTTATCAGTTGTAAAATTCATTGCATAAATGTAGATTTTTTTTTACCGAAATGTGATTTGTGATTGTTTTAGTACGCTCCGTATTTGATGTGAAAAGATATTGGGTGAGCTTCCGTTATTTTTCTGTGTTGTGAAGCAGCAGTACCTACTTCGACACCTTTCCCTTTCCCATTTTTACCTTTTTTCTTTTCTTCTCTCCTCCTTCCCTCTCCTTCCCCCTCCACTGGAAGGGCAGACGGTGCGCGCGCCCCACCGAGCAATTCATTAATTCCACGCAGGTTCTCTTTTAACTTCTTTTTTACCTTACACACTACGCGCATCCATATTCCAGGCGCGTCCCGGCTTGCGCGGGTCCTCTAGCGCGCCCCTTCACCCCCACCGCCCACCCCACCCCACCCCTCCCAGCCCCGGCGTCGTCACGTCACTCCGCTTCCGTTCGGAGGCGTGCGCGTGCATGTGGCGGGGGCCGCTTCGGCGGGCGGCCGCGCGGCGCGCTCGCGTCGCCCGCCCGCCCGCCCGCCCGCCCGCCCGCCCGCCCGCCCGAACGCACGCCCGCCCGCCCGAACGCACGCCCGCCCGCCCGAACGCACGCCCGCCCGCCCGAACGCACGCCCGCTCCCCAGCCCGCCCGCTCTCCCGCCCGCCCGCTCTCCCGCCCGCCCGCTCTCCCGCCCGCTCACCCACCCACCGCCCGCCTACCACTCGCCCGCCCACCGCCCGCCCGCCCGCCGCCTCCAGCGCCTCCACCGCCGCCGACGTCGGTTTCTCTAAAAACCGTTAGCCGCCACGCGTTCTTTTTTTAAAAATTTTATTTATCCGAAACAATGGAGCGATCTTCTCGTACACAGATGACGTCCCGCCCGGCGTGCGCGCGTGTTCGGCGCGTGTGCGCGCGCGTGTGGGCGTTTTTCTTTTTTTTTGTTTCTTTCTTTAGAAAAAAAGGCGCCTCGCGCTGTTCATCTTGCACGCATGATTTTCTTTATTAAGAAGCGCACTGTCTCTTGCGCGCGCACCGCGCGAGGCTATATATATCCCGGAGCTTTAGTTGAAGAATGAAGCTATCGGCGGTAACAATAGCGACGTCTGTCTCTCTCGCGCGCGTGCCCCACGCGCCATTCAGAGGAGCGCTCTCCGTCGCGAGTCCCATTCACATCTCGACAGCCACGTAATCCCCTAGTCGAAAAGACAATGGGAGGAGAGACTAACACACTTCCCCGCTTATATCACTAGTCTTGTATTCCGTGAACAGCTGATGCTATGATTTAAAAGGCGGCAAGCGGTGGCGTCGTAGTAGTAGTTGTAGTGAACCTCTTTTGTTTATATGTTTGTTTGTGGTTTTTGTTTCGCGGGAGGGAAGCCGAGGTGTGTGTGTGTGTGTGTGTGTGCTCGCGTGCGTTCGTTTTTTGCAGCGGAGGCGGCGCGTAAGAGAGCAAACGAGCCCGGGGGGGGAGGGAAAGGGAGCGACATAGCACCGAGAGATGGAGGCAAAGAATGGGTGGAAGGAGAGAAAGGGGAAAAAAAGGAGAGCGGGGAAGAGTGACGACCGTTTTCGCCTGGAATCCGTTAATGGGTAATCGGCGGACTCGGTCCTAACCTTGGCACTGGTTTGCGTCGAGACAATAGCTCCCGCGCCTGGGTGCAACGGCATCGCGCCGCCCGGCGCCATGTTTGTATTGTTCGCGGCGGAGGCGGCGCCCCGCTCCGCACCCCGCTCCGCTCCGCACCCCGCTCCGCACCCCGCTGCACGCCCTGCCCTGCCGGCAGCGCGACGTCTGTCGCCAGCCGTATGACGCCACCAAGCCCCCGTCTGCTGGCCTTA
The DNA here is from genome assembly GCA_964035755.1 of Teleogryllus oceanicus. Classification (NCBI taxonomy): domain Eukaryota; kingdom Metazoa; phylum Arthropoda; class Insecta; order Orthoptera; family Gryllidae; genus Teleogryllus; species Teleogryllus oceanicus. Next base: position 99,392,160 of record CAXIVR010000007.1, read on the forward strand.
TTCATCCGATTGTGTGTGGACAATCAAACCGTCTACCCGCGAACCTTTCATAACACACGCAGTGCTAACGAAAGAGTTTAAACTGTTTTCGCCTAACGGAAACATAAAATAAGGAAGACGCAGATCTTAGGATAAAAACGTAGGAAAAAGTATACAGCATATTAGTGACTCATCAAAATTGATTTTCTGTCAGTAGAAATTGGTATTCTTCACGTGCACACGGAACTGAATAATCAGCCTTGACAATTCTCGTGGAGTGACCAATGGCATCTTCGACTCTGAAACATGTTAAAAGTGTGTTCCAATTGAATAGGTTCTTCTCAGGGAATGCGAAAATAAGCATCAACAGGATGTCGTATACCAACAACCGATACCATTTCAACACAGCTAGTTTCTCATTACTGTGTAGATAATTTTTTTGATCATCCGTTCTTTCACACGTTACTTGGCCAAAATGTGTAATCCAAATACTTGGATGAAGTTACGTTGTACGGTAGAATTTGCAGTTTCTGTTTTGATCCACGGCGTATTTTTGGCTCAAAGAAATGCATGAGCCTCCGCATCAAATTATACTTCACAATACACGTAATAAATACTCGTACTGCATACAACTTGCATTTGCCATTGCCATTGCCCTTGCTGTTAACTGCTCACTGATTTCCATATGTATTGATCTCTCCATGTCGCTTTCAGAGCAATTCATTGAAATGGTAACTAACTAGGCTCCGCGTTTCCAAGAAAGAGATTGATTGGAGGTAGGCATCAACAAGCGGCGGTCGTCGTCGGCGGAGACAGCTATTGCTCAACCGGAGCCGCGGCACCGCTGCGAGTGCCAATGCGCTCCCATCGCCCACACCGTGTCGCTAGCATAGCTGACTCTGGCTTCGTGCAGCCAGCGCTTGCCTTGGGGATAACCAATGTCATCTCTTTGGTGTCTTTCATTATCACCGACATCATTTATGCCTTCATGGTTGCCATCGACTCCGTACTCGACACCATCGTCTCAGTCCCCGTCACCATCGTCCCTGCCATCGTTAACGTCATCGTCTCAGTTAACGTCATCTCTGTCACAGTCACCATCGTCCCCGTCACCGTTATCACCATCGTTATCGCCATCGTTAACGTCATCGTCTCAGTCACCGTCACCATCCACCCCGCCATCGTTATCGCCATGGTTAACGTCATCGACCCCGCCATCTTCATCGCTATCCTCTCCGCCTGCATCACCGATGTTTTCGCCGCCAAGCGTCTTCACAACCGACTCCTTCAACACCGCAACCGCGCCTCCGCCTCCCACCGCTCCGTTATCGAGGCCGGCGCTTGTTCGACACACGACGGAGCCCGCCGCCCCCCACCCCAACGGCGCGTGCTCGCGTGCGCGTGTAACGCGTCGCGCGTCGCGAGTTCCTCGTCGCTAGTCGTCCGTGATGCCGTGCGCGCGCACGCGACCCCTCGCGATCCATCGCTGCACAGGCATCCTGGCGGGGGTCGGGGAGGGGCGGAGTGGGTGGGGCGGGGCGGGGCGGAGTGGGCGGGTCAGGATAGGGCGGGGCGGAGTGGGGCGGAGCTGTGCGGGGCGTGGCGGGGCTGAGCGGAGCGGGGCGGAGCGGAGCGGGGCGGAGCGGAGCGGGGCGGAGCGGAGCGGGGCGGAGCGGAGCGGGGCGGAGCGGAGCGGGGCGGAGCGGAGCGGAGCGGGGCGAGACGAGACGAGACGGAGCGGGGCGGCGCGGGGCGGGGCCGGGCGAGGCGGGGCGGGGCGGAGAGGGGGCGGGGCGCGCTTCGTTAGGGATCTCGGAAGCAGCTGCTGCTCGATTTGTCTGCGCGCCGGCGCCCGCCGCCCCTCGCTCGCCGGGGCTCACCCGAGCGCTCGTTTCGCCTGCGGTTCCACTTCGTGGGGTTCTATTTCTCTTGGCAGCGAAAACGTGCGCAACGCGCTTTGTTTTCTAAAACCGCGAGTTACAAGGACGTATTATGCATGGAAATGCTCAGAAACGGCGTTCAGTCATATATAATACCGGTTTTGTACGGCTTTATTTGTCGAATCGAACTGTGTCATCAATCTGGCAATTTGAGATTCTCGCCCGATCTGTTGAGTGGGTGTGATTTTATTCGAATGCCTTTTTTCAAAAAATATAATGTCCTCCTCATTATAATAAAGCAATGACTATTTCAAACAATGACCTGATTTTGTAATGGACATAAATAAGTCGAAAGTAGTACGAAAAACTATTGTAGATATTTTCGTTACATCCTCCACAGAAAATTCAAACATTTTTTTAGACTTAAAATTGTGTTACTTCTGTTAAATATGCAATGAAGTTTTTTCTGCAGAGCATTGAATACAATAACATTAAATCTGTCCTAATTTACAATTGAAAAATGCACCGCAATTGACTTTTTTTAAAATGAAACCGGGCTGTGTGTTTCTATTAAGTGCAGCAAAAGACCGCAACCATCGCTGCCGACTCCTCCAATTCGTCACGTCTTTGCGCCCACGTATTCCGAACGATTTGGGCGGAGAGGTAGTATGTGACCTTATTGATTCGATTTCTTCCCCGCCCCCATTATTCGAAGCGAACTGTCGAAAATTGTTTCAAATTACCTCGCCCTGCATTTCTGGCTGCGCTTCCAATAGGAGAGAAGAAAAAGGAAGGCCCGCGTGGTTCTGGCATCCTTATGAGATGAAGGCAGTCAATATCGTTGTACGCGGCCACGCGAAAACGCTCCGTTCAATTGTTGGCGCGAATCTAATTCAGGAATACAACGGAAGATTTAAGTTGAATAAGGAAAATGTAATTTCGTGTGAAATTTTAAATATTGATCAGTTGGGAATAACATGATTATTAAAGTTCGTCTGTGAATTATTCAAATCTGAAAATTGAAATTTTCATATTTTTTAATCCACCAACGTTAAATCTGCATATGCAAGCTGCATATGCAATGCATACTTTTTTTTAGGAAAAGTTCCTCCATAGAATTATTTTGCGGGAAATGAGGCATTCACATGATATTAATGTATTTATTGAGTATTCTTTTGATTACAAATAACAGAAACACATTTCTGGAATTCACAGTAAAAGTAGCAAATTAAAAGAATAGAAAATTAATAAAACATTCAATGTTAAATTAAATAAATCCCATTAATTGCAAAACATTGAGGTATACTTTTTGTAACTCCCACCAACTGTTCGCTCATTTGCAATAATAATAATAATAATAATAATAATAATAATAATAATAATAATAATAATACATTACTTAATTAACTTTCATATAGATTTTACGATCAAACATTTTTATGAATGAAATTATTTATAATTGAACGATTGTATAGCTATTTGCTTCAGCTCCTTGGAGTTGGCTGTATCCACCTCAGGAATAAAAATTAATTTTACGCCCTCTTGACAGGAGCTGTGACCAGTCGTAGAGTGAATTCCGTAATCGTAAATGAGTTAACGTCCACGTCAGCATACCCTTTGTATGAGGTGGCCCGATTCGACGCGTCGTCTTCAGCCGGCGTCGAGCCGACCCCGTGAACTCGCTCCGTCGCGTCGTCTGGGGCGCGGAGGAATTATTCTGGATGCGGGGGTCGGGGAAGAGGTGGGCGCGGAGCTGCCGGCGATTACGGGTCGAGGTTCGCCCAGCCGACGCAAAAAGACCACCATTCGCTCGAGGACGTGCCAAGAACGCTCCGAGCCAACCGGTAAATTTTCATCCTCTCGGCGGCGGGGCGGGCCGGGGCGGGGCGGGACGAGGCGGGGCGGGCCGGGGCGGGGCGGGCCGAGGCGGGGCGGGCCGAGGCGGGGCGGGCCGAGGCGGGGCGGCCGAGGCGGGGCGGGCCGAGGCGGGCGGGCCGAGGCGGGGCGGGCCGAGGCGGGGCGGGCCGAGGCGGGGCGGGCCGAGGCGGGCGGGGCGGGGCGGGGCGGGGCGGGGCGGGGCGGGGCGGGGCGGGGCAGGCCGAGCCGGGGCGGAAGCACGCTACTCTGTAGCACACTCGATGGCATATGTGTTCTACTTCTTGTATTATCGTATATATGTTTAATAATTGTTTAAACATCTCAAATTCTTTAATGCCCCTTCATCCTCTCTAGCAACTAACAGTTTCAAAGTAGAAAAGTTACAAGCAGTACAGAAGAATCTAATCTAGATTCCCCAAAGACCAATTTAAACCTCCATTTAAGGAAAACATATGAACTTCCAATACCTACTTTATGTAACCTTTTCATGCCCGAAAACATAATTTATTCCCCCATTTCTCATTCTCAATTCTTGATAATTTATTGACTATTTGAGGTCTCTAGTGGGAGTGTCTTTGCAATTTTGAAACGCTAATGATTGTCTTGCTAGGATACTATATTCACTCATGTTAAACGTTACTTCACTATATAAGAAAATAAAAGAATTAAAAAAATTAAAAACTTCTTGTGACGAGAACGTTGTGCATTAAAACGGACTTCTGAAAGATGAACACTTGTACGCGCGGTTTGATTTATGTATCACTTAAACATCTGAAATGCTTTATGAAGTGCATGAATTTTATTGAATTCCCTGTAACACTTTCCCTAAACAACATATCGTTGTTAAACAAAATAAGTCTAGAACTATTGAAATTATGACTTTCACAAGTTTGTTACCTACACTGTCTGACTGTTGTTCAGCGCATACCACTTCCTGAAATATATTCTTAGCCCCTTTGATGAAAGACATGACAAAATCTGTTGATGAATTCGAAAGAAATAAGGGCTGGAGGAAGCTCATAAAATCACACTGAAATAGAAAAATAATTTTACTCTCGCTGACGGCTAAAAATACATCTCTATGATTATTTTCACAGTAGACATGTTTACTTAAGAAATAACCGAAATAACCGTTTCCTCTATCTTGCATGAAGCATACATGAGAAATAATCATCTCTTCCACCGATTTTGAAGTCATTCATGTCACTATCGTATTCAATCATACTTTTACTATCATAATTGAATTTGACTGTAAATTTACGACTGAATTAACATATAACATTGTGGATTTCTACGCCCAATGTTTTCCTAATATTTAGCATTAACTTAAAATGTCTAAATATGAGTTTGACACTATTATTCAATATTGTAAACCACTTATCATTTGTCCTTCATGTTCCACGTTTCTAGATAATTACATTTGTTTTTGTTTTTTTAACATGGATCCTAGGCGGATATGTGAAAGAGTGACCACATGACATAAGAACTGTAATTAAAGTTTAATTAAACATAGCATAGATCGCTAATAATTACCCCTTTCAAAAAGTGCATCATCGCATAACATAGGATTTGCGAGTGTAATGAATGTGCAAGTTAGAAAAAGTAGCCCAATAATTAAAGTTCCATATGCGAACAATTCGTAGATTTCTCATGTGAACAGGCAGGGAAGTAATAATTAAGGCCTCGAATCAGAACGATGAGGGTAATTAGAATTACCTTCCAGATTCTTCCTGATGTAGCGAAGAGCTAGGATATGTGACAAAGACGAGAGCAATGCAGAGGAAATGTTATTCCTTAATAACGTACCATAAGGAAATAATTGTACAAATTTTATTTGAAATGATCAAGTAAAAATCATATACTCATATATTGAGTTACGAAGGTTGGTATATTCAAAATTTCTTCTGAATTTTAGAACACCTTTATCGTGAGGAAGTGCAACGCAACGTTTCGAGGTGTGACGTAACCTTTGTGGACATCTTGGAAATAGTTTAATTGCATTTTTGTCATTATATTCTATGCTTCAAGTACTGGTTATACATAATTTAATTGACTATTACACTCGTGAAATTAACATAATGTCGTTTAAGTATACAGCTGCTGTACACCAATCAAGACGGTGTAGTCTCCCAGAATATATCGCTTTTTCTTATCGTTTTTTTAACCACCTCCTCCCTGCTGGCCAATCACGGCGACATATCAATTTTAGGAATCTCCGTAGTGTACACTTCGAGCGTGAATACAATATAATTAATATTGCATTGGAAATTTCCAATACATTTGTGAAATTACCGATGATAATTTTATTTCTAATTTTATTTCCAATGGACATCTCGTTTGTTGCTTGATAGAATAACATAATAAAGAATTTATTAGAAAAAGTATCAGAATGGAATTTTTAAGAGATATCATTAAATATAATTTAAAAAAATAATAATTATAATAATATTATTTTTGTTGTTTATCTGCTGAATCAGTTATGTCGACAAATGCATTGAAAACGTATCGAAACAATAAGTAATGGTCGACTTCTCCAAACATTTTTACATAACCACTTCAAGGAAGACGAAATTAAACTGTTAAGAGGTAGGCGGAACGACCAACGTCGTAGCAGACGTCATGGGCAATGACTATACGCATGAAGAAAAGAAGAAGAACATTGTAATTGTAAGTGTAATTTTCGTGTATATTTGTTTATCACAGAAAGTGATGAAATCGCAATGAAAGTCGTCTAACAAAATGTTGTCAGGCCACGCACTTTCATTTAACCGAGGCAATGCAAGTGCCACAAGGCACGAACTGCAACGCAGCCGAGAGCGTCCTGCGAGGAGCGGGCGCGGGCGCGGGGGCGGGGCCGGGGGCGGGCCGGGGGCGGACGCGAGCGCGGACGAAAGCGCGGGCTAAGGCCCAGGCGATGGCGAAGGTGAGGGGGGGAGGCGAGCGGGGCAGGCAGGGCGAGGGCGAGGGCGAGGGCGAGGGCGAGGGCGAGGGCGAGGGCGAGGGCGAGGGCGAGGGCGAGGGCGAGGGCGAGGGCGAGGGCGGGGGCGGGCGCGGGGGCGTCGGTAGCGCAGCCGACAAGAAGCAGGCGCACCGCCACGCGAAGTCGCCGCACTTTGAAGAGGAAATTGAAAGAGGCGGGGCGGGGGCGGGGGCGGCAGAGCGGAGAGGGAGACCGACGGGAAAGGAAGCGACTTCCTCCCCTCGGACACGGTCCGCTTGACAGCTTGATAGAGCGAGCGCCGGGGGCGGCGGCGGGGGCGGCGCTCCAACGACCTCTGGCCCTGCACGCCAACCTCCAACACCACACGCTCGCCAGCGCAAGGCCCTGATTTGTTCCCTTCCTCCCTAGAGGCGCCTCTGGCCAGGGCCACCACCTCTCTTTTCAAGTGCAATTTAATTACGCATGTTTCCATTTCATTGGGGCGATCAAGGTCGGATTTCATGAAGACAAAATTGTTACATTCGTAGAAGGTCCTTTTATAATGTATTACAACGCTTCTAAAACTAAGGATGTGTCTTCATCATCAGGCAATTTTTGAAATTGTGAAAATAAGTAAACAAGTTAAAATCGAATTTTGATAGTTATTTAACCTAAATTAATAACATTACTAGAAATGTTAAATTTAATACAAATGTAACTTTTTTGTTTGTGTACTCCGATCCTCATTGCTTCAATTAATTGTAAACAAACATAATTAAATGAATAATCTCAAACAATCGCAACAATATAGAACATTCAGTATTCTGTTCTATTTTTTTTTTTTTTTTACTAAAGGCACTTTCAGATTAACACTTCGTATTATAACGATGATATACATTGTTTATGCCGGATTAAGTTAAACGTACATTAAAAGGTGACGACGTTGATCATTAACCAAATGCGTAAAAAAACATGATGAATTTGCTCTCGAACCGGCCGGTACCCTCAAGGGCTTACATTCTCGTATCTAAATGAGAGAATCAATAACTACATTGCTTTCAACCATAGTGCACAATTTTTCTTGCTTTTTTGTTAAGTTCTGAGATTTTAGTCGCTCAACAAAACAAAAGATAAAAAATGTTGGTATGAGGACAACTTCATGAAATTACAAGTTTTCCTTCTAAAACAAATGTTCTTTATCTTATTATCAACACAATACAGCTGCCAGTAACATTGATATGATCATCAGATATTGTTTTGTGGAAAATGCTTGTGTCTTCCTTAATCGGTGGTCATTCCTAGTATTAGAATATTCACAAAATCAAGAAGTACGAGCACTGGTCGTCATTTATGAATTTGAAATTCAAGTGAGTGAGAGAATTGAATTGAATTAGCTAAAGGACACTACGGAGTACAATTGACTATTAAGTAGGACTTTAGTAAAACTGGTAGTGTACTGACAAAAAAGTATCAAAAATTTGTATCAACATTCCCGTAGTTGGAATGAAAGTGTTTGATGAAAATTGGGAAATATTAGATTAAACGTATTCCTGTTTAAGTGAATTGAGGGTGCAATTATGTAATAAACCTCTACGATGCTACAGCAAAGAAAATACCTTGCCCGTTTTCCATTAACTGTTTGCGGGCAGCTTACAAGAATAAGTTGTCTACAAACATGTATTTTTCTCAGTGGAGAGCAGATACAGCACGTATTGGCGCCACATGAATTGCTTTCACACCAATATATATATATATATATATATATATATATATATATATATATATATATATATATATATATATATATATATATATATATATATATATATATATATATATATATAATATAGATGTTTTCCTCGCACGTTTGCAAACGGATATGTTGTTCGATTTTTTGTTTTTATATGGTATACCTACATATTTTAGAATTTCGAAAACAGTGTATTATTTTTTCCCCATTTGCATCATGGGGATTTATCAGCAAGTGACATTCGTTGAACGGTCTCTCTTAAAGCGGTTAACTCTTTTAATCCTGACCTGTAACTAATGACTTCACTGTATATCGTATCACCTAGATGATTCGCAAAACCGTCGGGACAACCTCTTACAATTTCATATCAAAATTCAGAAGCTCAAAGTGGTTTAAATTAATGTCTCAAACATTTTAGAGGAAAAATAAACATGTCTTGTTAGTTATTGAGAAAAGTGGGTTAATAATTGTTTACCATACATAGTGGGTACGCCCGTGTGTGTGGAGTTTTGTTATTGTTGGACTGTTCTATGTAAAACGGCTAAGTGTATTTCGATCTGTCAGTGAAGTGGTGTTCAAATTTGAATATGAGTAGAAATGAAAGGTGTTTTCGATACCAACCTCTTTATTTACAAGATTAGCAGATTTCAATGGACTAGCTATCAACCTAACATCTTCCGTCTAAAAATAACCGCACGTAATACAGGAGCGGCAGGCTCTCTCTGGCTGAGCAACAGACGCGTCTGACCGTCTAGACGGTCTGGCTTCCACATAGTAGATCTGAAGACGACAGCTTCTCCATCAAGCCGAAAATTTCTTACAAATATTATTAAAGGCAAAACCTTTCATTTCTACTATCAGAGAAGCGGTTTTATTTCTATCATGGAAAAGTGACGCTTTGAAATCGGAATAAATTCGCCTTCTGGGGCCGCTGTCTGGCTGTCGGGATGCATGTGGGAACCGACGTTTTCGGCGGTCACGTGTTGCGGTGGAGCTCCGTCGGTTCCGCCTGTTGCTGTCCGTCCGTCGAGCTCCCGCTCGTCCGACGCCAAACAAGAACGTCTGCGTTTCGTATGCCGAGGAAGTCCGATTCGATGCCTTCTGTTTTGCTTTGATTCGCTGCGCTGTCTTACCGGAAGAGCGCGACGAAGCAATACAGTAAAAACGCTGACTTTTCTTCTTGAAAAAATGTCGGGTTGTCGAAGAACAATTTTATATTACGTGATGTTTGTATACGTGTTTATAAATAGTAATCGAATGAAACATTCTTGGAGACTGGCATATTTCCTCTTCAAATTAAAACGACATTGCAAGGCAATTTTTCTAATTGGCTTTGATTGGCATTCTCGAGTCAAATCTTTCACAATAACTTTTACGACCTCGTAGTCCAAGCCAAGCATACCGATTAGTGAAGAGGAACTGTAGGGACACTCTCTTTAGTGTCTTCAGGGCAATTGATATCGGTCTTCACGTTACCAAGTACCACTTAAAATTCGCAGGGCATTTTCACGTTCCACATCCTAAAATAACAAAAACTCGGTGATTTTCTTGTAAAGTAATACATTCAGGTAGGGAGTTCAGATCTGTAAAGGTCTGACTTGGGCAATTTGAAGGCCATATAAAATTTTTGCAAGTGAGGTTACTAATATTAAGCAAAAATGAGCCTATTTTTTTTATTAACGCAGTTGAAATCAGTGATATTTCTGATATATACTCTTTCTATATATATATATATATATATATATATATATATATATATATATAGTCTTTCTTCTTTCTAGGGTTTTTATCCAGCCGACAGCCGGTTACCCTTTGCGTCCCGATGGGACGGATATTCGACCATACACTAGACACCAACACACTTGCGGGCTCCTCTGATCTGGGGTCAGTAGAACGCGAGGCCCTCCGCGACAACACATACAAAGACAAGGGACAAACAACCATGCCCAAGGCGGGACTCGAACCCGCGATCCTTCGGACCGAAGAGCTGAGTCGGTACTCGCTCTTAGCCACCTCACCCATCCAGGTCGGCTATATATATATATATATATATATATATATATATATATATATATATATCAGAACACTACTTTCAGTTCGTTCGTTACTACCTTCGTTCATTTTCTCAGTAGCCATTTTAATTATAGGTTACTTACTTTGAAGTAACGTTCCATGAGAATTGTAAGTGTTCCACTCGCTGCCGGAGATCCCTCCTCTAGAGAAGGGGGAGGCTCGTGATGGTTAGCGCAGACGCCTACCAAAGCCGGGGCACGGGATTGATCGCCGTCCAATCCAAGGGGAATATGTGGTCCAGCCGACCTCTCGGTGTGGTTTATCACTGACCACACGTTTCCCGTACCCTTCATTCTAGCGCTTCTCCATCATTTATTTACCAAATTCTCATTATCTCTATCATCACTCATGAGCCCCTCGTACCGCAGTGGTTGAAGGGCTCCTTCACCTCAAGAATAAGCAAATACTCGTACTAAGTACGTCGGAAGAGAGCCACCTGGTGGCAAAGGCTGAGGGCGTGGAGTCGGGGCGCCGGGAGAGGTGGCTCAACTGATGTCACTGCAGTGCCTCTGATCAGGAGGTCCTAGCGTTCGAGTCCAGACGGTGGGAGGATTTTCGACACTAGCTTAGTAGCTAGGTCGAATTCAGTCGCTGTCTGGAGGAGAACTCTAGCGGCCGGTTGCTCTGATTGTTAGTTTTTCGTGTTTTTTATTAATACCAGGAAAATGCCGGAGCAATCCCATAAAAACCGGGTCATGGACCGCGCGCGATCTGTCCTTCCTCTTCCTTGTCCTATCCTCGCTCCTTACTAATACACACACTTACACTAACATGCACTACACTACCACATATTCCGAGAGACCGGTCGGGAGCATAGAGCTAGTCCCGGCTGGGGCGGTGCCCCGCTGGTGGGAGAGTCCTGGTTAGGGGAAAACCCCACTAGCCGACGGTAGGTCGGCGCCGGATCTCGCCATCCAGCGGGGGAAGACAACCGCCACCTCCCAACGAAAAAAATGCACTACACTTACGAGACTTATGACCTTAGAAGTTTACGTGCGCGGAATCACTAAACAAAAAAGAGTCGGCGCAGGTGTCGGTGGTGAGGGTGAGGGCGAGGACAGGGCAACGGCGTTTGTGTAAACACGGGGCGCCGTAGGGAGTCCTCATAAAGTGTCGCGGAAGCGAATGGCGGCGGCTACGGCTGTAATCCTCGTCGCCTCTTGCGGTGTTTTCATTGCTACGACAATAACGTCGATGCGTTATTCCCCAATTAGTTCTTGCGTAATTGTTTGCTGGCAAGTTCACGCTGCCGATGTACGTTCTCAGTATTTCCATGCACTTTGAGAGATGATAATGGTGAACATGCCAAAAAGTGTTATGGAAAGATTTCTCTTCATTCTGAAACAACTAGCCCTACGAATTGTTTTGTTCTTTCTCATGCTTGATAGGAAATGTCTGTAATTCTTTAAAAAAATTTTATGAACTTTTCTGACAATGACAATGGATTTGTTTCTCTTACGAACTCACACTATCCTCAAACCTTCTTTTACTTATTTACTGCTTGGCACATCATGTCATATCTTTCTACTGTACAACTGTATCTTTCTACTGTTTCTCTTAAGAACTCACACTATCCTCAAACCTTCTTTTACTCATTTACTGCTTGGCACATCATGTTATATCTTTCTACTGTACAAGTAAGCTGACTTTATATGACGTTAAACGCGATGTGACAATAGAAAGAGTTGTGAAAAGAAGAGACGATTCGAGTTGAGGTGAGATTGTTTTAAACAAACAAAAAACAACAACTCAACACTGTATCTTCAAGACAACGCACGTCATGAGCGTTTCTGTATTATTCCTCGCCCCCAGTAAACACACTCTTCTCGTTACTGGTATTAGAATAAATCAAGTTGAAATGTGAATGTCGTAAAAACTATTTCGGCCTTATAACTTCTTTAGACTTCCTTACATGCAGTATTAAAGTATTAATTTTGGAAACTGTGAATGTCATTGCGATGCATGCACATATCTGTATACCCTAGTGTTGGCAGAAACTAATCTTCACAAACAGGCATGTATTTACTTCTTTATTTAAAAAACAGAAAGACGTACTCTCTCGGCCATTTCACTGTACGTGACGTTTCATATATTTTCGTTGAGTAGCATAAAAGCCTCGATTGTTCTTTAACGCAGAGACCAGGTAGGGGCGGTGCACTAGTTTTCGACGTCGTCTTCGTCTCCTACGTCGCCATCGTCCACGTCTTCGTCATTGTCGTCAACTTTCCCCCCTTCATCATCATTCTCACCTTCCGACCTTCATCACCGTTGTCATCGCCATCAGTCACCGCCAGCACGGTCGTCACCGCCATTATGGTGGACATCCCCATCACGGTGCACATCTCCATCATGGTGGGCTTCGCCATCACGATGGACATCATCATCACGGTCGGCATCCTGTCATCACGCTATCAACCCCCCCCCAAGCGGACCCGCCACAGACGCCCGTCTTCATCTACACCTCTGCTATCACTCGCTTTGATATAACTACCACGTGTCGCTACACAATGTCACGCCAAACCACGCCACATGACAGCGCCGCGCCGCGCCACGCCTCGCTTCAGTGCCGCCACGAAATGGGCGGGTAAATTCAACCCAATCGGGAGACGTCGCAAAAATAGGGGTCTCCGTCTCTGGGGCGGCCGCCAACTGCCCTCGCCGGGACGCGGCGCCGCGCCCCACCGACGTTAAATGGATACGCGGCTGCCCCGCGGGACTAAACGCCTCGAATTCCTCGGCTTCGGTAAGGACCGAGGGTAATGTGGCCTGCGTCTGGCACCGCCCCTGTCACATTCCACGAAGGCTACAACTCATTTGGCAGCGAGATGGATGAGGCTGGAAAACTTTAGGAATTTTATCTCGCTTGCACTCTTGTGTATTTCTAAACGAACGGCCCATTAACTAGCTGACAACATGGTACCTTATGTGAGTAGAACAGTTCAAATGTATCAAGGCGTAGGGATCATCAAGAGATGACGGCTCATCGCGTAGCGCTGTAAACCCGCATTATTGTCCACCGTGCTATTGTTTGAGACATTTTACTTCAATAATTTAGATGTTGCATGTAAGAATAAGACAGTCAAAAGTGACAAAATGTTTTTACAGATGAATTGTTTCTGACTTTGTAGCTAATTTCTAAAATCAATGATTATATATGAATGTCGCAAATTTCATCGGGATTTATCTGGGTTGTTTTCTTAAATATTTTAGGTAAGCAGAATTAAATATATGAAATTAATGATAATAGTAATGGAATTAATATAGTAATAATAATAAATAGTAATGATAATAATAATGAAATTGATATAAATGATAATGTTAATACATTTAGATGGTCTCAGAAGTGGCGTGTGACTTTTTCTTTGAAAAAAATAAATTTGCACTTATTTCACAGATACAAAGTTGTATTTTATTACATGAAATATAATTAAGTTGATATGCAATATATTAGATGAATATAAAAATCTCTATAAATGATATTTTTCTCGTGCAGTTATCACTTAAATTGAGAAGATGTTCTGCATTTGAATTTGAGACCTGGAAGTATTTTATTAAGCAGCTCCCCACCTCATTCTAGCTTCTCATCTAGATTGGTTACCACTCCATGTTTTCCATATCCATCTCCATCTTCCATAATTTTGGAAAAATTAGTCATCTTTATCACTTATTCTTCTTCCTTGTTGTTCATACCATTAGTTGCTCTCTCATGAAAAACTAGGACCAACAAGAGAGATGGATAACAAAATTGCCTTAAATATCCACATTGAGCCACCAAACAGACGCAAACTATGTCTAATTAATGACCTCTAGAGATCGACTACTGATCTAGGGAAGTATCTCAAATTTCATGGAAGAGTGACTTGTGACTTCTGTGTCGAAACGTCTCAATTCACATTTTGTCAGTTAATTTTTATTTCTATTATAACCTCATTTACGACCGATCTATCATATCAAAATCGAAATATTAAAGAACTAAACAAGTACCTCAGGTTATCTCAATTTCTTGCGCTAAGTGACAAGTATTTCAAGAGAACAATATAAAATATCTTCTTACAACAATAAACAATTTTAGAATAAAATATTAGCAGTACAAAACAAATTAGTTCCACACGTCATTCAGAAGCTATAAAAGATCATGATGCAAGGAAACTGAAAAATAATATAGTTACCCTGATCCATTTCTCATCGAACGTAGAAAGCTACATGAGAAAGTAACGGAACAAACATTCTTTAGAATTCTTATATTTCATTATAAATTGAGTTAAATTATCGTCAGTCAGATCAATCAAGACGCAACGATTCATGATTTGCTGGTAGCAGTGTAGCATGATTCTCAAGGTTTCAACACAATAGATACCTTGATCCCCACCCCTCAATTTGTTTTCTAGAATTATTCTGGATTTTCGATTCGTCTGAACGAAAAAACTTGAAAGAACTTTTGGTTACCCCTACAAGAGGCTTAAAACTTCTCAAAACACTTTTTAAGTGCTTACCCTCTCCTTCAATCACACGTTTTAGAGAACTCTCTTAGAATATTCCGGGGGAGATGATCACTTCACAATCAGTAGACGCGTCAAAGAGCACTTCACTGAGGGTGAACTGCAGGAAGAGGTCTGACCGTGGGAAAGGAACGGACACAGGACCATACGGACGCACAGTAATTACCTAATTACTACTTATATCTTTATATTGAAAACCTTACGGTTTTCGTTTAAAAATGACTTTGATGTTTCTGATCAATCGAATTTAGTTATTTTTGTTTTAAATGACAGGTATTGGGATCCCAGACGAGTCATAGCTATTATTAATCGGTTTTATGGTACAAACACTAAATTTTAATGAAATCGTAAAATTAATAGAATGAATTCTTTATCTGCCGTTATTTTTTATTACGTCGTTTGATTGTGTCAAGACCTTCAAGAAGTCGTTGATCTAGCGCAAGTAAGAGTATGCAAGTGTGATGATACAATTTCTAAAGCAAAGATAGCGAGTTTTTTTAGTCCGAAGATTGATTGTTTTTAGATTAGTGAAGTGGCAATATAACGTCAATCAATCGCTTGAAACTTGAATCCCTTTACAAAAAATATGAGTATTATAATTTTATATAAGATGCATTACATTTTTAAATGAAGTTGCTAGCATGATTTCCGGCTATAATCCCCTACATCATTCATGTACAGAGCTTAGTAAACATAAAACACTTCCTTCTGTAAACATCCTTCTTTTAATTAGTTTTAGAGAATAAATATTGAACAACGTAAAAACTGTATTTTATGGGATATTTAATTTTCCTTTGGGCGCATATAATGTATTTTCCTGTTGTTACTTTTCCAGTTCTTTTTTTCCGCGATGTAATGGCAAAGATTCAGCTGGAGTAGGATCTCCATGCCTGTTTGTCCATATGGTGTAGGATTATTTATAAGTTATAAAATACATTTTCATGTTGATGTGCGAGTTGTTACCAATATTCTTCCCATTGTCAACTTCAACTTGCCCTCTTCCTCCCACTTTCTGCGTTGTGCGTCGCCTCGACGCCAGGGGCGCTGCCAGGCGATGTGTTAGCGCAGACTGCACGTCTCTCATTTGTCGCCGTGACAGAAAAACCATTGGCTCTCCTACGACCTCCACACACAACTTGGCACGGAGCGCAAAAACGAAAAGGATTGGGTGGCGTTAAGCTTCTGAAAAATGAGTAGACTCTACGAGTCGCGAAAACTAAGAAAAAAAAACAAACAAACGAATATTCACGATTTGCACGATTCGCGGGAATAAAAACAACTTGACCAGAGAACAGTAAAGAAAAGTCCTTATTTTTCAGTAGCGTCATTCTAAAATGAATAATTTCACGTTGAAAGAGCTGTCAGTAACGAAAATTGTTACAAATGTTCACTCTATGCTTTGAAGCCTATCGTCTTTATTAAAAACTGCTATGAATAAGAACGTGTACAAAATACATATTATCACCTCTTCAGTATTTGTAAACACTTCTCAAGGAAGTACTTGGCAAACAAATCCACATAAGTGGCTGATGACGATGCAAGAAACATAATTTATAGATCCTAAGAATTTTAATTCAGCGAACATTATAATCTCGCAAGCACCGTCAAGCACAATCACTTGAAAATAAAACACGGTATAACTCAGATGCTAGCCGGGAAAATGCTGATGCTTATCAAGAGTTTCCCAATGCTAAATAATCTAATATTACTCAAGTTCGAACTCAATACTGACAATAATTTGCGACAAAGCATAGGCGAGTGTCCTCCAAGGCAATTGAGGATGAAAGTTCGAAATCTAACCAAGTGTAGCTATCTGAGTTTCATCATTACTCGATTTGAACTTCAATCTTATGACACATGATGAAACCATCTTTTGTTATATTCATCCTTGAAACAACCTTGATACTGATAACGAAAAGGATGAACATGGTGACATCATTTACTGCTATGCATTTGCATTATAGATTTTCTTTAGAGGAATACGAAGTATAGGGGGGGGGGGCAAAATACTTGCAAGACAATATTAATACATATATAAAACACAAAGATAATTGTTTTTTAATTAAACTGAGTTTTATTTTTACTCATTAAGTAGATTGTGTAACGAAATACCGGGTGCGTCATTGCAAACGTCTTGACTTATTTTGCCAGAGAGAAGCGAGTAAAACGATCTAAAAGCTTTGATCGGGAATCCCAAGCAGATCCTTTCCCAGTTTCTTGAATTTGCCGACTGCTCAACCTGGGTAGTGAGCAATAAACAAGTCGGTTAGGAAATTCTCGGCTGCATTCGATCGCCATTATCATTGCAAATGCGTCTGCAGTCGTCGTAGGTATCAAATTATTAGCCGGTTAGCGTCGAAGGGAAAGGCAGGGAAGCGGGTTCACAGCACGCTCACGGTCACCGACCCCTTGGCCTCTCCGCCCCCCGTCCCCCGCCCCCAGCCACTGCCCCACCTCGCCGCAGCCGCTCCCCACCTCCACCACCACCCCAACCCGTCCCTCCCCGATTCCGCTCACCGTTCCTGCCCGCTCAACTCCTGCTCCCAATTGCCTCATCCACTCCTGCTCCCACCTCTTGCTCTGTTCGCCGCCCTGTTCCTCTCCCGCTCTGCTCTGCTCCGGCCCCCGCTCCGCTCCGGCCCCGCTCCTGCCCGGCTCCCGCCCCTGCCCTGCCCTGCCCCCTGCCCCTGCTCCGGCCCCGCTCCGCTCCGGCCCCGCTCCGCTCCGGCCCCCTGCTCCGCCTGCCCCGGCCCCGCTCCCGCCTCCGGCCCCGCTCCGCTCCGGCCCCGCTCCTGCCCCCCGTGCCCCTGCTCCTGCTCCGGCCCCCTGCTCCTGCCCCGGGCCCCGCTCCGCTCCGGCCCCCGCTCCTGCTCCGCTCCGCCCCTGGCCCCTGTTCCGCTCCGGCCCCGCCCCGCTCCCGCCCGGCCCCGCTCCGCTCCCGCTCCTGCTCCGGCCCCGCTCGCGCTCCTGCTCCGGCCCCTGCTCCTGCCTCCGGCCCCTGCTCCTGCTCCGGCCCCGCTCCTGCTCCGGCCCCCGCTCCTGCTCCGCCCCCTGCTCCTGCTCCTGCTCCGGCCCCGCTCCGCTCCGGCCCCTGCTCCTGCTCCCGCTCCGGTCCCGCCCCGTTCCGCTCCGGCCCCGCTCCGCTCCCGCTCCGGCCCCCGCTCCCGCTCCCGCTCCGGCCCCGCTCCCGCTCCCGCTCCGGCCCCCGCTCCCGCTCCGGCCCCCGCTCCCGCTCCCGCTCCGGCCCCCGCTCCCGCTCCTGTTCCCACCACAGCCGCCGCCTCTCTGGTCATCTCAGACCCCACCCACTCCCTCTCACTCATCTCTTCCCTCGCAAATCCGCCCCGTCCTCTCCCAGCCCTAACCTCCATGACTACATCACCAACACCTACTGGACTGATATCTTTTAACCTCCCTGTGCCAAAATATTTCTTGCATTTATCCCTGAATTCTTACCACATTTTAACACCATTTAGCAGACGACTTGCTTTCTGTTTAGTACCCACTCCCATCTCACTCCATTCAGTTCAGTATCCCAAGTTTCATTGAAGAAGCCCGCCCCGCAGCTCCAGCGCCAAGCAGGAAGGCGGCGGGTGAAGGTATACGTGCTTTTAATTTGCGTTTATCGTCTATCACAAATCTGCGTCAATCAAGCGATAAGATCGGGCGATACCCTGCGGGGCGGTCGTCGTCGTCGCCGGCGGCGGCGAGGGCGGTGACTCAGCAGCGCCCGCCCAATGGGCGGCGCGGCGCGGCCCGGCCGTCGCTCTCGTCTCTGGACGGCGGGGACGGGCGACTGGTTGACGCGTGGACGACGTCGCTGTTCCGCATTGCTGTACTTTGATCGATTCTGAGAGGGCGGTAGTAATTTTGGGGTGGAACTTAAGGAGGAAGTTAAGTGAGAATAGTGAGTTAGGTAAACTTCTTGTAAGTACCAAACGTATTCAGTAATTTCACATTGTCAATCGGTCAGTCTTGAGTCAATGACGTGGTGAATTCCGTGATAATAATAGTACACAAAGTATTACACTTTTTACTATATGATCTACACTTTGTAATAGACTTCTAAATATTAACCAGTTTTAAACGTTATTGGTGCAGAAGACATTGGCACTAGATGGAGCAAATCATAGAATTTAATGACCAATGTATTGAATATTAGACTACGAGTTGTTTTTTTAGCGTAGATTGCTACATATTTTCTGGATTTTAAATGTACAGCACTTTAATAACTTTCCAAAACATCCTGGTTTATACCTGGGCCAAGTATGCACGCATCCAGAAGAGAAAAATTGAGATAAAGAGAAGAATTGGTCTTGGAACAGTGTTTGCGCATTGACGGGGACTTGGATTTGACTTTCTGTTCAAAATATTTCAGCACTTCTTCGTTTTCATTACACTTCAAAGTAGATTTTATCAAGTTTAAGGTTTGAAATAAGAGTTCTAACAAATAACACTGATTATTGATTTACATAGAAACAGTAGATTGGCAGAACGAGGTAGAGTTATGAATTCAAGTGGTGGACTGGAGATGTGAAGAGATGACAAATCTTCCAGAAAATATGCGAGAAATTGGAGGCAGTTCGGAGATAACGAGGTTGGGATCTCCACCGTGGGCCGATGGAAATAGTCTGTCAGGGGCACGCGGCGGCAACCCTGTCTCGTGGCACAGAGAAGGAGAACTTCTGATTTGGCACTGTTCCCGACCGCGTGTTCTTAAGATGTCACGAGAAAGATTCAGAGTGCAGTGATCTCATCCGGTCAGGTTTGTGAAGAGGGAGGCGTGTTACGAGAAGGTTATCCTCTAGAGGCCAGGATCGCAGATTGTAATCCATGACATCACCTTGTGAAATATTGGACAATATGTTCAACGGGTCGTTGAATTCCAAGAAGTGTACCGGACACAAATTCTTGTACCTTTTTATTGAAGTGGAAATGAAATACCATTATAGAGAAGTAAGTGTCCGTTTTGCCATCTATCAATGAGAATGTATTACGTTCCTAAATTTAATGAACCTTATGAAATTATGGAATTTACAACTGTTTGAATTAATAACACGACAGGAATATATGTTCTAGATTTAATGGAGAAGCATTTAAATTTAAATTTACTCCAACATGCATAATTTTCAAATATTTACAAAGTCTGTTACTAGTTAAAACACTGATTCTATTGTAAATTAATTAAATAAGTTAAAGTAGATTAAATCAAAACAATACTGAATGATTTTACCTAAAATATGACTCACATCAGCTTGACTACATTCGAGCGTAATGGAAAATGAAAGTTTTCGACTAGTTCTTTTTTTGTTGATAAAATATGTACGATTGTAACTGAGATACATGCATATGATTCCAGAAAAAATATTTATTTTGAATGCTTAACGTTTTAAGAAATTGTGGTATTTAAATTTTTACCAAAAATCAGTGGTGTCTTGGTTCCAGGAAGTTTTTCGGGAATGGAATTTGCGGTGACGATGGATTTCGGTCTTCAAATGTTTCCAGAAAAATGAAGTTCTATAATCACAAATCTTAATATGTAGATTCATAAAATTAATAGTCACTAATGGCATTATTTACAACTTTGTTGCTGGCCGGCTAAGACGTCCACGTCAATGACTCACATTACCGACATGATATAGAGGCAATTTCTGCTGTCTTCAGCCATGAAGATGTTTCCTTTCGTTATGACATTCTTGAAGAATTAATGAGTTGATATAATGTCTAGTCACAACATTAAAAATATGAAAGCTATTGTCTCCAAGAAAATATAATTTAAGAGAACTATTAAAACACAGTATACTATTTGAATCAACATGTTTTACAGTGACATAATGCCAGCGATTTGAACAATACAGAAAAAGATCATCGTGAATTGGAACCTTTGTATCTGAAGTATGATTAAGAAAATTATTGACGTACGTATGAAAATGTATAATTTGGAATTATTTTTTAGTTTAGAAAAAAAAAATCGTGGGTTGGAGAAATCCTAAATGTTTATTTTATGTGAACCATGTTAGTCATGAATTCAATCAACGATGGTTCTTTAAGAACATATTAATAAACCCTGAACATGCACACATTCTAATGTTTTTGACATACTCGAACCTTTTGAGTAAGTAACAAATAAAATAAAATTGATTGAAGTGTTCTTAAATAAATCAAACATTTTTGTTCTACTAAAAAGACAAAATGAGTCTCTTCAATAACCTTCACATATTTCTTCTCTCGATATATATGAAAATTAAACGTGAAGTAATAATGTATAACTAATTTCAAAGGGAAATAATAAAAGGAAGCACAATTTCCGTATTACCTGAACTTCAGTTGTAATATGTAGTAATAGAGGAAATCCAGATACATAGTGTATAATAGAGCCCTAAACCAAAGGAAATGGAGCACGCATGGACTTGATTAAGAAGCAGAAAACTGAGATGAAGATGAACAAATATTGGTCGACTCTCAAAGAGATGAAAAGATCATTAGGTCCAACATTCAACATTGCTTAGAAATGAAGAAAAAACAGAAGGTAGTGATGATGATGATGAATAATAAGATAGGTGATGATGATAAACATTAATATAAAGGTGATGATGGAAAGTGACAGCAATAAAAATAAAGGCGATTATGAAAAAGATGAAGATAATGATGATGACGATGATGACTATGGCATATGTATGCAAAATACAAGCAAGATGATTCGTCGTGTTTGGCTATTGCAGCTCACGCAGTGCGTATGAGCGCCAGCGTGCGTCATGTGTTGGGGGCGGGCGACACCCAGGGTCTTCGCAGAAGGAGGCAGCGTCAGAGCCGCGAAGGTGAAGCGAGTGGTCATTGTCAGCGGGAGCTTCCTCGACCGTAGACACGTCCTGGCTCATGCCACCACTTTCGAGACTGAAATGCTAACAAAGCCAAAATTTGGTCAATGCAGCACGACGCAGTGCCACAAGGAAGGCAAGACCAAGATTGAGTGAGGTCAGTCTGTAAAAGAACGTCAAAAGCTGTCAGAAACCTAAGTGCTTTTCATGCTCAATGTTCAATGCTCTATGTTCAATGGACAATGTTCAATGGACAATGTTCAATGGACAATGTTCAATGGACAATGTTCAATGTGTGTGTGAACTAGGGGCATATAGTAACAACAATGCTGCTGAAAAAATCACAAAATGGTTGTCTAAAAAGCACGCGTACTGATCAGTGATTGGTTGATTGATTGATTGTTAGGGATTCCGGGCGCGTCAACTACTATGGTCATTAGCCCCGTAAGTGTAGTACCTGTTTTTTGCTCGGGAGGTGGCGGAGATCTTCCCCCCGCTGGATGGTCAGATCTGGCCATCCGTCGGCTAACGGGGTTTTCTCCAACCAGGTATCTCCCTCCAGCGGAGCACCGCCCCAGCCGGGACAAGTTCTACGTCCCCGACCGGTCTCCCGGCATTTGTGGTAGCGTAGTGCATGTTAGTGTTTGTTTGTGTGTGTGTGTGTGTGTGTGTGTGTGTGTGTGTAAGGGGGTGAAATAGGACAAGAAAAAGATCGCGCGAGGTCCGTGACCCTTCTTTTAGGGTACTGCTCCGGCATTCGCCTGGTGTTGATCGGAGAAACCCCGGAAACTACCGATCAGAGCAGCCGTCCTGTAGAATTCTCTTCTATACAGTGACCGAACTCGACCTAGTGGGAAAGCTAGTGTCGAAAATCCTGCCGCCGTCGGGACTCGAACCTAGGACCTTCCGGTCAGAGGCGCTGCAGTGACATCAGTTGATGCACTGAGCCACCGCCCCCGGTCGCGTACTGCTCAAGAACAACAAATATAATACCATCGTATAACACAGCGACAAATTAAATAGTTTTCAAAACATTCTTCACGAATACTACAATAACGTGGTATAAACAGATTCATAGTACAACAGTTTTTTACATACTAGGGATATCCCATAACGATACGCGGAAATGTTTAATGACGGTCGGCCTGTTCCTTAGGGTCTTGCTATCGTATGGCAGCAGCAGAACTGTAAGCAGTGATTCAACTTTGTCTGTGGGTATTCAGTCGGAGATCGCACTTTGAGATTAGGTGGAATAACCCAATCAAATATTCTCATTTTCTGGTCAAAATCGAAGTTGTTGGGTTGTTTTTGGATTTTTTCAGATTTCCGGAGTTCGAGGGTTTCTGTTTCAATAGCTGCGAGCATTAGAAGTAATACAAATGTCATAGGTTTTTAGTTAGACTTAGCTACTTCTAATGACTGAGAATAACACTTCTATTTTTTACTTTCTAGCTACGAGGTAGTCTGAATTTTCGGCAGAAAAACTCTTATTTCTGGGCCCTTGTAACGAAAAAGTGGATAAATACAACAAATATGTTGCTAATTTTAGAAAAATCAATCCCCTATCACGTGGTGTAGCCACAGTT
The DNA here is from genome assembly GCA_964035755.1 of Teleogryllus oceanicus. Classification (NCBI taxonomy): domain Eukaryota; kingdom Metazoa; phylum Arthropoda; class Insecta; order Orthoptera; family Gryllidae; genus Teleogryllus; species Teleogryllus oceanicus. The sequence goes on from CAXIVR010000007.1 coordinate 99,415,543, forward strand.
CATGTTTTGTGTGTTCTTGATACCAAAAAATCGAATGACGGCGAAACTTCTGTCTGTGCGTCGTTCAGCCGATTTTCTGCAAAATTGATATTGTCCAATCGCTTTGGTTGATATCGCGCTCTCTTGAATTTAAAAATGACATTTTAACTTTGGGGGTATTTTACATGAAGCCCCTGAGGCATTTTCAAAATGAAAAACAATAGCTTTTTATTAAATATTATTGGATAGTGTGATGGACGTGAAATAGAATGGTGAAGATCTCATGTTTGGTAAAAACTCTGATTTTTTGAAAATTACTTAAATTAAAATTTTTTTCGGCGTCTTCCTACAACTAAAATATTAGAGATTTTTTCCTTAATGAAAAATGTTCCTTAAAGATAAATTTTGAATTAAGGTAATATATAATTTTTCGAATATTTGAGTACTTTTCGCGTACGTTTGCATGAAAATACAGGCGAGAAACTTCGTAGAGTTTAGCACCACTAGCTGTCAGTCCTTTGAATTATTTGGCAATCTTTCGAGATTCTAGTGAATTGCTCTCTTTCATAATTTTTGGTCCCATTTTTCTTGAGCCGTACGCCTTCACTCTGTGAATATTGCTGTAGTTTCTTACTGTTGTTGGAAAGACCTCCAGTTTATATTCATAAGCTCCAATATTTTTAATCAAATTTCGCATTTCTTCATTGAATTAATAATGCACGGGTCAAAGTATTTTCAGCTTATGTTCTGGAAGTATGAGAATTTTCAGATAGTTTCAAAAGATTTTTTTTTGAATTTACTAAAAAAAAAAAAAATAAGAAAATCCATTTCAATAGTTACATTTCTTTTTTCACCTTTGAAAAATAAATAATACCTTAGCGTTACGTCTGCAATGCAGTATCGAAAACAATCGACTGTGCCGAACGTGCTTGCCTAAATCGCCCAACGCCGCTTTTGCCACGTGCTAACCACTAAGCACCTTCGGTAATTGTTGAGTTCAGACGTGACCTTACCGGGAGGTTACACGCGTATATTGGTAATAAAAACCAATAAATACCAACAACCTCCCCGCATAGGGGTCTGCAAATGCAGAGAGGTTTCTCTTTGTGTCTAGTTAATAAATCACAACTCTAATGTAAACTTCAATATCTCTTATCTGTGAATGAACTCTCCGTTACAGCGTGGAGTGTTGAAATGAATTGTGGTATCAGTTTGCCAAACAATATGAAGAGTTGAATTAGAATGTGCAAACAAAAATGTAAATATAGTTATCTTCAATGTACAATCAGTAAAAATCGTTGAAATTAATGCAAATCGCCAATATTAATATAATGAGTAATTCTCAAAAATTGTAATCAGTTCTCGGTAAAAACATAAATTTATTTCCTTATATTTTATCTTAAACGGGGCATACTTGCATCTAATATCATAACGTTTAACACGTAAGACATCAATAAGGGCACTTTTGAGACGAAATATGTAAGATGTTAAAATTACAATGCGAATTATTTCGGAATAACCACAAGAAATGAGTATTATTTATCACAAATACATTGTTACTTACTATTCAATATGCATAAGCAATTAGCATGAAGGATGAAGATAAACAAAATGGAATGAGGTACATATTATTCTATTTTACATATTTCACAAATATATACTTTTTTTATTTTTAAACTAATTATTTGTCGCACTTACAATAAAGAGGAAAGTTGTATGAGATAAATGAAATACATGCTGCATTACAACACTTCATGTTGGTTTACAATGAAGTAAAAGCAACATGCTACCACCACCTCCCATATGTCACCATTGCCCTAAATAACGACAGCCTTCCCATCCTTTCACCACATCCTTAGTTGACCTACTTGCCCATAGAACCCCCCTCCTCGTTTACACTTAATAATTCATTTACATAGCAACTCTACCATGCACTTCCGTCGCTCTTACAAGGCCATAAAAGCTTCTGTTCCCTGAGCAGGTGTGGAAATTTTGTGTAAATACGCGTGAGATACCATTCATTAGCACCTAACAACTTACTGACCCGGTAATTCCGTCGTTTATTTTTGTTGGCACTTCGAGGCATTGCGTCTAAGACAGATGCGACAAAGAGCATGCACGTATGCCAGAATGCGTGAGAAAACATACGACTTTCCTCATCGAATAATTTTGTTTTTTACTTGACTTCAGAAGCATTTCTGTAAGAGATACTGCCCGGATTTTCATTTTTCAAGTCTTGTGAAGACAGAAATTTACGAAATGAATAATTCATTTTTGGAATAATTTCAATATGGAACTCGGTGCTAATTTTTTGTTGGGCATTACATACTAACGGCGCCTAAATTAATGAAATGTAAACACGTTTATAAACGTCAAACAACCTTTGTGGTCATGGATAGTGAGAGGGTTTTTATGCCTTAAAAAATCTTGAAATATGCTTTTAAAAATGTGCATTTATGACCTAAAAATTCTCAAATATGCACTTTAATACGCAATTAAAATTAACAATATTTTATTTCCTCTATAAATTTCTCTAAATAAAATTCAGAAGAATCATGCTTGGAATGAAAAGATATATTTTTGTGCAAACATAATTTAATCTACTCCACCTCGCGAGAGAAATAATTGAAGAAAATGTTCAACTTAGTGAAGTAATCTGTATGTCTTGTTGTATTTCTTGTGACTGGTTTAAAAAATGTGTTATCAAAAAATATCCTACATTTTCACAAATATTTTATCATTTATAGAAACAAAAAAAACGCAAATTGTGACAAGCTATTTCGAATCAATGAACGACCACAAATAAATAAATTCTATGAAATGATTAAACGTTTTATATGTAAGTTTTCATTCTAAGGGTATAAAATATGCGCATTTAATTACACGAAATTTTAAATCATTACTAATAATCATTCAATTATTCAAATTTATTAAATCGGAGCTATGCACTGAAGCAACGGACAAAAATATGCAAAATCGTAGAAATCCATTCCCTAGTCATAAGCATTGCTATTATTTCTTGCTACATACAAATATCGGCAATTATCTTTCTTAAAATATAGGAGTTTCTTAGGGTTCATACATCCATTGAATGCTCAAGGCAGTTCGGGAAGAGCGGTAGCCCCAACCGGGAGCCGGTGTGTTTAATATCGACGACTCTCGAGCGACTTGCAAGCGTAGCGAATCGATCTCCCGAGAATTCTTCGTAATGGCTGCCCGGGGCCGACATTAAGCGTGTTTGTCACTTTAAGATGACAGCAGCCAAGAGAAATTAATTGGTGCAGTAATTAATGCGATTGTGGCTCTCTGCAAGAGCTTCGCTTCGAGCGTTACTGCCAAAGGCTAGATCGTAAATGCGCTGCTCTCCTGGCACGAAGCGGGTTGGTCCATGCGAACTGGGAGGAATTGTGGAGTTACGAGGGCAAATATCTCAAATTTCATACTTAAAAGCTCGAGAAAGGAGGTTGCTTATTCCTCTATCCTCTTGGTTTGACTTTTTCTGTGCATCGCCTTCTGTGTAAAATGCACCACCTTCAAAGTGCGCCATCTTCTGTGAAATCCTTGCACCGCCTGTAAAATATTTATTTAAAGATGTCTGTGTTTTCTTAATTATTTTTTGTGTATCTCAAAAATTTTATTTTATCTCTAATTTTCAATTGTAATATCATGTGAAACTCTGAATAATGCGCTAACAGAATTACAAGCACGATATTACTTGTTTCTGGCTTAATTTGTAATCTGTTCGTATCGCGTGAATATTTTGGGGCATGTGGTTGTTGAGACTGATTGTAGTAGAACATTCTACTGAAGATAAACATCTTGTGTTTTTAAATTTCATCAAGCGTTGACTACTCCCTGCGTTCTTTGTTTCTCCTTCAGAATACTCGCAATGTTGATCAAACTGTAATGATATCATGTAATGCAACCAGCGTGTTTACATGTGCTTCCGCCCTATTAGGACGCAATATATAGTATGTCCGTAAGCGAATTCTAACGACGTGTGTTCAGACTCGTGTTTGAGAAACAAAACAATGTCATAACTGTGGGCGATATTTTATACACATTTTCAGTTATTACTGAAACAAGCGAAACCTCAGAGGAGGCAATGCAGTTCACGATAGATTGTGTCCAAGCAGATCAAGAAAATTAATTTCAAAATTATACATGTAGAGTAAAACCTTAGAGTAAATGCTTTTCTACCGTACAACTTATGTTCAATTACAACATTTTCTAATATTTTTAATAACTTTTTCTGGATTTTTGGTTTTGTGATGTCATTTATATGCGTCTTTAATTTGATGGTAGTCGTCCTGTGACATACCTCTACACCAAATGAGGTTTCCATCATCTCGTCAATGAAGACGTGCCAATCATCGCCCGACCCGCGTCACAAAAGAATCAAAATTTATAAATCAGTGAATTGGAAGGAATAACCAGGTGACTTCTGTGACAGGGGAGAAGACAAAAATAAGAGCATCACGTCTCCCAGCTCAAGGCTACGGCCGTGAGTAGCCAAACAGGCTGGTTTGCAGGATGCCACGTGGCCGCAATAAATTCATCACAGTAAACAAAAGAGTTGTTCCCATAAAGAGAAACAAGTTCTGGGAAGAGCGTAAGCGGCGACTTTCCTCATTTGCGAATACTTTCACGCGAGTTTCTCTGCGAGGAATACATTATGGAAATGTGAATGTGCGCATATTTGGTATTTCTTTTCCGTTTGTGCATGAATTTTTCATTGATGGGTGTTAAATGTATCAGAGATCGTCTCTCATTTTATCACCTCTCGATCAGGTTCATAAAAAACAACCTCCCACGGCTGGTTGTTAAAATACTTCAGTGTCATTTAATTAGAAAAAAATGATTCTATCGACAAGAATATGTAAAAAGCAAATTATTGTACAATGAACAGAAAAGGGAAGATATGGAAGAAGTATTTGTAGAAATCTAAATGATATGATGCAATTGCTGTGTATGCGAATAAAAATATTGCCTCGTTGTGCGAGGGAAAGAAAGAAAGAAAGAAAGAAAGAGAGAGAGAGAGAGAGAGAGAGAGAGAACAAAAACAAGAAAAATTGCTACCTCTAGTCTTAAGTGAAAACGAATCACAAGGAGAATAATGAATTATTTCATTCAACAGACTCAGTAGCAAATAAGCGTTTTTCCCATGTATATTCAAGATTATATCAACATAAAATACTGTATGGTTCTATGGTTTATGGTACTAAAATGTGTTAATCAGGTATGGTATGACATTTTTAAGGAAAACAAGCGAAGTCTAGGGCAAGCATATGGTACTAAGGCATGCACAGCAATTTCCCAACGCTCTTACTTTCATGACTGGTATCCATACGTGCTATAACCTTAAGCCCTGACGCTTTCGGAGAGCAGCGCGCTGCACGAAGAACGATTTTGCTCTAGAAACGGATGAGAAAGAGGAGAGCTTAAAAATGCTCCCCGCAGTCGCCGCTCGTCACCCACTAACCCGCTTTCCTTCGCTCCCCCTGCTCCTCCCACAACATGGGAACCGTTGATAGGAGCGCGTCTTTTGTTGACCCTTGGGGTACACCATGGGAACAATCCGGGTTCGAAGGGCTGGCTGATTCTGTCGAACGGAAGTAGTCACATTGCAGTTGAAGGGATCATATATCAGTATTCAAATCATTACATATGTGCGTCGTGGAATATAATTGAACTTACTTAAAAACTGACCACTAAAAACATGATCAGTATGAGATATTAGCGTACCCGTGCGAGAACTCTCGCATATTAAACCCCACCCTCTTCCCTATTTTTCCATATCCATAATATATCTTTAATATCATCTTTTAATGTATCCTGTAATATATCTTTTTCTTCAATACTCTGTTATCCTCCGTCATTTCTGCTATGTCCCCTTGTAATTGATGGCAATACAATACCCCCTTGTCATTACAAAACATTAACGTTATTACCGAGTTACACCCGTGTAATTCAATCGCGAAGAATATTAAATAATTAGTTTAATTTCACAAACAGTAGCAGATTTTACAGGCTCTGAACAGGTGGGGTAGAATCGAGAAGCGTCGAACCAGCAAAAATGTAATATAATGTTTAAGAAGATCTCATCCTGTAGAATACGGTGTGAGAAACGATTTTTTTCGGCTTTTGATCTCAAAATTTTAATTTTTAATGTCCTAAAACGCTTTGTTTAGTTTAGGAGTGATTTAATGATATAGATTCAAAAATCCGGCCAAGTGTTGGAAGTTGCATTTGACATGAATATTTAGATGCGTTTTTTAAACAAATCCTTCATATATTTTTAAAGTCAAAGTGCAATTCGTCACGTCTCCGTGAAATTCTTTTTCTTTAGAGACTTCTCTGGCCGGCCCCTCGGCGCCCTTGCGGCAGTCGCGACCGCAGTAGGTTTGGAAGCTTCCTTTTTTGTCGGCGCAAAGTTTTCGCTACACATGAGGAACACAATATTTCTGAAAGGAAAGTGTGAGTGTCCTCGAGAAATGTTTTTGTCGGAAAAATGAGAAAACTGTGTAGGAATCAACTCTGATAGCAGCGACGTTACAGCAACGTGATTGTGACACACTGAAGACCACGGGTTCTACACTGGGTGAAGACCGGGAATTTTCCGATGTAATGAAAATCGGTGGGTTTATGGCCCTTCGGATCTGTGTGTCGACCCTCATGAACGGTTGTAGTTGAAATTCATCCATGAGAGGAGAATGCCGGAGCTACATTAAATAATGGGGTAGAGAAAATGCGAGATCTTTTTTCTTAATTCCTTCCATTTCCATCTTTTTCTTCCCATTTAGGTTGGAAAACCGTCGGGGAATTCATTCGTTCCACATCTACCCGTTTGCAGACTCCACGAGCACCAACTAAAATAGAATATAAAAGACGGAATATGACGATTAAATAAAGTGTGCATGAAATGAGTACCAGTATCATTTCAAAATGAACTTTGCATTTCTAAGAAAACTATGAAATACTTCATGAAATCACGGAGAAATGCTTTCAAAAATAACATTGCATCATTACAGTGTTCAAAACAACTATAATAATGAAAATAGAATATACTCATTTTATATCAGTCGTTACCTTCGTAAAAAAAATTGATCACGCAGTAAGCGTAACATGTTATGTACAATGATGGGGGATATCAGTCGTAACAAGCAGAATCATTTCTAAAGAATCACGGAGAGCACTTTCTTCACGAATATCAAAGATTACATTTCATGGCAAATGTTAATGACTTAGCGGAAGACTTGTGTTGAGCGCCTTTACTGCGCCAAAAAACATTCCTCTCCCCAGCACCTGACGCTTTGCTGGAATACTTGCAGTGAAACACGATTTTTCGCCCGCGTAGAACGAGGCACGTTCAGGAATTACGCGCGGGGAACTCATTGCTCCGCCCCGCCCCGCCTCTCCTCGCCCCACCCCGCTTCAGTCTCGTCCGGTGAATACTAATGCCACTTGCTAGCTGCGTTCGCAGAAGCCCTTTGAAAAACCGAGTCGGCACCGCCTTCCCGGCAGTGGAAGTGATAACGTGAAGCCGGCCGAGGGCCGAATAGGCGGCGAGGACCGAATAGGCGGCGAAGGTCGAATAGGCGGCCAGGAGCAAATAGGCGGCGAGGGTCAAATAGGTGGCGGGGGTCGAATAGGCGGTGAGGGCCGAATAGGCGGCGAGAGCCGTGTAGGAGGGACGAAGATCGAGAAGAGAGAGAGACAAAATGATGAGGCTAAATTCAGCGGAGGGAGGGGTATGCAAATCCAGAATGTAGCGGAGGCCTTCTCAACATTACCGATCATTGTGATTACCGCGTTATGATTGGCGTTTAAAACGCGTTTACCAACTTTCTAGTAGTTTACTGCCTTCAGTTTCGGGGTTTTTGTCCAAGAAAAAGCCGGCGTTAAAAATATTTTTGTATAAGAAACTACGATTTTGAGAGCACTCTACGTCTTAGTTCAGGGCCTCATCAGTTTAGTGCAATAGTTAACGAAATTCAACAATATATGCGAAGTATTTGTAAAGACATCGACATATTCGTATGTTTTTCGTTCTCCAAAATGTATCCAACAATAATTTTGAGACGTAGAAACAAAAATTGCTTTTATCTGTTTTGCATTGGGCACAAACAAGCACAAAAGAACATTACCGATTCTTGAAATTTCACCTTGTTTCAATGCTGTGGCTACAATGAGGTAATAACTTCATCAAATTTAACATATCAACAAAAATATTACAATTATTTCATATAGATTACAATAGATTTACCGCCACTCCACTGAAACAAACCGATAATTTATTCTGACACGTCAACGCTAATGCCTTCTCGTCACAAAATATCCATTAGAAAATTTAATGGAACATGTAAGGGACCGGGAGCGGTAGCTCAGAGCATCAACTGATGTCACTACGGCGCCTCTGACCGGGAGGTCCTAGGTTACACTCCTTACGGCGGCAGGATTTTCGACACTAGCTTTTCAGCTAGGTCGAATTCAGCCGCAGTCTGGAGAATTCTAGCGGCCGGCTGCTCTGATCGGTCGTTTTTCGTGGTTTCTCCGATCAACACCAGGCGAATGCCGGAGCAGTACCCTACCAAACGGCCCACGGACCGCGCGCGATCTGTCCTTCCCATTCCTTGTCGTATCCTCTCCCCTTACACACACACACTTACGCTAACATGCACTACTCTACCACATATTCCGGGAGACAAGTCGGAAGCTTAGAGCTTGTCCCGGCTGGGGCGGTGCCCCGCTGGTGGGAGAGTCCTGGTTAGGGGGAAACCCCACTAGCCGACGGTAGGTCGGCGCCGGATCTCGCCTTCCAGCGGGGGAAGGACACCGCCATCTCCCGAGAAAAAAACATGCCTGCACTAACGGGACTAATGACCACAGTAGTTGGCGCGCCCGGAAACACGAAAAAATCAATTAATCAATCAATCAAACATGTAAGGAGTGATCGTATTGTTCCGCAATGTGACTCGTCCTTCGTTTCTGTCTCGCGTCGGCCCTCCAGCCAAATCCATGGGGCAGCGCCACCCCGCTTGTGGCGGAGCGCAGCCACGTGGAACGCTGATTGTGCACGCCTCGCCGAGGAGACTGGGCCCCATGCACTGGGCGCGGCACGGTGCTGCAGGGCGAAGGACATGCAAGGCACAGGTACCCCTGGCGACACCGTACTTACGAGCACTGGCGGAATTTTTCGTAAGGTTTTCCGTCGCAGTTCAAAATTTGTTGTGAGCAACTCAAAGGTCAATGCACTGCCGAAAAACTCGCAATTTTCAACATGTATTTTCTTTTAATTTATTTCCAAGCCCTGATTTTAATCCAGTAATGTAATGAAATGAAATGTAATTAGTATTTGTATTTTTCATGAGATAATTTAGAATCCAATTCACAGTCGTCCTGAAGAAAAGTGCTGCACGTGCAAACCGCCGTGTCACGTGCCGAGTTTACCTCAGAAACAGCTCCCTCTGTCTATGCAGCAACTCTGTCTGGGAGGTCCTATGGTTCGAGTCTCGATGGTGGCGAATTTTTTACCCTAGCTACATAGCTACTTCGGTTTCAGCTACTATCTAGAGGAGAGCTCTAGTGACCACCTGCTTTGATCAACAGTTTTTCTTGATTTCTGGTTTCAGTACCACGTGTGTGTCGGAGCAGAATCGTACACAGGTCACGAATCACTTTCCTTCCCCTTTATTTTCGTACCCTCTCCCCTTACACACACTACACTAACACGTCGCGAGACCAGTCAGAAGGTTAAAGCGTCTGTCCTGGCTGGGGCAGTATCCGCTGGGGAAGATATCGGGGAAGGAGAAAATGCCGCGTGTCGTGTAGGTCGGCACCACCTGGCAGTGCAGGAACACCACCACCTCCCGGAGTAAGCATTCACTACACAAACGGGACTAATGACCATAGCAGTTGTCGCGCCCGGAAACATCAACCACTCAATCAATCATTCAGCTTTGATGTTTGTGGATCGAGGCCTAGTTCGGAATCCTCTGTGCAGACCACGCCCCCTCGCCCTGGCCCTTGGCTTGGCAGCCACTGGCGAGCGCATGGAAGGGGCGAATACCGCTAGCCTGCTGGCGGCGCTCGCGGTTTAAATCTTCTCCACGGGGGCAACAAACGAGCGTCGCCGCCTGCGGCCGGAGGCAGCGCTGGCGCCCCCGACGCCAGGGCGTCGAACCACCGCCCAACCGTTAACCGAAACCGAAGAAAACGAGACGAGACGACGAGAGGAAGGTGTAGAAGAACCGAAAAATATAGTGTATGGTTTGAAGTCGGATAAAAAAAGTGTGTAAGGTTTGTTTTCGCCGAATTCATTCCTCCGTTCATGGGCTTTCGACGAATTTGCGTCTCCTTAGGGTAGTGAAGAACCGAGGTCGGAATCCGCAAGTAGCAATTTGTGGGTGAGAATGCAAGAACGATAATAAGAAGGTTCTTCCCGAAGGAAAAAAAAAGATGTTTCATTAATGGGAAATAAGAGTACTTTTACTCGTGTAGAAAATCTTGCTTCTTTAAGACTTTCGTAAATTTGTAAAATTTATATCACAGGTTTTTCCGAAAGCACGAACTCTAATTATTATTGTATCTGATAATAAAATCAACATTTTTGATTCGAGTATGATGCTACTGATTGGATGATGCAACTAATTTGGCTATTCGTTTGATTTAAGAAAGAGAAATCAATATAACCATTTTAATTACAAAATTATTAAGTAAATAAACATGAGATGAACATTTTTATTGAAGCAGTACTGCAATATTTGGCCAAGTCACAAAGAGTAGCATAGATTCGGTCGTTCTGCGGAAGAAAACTGTGGTTGAAGACGAACACTGAAAATGGATAAAATATCATTGAGAGTGGACATGCATTTGGCAAGAGCACAAAGAATATAATATTGATATTCCAGTGACAAAAATCCGCGATAACTTAACTCACTGCTTGACAAAACGAAGTAGGGTTGTCAGTTTGCAGAGGGAGCGGACTAAATGCGTAGCATTGAAGAACAGGAGGCTAGGGCTGAGGGATTTGATACAACGTGAGAAGAGAATCAATTGTCGTTCAGAGACTTTGGTGAATTTGTATGTTTCGCAAAAAATGTTGTTTTTTTCTGGAGGAGAGTTTAAGAGCTGGAGGGTTCATAAAACCCGAAGGAGCACAGTGGCGAGCGCCGCGAAGGCGAGGGGGGCGGCGCGGGCAACGCGGAAGGCGAGGCGGTGACGGAGAGGTCGCTGACAGAAGCGACGGTGGGGGCGGAGGCGGCGGCGGCGGGAGGGCATAGGAGCGTCGGGCGGGCGGGCGCGCGCGCCGCGGCGGCGGCGGCGGCGGCGATGGCGGCAGCCGACGCTGCAGTTGCTTGTTGCCGCGGTAATTGCGGCGATAAAAACGAGCAGCCAGCTTTACGATCCGAGGGAAACTTGCCGGTGGCGGTGGAGGCGGCGGCGGCGGCGCTGCGCCCTCGGCGTCCCGTTATTAGCAACAATGCGAGCGCGGGGAGGGGCGATGAGAACGGAGCGGCCCCGTTCCCAAAGCTCCATCTCCGCCGCCGCCGCCGCCGCCGCCGCCGCCGCCGCCGCCTCCCGCGCTCCAGATGGCCCGTGCCACCTCCGCCGCCTCCGCCACCGGACGCCGCCGACTCCGCGTACGCCTTCCCTTCCGAGTGGAAGACCACGTTCGCGGGTTTTTTCCACCGCCGTCTACTCTGCCCCCTTGGGTCGCGGTCACTTCGAGTCGTCACTGCCTACGCGGATCTTTCGACAGTCCATCTGCCAGCTGAGTCCATCGTCTTCATATCCGACTTCGGCGTGACTGCTGTTCAGTTTCATCATCGTTCTCTAGCTTCTCTTGGTCCTCTTCTTTCACCGTGTCCACCGCCGTCTACATCTCGGTATTTGTCCCTTCTTCCTTCCTGTCTTCACTTCCACCGTCTTCTGCACCTGCACCTCCAGTGATTTTCCTCCCTCATCTCCTCCTCCTCCCTTTCCTTCTTCTTTCCCCTCATCGGAAATCTCCAACCGCATATCTATTGCCACTGACTCCCGTCTCCACCTCCTCCTTGTGTGTCATCTCGACGCCCCCTTATCTCCCCGACGACGACTCCCCGTTAAGACCCCGCTAGTTGGTAGGACGGATTCCACCAGGAGGGAAATCTGCTACTTCACCATGAAGCATGCACTACTCGTACGGGAATAATGACCTCAGTAGTTGACGCGCCCGGAATCACTAACAATCAATCTATCCCCCCCACCGACATCTCCACCTCCGCCATGTTCGTCACCGGCATCTCGTCTCATGTGCGTCTTGTCGCCTCCGTTTCCAGCTCCACACCCTCTGCCTTGTGCGCCTCCGCCAGCAGCCTCCGTGCGCCGTCGCCGCACAGCGAGCGCCAGATCCCAGATTAGGCGCGGGGTCAGCGCCGGGGAAACCGCCACCTGCGCCCGCCCGACTTCCCTCGCGAGCGTTTCATTAGCGGCGCACGCGCTCCGGCCAGAGGGGGGCGAGCTGCCTTCGCGTGCCGCGTCAGATAACGCCCGGTGGCGCACTTCGGAGATGCGCACTTTCTCCCGCACGCTGCTTTGGCGACACGGAACTATACTGCGATTTTGCTAATGCTGCCTGTGACATTTCATCAGTTGTTATGGTGTCTTCCAATTGGAACGTCACTACGGTGGCGTTCAAACTTCCGATTGGATGACACCGTAACAACCGATTTACTTCACAGGCAGCTATGAATAAATCGAAGTTGGCAGGCCGGATGAGGGAGAACGCGCTCAATCACATCGAAACATTCATCGTCAGAGGAATTAATTACAACTCGAATTGGAAGTTTTGTGCGATCAACTTGATTCCTGTAGACTTTAATGGAAAATAAACAAAAAATTGCAAAATGTGATTGTTTAGATAAACCAAAAATATTTTGTAGTTTGTAATTTTTTCTCCGTGATTTTACATCATATCGGTGTTCTCACTTTCGACTGAAGTGTCCAAACACAACTTCAATCAAAGATATAGATGTAGGGAAACAGTTCGAGTAATGCACAATCCGTTATGCTAATATCAAATTCTACTACGGACAAAAAAACAAAACTTTAAATTGGAGGATTTTAAATTCAAGAGAATATAATTTCATATCAAGTTCACTGTTTCCTAGCATTCGTGACAGTACATGAAACTACGGTTCAAACATTTCAACAATGAAAAGATCGAACTTCAAATCTCTAAAAAAAAGGAATCTAATTCTCTAAATAACATCTGAAACTGGACATTCATACCCATCATAAACCTGTCCGTTTCTCGTCAATGAGTAGAACTTACGATGTCTGAGGACGCCAATGAATTGTAGACGACTCGAGCATTACGGTACTTCATCAGCGGGAGATTAATGACAGCTCTAGGCAGGGAGCTAGAGTGCGTAGGCCTTGCGCACTCGCGATTACAATCGCTTTCGTGCCGCAAATGGCGGAGCATGCGTGTCCGTGTGCATGTACATCAGCCGCCCTTACTGCAGGCGCACGCCTGTAACTGTTCCTTTCATACATCTTGGACTCAGTTTTCCAAAAGGAGGAGGAATCAAAGATAATATAACAAATCGTTTTTTTTTTCTCTTTAATTGATGACTGATTTTGTCATTTGTGATGAAAATATTTTATATTGCTTTCTGAGAGCTCTTTATGAATGTCGTTGTTGAACTATCCTTCCAAGACATTCCCGTTTTTTGATTTTCATCATTATTTGATATTCCACTTGGGTTTCTTAGTGAAATAGACTACGAATAGTAGTCACAATGAAGAAAGAAGGATGTGTAAATAATAAATGTTGATGCATTACTGATGCTGTAACTATTACAATGTAATTATATGTTCCAGTATCTGAAAAAAAATATAACGTTGAAAGAAAATGTACGTGTCTTAGAATTGTTGGCTTCATTTTAAAATAAAATATGAGTTACACTATGTCTATTTTTTTTTTGTCAATTGTAAAAATACTTGTTCCGCGTAGTGTCCCTTTGAATCTGTGGAAGTTAAGTTTCTTTGTTATGTCTGATCTCATCTTTGTGGATCTATTCCTGGAGTCGTTACGTAGTCACTTAAGATGTGTGTCATCACTCACAGTCCTACCGTGTAACCGCTTGAATCTTGCCTTTTAATCTTGCAACATTTGTGACGCATTACTTAGACTGCTGCATTCTTTCTTGGATCCAAGACCTTGTTGATTCAATTGCTTCCTTTCGCCTTCTAGCTACCTCTCTGTTTTTGTGATTTTTGTCGACATATTTTTGTTTCATTAATGTCACAGCCTCTTTTGTTGTGGATTTACAGAAGAATAAAAATACAAATTAGTTAAATGGAGGGAAAGACGCATTTGATTAGCATAAATGAAAAAATGCAGGCATACGTGTAATTTTTTTTTTTTTTTTTGTATCGTGCCGGTTTCATCCACATTTCCTCTATCTTCGCTTCATCGTTCATCACTGTTTTTCTCTGTTGTGCATTTTTGTAATTACCCTCATCACCGACTTTTCCATCTTCCATCTGTCATATACGTTGGTAATTGATCTCTTTCACTATAAAGTGAGGTACATACGTTTCTCCTCATATGTTATATTGTTATAAACTTGCTTCATTATATTACTATAAACTTTAACCTGCGGTGTATCATTAACTTGTTTCCACAATTTATGATCCATGCTATGTAAACATTCCCATCGTTTTCTAGCCTCCACAACGAAAATACTAAAAAAGTTAACGAGTTTTCTACCTCCAGTGCGTTTTTCTTCTTCTTCTTCTTCTTCTTCTTCTTCTCGTCTTTGTTCATCTTCTTCTCCTCCTCCTCCTCCTCCTTCTTCTTCTCCTTCTTGTCCTTGTTCTTCTGCTTCTCGTGTTCCTACTTCTTCTTCTACTTCTTCCCTACGGTTTTGTGACCGTTTATGTATTCGAAATATTTCACCGTCGGTCGATGACTGCAAGCTTGAGATGCAGCCTCAATTTCGTATCACTTCTCTCCTTCTTTCCCTCTCAAATTCAAAGATGAACAAGGTCAGTGCTATCTTTAGTGCGTTCCGTATCTCTTCTTTTTCCAACTCACTGTTTTTGCAACCTTTCGATTCCTGTTTTATAGATCTTTGCCTTCAAACCAGAACTCGTTCCTCTCCATCTCATCTCTTTCAAACTCGCAAGAGGCTCATTTGGCAGGTCTTTAACCCTAGGAAGCATGGACCCTATATGAATGTTTATGAAGGGCCTCTGATCCCTGCGCAATAAGATCTCGAAAAATCCTCATAATTCTTTTAAAAGTCTTAATAACTTTATTTCCTAACATTTCCTAAATTTTAAGAAAAGTCAACTCTGAATGTTAAACAAATGATTATTTATTTAAATTACTATTAATAGGGTCTTAAAGGCCAAGTAATAGAATCAAAATCCAGGACCTACCTATATAACTTTTTGCCAATGACTAAAATGAAAGTAGAACGATAGAAGAAAAATTACACGGAGAGCAAGCTCTCAGAAATCCAACTGTGCAGAATTAAAAGCGAAATAAAAAAACGTAAGGTCCTCGGAGGTCCTGAATGTGTATCCTAGACTTGACGTGTCTAATCACCCTTCGTCCCTCCCTGCGTGTCCCGCGCATTCACCTTCTGCCCCCCTCGATGGACGCAGCGTCCTCCACCGCCAGCGGCCGCCCGTCCTTCCTCCTGTCCCTTCCCTGCCCCTCCCTGCCCCCGCGCGGTGCGGCAGCCGGTAGCCGCGTCGGCTGCGGCGCACGCCGCGTTCTTCTTGTCGCCGGGAGCCCTGGGCGATCGTTTGTCGGCGGCTGCGCAGGCCCCGCGCAGAAATGCAGCGGCGGCGGCAGCAGGGCTGCGCGCCCCCCGCCGCCCTCGCCGACGACGACTCCTCCTCCGCCGCCGCCGACGACGACGACGGCGGCGGTGGTGGCGGCGGCGGCGACGCGGGAGCCCATACATTAAGCGGAGCGCTGGTCTCCGCGGAAAGAAAGAAACCTGTGGCGGAGGAGTTGGCGGCGGAGCGGGCGCGGGCCTGGCCGACCAGCCGCGAACCGCGCAGCGCGGCTGTCGCGTTGCATAAAGGCGACTCATTTGCATAACTGCTTCCGCCGTATCGGTCGGCAAACCGAGGGAGAGAGGGAGAGGACGGCGGGCGCGGCGGAGCGGGGCCCAATCTAGGCGGGCATCGCCCATCAATAGCCCTGCCGGCGGCGCGGCGGTGGAGGCGGCGCGGGCCCCGTGCGCTGACAAGCTGCAAGCGGCAAACCGCGACGACGCTGCGCCGCCGCGCGCTCAAACACAATTAAATTTATTGCCGTCTGCCAAGTTCGCGGTGGTTTGAAACGGAGTTTACATAAGCTACTAACAGACATCGCGAGCGCAGCCTCCCCATCGGGTCCCCGGCGGTATAATGAATAGCATGCCCCCGCGGCGGCCTGTTATACATTAAAGATACAATAAATACATGATATGCCCCTTTTGGGTGTATAAATCCCGTATCCCACGATGTGGAAAAAAAATCGGTAAAAGTGTTTTCTATATAGCTGGATAGATGTTGCCATAAATAAGTCATGGAGGAGGCATAGACGTGTTTTCAGAAACGTCAAATTGCCCAACGACCGCTTTTCAAAAGTTGTCAAGATTGGTGAAGGCGCTCGTTTGACTTGTAGCAAGTGACAGTGGCGGCCGAGGAGCCGGCGGGGCTGGGAGCGGGAGAGGGTGGGGTGGGGAGGATCGGCGGGAAGATGGCGAGGGCTGAGGACTGAGGACTGCACCTGGCTAGTGGCCAGCTGCCAGTGGCGCAGCGCGTGGGGACTCGAGGCTCGACTCGGCGCCACGGCGCTGTGCATCGCCGAAATGGCAGCGCACTTCCTTAACCGGATGTCCATTTGTGTTGCTATAAAGCTTCATTCTGAAGCTGATGTTTTTTGTCAGTTTTGTTTTTAATGGGTTCCAGAGTCCTTGACATTACAAAGTGGATTACTTCTCTACGGTGGCAAATGCCTCGATTATTCTTAAGGCACACTCTGCTGTAATGTGTTCACGACTTTATTAAATATGAATCATCATGTAAAAACATTTAGGTAATTTCTATAAATAAAATTGCAGTGTCTGTGTTTATATTTTCACATCATCATTTATGTGGTGTATAATAACCAATTCGATTGTTTTGACAACTTTTGTCCGTCCGAGTCAATCTCCAGAAAGGCTGAACTCATTTCATTTCGGTTTTCATTGAAAGGTAGTGTGTTTTGTCGAGCACAAATTCCGCAACTTTTTTTTTCAAATTATGAATTACACGCTTCTGATAGACCATAAAATTGTCTATTAAATACATTCTGATTCCTTCCTATAGCGCAATTAAACACAGAGTAATTGAAGATCGGAATTGTTAATAGAAATTTGTCGGGATTATGCAACGTAACATGATTACATCTACCCAGAGCTAAGATAGGAGTATCAACGATGCTCTTAGGCCAGGAAGGGGCAGGGCGGGCTAGGCGACTGGGATAGGTGGTTCAGGGCATCATAATGTCACTGCAGGGCCTCTGAACGGGAGACCTAGGTCTCTCGTTGAAAGTATCGATAGTAGCAAGATTTTTGACATTAGCTAGATAGCTAGCTCGAGTTCAGTCGCTTTCTGGTGGAAAATTCTAGCAGTCGGCCAAAAACCAAACAAAATGAACCTGCGTTTCTGGATAAATGAAAATACTTTTGGTTTCAATGTTTTTTGTTTAAATTAAATCAAGCAGTGGGAGCGGTGCATTCTACATTTTTCTGTGCACTTTGCTTGAAGCAATTCCTAGGATAACATTGTCTGAAGTAAAATACACGTGTAAAAAATGAACCGATAATGAACCGTGAATGTTCAGACATAGTTTTGGCGAACATTCCTGTGAAGATTTAGATTGAATCATATTCCTGGTGTTTAAAAGTAGAGACCTCATCTTAAATAAGACATCAATTTTCTGTTGTAATGTGCATATTGCCATGTCACAGATAAAATTGTAAACATTACTATACGCTCGCCCTCATACGCTTCCCGGTACAATGCGACGAAACTACTACTGCCACGTGGTTTTCTTGAAGGTCTTGACTATTCTCAGCAATTTAATTGCAACTCTCATAACAAATCGAAGTAATGAACAAATGACAAAAGATAAGCGTTCAATCTCTTAATTTCGGATTTTTATTAACATTTAATTGTATACCATAAACCCTTAATTAATAAGAGCGTGTGATACACATTTGAGACCCACCATCTTCCACTTAAAGTCAAAAACTCGAAATGTGGTTGATAAGAAAACTCAAATTACTTTCTAAACAAAAACCCTTTGTGTTTTCTATTTCTAGATATTTAACTTTCAAAACTTGATCATTGTGTGAATATATAGGGCATGTATGTTCTTATAAGATTTTGAGCTACCACAAATATAATTTTATAATAGTACATTGTTTAGTTTTTAAATATCTTTTGGACCTAAAAAGCGTAAACTGAACCAAACAATGTAACGCAGCAAATAGCTTCTTGATCACAGCCGTCACCGCTTACGCAGCTAGAACGTTAGTTTTTACGACCACTGGAACGTTTCCAGGATGTGATTTTGAATAGAAGAAAAATGGTAGGGGAAAAAACTTCGGAATCGTTATGCAGGCACTGAAGTGTTAAATGTAATGGAGATCGTTCTACAATCGACATCCTGTCCAAATTTCCTGCTGCTTTGTGTCTCATTTCGTCGAGAGAAAAAAATTGAATAGAAAGCATGCATGGCATTTTTCCGCTGTCACATAAACACACAGTTGGTGTCGAGACACACTCATGCACGTTACACCTGCCGTATTATGATGACAGTTTCGTTTTCGAAACGTTTTAGTAACTCTACTTGTAATACCCATTTCCAGAAAATTGCATGATACTGTCATCCAGGTCCGTGTGGAAATATCTCAGTTGTTTATAACATCAAGTAATATATAAATCGAAAAATGTTTGATTCCATGTAGAACCAATTATGATAAATAAGAATTAAATTTAGGAAAAAAATACAAACCACTTGAAAAAGGTCAATAAATCGTATAGATTATTTTAATATTTTGAAAATATTTCTGAGAAGAGAAACATAATATACCCTGGAAAGATATTGCCAAAAAATTCAAAATGCACTTTTAAACATCTCTTTGAAGTATATTTTCAATTATTTTTTATACATTTTAATTCAATTTTTGTTTTTATTTTTTACTTTTCATGGGCTTTAATAGAAAAATAAAACTTCATACCTCCTTGCAACGCCTTCTTTTATTCTGTCTTACAAATAACGTTACGTACATTTTCCCATGAGGAAGTTTTGATGTGTATGCCTGTACTCACGAATAGGGTGACTACAGTTCCGTAATATGAAACGGGAAAGCATATTAGTATTTCAGATTTATAAACCCATCGAGTCATGATTAGCCTTGACTTGGGGTAGTACTGGGGGTTCATTTGTGGATTTAAAAATAAGTGTCGACATATTAAATGCGTTTCGGCTCTTTGCTTTTCACCTGGAAATGTGGAGAATCCACCACACTACCAGGCCTGTTTTTCGTTCGAGAACAAAGTACATGAACACTTGTGCTGGAACGGCCGGTTCGGCTTCGGCGTATACTTGAAATTGCGTTTGTTTGTTCACAATTAACTGATTATAAATTTAAAATGTCAGAAAATATTTAATTAAAATGAAATTATCGGAATAACGTAGAAGAGGAAAACGATTTCGAATACGAAAATTTCGAAATAAAGTTGCGTTGCTTGTGAGAAAATATGATTTGCGCGATTTTGACGTTATTTTAAGTTCACTTACACTCGAAACTTTAATGTAAAATCTATAATGTAAGTCACATATATTTATAAATGTAAATTAAATATAATGTAAATAATGTAAATTTATAAATTTAAAATCTGTCCTCCTTTTTCTTTAAATTTGTTCATAATTGTGGCATTCAGTATTGGAGAATTTCTGACATTTTACGAAAGTAAAATTATTGACTTACCACGCCTTTCTTGGAAATAAGAAACATGGGGTCTCTTTATATCATGTTAGCTTTAGAATACAGAAAATTGGCAATGAAAATACATTCACTTTGTTTCGTTAGTTACGTGTAGCACTTTTCCGTTAGCTAATACGATCGTTGTGATTTCGTAAGTAACGTGAAATGTCAGTTCACTATTTCCGCCCGAACGCCTCAATTGTAATTATGTAAATGTAAATATTTAAGTGGTTAGGCGAAAGAGGAGGATTTATGGCCTGAGCCTTGCCAGAAATGAAGACATTATTATTATTATTATTATTATTATTATTATTATTATTATTATTATTATTATTATTATTATTATTATTACATTTAAGTCATTATAACATTTAAGTATTTCCGCTAGTTAACAAATAGATTTTCTTCCCTTTATTGAAACCAAGAATAAAGACTATGATTAAGAACCACATTTACTTTTAAAATTTTATATGTCTAACTTTTAAAATGTCTATAAATTAAAAAATTTATAGACAATTTTCAAATATAAGAATATTGCACAATATAGGATTTTAGATAAGATTATTTTGTTTATTCTACTTCATTTAGATGGAAATCAATTCAAAGTTTTAGCTCATTTTTTTTGTTTAACACTTTGATTTCGAGAAAGATGCAGATTAATCCTATAAATAGGTAAAATGTATCTTCTTATATAAGTAGTTTAGAAAATATCTTTTTTTATCTTCAAAGAAAAAAGTTTAGAAGACGAAATAGTCAATTATTATGCTTTCTTGTTCTGATGTATGTGTTCTTTGTGACATGTTTCTACGACTGAATTTCTAAAATTAAGATGTCACAGATTCTAAAACAGAACTTTATTCAACCCACTGTTTACAAGGATGCGCTTTGCTTTGCTCCTTTTATTTGCTATATCCGAAGTTTGAAACGATTTCATTCTCTGAAAGAAGAACAGATAAAAATGCACAATGCGGAACGAATCTCATACAATAGAGAAGAATGGAATATAAAAATATCATGGAGTTTTTTTTCTTATGGAAGTATTTTTGTAACAAAGGTAGATGTGTTTCACTCAAAGAATGAAGATCAAATTAATAAGCGTGGGGTGACAGCTTCATCATGTTCGTTCATTTTGAAACACGTGCTTCTCGTCAAAGGAATAGTTAAGAGGAGTTTTGAGAAACAGTCACGTCCATTATTCCATATTCATTTAATTTTGTTTCTTTATTCTAATCGAGTAGTTTAAAGAGACAATTGCGGTTTGAAAAAATGTTGGGATAGTGTGTAAACGTTTCAAAAGAATTCTTAATTGAATATCCAAGTAGTTAGTCGTGTATTAACGTGTCTTTGAACATTATGAATAAGCAAAAATATCGCATCAATTCAGCAACTTGCAGTGTTGAGCTGTCTTCTTGTAGCGCCAAAGGTAGCAAAGGTAGTCAAAGATTTAATAGTGTAGGTAAGAGAACGGATACTAAGGCAATGTATCATTCAGAAATTTTCAATTGCGGTGTGATAAAAAATATTATGGGTGAGGTAAAGTTTTAAGTTAATATTAATATTGCTGGTGAGGTTCATTTCTTTATGGAACTGCGACAGGAGTTGTCTCGATGTCTCTGCTTTTATTACTGAAGTAATAACCTTTCGACAGCTTTGCGACCGTCAGAGCGTGCTGCTTCGGCCAAGAAAACGTGCTTAATACTGGAAGTTTTAGGTCTTAAAGTAATTCAACAAGAACATACCAAATATGTTGTTTTATATTTTTATTTACGTTTATAATATTAATAAAAATGATTGAAAATGTATTATATTTATATGCGAAAAAGTAAAGGAATATTAGGTAATTATAATATTGACGTAAAAATGGCATAGAAACCTAATAATATCCATTTTGTGATGTATTATTAGCATTACGCACGTCATGATACATTAATTGATATCACTTCAGTGTTTTATCTTTTCAAACAGCCTCATCTGTTTTTCATTTGAAATACGTAGAAAACCAATGTGTTTAGTATTAGGCCTATATAAAGGCATTTTGAAGAATTATAACTAAAACTATTACATGTGGTTTTAATAATTCGTAGCACTCACATTTACCAGCCTGCGTATCTCCTTTATATCTGAACTCGCCTCATAGGGTGTGGGGTCCTAAACTTTTCTGGGGATGTGGGGTGAGTACCATACTCCAAGGAGGTCCAGGGAGCTCCAGGGAGGAGAAGATGGGTAAAACATTGTACCAAGAGGGAAATTTATTACTTTTGAAAAAATTAAGAGTACGAGTGTTGTTATAACAATAAAATACATCGTTATATCGTAGGCTTCCTCGGCCAGAGTCATGATCTGGGCTGTCCGGGTGACGCCGCGTCGAAGGCTGGGGTGCCGACGTTTCGACCGACATACCGCGGTCCTCTTCAGGGGACCTCACTGCCATGAGGGACCATGAAGAGGACCGCGATATGTCGGTCGAAACGTCGGCACCCCAGCCTTCGACGCGGCGTCGCCCGGACAACCCAGATCAAAATACGTCATTACATTCAGTATTGTTTTACTTCTAATACGCCGTTACAACACTACCAGCACGACGTAAAATTACTACTGTTGTAGCCCATTTTTACAAAAATAAACACGAGTATTGATTTCATGAATCTTTTTGCAACTTACGAATCCTCAAGTAACCTTTCCTCATCCCCATATTCTTCGTCACTATTCTCTGGCCATCTTTCTCTCACTTGCTAAAGCATTAAAGAACATATTTTGTATTCCCCGTATACTTTCTCGCAAGTTCAGTAAGATTTTTGTTTGGCAGCCTCGAAAGGGAGTAGGTGGTTTTTACTAAGCAGGTTGATCATCCAATGTCAGACGCAATTTTTCTTAAATGTATACCATGTTTAGTTGCGCTGGACAAACATTTGCACTGCAATTGAACTCTGGGCCAGCATTCATTTTAAAGAAGGCCTTAAAATTTCCGTAAGATTGCGTATCATATTTTTTATTCAACTACTGAAATCTACTGGCTTGTTTGTTTGCTTACGGTTGCTTCTCTCTGGGATAACAAAAGACTTACACTCGGCTGCATCCTTCTTGCACCTCCTCAAAAAAGTTGATTTCTTTAACGGTAATTACGTAATTTAAATTTCAGTGCAGTGTTACTTAATTTACTTTCAAGGCATTTTAAATTTAATTGTTAGCAAATACAATTTCATTTCTACAGAAAGCGATACGAGTGTCTCAAATTTTTGAAAGAAAATGTTTGTGTTGTAGTCCAGATAACTCATATATTTTATAAAAACAAAGACTGTTTTAAATAATGGGTCCTTGAGGCAAATTTTGAATGAGTGTAGTACCATTTCAAAGTGTTATCCTCTGAGTCGTCTCGGTGACACTATCTCCAGTTCGTCACGAAATATTAAAATAAATGACATGCCAGTGATTTCACATATTATATTTACATCGATAAGTCTCAATTGTAAAATGATTACAGATAAAGAAAAAATTCCGATACGATGACCATCTAGTTTTCGGGTCGTTAGTTCATGAGGAAACATCGAAAAAGCGAGAATTTTGCCAACAACAGTGTTTATCTTTAGCGATGTTCATTATTCAGTTTCCCTCGGTCAACTTCGTAGCTGGCAGAGGATTTAAAAGACTGCTATTTGGATCTAATTCAAAAATGTTGCGTACCTCCGGGGAAATTTTTGTCTGGTGAGATTCGTCCTGACTTCCTTACGTTTGATGACTGTTACTCGGAGCAAGGATCGTTGTAGTACATTTCTTCCTTCTTGTATTTAACTGTAAGTATAGTTTTATATTTTTGGTACGAGTCTTCAGATACCCGACACAGAGTTCAAGATTTATTTCCGATGTAATTTCACGTAACTCTACACGATAAGTCGAATTCTGTCTTTCGAGTTAAATAGTTTCGTAGTCTTTCAGTTTAAATAATATAAATTTATTGTTCTTCAATGTAGACAATGATATGTTGCCATGGTCTAAAAGTAGGTAGCTATAAAACTGTTCTCAAATCATGCGTTATTTCCAGACCACGTAGTGCTTAGCCAATTATCCAACTCTCACCAGAAAAGTGGAACTTTTCGATTTATTCGTGCTAAATGTTGACCAAATGTGATGGAATAGAAACATTTCCCATTTATACCCTTTTCATTTCAAATGGTATTATTTGGGTTTGATTTGTACGTTTGTGAATAAATATTTTAAAAATGATTGTGGACTGTTTTCTAGACTCTGGAGACCAAAATATTGAGGTTCTTCTATGATCAGCTTTCCACCGTTTCCTTTTGCTATTTTTTCTCTGCGAGTCTATTGTTATTTGTGAATTTAAAAGATTGGCCGGATTCATTCATTCACTACCACCCGTTGCATTTAGTCTTCAATTTACTTTTTTGTAATTTGCTAATAAAAAACAAACAAGCAGACAAAAAAGAATATGATAGGAGAAGCTACCAGCCAAAAACTGGTAATTAACTGCTGTTCAATTTACAACAGCAACCAATGTTACGTCACCATCCTTGATGTGATGTTTGTAAGTACGTTCCTCTCGAAATGTGTTCCATTTTTTCTGCAACCGGCGCAGGGGCAGAGGACGTGCGCCGGGGAGCGAGGGCCGGCCGCAGCGCGCAGGCGGAGCACGGCCGCGCGCGGGGGGGCGCGGGCGGGGGGGGGGAGGGAGGCTGCGTCCGCGGCGCGGGAGGGGGCGGGGAGGGGAGCCGCGAGTGAGAGGCCGGCGCGGCGGGCGAGACGGCGAGAGCTTTTGAGGAAAGCGGCCGCGCCTGCTCGGGGATTGGCGGAGACGCCAGCGCAGGGACGGCCGGGGGGCGGGGTCAGAGCTGGCCCCGCGCCGCCGCCGCCGCCGCCGCCGCCGCAGCTGCAGCCTCCTCCGCTGGACCCGCCGCCGCCGCCGCCGAGAGGGAGGGCGGGAGGGCATGCCGTGGCTGCGACGGCGGGCGGCGTCTGATTATCGCGGAGGCATGCCGCCGCCTTCTGCTGTCGTGCTGGCGGCGGCGGCGGCGGCGGCGGTGGCGGCGGTGGCGGTGGGCGCGCGGCCATGGCGGCGGGCGGCGCGCCGTCCGCCCGCGCGGCCATGCGCTGCGCCGCCGCCGCCGCCGCGGAGCCGCGCCCGTCTCAGCCGCTTGGACGGCGCGCCGCGTCGCGCCGCGCCGCCCGGCCGCCAGCTGCCGCTTTTGTTACTCACTGGCCCTGCTGCGGGATGGGGTAATGGGGATGCGACATAAGTCATGAGGGTAATGGGGGTAATGGGGATGCGACATCCAAGTCCATGTATTCAAAACAACGATGCTTCTATAAAATATCGATGTTTTAAACAAGTATGGTTTAAAGTGGATGTTTGTTTGAACATCGATGTTTTGTTATCGATGTCGCATCACTAGTGGGTACGACTGCCCGCGTCTATTCCTGTGTCCTATTCATAAACCGAGCAGCAGGGTCGGAACACGAGGTTTTGGATGGATGATGGCGATGGGAATACATTTTTCCGAAACGTCGGCATATACTTACTACTAGATCTTATTCTCTTAACCAATCCCCAAGAACAGCTTCTTCTGTTCCATTATTTCCTATCTTAATGATTTTCCATGTTTCATCATTATTTTTTGTTATATAGTTTGATATATATTTATATATCGCTAATGCACAATAAAGGTGATCAATATCAAAAATCATCATTTGTAACTTAAGTGAAGAAATATATCTAGAAAATAGTATATGTTTTATACATTCGTACATGTTTCCAAATGAATGTTCATGATATAGGTATGGAAGTTAAACATTTTGCGTCTGTCCCAAAATTAACGGCACCGCTTAGATTTAAACTCTACGCACGCAAAATTACAATTTTGTTATGCCACTTCTTTGTGCACTGACCATACATCACTCTATTTGAAATACCGTTTACAACATTAATGCAATGTTCTCTGCTGAGAACGTATCAGAATTTTACGAGAAACTTCATTGTAAACACGTCTATTAGATTTGTTGCTTTACTATCCTCCTTTTGTTCCTCTCACTTTCATTTTGTGTTAGTTGTAAATAAAATAAACTTGTTGTATGAATGTCTCCCTATCGTCTTCAACCTTGCCAACTACTAAAGTCGCCAGTTACGCCTCCCAAAATTACATAGTGTGCATATTGTTCCCGCTAGACGAGCGAAGGCAGCATTACAGAAAGGCTACCTAAATTGCTACTTTTAGTTCATTCACACTGCCTTTGGGGGCGATTTAGGTCTCGCAACAGTTGATACAAGCTGCTACCGAGAAACACTTCGTTCACGACTTCCCTTGATTATCGTACTTGGATTTTTCTTTAAATA
This sequence comes from Teleogryllus oceanicus, assembly GCA_964035755.1. Classification (NCBI taxonomy): domain Eukaryota; kingdom Metazoa; phylum Arthropoda; class Insecta; order Orthoptera; family Gryllidae; genus Teleogryllus; species Teleogryllus oceanicus. The sequence continues at coordinate 99,441,895 of CAXIVR010000007.1, forward strand.
AAGTAAATTCTGTTGTTGCATGTTCGCAAACATTTTTCTTGTAAAAAGGAGTGATATTTTATTCTCTGGAAAAGAGTTTTCTTCTTTTAAAGGCATTTTAGTTTCCCTGGAAGATGCTAATGTAGTGGGAACATTAACGAAACTAAATTACAAATTTCACAAGCAATCTCAACGAATTACTCCCTTGACTTCCAAAATTGTTTACTTAAAGTTGAAGTTCTACAGTTTCTTCTATTTCTACTTCGATCAGTATCATTTGGGAATTTAGTTACGTAAGTCCCAGAAAATCAAATCTCGTAGTCACATTTTCAAGTGGATTCTTAATGCATTGGTTGCAGCGGACAGTTGACATAAAATTAAGGTTTAGTATTAATTTGTCCTGACCCGCTTCTAGAGATTTACCTTACTTCCTTATGCTTACAAGATACGTGCAAACACTAATATTTGAACACGGTAAATGATGTGTAATATAACCGCAGAGAATTCGTGAATTATAATGCACTGTGTGAGTCACTGAGCCTTCACTAGGTTGACGCATGTGAAGCTCTCGGGAAATACCCTAGCCCAACTGTTGGCAGCCTACGTGCCTGGACTCGCCAATCGTAAAGAGGGGTTTGCGGTTTGAAGTATCCAGAAGTAGGGGCCTACATGAATAACTTTCGTTCGTACTTCGTGGTTTCTCGAACATTTAAACTTGAATGGTAGAAGTACACTAATCCACGAGTTCTACTTGAGAAAAATATTTTCAAATATGTGTCCCGTATGACCTCAAACGATACGAGTTTTTGACATGCTCATTAATGAGAGACTGACACGGATGAACCCGCATTTCATCACTTAGTGGAAGCACATGTCAGTGAATTTTATTAACTGAACTGAGAAAATGAGGTATATTTATTAAATTTTCTTTGAATGTATTAGGTGACATTTTTTTATTTGTACAACGCAGAATATTGCCAAAATTCTGTCAAATTTCCTCGAAATTACGTATGAATGAGATTTTATTTTACAAAGTATTTCATAACCACAAAAATGTTACTGTGTTATTTACATTGCCGTGTTACATTAGAAAGTGTTCACAAATTTTTTTCGATTTTATATTTACTATAATGATTAGAACATTCATGTGTTTGAATTTCTGACTTTGTGCGGCTTTCGTTGTCCGTTTTTTATGCAACGTTTTTCTTTGTAAAAAAACAAGGTTCTATTATGAAATAATTAAAATGCATTTACTCGAATCTATGGAAGCACACACAATCTGTTTGTTCCGTACACAGCTAAGGAGCTCACAAAAGATCCGCAAAATTCGGATGTATGAATCGGCCATACGCACATCATCGTAACTGAAATCGCACGTATTAAGAACCTTCATACCTGACGTGCCTGGGAAAACACCGAGGTCGCGGCCGCCGTCCTCGATGAGGACTCCGATTGCGACGCGCGGGCCTCGTTGGCACCGGGATCCGGCGGGACCCACACCGCCCTTTCAGGTCATCGCGTGTTCAGGAACATTTCAACTTGAGTATTAGAAGTTCACCAGTTTACGGGTTCCATTTGATTGATATGATTGATTTTTTTGTGTTTCCCGGCGCGTCAACTGCTTTGGTCATTAGTCCCGTTAGTGTAGTGCATGCTTTTTTCTCGGGAGATGGCGGTGGTCTTTCCCCGCTGGATGGCGAGATCCGGCACCGACCCACCATCGGCAATTGCGTCTGAATAACATTTAATAATACAAAGCCTTCCACACATCGGCCGACGCCGCGCCCCACGCGTCACGGCGGGCGTTTCGGGAAGCACATGCGCCAGCGGTGCTCGTTAGGGCTTACCGGCGGTGACGGGGAGGCGGCGCGGAAATCCCCGCCGGGGGCGAGACGTGCGCGCCGGATTAGCGGCTCACCCGCCGCCGCGCCGCCCCGCCCGCCCTGTCCCGCTCTGCCCGCCCCGTCCCGCCCGCCCCACCCCGCCCCGCCCCGTCCCGTCCCGTCCCGTCCCGTCCCGTCCCGTCCACCCAGCACACCGAAGTGGCCCGAGACGGCAACCGTTGCTGCTGAGGCGTCGCTCACCCAGAGCTCCTGGGATTCGACTTCGACGACGGCGGATTTTCGATTCTCGATTCTCGATTCTGGCCCGCTCTAACAAGCGGGCTGCAGACACACTCTTTCCTGCCTCTTACTTTTCGTCTCCTACCCCTTACACACACACACACACACACACACACACACACACTTACAAGCATGATACTACCACACACTCCGCGAGAGACTAATCTGGAGCTTTGAGCTTTTGCCCCGTTGGGGGAGATATCTCGAGGAGGAATAATCGTGAGCTGACGTGTGTTGGCGCCTCATGTCACGATCCATCGGAGGAGAATTACCACCATCCCCTGGCGATAATATACACGATTCGCTCGCTCACTCGCTCTCCATTGAACTGGCTCCGCGCCATCCCACCCTATTCCCGCGCCATTTCCGTAATTTTTGCAATTCAGATGAAAAACAAATGTTGTGTTAATCCAGACATTTTTCAATAGGTATGTAGCCTTCCAGCTGCTTTCTGCACATAGTGTATTATAGTTCGAGGAAGAACATGTTTGCACCGGGATTTTGTCGTAATATTTTGTTGTGTTTTTTGGTGGGGGAGTATGTAAGATCTTTATTTTAGATGTGACATGTGTGGGTTATTACTTTGTTTCAAGACCTTAAATACCGATCGAGAAATTTTATTTCGCATGAATTTTGCTTGATCGACTTGTCACAACGACGACAATAATAAAAGTATATCAAATAACCAGTGAATGTACTTAGCAATATCACAAAAACGTTGTGGTATAGTGCCAATCGTATTACCTGGACGGCTGTGAAGAAAATGTGACTTGCAGGCAAACATATCAGTGGTAGAAGGTCAGGTGAGACATGGTGAAAAAACGACTTGAAATAATTGGTCTTTTTCAAAACTGTCACAGACCATCAGTTGGATCATAACATGTTAGATCTAAGGTTTGCATACATCTCAAATGAAAAGCGCATAGTTAATTTACGTTGTGTATAGTGTGCATAATACACATCCCAAAAATGTGAGTTGAGTGCAATGGATCAGAATAGCTCGAAAATGAAAAGAGAGAGATACGTTCTTTTGCATCTTTGTTAACACATCCACATTAAGGAAAACTGAAGAATATGACAGCTGATTTGTCAAATTAATTTTTTTTATCAAGCAACAACTTATTCGCTTATTAACAAATAGCCAATAGCTTTATTTTTTCTAGAACAAAATTCAGAAAAGAAGGAAGACTATATAAAATGTAAAAAATAGTTTCAAGTTAAATCAGAAATTCTATTCAGCAGTGTGTGTAATTATATTTGCTTTTCACTTCTTGGGTACAAATGCGTCTGTTTATATTTATTCGCTTGGACTGTGCGAGGCTTATTCGAGTAGTTGCATGCGTTCTTCACAAACATTACGCGTATTCATATCAGTTTCCTGTTTATTCATATTCCGTCGTGACGGCACAGGATTAACTTTTCGCAAGAAGTTTACAAACTGTCTCGTCCGTACTTCGTTTTGCAACAAGACGTGATTCGTCTGGGCCTAAGATGCGCAACAGTGACCACATAATTTCGTGGCCAACATGACGTAGCAAAATATAAACGCGCTGTCTCTTTTCGCGTCCTATAAAGGTGACAGCGTGGTAATGCGAAGGACGAAAACATCCGACAAGTCAGAACCGCGCCATGGTCTGGTGACGTAATTTATTACAAGAGAAACATGAAAGCGCGCGTTAACACATCCACGTTAGGCGCGTTCATGAACTCTTTGACAGAGGGTCTATTACCTTATTTGGTACCTCATGGCGCAAGGGCACATGGAAAAAGAACACTGCAAAATATGTCTCCGTATAGAGGACGTGTTTTGAGTATACTATTTAAAAAACATTAAAATATCAACAAGTTATAGAATGTGTCCGGGAGATACAACATTTGAAAATTAAAGTCAGAGTAATGGTATCTACATTAACATCGACTAATTCTTCGTGCTATTTTACAGAAAATGAACTTTATGTCTTTTAGTTTTGCAAACAATAATCTGGTTTAATTCTTTTGCGCCAGAGACAAGAACCTTTATTTATAAATATAATTCCCGTACAGTAACCAACCATCCAAATCTTATTCTATTACAAAAGTTTAAATAGAAAGTATATCTTTCTGAAATGCGGAAACACTGGGAGACCTTAATTGTCAAATACTTTATCCTGAAGAAAATACTCTCTCGTTTTCTCTGTCACCAGAAACTCGTGTTATGGGAGTAAATTCTGTCAACGTATTCTAAACAAAGCTGTAAAATGAACTTAAAAATATTGTAAACATCTTAAAGAATGTAAGACTCTCAAAATATAAATTAGTAAGGCGGAAAGTTACGTGGAGCGTGAATGTTGCATTCATAGAAACGAACGTACATCACAGAAGCTGTAGATATCCATCGTTATAAAGCCACACCTCATTGCGACCTTCTTGGTAAGGAAACTGAAAAATGTACCAGGATGCCGACCGACAAGTTAACAATCAGTGTTTTGGATGGCGTCTATTGGGAAGACAAAATTCCTATTCACCACGTTTTCCCTTGGAAAACTAATTCAATTTTCCATCGCAGATTTTTGTTTGGTAGAGAGAGCACATGACCTTTAGACCCATGGCTACGTGTGCATGGCGTCTATTGGAAGACAACTCCTATTCCTTGAAGACTAATTCAAATTTCGTAGATTTTCGTTCGGTGAGAGCATACCGAGCATCTGCTGAGTGCATGGCGCTGTGGGAGACAACTCCATTCCTAGACTATCATTTTCCCGTGGAAGATTCGTTCGGTAGAAGGCTTCACGGCATCTTGCGAGTCCGCGTTGTGCAGGTCGGGGTTCTCGTCCGCCAGCTTCTTGCGCTCCACCTTGGCCCACACCATGAAGGCGTTCATGGGCCTGCGGTGCGCCTGCCCGCCAGCCTTGGCTGCGCCTGCGGCGCCGGCCCGCCGCCGCGCCGCGCCGCCGCCGCCGGTGTGGTGCGGTTGCGGTTGAGCGGGCCCTGCTGGGGACAGTCGGCATCAGCGAGGCGAATTCTCAAATATTGAATTTGCAGTTAAAATTAAAAATATTTTATTTCGTGCATTAACATTTTTCGTAAAATTCAAAAGAAGCGTAAGTAGGATTAAAAGATAAAGTTTTGTGCAACATAATGTAATGGTGGTGGTGCGGGTGATGGTGCTGGGGTGTGGACGCCTGGTGGGGACAGTCGTCATTAGCTGAGAGGAATTCTGTGTCGCAAACAATTTTGAAATATGCTTTTAAAAATATGCATTTATGACCTAAAAATTCTCAAATATGCACTTCAATATGCAATTCAAATTAAAAATATTTTATTTCCTGCATTAACATTTTTCATAAAATTCAAGAGAAGCGTAAGTAGAAATAAAAGATAAATATTTGCCTAACATAATATAATCTACCGTACTTCGCGAGAGAAATAAATGAAGTAAATATTCACCTTCGTGAAGTACATTGCATGCCTTGCTGTATTTCTTCTCACTGGTTTAAAAATATATTATCAAGAAGTATCCTACATTTGTTCATGTATTTTATTATCTATAGAGAAACAAAAAACGTAAACTGTGGTAACCTCTTCGATTCAATGAACGCTCACAAAAAATAGATTCAATGAAAATATGAAACGTTTTAATGAAAAGTGTATTTTAACGAAATAAGCAAACTGTGCACCTATACTTACACGAATATGCACCAATAGGAACAATCGGACAAATATGCACAAATATGCATTAACATATAATCTATATATCATCACATTCCAACCGAATGTCAAGAAATTTATTTACTATGAACTGAAGCAACGGACAAAAATATGCAAAATCATAGAAATCCGTTCTCTAAACATCATGAATACGAAGGACCCATTGAGAAGATTGTCATGAGCTTTAATATTGCAGTTTTGATACACAATTTAATGTTTGGTGGACACATGCAGATCAATGGAGAACCAAGAGCGTCATCAGGGGACAGGTGGGGAGAAAATGATAATTTGTAATTTTGAACGGCAATACGGTTGCTGGGAAAGTACGTAGTATGATTAACTTGAGAAACTGAGAATTGTGGCTTATGAAGGACTCCTGTACTGTAGATCCCTTATAGAGATCTCACACTCAACGAACCTCAACCAGTGAAGTGTCGAAAAGAATTTCATGGTGTTGTGGTGAATAAGCACATTAACTTCATAAATATTCAGGATTTGGTAAAAAAAAAATTGCGACTAAATCACGCAGGCGAAAATGCCCAACCTGCGGCTCGTTTAACGGTCTGCTTAGGAAGTTTCGTTATTTCCTCTCTGGACAGCCTGTATAAACAAGAACTCCAAACAGTGCGTTTTATGGGCTAGTAGGAGATCAAGAATTGTATATCTCACGATTCAATCTTCCAAATGAGTCTAAATTTTTCTTTTGTATTTTATTTCATTAAATTTTATTTTATTGATTTTGTATTCTACAAGAAAATTGAAAGTTAATAGACTTTAAAAAAATACACGTAAAAACGTTTCAATAATATCTTATTCAATTCATAAGGATGTGCGGGCAATGGATGTACAGTATAAGAAAGAATGATTATTTTTTAATTGCAGACTTTGTGAATTCTTTTCTTCTCTCATAACTTTCGAATCACTCAATCTGATCTCGGAACAGAAAAAAATTTGCTGGTTGAAAACACTTTTGCTGCTTCATGTAGTAGTATAATATTGCAGATCATTTATATACAATGGGAAAAAATATGTGCTTTGGCAACTCCAGTAGTTGTAAATATTCATAGACGTATCTGGGATTAATGACATCCATTTTCTTCATCATGGTGTCTTAAAATTTGTAATTCGCTATACGAACTTTGGAACTGAAAAAGCTGTAATATCGTAATTTTCAATAATACAATATTTATTTTATTACTCATATTTCGATGTTTTTGAAACAAAATAGTGGTGTATAACAATTATGCTTAACAAATAATGAATTAAGCAATATTCTTTACGCCAGTAGTTTCCACACGAGATTGCAGGATTACGAAACATAATAAGAGCTATTCCAATTATTATTTTAGGGAGCCATCATTGATAATACCTCCTACTGTGTATGGGCATTGTTTGATGGAGAAAATTTATTTGGATTTGGCAGAAAATCACGGAATATTTCAGCAAGTAAACTGATTAAAATTTAAATAAACATACAGGCGCTTCTCTGTTTTACAGATTGACCTCGTAAAAATAGTGAAATATTGGCGTGCATTTCGTGATTGTGTAAATGTATGCATCTTTAAGAAGATGCAAAGACCGATTCTTGTCTTTTTGACGTAAGTCGTAGAAATTAAAATCATCTTACATATAAGGTTTCTTTTTTATTTTGAAATAAGAATCACCGAAGATGTCAAGTGAATATTGTCGGCGTCAAGTGAATAGACGAACGCCTCTCAGTGTGTGTGTGTGTGTGTGTGTGTGTGTGTGTGTGTGTGTGTGTGCGTGCGTGCGTGTGTGTGTGTGTGTGTGTGTGTGTGTGTGTGTAAAGGAGAAGGATAGGACAAGGAAGATTATTGCCAGACATTCGTCTGGTGTTGATCGGATAAACCAAGGAAAACTGCCGATGACGGCCACAAGACTTCTGCTCCGGACAGCGGTTGAATAGCCACCTAGCTATATGTATCTAGAGTGGAAAATCCTGCCACGTTCCGAGGCAGTTGGTGCCCTGAGCCACCTGAGTGCGTACCTGGTGGTGCGGGGGCTGCGCGGCCGCCGGGTGCATGTACTGCAGCGTCTGCCAGTGGCAGTCGTTGGCGCCGCCGCCGCCGGGCAGCACGCTGGGCAGCATCTGCGCCACCTGCGCGCCGCCCCCGCCGCCGCCGCCCCCGCCGCCCCCGGGCGAGTCGTCGTAGTGGGCGTAGTGCTGGTGCGGCGCGTGGTGGCGCGGGCTGCCGTACAGCGCGTACAGCGTCTGCGCGCCCAGCTCCGCCGCCTTGCCGTACTCCTCCATCAGCCTGCAACAGCAGAGCGAGGCGCCGCGTCAGCATGGGATGCGCTGGGCGCGGGTCGGATTTCCCTCCGACTGCGGGCGACACAAAATCTAACGTCTTGCAAACGGACCTCTCTACTGGGCCGCACCGGCGCCCATCCAAAGGATTAGGTCTTCGACCAGGGGTGACCACTTGCTAGGCCTCAGAGGCCACAACTAAAACCGTTAATATATCTGGGGCCATATTTTACTACTCGGGTGATCCACGTCTTACTTTCCCAACTCTTGATCCCGGCGCTTTGCTCTAAAACTTGGTGGAGGTGGGGGGATGGAAACATGCGTGATATCAGTCAGAAACAATCCTTATCGCAGTGAAACACATTGGGATGAATTGGAATGTCTGAAGTTACGAGAAAAAAAAACAACCTTAAATCTATACGTAACTTTTTTTACATTAAGATGTTAGCCATGATGGTCTCGCGTGCCCTAGGCGTATACTTTCCTACATGGTTGAAAGGGACTTTTACTTTTGACCAAATTTTCGCGGCCCCCCAGTTGGACCTCCCACCAGTTTGCTTAGACGCCGTTAGGGTATCGCAAGCGGGCAGGGTTGGAAAGGCCCGGAACGGTGGTGCAGGACATTCCACAAGCATTTTGGGATGTTCTAGAAATTGGAGGATCTAACAGCAGGCGTTGCGACGATCACGTGATGTTGATTGCACGAGTACCACGTCACGAGTCACGTGGGCGGGAGTATAGAACTCAAGAGCGCGAGAAACGGAAGTGGTCTTGAGCTGAGAGGGAGGCCTCGTGTGGATGCACAAAACTTGCGCCCAATGCGGTGCGTTGCTCCTGGGGCGACCCGCCTGTCGAGAGACTGTGATGGAACATCAGTTCCACTTATTACAGAACCCTGTGTGCGTAGGACTTTGATTAGTGGTAAGGGTCACTAGTCAAACAATTAATTGCTCATGCGATCCGAGGACCGTCTACGAGAGCTGCATATAGACACGTTAATGTATTATTGCTTGTAAATAATATTGTAAATAAACCACTGTAAATAGTTAAGCTCATATAAGTGATTAGTAATGACATGACAAGATCATGATAGACGTTTTTCATGTGGCAAAATGACGCTTCATCCATTTGTCTAGAAACAATGTGCATAACTTCGTAAACCACTGGTTACAAAAGCGGCGCATTCTTTTGCACCGCTGATTCATTTTTCATCCAGCTCCCAGGGTAGTTCGATCTGTGCAGTATTGTATTCGATCGGAATCGCCTATAGCCGACGGCGATAGCCGACGACTATCGCCGACTCGGAACCAATGTTACTATAAAATCTCCACAATTCCACCAATTTTAGGCAAACCATATGTTAGAGATTGTGTTCCTAAATTAAACAAATGAATTCATTCACTTTTTCGTTATAAGGGCCCTGTAATACGAGTTTTCAGTTGAAAACTGGCATTTTTCGCGCAGCATTACATAAATTTCTCTCCACCCCGTAACGAGAAAGTAAAAATAAAGTACACACATGACCGAATTTTGGAATCTTATCCCATCTGTAGTACTTCACAAGATCGGGTCGATTTAATTCCCACATCTTTAATCCGTGATACTTGGTGCTATTGAAGATAGGTTAAGGTTGCCGAGCCATACCATGTCTGGTCAATTATGTTTTTATAATATTAAACATATTATGTGGGTGTTATCCCCTGGATCTTTACTAAGTCCATCAGTTATCATTATTTGTTTTCAACTCCTGTATACTGCTTTGTGTGGCTTCTAGTTGAGAGGATAGTAAATGGCGGCGACAATTCAGGCAGCGAAATTCTCTGCATCTAGGGATTCCAAGTACAATTTAATCACAGCTTAATGGCGGCACACTACAACAACCCAGTACTTCATGCCTCCATAAAGTTATTCTTTGCAATTTTTTTGCATGATTGATGAGGGAAGGTTAGAATTCAATGTTTCGGTAAGTAGCGATTGTCTTTGTTGCCAAAACCAATGCTGACCCATTCAGATCAATTATCGTAAATCACAGAACATTATTACGTCAAAACGCCTCGAGCATAAATTTCGAAGATAACGTAAAATGAAGGGCGGAACAGTGGCTTCTGGATGTTTCACGCAATATTCAACTTCTCCAAAATAGTGCTCCATGCGATAAAGGAAAGTTTTTTTCAACGTGCATCCAAATTATTATCCAATCACTGTAAACGGAATTCATTTCTGTAGTCACTTTCCTTCAGATACTGCACGTCAGTTTTGTATCAATTACAACAATTTTTGTTTTTTTTTCCTTTTGACCATTTTTGTTTCCACATACACAACTTTTGTTTCTATTTCCACAATTGGAACAGGTACCTTGTAAATCAGAGTTGTCAAACACTAACTGAAGTCAATGCGACGTTTGACTGGGATTTTATTTTCCAAAATAAGCACTAGGAAAAGGAATGAAAGCAAGTACCACATAAAATATAAATGTTTTTATTTACATTCCTGTCATGACCGCTTATGACGCGCAGACGTCCGTGCATCGCGGGTTGCATAAGAAAAATTAAATTTGGATTATCACCCCACATTCAGACCCATCCGTCAAAGTTACATGTTGAGATCCTAAGTTGGATCGAGATCCACCCCTCTCTAAAAAAAACATTAAAATCAGAAGCATGAAAACTTCCGCCAAAAATATAAGTATAAGAAAAGGATTAAGTATCCCTACTGTGAAGCCTCAAATGCCCGATGTATTGAGAATGCGTGGTCGTCCTCGTTGATCTTACATAGGTTTTAGAGGTATAGGTATGATTATATTTCAAAGATATTTTTTCGATAAATGGTTGCTTTGTTTCGTACCTGCTGTTTTCACGTGATTCAGTGCAGAAATGAAGGATAATACTTTTTCATTCTAGTGTTTTTTAATTTTTTTTTAGCCGACTATTTCATCAATTTGTGAAATATGTTACACAACATGGAGGTGCTCGTCTAATGTAATAAGAAACACAATCACTGATACTAAAGACAAAAATGTCGGTAAAAGTGAAACCTGGCTCAATAAACTTGCTCTCCAATGAGAAACTTTGGTGTGACGATACGAATTATGCTAACATACCGAGTTAGATTTTTCCCAACGATTTACGATCCACTTACTTTGGAAACATGAGAAGTAAACTACTAAATAAGAAACGTGTTAGTAAGATTTGTTTGTAAATGAAGTATTTAAATGTCAAATGGAATGATAAAATTTAAATCTGAACTTTCGATAATAAGTGTGTATTGAGGATTTCAACTGTGATAAGTTGTAGAAATTATCGAAAAGTTTCTTTTTGCATATAGATCTCAATATTTCTCTCTATATCACATGAGCTGTAATGTTTTGTCAGAGAGATAGAGTGGGAAACGTAACCGGGTATATTCAACTATATACTTGGACTCACCTTTTTAAACCTTTATTTCAAATTTTGTGTGAAATTTGAATTTTCAAAGGAATGTCAAGATCTTCGTGGAATATACGTAAGCAAAAAGTTGAAAGTTTTACAAACAATTGAGAGAAAATTGTGATGAAACCGAGTGAACATTAGCAATAAATTCCTAAAATCTTTTGTCTGAAACAAAATGATGCAAATAAAGGGAATTACAAACTATATTTCATCAAGAACTCACAATTAATCAAGTTAGACCCCAAGAGACATATATTACTTTTTCTTTCACAATTCTTTTCACATTCATACAGGTAGACCACATTGTAATTCGTCTACTACACTCGCTTTACAATGTACTAGTAGGAATTATTTGGTCGCAATGTTTCTTTTGTCTTTAATGTGCGCTTGGAGAGAGTCAATTATATGTCAAGATCAATTAAAACGTAAAAAGTAATGAATGACGTATCAGATATACGAACCTATATAGCAAATAAATGATAATTTTCTTTTAGATAAAGCTTCAAATTGACATGATCGGAGGAAAATTTGTTGTTTACTATAGTTAATCATAATAATGCTATATACCAGAGAAAACAGATCGAAAGGGCAAGAAGTTTCGAACAAATGGTTTGCATGTCGACACTCCAAGCGTTTTTCCTTTGGGAATCGTCATTTCATAGTTAAGCACTTGAGTTATATTGTATTTTGATGCGCTAAATGGATCACTTCGCCACGCCCATTGTTCATTGCTGCCCTGGGTTCCGTCGAGGCCTATCCGCGCGCCCCGCCCCCGCCCTCGCCCCCACCCCACCCCACCTGTTGCCCCGCCCTCTGCCACCTCGCCTTCGCTTCACGTCGCCCTGGGAGCAGATGTTGACTACCAAAACTAAGGTCTAAATAAAGCAGCAATGTGCGTGAAAGTTGGACGAAGAGGGAGACGACGTTGTTACGTACCACGTGCCAGGGGCGGATCCGGGGAGGGAGGGCTTGGGAGTCATGCCCCCCCCCCCACCAAACGCCTAGAGTTGTCGTTTGTTACCTTCTTTTATTTGGCAAAATTGATTTAAACATTTATGTAGTTAAAATTATGTAATTATTTAAAAAATATATTGTATATTATCATATACACACTAGGGAGGTTCTTGAGTTTGAGTCTCGATGGGAAACATTTCGACGCCAGCTGCATTAGCTACGTTGAATTCAATAGTCTGAAGGAGGATTCTTGCGGATGGCTACTCTGATCGGTAGTTTCGATCAATACCATGGAATGCCCGAGTAGTACGTCTCTGGACCGCGAATGATCTTTCCCTCATCTTTGTCCCCTCATCTCCTCTTATACACGTATATGCACCATACTAACATTCATGTCGGTAGACCAGTCGGGGTCTAAGAGAAAGTATCGGGTGGGGTGGTGCTTCGATGGGAGAGATACCTGGGTGAGGGAAACTCCGCAGGCCGTCGTGTAGGTGGGCGCCGGATCTCACCTTGTAGCGGCGGAAGAACACCGCCACTTCCCTAGATATCACAAGCACTGCACTTATGGTACTAACGGCCGTCGGAGTTGTCGCGCCCGAAACAGGAAATCAAACAACCATCTACCATCACCATCATCATCACTAGAGGACGGATTTTGATGACCTAAAACCATCGCCAAAAATGATCAATAAGATCCCCTTGAAAAAGCTTTTGAAATGCTCTAAAAGCAAGGAAAAGTGACATTAAAAATGTGATCAAACCAGTGCAAATGAACAACTCTAGCTGTTAGATAGATTACTTATGTAATCGAAGCTTCTTCTGTTCATTCAAGTGAAATCAGCTTTCAAACGTTTGGTTTGGACTGTTCTTTACCTAAAAATCTCTCTGTATCTATCTCGCAATAGACTGAACTGATGCTGATAGGTATCACAGGAACCTCAGATTACATACAACGACTGAATTACAATTTCTGTGCAAAGAAATCGAATAGGCTACTCAGGAAATCTGTGGAAAACAATTGTTGCATCTCGTAAATATTATTTGAAGCAAGTACTATTAAAATGATATTAAAAAGGATGAAATTAGGGAAAATGCATTAAAATGGCTGAAAAAGGTAAAATTGACTTATTAGTCGAAATCGACGAAAAATGGAAAACAATGACACAAAAAATTGATCATTTCTTTTTATCTTAACATAAAATTAATTCCCGTACTAAACGGCATTGTTCTAAAGTGACAAAAAATACATTCATTCATTCAAAAACGTTCATAAAAAATGCCATTAAATAAATTTGTTCTACTACTCTTTTTCCTTCATTCTGCCCCTACTCATCACCGTCATCGTCACCACGACCGCCATCTCCAGCAATGTCGAGTGGCGTGGGCCCCGCCCCGCCCAGCCCAGCCCAGCCCAGCCCCGCCCCGCCCCGCCCCGCCCCGCCCCTCGCCCCGCCCCCCCCGCCCCGCCCCGCCCCGCCCCGCGCCGCCCAGCCCCTGCCCGTGCAGCTGCATTGTCTGCGGCTCCGGCGGGCGGCCTCGCCGGAAGTTCCGGGCCCTTTAATATTAACGCGAAGGGGCTGCAGTGGGCGAGGAGACCCAGAGACCGCCCACCGCTTTCCAGAACTCCCGTTTTCGGGAGAAAACTCCGAAGGAACAGAAGAGAAGAATACATGGTGGCTTGTACCGAAATATAATGAATATTTCATTGCCTATAATTTACGCCGAACAGATGTCCGTGACACAAGAGTTTAAGGAGTTTCTGGGCAATTCTTTTCAGCTCTCCTCTATATCTCCCCTTTTACGACCTTTTTTTCTTTTCTTTGTTCTGCTCTTTTCATTTCTCCCCATTTCTGTTCTACTCTTCTGATTTCTTTATTCTGCTCTCTAATGGCCGAATATTTTATGGTGTTCGAAAAGAAAGTTCTATTATGTTTTTAATGATTTAATTATTTGATCAAACTTGATTAATATTTGGAGAAAAAAGTAAGACGCTAATGAGCCTTAATGGAAAACTAGAAAATCTCCAAGGAGTTGTTCGGCTACTTTGTATATATTAATTTTTATTTTTATTTTTATTGGATGGCATTCACAGACACTTTTAGGATTTTGAAGAGCAGTTCCATTACGCGTGGTAGTACATTCCAACATAGTGTAATGTCATTGGGAGCTTCATGCATTTCTTGCACACACCTATAGAAGATGTAAATATCTTTTACGTTAGCGTTTTAACATCATCAATTCTCTTCTCGGTAACTTTCTGTGAAGGTGGCAGGGATCAGTATTTTGCTTTTGAGCACGCCCGATGGTAATTTTCGTTGCAGTGTTCTTACGCGTGGAGGCTTGTTTTCGTAGCGTCCGTATTGTATTCCTGCTTTTGCGCTGGATTCGGATTGTGTTGGTTTAGTGTCGTGAGCGTTATCGCGACCACGCGCCATCCGATAAGCGCGACATCGGCGCACGTAGGGCCGAAATGGGTCGAAAGATGCGCATAAAAATTAATGGGAAGCATGATAACCAAAAATACGAAAATTATCGGAGACTATTTCATTCGTGAAATTAAAACCAATAGTATTTAACTATACATACAAAATGCCCCAATAAGAGCAGTGTATCTCAAAAAGTTTATCGGTTATTCTGTCCGATTTTTCTTACTCCTTCACCCTACTGGCCAATCATTCGCTGTATATAGGTCGCCATGTCGATATTCAATAAAATGCGTATGTACTATTACATAACCTCTTTTATTTTAACATAGCTTTCAGTTATTTTCGATATTTGGCGCATTTTGGAACCCTGGAAATAAGGAACATTGGAAATAAGTTATTGCCTGGAATAGTTCTATTAAATACCACTCGTGCTTTGGAAATTCTCAGATAAACCCCTCTTCGCTTCGCGAATCGGAAATTTATCGACAATTTTCAAAGCACTTGTGATATTACCTATGATAAAGTATTCAGAAAGGTGGTTTTTATAACTGTTGTTTGAGGAAATTCTAACGCATTTGATGTAGTGACACTTTCAACTGTAGTAATTTTCTGCTCGTGAAATAATGACATTCTTTGAGGAGAGTTGGCGGTAATGAATAAAATTCCCTCAGATATTAGTATTTTACACCAAAAACAGTACACGTCATCTTTAGGGACGGGAGACGTTACACTTACTGTAGCTACTCTCTCAGCACTGTTTCAATGCGTGGTCGAAAAATCGAATCAAACCGGCGAATTGTTGGAAATGTTGTTGCAGCCAACGTAGGAATATCCCTTACAATGAAAAATGAACGTGCAGATTGAACATAAACCAAAAACGCTAACATAGTACACATTATTAGTTTTTTTAAATTCCTAAATTACACGTAGTTTTAAAAGTGCTGGTTGGTTCAAAGATCTGGTCGGAAATCACAAAGATTATATCGTACGTTGATTCCGTGTCGTTTTGGCGCACTGTGCTACGGCGGTGATACAGGCGTCTACGCCCAGGGTAGGCGAACAAGGACGCGCTGCCCGTCTCCGCCCTCCCCCGCCCTCCCTCGCCCACCCCCGCCCCCGCCGTCGCCTTCGTATCTGCCTCCGCCTCCGCATTCAGCTGTGCACACGCACTCGCGGTGATAAGGGATCCTTTCCAGAAGACGCCGACAAGTGCGTCGGCGCGAACATTTTAAGGTTACGTGAAGACTAATGGAAGTGCAAGGATATAGAGCATTGAATAATAGACCCGTTACGTATTCAGTTCCAGAGTGGGGACCAAGAAAGTATTTCAGATTCGGAGGATCAATTTCAGTTCAGACTCCCATAAATAGTTTTGAAATACTATTTTTTTGTTGTTACTGTGACACTTTAAAACTGAAGTTTTGAATAAAGAACCCTCCAAAATTAAAATATCTTGATGATCTACAGAATGGCATTATTAGATCTTACTTCTGACGTATCGGGTTTCAGCTCGAACGCTTGTAATCTCATAGTGTTATCCGTGATACATACCAACGTACCATACATACATATACTTATAAACACATACATACATACATACATACATATAGACAGATATAAATTGATTTCCGAGAAGAAAATTACGTCGATCTCTTTGCCGCTTGCACTAACATTAACCACGTTTGGAACAACTTTAATATGCCATAATCCGAAGTGTGTGCGTAGTTACTGCACAAAAGTACCTTAAACATGGAATTATGACTGAAAATTCGAAATCGTGTTGTTGAGGTCAATATAATACTTTTTCCCTCATACTAATACTTCCTCATACTATAGTTCAATCCTGATCGTTTACTGTTTTACAGAACTGTCCCTTATCTTCTTTTGGAACTCTAAACTCATTTCTGATTACCGTCTCTTATTTCCTTGTATCTTTTGTAATTTTACCAACATTTCTTAGTGAGAACAAAGAAGCACGTTGTATTGTTTCTCGGACCTATTTCCTTCTTACTCGTAAAACAAAACTTTCACTCAAAAATAAGCAATCGAAAGATGAGAAAATGTCTGGAGGAATCCAGGTAGTTCCAGTACGAACACAGCAATAGCAATCAGTCAATTATGAAGCAATCTAATTGAATAATAATATGAACCAATCGCTTTGGTTTTTTCCTCTTGACACATTGTAGAAAAAATTGCAGCAAGGGCTCACATCAGTCAGCTCGTCGCCTTAATTGATCTTTCCATTATGATATTGTTTTTTTTCTGCTTGTTGCTTCTTCTTATTCTAGCCAAATTAATTACACATTTTCTGGCTGGAATTCAGTTGTGTGAAGAAGCTGTAGAAGAACATAATTTGTCTAAGTACCACTATTGAGTTAATCTCAATAAGCTTCTCAAACGTTTTATTGTCTCATCCTCTATGTCCAAGCACTCCTATCTTCAATCTCGGCCAAAACTCTCATAATCCTCGGCGCAACAAATACAAGTTCCTCGAGGGTCTCTTTCAGCCACCATCAATCTTAAAACCCCCACAAACTCCCACCTTCCCATCCTAAACCATAAATGGACACATTTAAATAGTCACGGTAAAATAATGAAACTTCAAAAATGGCGAATGGTTATAATGAAACCCACGTTTGCCTGAGGATGAGTCCAAATAATTTAATTTGAGAGAATTAACGAGTCCAAATAAATTTGTTGGAACATGCATCCTTCAACTCCAGCCTGAATTCCTACCCGAAAAGAAAATAAGCGAAAAAATTACCAAACTTTAAGAACTAAATTTATGTATTAAATTGACTTGTGAGTGAAATCCCTGTAAACGATCCTTTAAATATTTAAATACTTTAGGAGTTCTTAATTCACTTCATCGATTACATCAATGACAGTGTCAATTTGTGAAGCTCCCTGCGCCTAAAGATGGCTCCAACACCCACGGACGCTGCATATCAGCGTTCGCCGCGGAGTATGATCGCCACGTGCATGGCCTCCTACACTTGGAGCGAGGTAGGAGTCAGGAGCTGCGAGTGTCTGATACGGCCTCATTGAAATCGCAGTTGCAGATAAAACGCCTCTTTAACTTCCTCTTCACGTCTACGAAAAGTGCATCCTAGCATTATCGCGTTCATTCTAATAAGATACTTCTTTGTAAGTTTACGTTCTAAAATTATATATGAATTATGTCAAAAATATAATTCCGTGATTGTTTAAAGGGGTGCACTACCAACAAATAGGAACGATTTGAGATAAACTACTTGTTGACTAAAGTTTTGTAGTGAAATTAGCCCACAAAGGCATATTAAGATTAAAGTCGAATTCATCAGAGAGAATTACTACTGGGCATGATCAAGCAGCCAAATACTTCGGAAGGACGTTTTTCGCTTTGTATCACTAATTTCCTAAGTATACGTTAAAACTAATGAAAACATCACCTCAGCTACTTTCATCTTACATAAGATCATTGATTTAATAGCATTTGAAATATCAACTCCATTTTTAAGGATTTTCGTCATTTCTATCATCAAAAACATTTCCTCACAGCTTTAAAACTTTCGATCTGCAATGAAATCTTCCCACACAACACACAAAGTAGAAATCTTACAAGGGATCCCTATGAAGATTACTACATGATTATTACTAAATTTTATATCACGTTATTATTGATCACAGCCAGAATTATCCGTGTTCAATATTAGTGTCTCCTCTCGGACACTTGTCTCGTAATATTATACACGGAGGACAAGTTCGTAAATGACTACTACGGAAAGTGCCTCGTCTCAACTTCCACGGATGAGACAGTAGCAGCGCCTGGAGCTCAGAGAGCAGGGGTGCTGTAACTCAAAACCAACGGAGGGCTCACCCGACGCAGAAATATGAGCGTAGGCAATTACGCAACTGCTTAAGCCAGAGCACCTTCTTTTGAAGTACCGTGGTACATAATGATGGGATGCGCACCATCGCACTGGAACTAATTAGTACGGAGCGGTTTTTGATGACCTCAAGAATCGCCAAAAATGATCAATAAAATGCTCTTAAAATGTTTTTAAAACGCCCTAAAATCAAAGAAAAATGACGTAAAAATTTGATCAAACCCAATTCAGATGAACTCATGTTGTTGGGTACAATACTAATATAATAAAGGCTTCTTCTTGTCGTTCAAGTGAACTCGGCCTATTAACTTTGTTTGGGCTGTTTTTACTCTCTTTAGTTATCGTGAAATCGGTCGAACTTCATTATCGGTTCGGCTGACATTACAGTTTCTGAAAGAAGAAATCGACTAGACTACTCAGGAATTCAGTGGAGAACAGTTTGTTGCATCTCGTAAATATTATTTGAATAATGCACCATTAAAATGATTTTAAAATCGATTAAATCACCGAAGAAAGCATTAAAATTTACTGAAAACATAATAAATTATTTAGTAGTCGATGAAAAATACAAAAATATGACGTATATTATTATCTTATTAATTATCTTACTTATCTTATTTATATTATTTTTTGACGTATTTATTATCTTATTTATGAAATTAACTGCCACCGGGTTACACCCAATTGCAGTTCAAATAAATTTATCTTTTATATAAATGGGTCTTTACCTTCCCGCCCCGCCCCGCCCTGAAGAATCTGCCGGTGGGAGTCCGTGGGAGTTTGTTCCTAGAGGCCGCTGGGCGCTGGACTCCCCTGCTCGCGCACTTCGCCGCCCCGCCCCGCCCCCGCTCCGCCTCCCTCGTCGCCTCCCCGCCCGCCCCGCTCCGCCCCGCTCCGCCCCTCCGCCCCGCTCCGCCCCCTCGCCCGCTCCCCCCCGCCCCGCTCCGCCCCCTCCGCCCGCTCCTGCCTCCGCCCGCCTCCCCCCTCCGCCGCTCCGCCCGCTCCGCCCCGCTCCGCCCCTCCGCCCGCCCGCTCCGCCCGCTCCGCCCCGCTCGCCCGCCCGCCCCGCTCCGCCCGCCCGCCCCGCCCCGCCCGCCCCGCCCCGCCCCGCCCGCCCCGCCCCGCCCCCTCTCCCTCCGGCCCGCCTCGCCCCGCCCTGCCCGCCCCCCCTCCTCCGGCCCGCCTCGCCCTTTGCCGCCCCGCCCTCCCGCCCCGCCCTCCCGCCCGCCCGCCTCGCCCTTCCCCCCCGCCCGTCCGTCCCGCCCCAAGTCTCCGAGAGTCGTGGAGTTTGTTCGTAGCGGCCGCTGGGCGTTGGACCCGCTCCGCCTCGCCGCCGCCCGCCCCGCCCGCCCGCCCCGCCCGTTTGCCCGCGACTCACCCCGCAGCCGCGAGGAGCGTGCGCGGCGGCCGGCGACGCCTCTCAGTCGGCGTACGCGCGTGACGCCTGCGCCGGGGGTACGGTGTCACCCCGCCCCTCCCCCGCCGCCGCCCCCGCGCCCGCCCGCCGCGCCGCCGTGCCCAATGCGCGCCCCCGCGTGCCCGGCGTACTTCATTAAGAACACGAGAGGCCGACCTCCGCGGCGAGTGGTGGCCGCCCGCCACGCCGCCCACGCGTTGACCGCCCAACCTGGGAGCAACAGAAAACTCGGCCCGATGACCCGGAATACCGAGAAGCCGTCGCAAATCTGCAAGATCGTTGGCCGCTAAACAGTACTGGCTTCTTCAAGTGGAAAAATTAGCGTGCGTTTGGAATGCCAATTATAAACTGAAAACGCTTCCCCGAACCACTGCAAATATAAACAACCGTGAACACTAGCTAAAAATACTAGCTTTGATCTACAATGCTGAGAACAATAGTTAGGAATAGTAGCTCATGATACTAGTTAAGATAAACGATGCAGGAGATAAAGTTAGGACCACTAGCTCCTAATACTAGTTAAGGTAAACGATACAGATGATATAACTTGAAACGCTGATGGTTATTTTAAATTGATCCTGATTAATATGCGAATGTTATCTGGACAGACTTTCCAAAAGAATAAACTAGCACAGGTGCATTTTACGGGCAATTTGTTTTTCGTAAGGTAACTGTCGACAAGATCAACAATGTGTTGTAGAAGACATTTTAAGTCGTTTAAACCAACAATTATGAACTTATTTCAACTTCAGTATTCAGTTCCATTTTGGAACCATTCGGAGAGTTTGATTTCCTGGATGTCCCTGGTCTGGCACAAGCCCTTCTCAAACCTCCGCACGTAGAGCCTTTGCCACTGGCTGTAATTTTTTACAAACTTCTAAAATATATGGACAAATGTAACACGTGTGGAATGCACGTATTTAATTGAGTAGAAATACATTAGAAGCTGCTGCCCCAGCACAGTGAATCAAGATAACCCCTAACCGCATATTGGTGTTAAGTGCTTTCGAAGTTTTGACTAGGATGATTTAAAGAATGGTTTTATATTATTTGCTGAAGCAGAAGGCCGCAGCCTCGCTGTGGACTTGGAAATGCGCAAATGAAGGAAGTCAAATTTGCCTAGTAAAATTCAAGATATTTTCAATCCAATCTATCTTAACCCCAAACAAAGTTCACAGGTATAACTTTTTGAATCCGTGTGATAGGAAATGTGAAAGCATTAGTCGTTCGCATATGGAAATGCCCGAGAGAAGCGAGTTAAATTGACCGTTTCTCAACCGGCGATTTCTCAAACTCAGTGAATTTAATCGAACTACGTTAACTCTTAGTACATCTTGAACCATCCAATTCAATTTAATTATGCCATATTTTACATGGCGAGACTCAGGACATCAGACCTGCTCTTCCGTCTGACCACACAAATTTCGCTACGCTCCTTTCACACTCTAGCGGAGAAAGAAGGTATCATTCGGGCGAGGAAACATGCGATCTAAATGTTGCCCAGAGGCTTCTTTTATACTTAATGGTGTTTTACATGCAGAAAATTTATATGGGACCGTGAGCTTTATTTCGCAGTCGAAGGAAGGCAAACGAAGTTTTTTTTCGCCCTTAAAAATTCCCGACTTCGGTGGGGTTTGAACCCGAAAACTTGGAAACGGAGACTTTCATGTTATGAAAGCCGCCCCTCATTACACCCACCGAACATCATACATAATGTGAAGTCGTAGTGATCTGGGCTGTCCGGCATGTCCGTGCCTTAAGGCATTACAGACCTGAAGGGGACCGCGATATGTCGGTCGAAACGTCGGCACCCCAGCCATCGACGCTGCGTCACCCGGACAGCCCAGATCATGACTGCGGCCGCGGAAGCCTACGATACCGTGAAGTCGTAGTCTTCCCCGACCAGAGTCTTCCGAGTGCTCTTGGTTGTCCGTGTAGGGCCGTGTCAAAGGCTGTGATGGCGACGTTTCGACCGTCATGTCGTGGACGTCCTCAGGGCTTCGACGCGGCGTCACCCGGACTCTGGCCGCGGAAGCCTACGATACCGTGAAGTCGTAGTCTTCCCGACCAGAGTCTCCGAGTGCTCTGGTTGTCCGTGTGGCCGGTCAAGGCTGTGATGGCGACGTTTCGACCGTCAATCGTGGACGTCCTCAGGGCTTCGACGGGCGTCAAAAGCACCCATCGCATTTCACGCGTTAGCGTTTCTCCGTGGTTGAGCTCCGCCGGCCCGGAGCCGGACCCATCCGCACGTGCCCACCACCCGGCAGAAGTGGGTTACGGGCGCGGAGACGCGAGTTCTTGACGGCCGCCCAACGCAGATCCTCGATAGGCCGCCGCCCGCCCGACCCGCGGGAGATCTCCGGAGATGGCGGCGGCGCCAGCGTTCGTGAAACGCGCTCTTCCTCTGTTTTCGCTGATGAGTCACTTGTTTACGGGATTCTCTACACGACAATACCCACGATCTTTTTGTTGCGTGGAGTTTCTCAGGCTGCGACCGCCTTCAGACGCATGCTGGGTGGGTTATCTGGGTGCGCGTTTAGATAAAATACTGTTTCAGGAGTACGCACATAATGGGAAAGGTGCAGACGAAAACAATAAGCTATTTAGGGGGGCATTTTCTTTCTCATGATACATCGCGGCCTTCAGAAAACTGCTAGTACACATTACTGGCTACTCGTTCCGGTACAATGTAGTTTTAATATGTAACATGTTACCACGATTATGGCTAACAAAGCCGCGGGAAAAGTATATTTATTCTTAGAGAATATAATGTTAAAATGCCTCATTCGAACACAACATTTTCATTTCTTGCCTCGAAGCAATAAGTGTTTTTTCACTTGCATTTACGACAAAACATCTTCCCCATCTCCTCATGCGACATAATAACTGAGTTCCGCATAACTGACGTCGTTTCCTGCTTCACAGAAAACGTGAGCCCCTGCTTATCTCAAGCACGGATTTCCAAACGCGCGTTCTGGGGGAACCACTCGTAGCGTTTCGGCTTGCGCCATGCGGTCGGATGGCCGCAAATCGGTCACCGCCGGAGCCGGCGCAAAGCCCCCGGCCGCGTGGGGACGTGCAAGAGGCGTCTTTGTGCGTCGGTGGTCGAACCGGCGGCCGCGACATTGACCTTATCTGCGCCGCCAGGTGCGGCGGGCACGCGCTGCTTGCGTTATCACCGCCGCCATCTTATCTCCGACGGCGGCGTGCGATTTGAGAGATTCGCCTGGCAAGGTCTCGATTGAGGGCACTTCAGATGAATGAAGCTGCAAATGGGACGTGCCGAACAGTGTAGACAACTCACCAATACTTTAAATTCAGTCGTACCTAGACTTTTCGAAAATGTTGATAAATAACCTAAAGGAAAAATGATAGAGAATTGGATTCAGTTGTTGAACTTTTCGTTAACGAAAGTAGCATCTCAACCTGAAAATATAATTTTCTTCCGAGAATGAAGAGACGTGTGAAGGCGGAAAATGAAAAAGAAGCAATAACGAAATGTAATTCTACCCAATACAGAGAAGTGACAGGGAAAGCTGTTGATGATGGGGAACTGATGAGAGCATACTTGTAAGAATTATTAGTGACAGTATTAAAATTAATTCTAAATGAAATGCAGAGGGTCCGCAACATTACGAATGGCCTAAAAATAGCGTGTAATGAGGTCAGCTACAACTATGAAAGAATAGATAGCATCATATGTGAATATATTTTGTTGATAAAACGGCAAACAATAAATATAAAATGAAAACTACGCAAAAATAAATCAACTTGTGTGTCCATAACTCATCTCATTTGAAATTTGTTCAGTAAAAGTCGAAACTTAAATAGTTCATAGCATTGCAATGCTGAGATAGATTGAGGCCTGAAACTTACGAAATATAATTGTACCGTATAACTTTGAATGTATTAGAGCGAAAATCGTTCACAAATTCAAAATTAGGATGTGCCACTCTTATTATGGTTTCGAAACAAAAATGCCAAAAGACATTTTATTCTCTTTTGCACTTAGCACAGGTAATTTTCATCACACCATTGGCTTGGAAAAAACTATTTATAAAAGCGCTTCGATATCGCATTTTCTAAAATTATCAATAATTTTACTTAAGTTACCGCGTTCTTGATACCTCCGTACGTTTAAATCCCTGAGGATGTAAAGGGATTAAAGTGGATTAACTCATCGTAAAAATGGAATTTATCACGAATGTTATCTTGTAATATAGGGTTTAAGGGCATTGGAATAAAAAGAGGACAGGATAAAAGAAATCCGCATTTCAAGTGACTGCTGAGGACACAGCTTGTGAAAGATTCTGTGTAAATCTCACTTTCACTAACCTTCGTAGTGGCCTGACATGATTTCTCGTCGAATGCTTAACAATTTTCGCGTATTCTGGTTTGTAAAAACTTAAAACCTGATGCCCTGTTATTTCGTGTACACAAAGGCAGGCAATCTTTTAGTTGTTTGGGAAACACTCTATAGCTGTTGGTTACGCAACATTGTCAGATTTTTTTAACGTAACTTTTGGAAAATGATATATTACTTCATCTTCTCGTTTGTTCTAATTAGTGACTACTAACATTTTGGTATTCAAATTTTTTGATTCTGAAGTTTATATTATCAAGTAACAATCATAATATAAATCTTTCTTAATTAGTTCATTATTTCAAGGAATATTCGTCATGTGAGAGCGTGTCTATCTAATATGTAAGAAGAAGAATTCTAATGGTTTATAAAATTCCAAAATGCTTAACAAAGGATTTGTATCTGAAACTGTCGATTCTTGTGCAATTCTTCGATGTTATCAATTTCTGTGGTTGACAAACTGTTCTTTAATTTCTTGAGGTTATCTTCATTCTTTGTAGGTCAAATCTCTTAAGACAGATGAATGTATACAAGACAAAGGAATGTGATACCAAATGAAAGCAAGTATAGTGCATTTCTGCAATTTCATAACAATGACATCGAGGCCTTGTCTTCCGGGAACCTACAGCCAATCCAGACGCTGTCACATTCTTTCAACTCTAAGGATCTTATTGTGAAGTACATCATTATATTTTGAAATACGTTTAAAAATATCGTTTGAAGGAAATAATTGTGAAATATCAATGACGATCTAAATGAGCAAGACTTTTCTAGGCTGTGAATAGTTTTGCCCTGCTATTCTCCACCAAAAATTATTCTATCTTTATATTAAGTAAATAATTTACTTAGTTTCCAACAAATGCACCAATCCAAGCTAAATAAAAGATAAAAAAGAAGCGCAATGAGAAAATAAAATAAACGGTTAAAGAGGTTGTGTATTTCTTACCAGGTATCACACTTCCTTCAACATAATTCTTTTAGACGAAATATTGGTTCAGTTAGACAGCGCCTAGAGCATGACCTGGCTGGGTGGTGCCCCTCTGGGGGGAGGGGAGTTTACTTATTCCTGCGAGAGAAGAACACCGCCACCTCCCGTGATATACCAAGCATCACACTTACAGTACTAATAACTTGACCCGAAATACCAAGCAATTAATCATAGACAAATTGCTATTGGCAGAAAAAATGAAGAAATCATCATACCTCAAAAACATGTCCTTGGCCTTTCATACTATATCACGACGCAGAATGTCATGGAAAGCACCTCAGAATAGCATTGGAAAATCTCCAATGACATTTGTTTTAAGATAGACTGCAATCAGAAAGTGCACGCTAACAGTTCAGGTTTTTTTCTGAGCACTGAGCTCCTGGCTGCACAAGTTGCCCCGCGTCTGAAATAATAACACGCGATCTTGATCTCCGTATGGAAGCTAATTTTGATGTACAACCACGATAGCATCGCGCGGCGAGAAGAAAAAAGCTCGTTTGAAATGCAAACTAAATTGGAACGCGTCGGAGGTGTCGACGCAAGCAATTAGTTAAGCGTCGCTCCGTACAAAGGAGAAGGGATACCCGGGAGATCCCGAACAGGCCGGTCCTCTCTCGACTGGAGATGCATTGCTTCGCTGAGTATACTGGATCACAGAACTTGGATGAAAGAACACAACCATTTAATCTACATATTGATCACGAACCCAGCTTTTGGGAAGGTGATCTCATTATTATTATTATTATTATTATTATTAAATAAAACTATTTTAAATTAATAAAATGTCATTCATCGCCTGGATGCCGTGGGATGCCTCACTGGCGTCACGTTTAGCTGTCATCACAGCTGCATGTGGCGGCTACCAAGACGGTGGCGCTAGGCTCGGTTACCGGTGGTTATCGGCTGCAGTTACCGCGAGATCGCAGCGGAAAAAAATCCCAAAAAGGCATTTTTTGGAGAAATTTCTTAGAATCTTCTGGATGGATCCAAAAACAAATCATCAGATCCCTGTCAGGAGACCGAGGCGCATCAAATGACACTTGATATGTGTTGAAGTAGAGTGACAGACAGAGCCCACACGGATTCTGCTTCCATTAATTTATAAAGATTTTCTGAAAGCAACTATTTTTTGTCGTCAAATGTTGCCAAATATCTCGTTGCCACCTTACACACACAATTCAGTTTACAATAGCAAAATACGGGGGTTAGAAATACCATACTATGATAAAACATGTTCAAATTCTATTCTCGTCCATAAACCATACACATTTTCGTTTTTAAAGGAAATTTTATTGCTCTAACACGCTCAGCAAGTGAATATTATTGAAAAAAGTTTGAACCTAAAAGAAAAAATTCAGTGTTATATATAAATCCGAAGCTATGAATACAACAAATAAAGTTACTATAAAATATTTTTGAATTGGTTATTTCTTATAATATTTTTAGAAAAAATATCTAATTTAATTCATGATTTGGCTTGTCAAATAAATTTCAATCTTTTTTTTAATTCTACAAATAAAACCCATGATATTGCGAGTTACATAAGAATTTGGAACTTAAACTACCATGTATTCTCTTATCATTTTTCTATTATCAGCTCCTATTTTTAGAAGCGACCTACAACATTACATGAGAACTGAGCAGGAAACGTCAAGAGACGTTGAAATCATTCGCAAGTTTGTTCCCACGCGCACAAATGTTGGAGAATCCAAAAAGTCCGAGCGGCGGCGGCGGCAGGCCGGCGGAACGAAGCAGCGCACAGCGTGTAATTAAAAGCGACGCCCTTTTTCTCGAAATTAATTTGGAATCGGCGAGAAACCGCCGGAGCGCGGAGGAACACGTCCCAGGAGTCGCGGCGTCGATTAACTCGCGTTCCTTTCCCCGTGATTTATTTCCTGCTAATTATCGAACGCGAGATAGCGCCCGCCCTGACCCCCGAGGGCCCTGCCCTCCCGTCGGAGTGGCCGCTGCCGTGGTGGCGGTGGTCGTCCCGCTGCTCTTGCTGGACGAAATGCTGTATCGACGACGCGTTTACCGGGAAGGTAGCTCAGTGCATCAACTGATGCCACTGCAGCGCCTATGACCGGGAGGTTATAGGTTCGAGTCCTGACGGCGGCAGGATTTTCGACACTAGCTTTTCAGCTAGGTCGAATTCAGTCGCTGTCTGGAGGAGAATTCTAGCGACCGGCTGCTCTGATCGGTGGTTTTCCGTGGTTTCTCCGATCAACACTTGGCGAATGCCGGAGCAGTACCCTTCTTCCAAACGGGCTACGGATCGCGCGTGATCTTTCCTTCCACTTCCTTGTCCTGTCCTATCCTCTCCCCTTACACACCACTTACACTAACATGCACTACACTACCACATATTCCGGGAGACCGGTCGGGAGCTTAGAGCTTGTCCCGGCTGGGGCGGTGCCCCGCTGGTGGGAGAGTCCTGGTTAGGGGGAAAACCCACTAGCCGACGGTAGGTCGGTGCCGGATCTCGCCATCCAGCGAGGGGAAAATCACCGCCATCTCCCGAGAAAAAAACATGCACTACACTAACGGGACTAATGACCGAAGCAGTTGACGTGCCCGGAAACACGAAAAAATCAATCAATCAATGACGCGTTTGCTGGTGGAACACTAGCGTTCAGCCTTCTTCTGGCCTTTATGCTTTACTACCGCAACCACTACTTCTATTACTATCAGTTTTTCATCCTTATTCCTCAGTTTTATGTAATCTCTCATATACTACAATTTTTACATAGCTGTCTGTGACATTTCATCAGCTGTTACAGTGCCATCCAATCGCAACCTTACACCTCAATGCAATTGACGTCACTATGGTGGCGTTCAACCTTCCAATTGGAAGACAGCTGATTTACTTCACAAGCAGCTATGTAAAACTCGGAGTATTGTACAGTGTTTTGTTGGGTTTTGCTATCGTAAGTTGATGTGGTTCTTATAAATAAGTGATATAATATTTCCTTTCATATGCAAAAAGCACGTCTATTTTTCTATCTTTATATTTCATCCCGAGGATATTGGACTCTAATTGTAGTAAAGTAATAGTAATGTAGATACCACTACAGTCGTGCAGGACATTCTATTCATTTCCAATACGAATGAGAAGACATAATCACAAAAAAAAATGCAAGATACAGCCTTGTCAGTTAATTCTTCGGGTCATTTAATTAGAAACGCGTCTCCACAAGCAGTGCCACCTACCCATCGCGCCATCACACCGCCATCTCACCGTCTTTTCCCTACCGCCGCAACCGCCACCTGGGGAATTATCACAATCACCAGCCACTACTGAACCAAAACCACCATAGCCACCCCGCCACACCCCCAACAATCCATAACCACGACCACCCCACAAGCACCCGCAAGCCACCATGAGCTACCAGTCCTTCAGAACGAGCCATCGCCTACGGAACGGGCAATCTCCGGGCGACCCGGAGAGCGCCGAGCCATTTAAGTTCCTTGAGCAAACACCCCGCCCACCGGCCCCTCTTGGATATGCTATACACATTTTTCCCTGCTCGTTTCGCGATGCGTATCTCGTGGCAAAGCGAGCAAAAGAAGCGGCGCTCGCGCCGAATTATTAGTTCGGCGGGAACGGCCGGCCCGGCGCCCGGCGCGGCGCGGCGTGGCGTGGCGTGGCGCGGCGCGGGGCCCGCCCGGCTCTTCGTGCGGTGCGCAGGCGGCCCCAGGTACAGGGTGCCCCGACATCGCCCTCCGCGGGGCGGCGGCGGGCGCTACACTCCCAAGTTACGAAGAAACTGTCTATGGCAACATGTCTCCATCTGCGCCGTATTAAGAATAGAAAACGTTTGAGATACAAATAAAACGTTTAATAACATAAAGCATCAAGTAGAATTGTTAATAATTGAAAATATAATTGTGATAATTACTGACTAGGATGTTTTAAATCTTATATAGAATGGTTCGCTGTTCTTGATGGTAATCAGTCATGGAACCGCAGAAGGAAATCCTGTTATTAGATCGACGAACTGAATAATGAAAAGATATTAATAACAAACTAGTAGATAATTAATAAAATTCAAAGTAAATGAGTAAGATAATCAATAAAATTCATAGTAAATGAGTAGATAATCAGGCCGTAACAGACAAGGAAATTTTGGGCTCCACTTCTTGATCACACTGTCTGCATTGCCTATTTCATTGTCCTAGTATTTGCCGACTTGTAATCCACGTAGCGAAAGTCGCGCTTTCGGGTGTTCTTACTGCAAGTGCATTGCATAATGATATGATTTCTATTTCGATTCCGTATGGAGTGATTTACTGTAAATGAGATGCATTGGGAATCCAGGTAATAAAAAAATTCATCGTCCTTAACTACATTTAACGAGTCGGGAAAGGAGACGTAACGAAAGGTTACTGTAGTTGAACTTGAGAACAGGGTGAGAAACGGTTTATAAAAATATTGTTCACTCTGTGACAAAAGTATCCAATCCAATATTACCGAAAACTTACGAAGTCTATCCTCGACTATAGGCTAGGGAACTAAAATGTCTTCTATGCATCTTTAAGTTATCCTTTTTGTCGGTTCTCTGAAGGGACTTTTGCAGCGGGATGAGACTTGTTACGTATTTTCTCGTGCATTTCTGTCTGTGTTCAGAAAATGTGGTATGATGTATACCAACATTTTGCTTTGCACATACCACAATTACATTTTGGAAACACCTGTGCCCTACAAGAGATTCGTGTACTAAATCTATGAGATCATGGCGAACTAGCCATATTGCGATAAATGGCCAGTCTACTGCCCGTCCGTGAAAACGGAGACAGTACGGACGAATCTCTCGCGTCATAGCAAAACTTTCGACGCGCCACTCAAGTATGCACCTGGAATGCCTCGTGGCGCATAGCGAAGTCGCTTCCCTTTCACCACTGAGATCCAGGTTCGATTCCCGTCAAATCTCATGTGAAATTTGTTCCAACAAAACGAGTTTAGCTGCTTCACAAGGGCTAGTCCAACCCCTGTGAAGTGTCCTAAACCCTACCCCTATACTTATTCCTTCCCAATTCTGGCCGCTGGGTAGTGACGCAGGAGCGCGTAGCAGGAGGCGCGTACGCGGAGATGCTACCTGGCGGTCTACAACCTGACGTGATGTGACTACGACCTGACGTAAAATGACTTACAAAGGTAATGGAGGATTACTCCCCAGCGCAAAGCGCTCAACGCCCCTTAAGGGGCTTGGAGACGCGTTGAGTCAATATGTAGACGCAACAAATTAAAAAAAAAAGTTGATAGGAACTTGTCAATGAAACTCAATCTAGAACGTCCTGGTCTTCGAAGTTTCATTACGGACAACAGTAGATCAGTGGTTACACAGTTGCTTTTGTAATATATTTGACAGGGATCTTCTAGGCGTCGACTCCCGACTGAGGCGAATTTTCGATACGTGGAGTATTTTAGACACCGGTGTCGAATTAAATCAGTAATTAGAGGAGAACTTTAGTGGTCGACTGCTCTGATCGGTAGTTTTCCATAGATTCTCCGATCATTTCCTGAATGTTGAAGCAAGCCCTGACAAAGAAGCTATGGTCCTTCCTCTCCTTGACGCCAGCCAAACGGGAGCGTAGATAATGGCTTAGTGGGTGGTGCCTCGCCGGTGGGGAGAGAGGAAGTTCGCGAGCCAACGTGTAGGACGGCGCCGGATCTGTCTTTCCCGTGGGGGGATCACCACCTTTGTTGATGTAACAAGCACTATACTTACGGTATTAACGACGTCAGTAGTTGACGCGCCTCGAATCCACACCCATTCACTTACTAACTCTTCGACGCTTAAGTTGCAAACCCGCAACTACATACATTATCGCACCCCTGTCTCTTCGATTCGATCTTAATGGTTCGACGTATCGGCCGGGCGAGTCCTCGTGGAGGCGCTGTCACCATCGAGCCGTGTCACGCGTGGAGTGGCTTATCACAGCGGCCGCCCCGCGCAGATAAGGGGAGCGCTCTCGAGATACCGCCGAGTTGAGTGATCCGCAGGTGATTTCGGTCGGGTGCAAAGGCTTCCGCGGCATTTCGTCATCGCCTCTTGGAAGTGAAGCGTTCTACTTCAACTCGCCAAGCCATCTCGACGACGCTTGTTTCGAGATATTTACACGTCTCACTGGATCCCAAGTCGGTTGAAAGAAGGCAAAAGTTCACAATGCCCTGGGTATTTTTAAATGCCTACGGAAACCTATTGGTACAGTCAACCTAATACAATGTTTGTTTGTACCGAAGAAGTGTTTTTTGTTTTTGTTTTCTGGCTGAACATCTTTCATCCAGCTTGTCGGAGTCGATACAGAACCTTTCGAACTCCTGTTAAAAAAGCAGCGTTCGTGTGATAATTGACAGTTGATTAAAAAATAAATCGATGTATTTTTAAATTCATTGTGAGAAACCGACAACAAAAGACGATAACATAATGATATAGGAACTTGTTTACACATAACAGTGATAATGTTCTGACAATATTAACAGAAACTAAAGTAAGCATTATTTCTAAAACATAAGCCGTACGTTTCTAGATATTTAAAAAAACATTGCATTCAACCATCATAGGAAATCAATAAACTATTTCTTAAAATAATATTCAGTGAAATTAAAATTTCTATATATTGTATTTGTTGTGATCAATGTGTAGATGTTACCCTCTTGTATTAGTAAACTGTATAATATTATATTGTGCATCAGCTGCAATGACGTTCATCGAGTAGTTTGAGTAATTTGTGGCGAAGGAATGAATCAATTTCTGCCCTGGATACATATTCATGAAGTATTTGATTATTCAAAAATAGCTTCTACAGTATTTCAGTTCACCTTGCATATGAAACGTGTGTTCTTATAGTCAATAACGTCATGATATTACAATTCAATTGCTTTTATAATACTATAAGTATAATATAAGACTATCAATATAGGAAGAAGTAATATAATTTGTACTTTTCGCCCTTACGAAGGTATTATGTGAGAAGAGAAAAGTATGAAATCATGTGCCGAAAAACGAATTTTCGTAAAAAAAAACTCTTATTGCCAAGCCGTGGGAACGAAAAAGTGGACAAATCCAGTTGCTAGAGGGGGAAAATTCCCTTACATGTGATGTAGCGAAAACCCATGTTTTGCGGGTCCTTGATACCGATAAATCGATTGACATCAAAACTTCTGTTTATCCGTCCGTCTGTGGTCAAGATTTTCTCCAAAGTTGATAGTATATCCATAGTTTCTCCAAAGATTGATTTCTCCCAATCAATCTGAATGAACTCGACCCTCAAAAATCAACAGATATTTTTTATTTTTAAAGTACTTTAAACGAAGCGAGCATTTACTTTTTTATGCGTCGGCCCGTGTTGGCCCTAGACGGTGCTTCTTTGGCATAGTGGTATGAAAGACGCAGGGTTTACTCTGAGGATCTGACTTCAGGTCTCGGAGCCGAAAAAAATGTTTACTGTTTGAAAACACTTTTGCATATTTATGTAGTAATCTAATATACCGGAACAGTTAGAAACAGTGCGATAAAATATGTACCGTTGTAGCACCACTAGTTTCTGAAAAGATATACATGAAAACTATCTCAGTGATTTTTTCCGTGCGGTCGTTATAACATAGCGTAGTCATCAAAATGTATACATTGTTTCTAGAACTTTCATATATTGAATATGTTTAAACATTCTGACTGGTATGTATATGATATTGTCTTTTATAAATTAATTATAAGGTTTGGGTATATCATGAGCCTTATGCTTCGTTTTATTCTAGTCATGAAATCAGGATAC
The DNA here is from genome assembly GCA_964035755.1 of Teleogryllus oceanicus. Taxonomy (NCBI): domain Eukaryota; kingdom Metazoa; phylum Arthropoda; class Insecta; order Orthoptera; family Gryllidae; genus Teleogryllus; species Teleogryllus oceanicus. The sequence continues at coordinate 99,475,177 of CAXIVR010000007.1, forward strand.
TTATTCACTACTTTGTAAGAGTCCGACAAATACAAAAAGGATATGATCCTCTGACTTGATACGTAGGTGCTAATATAAAATTATTGTCATTAGTGCTCTGAGACGTAATGAAGGTACCGGAAACTAATGGTAAATCGGGGAATCGATGGTCTGGCGCGGCGCGCGTGTGCGCCAAGGGCTGAAGGCCTGTAACCTGCCAGCTGGGCAGCCGGTTTGTGCCGAGCTCCGCGAGCAGGCGCCGATAATCTCGCTTCATTTCGGAGCAGCAAGAAAGGTTAAATGCAGGGCGGGGCGGGGCGGGTGGGGCGGGTGGGCGTGGTGGGGTGGGGCGGGGCGGGGCGGGGCGGGGCGGGCGGGCGGGGCGGGGCGGGGCGGGGCGGGGCGGGGCGGGGAGGGGCGGGGAGGTGGAGGAGAGGCCAGCACATATGACCTGAGTTGGGCTGGGTTGGGCTTAGTTGTACCGCGTGCACTCTGCCCAGTGGCGAAACCAGCGTGTAGAGGATGGGGATTTCAGTTCAAATCCTCATAAATATTTTTGAAATAGAAGTTGTTTTATTTGTTAGTATCAAATAGAAATATAAGAGTACATTCACAATAGCAGAAATCTGCTTGAGATGTGATGAATTCGATTCATGGCAATTATATTAAGTAAATTGAGTGAAATTACAAAAAATGGTGTTATAGCCTCCGTGTCCCTATCTCTTGAAATCGTCACTGACTGCCCCTGCTTCTCACGCAACTACGCCCCCTATTTTCCTCCAGCCCTTTTATTATACACTTCTGTCTCGTCATCGCACGTTTCCCTCTGTTCTGCTCGTTCCCTTTCAGTTTCCAGATCCTGTTGTTTTGGACAAACACCCTAGCCAGATTTCCCCATAGTTCCCGTTTCGCCTATTCCCATCTACCCGCATATTTAGTTTCTTTTCATCCCTCTCACATCGCTACATTACTACCCCTTCGACATTTTCTCCTCTTTGCGCTTTCCTGGCCGGTTTTACACTCTTCTCATTTCGCCATACTCCTCCGTTACTTTCATATTACGCCTGTGAGCGTCCGATTTTATTTCCAGATTCATACAACTAAGCCTTTCCTCATAAGAGGAACATTTATTTCCTTTATCTTCTTTGTTCCCTTCTCCAAAGCTAGGGACATCGACTTTGAATTATAGAACATAATGTTTAGCTTGTCTTACGCAGATATTTAAGTGAATGAACATAGTTCAGTAAGTGAGATTCAAACTGAAAAAGCGGACAAATGAATAATGGCATCGAAACCCTTCTGGATACATAACAAGTTTGTCCGTCTAGATATGTAACATGTCTGTAAAGCCACAACAGCGTCGGTAAACTCACGAACGAAGCCCATCAGTTCCTGCTTTTATTCAGGGCACAGATTAATGCTTGATTGTATTGGAAGCGCCGGAGCTTGGGAATTTTCTCGGGTACAAATTTATTAAAATTGAAAGCGGGCTTGGGTCCCTTACGCACGAAACTTTAGTTTAGTTTAGTTAATGCCTTATTTTACGTGGCGAGACTCGGGCCATCAGCTCCGCTCTTCCGTCTAACCACGCAAATTTCGATACGCTCCTTTCAGCACCTAGCAGAGAAAGAAGGTATTATCTTGGGCGACAAAACTGGCTGATCTCAATTTTCTTCTTCTAGGCTTTCTTTAGGCTTGAGGATCATTTACATGCAGTAAATCTGCTACACGAGATAGCCGGCTTTACTTCCCCTCCGAAGGCAGGCGTACGAGGGATTTTTTCGCCCTTATAAATTCAAGGCTTCGATGGGGTTTGAACCCGCAAGCTTGGGTACAACAGTCCGGTACGCTGACCGTTATACCACCGAATCCGCCGAAACTGTAAATCCTGGCGGGAAAATCTTTGCGTTGGAGCGTCTTCTGAGTCCAGACGAGAGTACAACGCGCGCAATCCCGTGCGAGTGAAACTGTTCAGTTCCCCGAATGTGAGAGGGTCCTGCAGCGGGGCGGGGAGGGCGGTGCAGGCTCACTCTCACCTTCTCGCCTCCGCCCCTCGAGCGCGCCCACCTCGCGCCCGCAGCCAGGCCCTCATTATCTTAATCTCCATCCCCCCCCATTCGTCCCATCCCGGCCTTTCCCTTTCTCCCCTCACCCTCCTCAACCTTTCTCCTCTCTCCCTGCCTCTTGACCTCTCTCTTCTCGAACCCCATCTTCATTCCCCTCCTCCCCTATCTTTTCCTCTCCTCCAGCCTTCCATCCACCATCCCTCATCCTTCCCCGTCCCTTGCCCGTAAACCCGTTCCTCCTCATCTCTGTGCGCGAGGTCGGCCGGCGCACCGCTCGGTCTCCCTGGAGCTGCCAGTTGCACAAGGCAATTTCGGTGTGGTGTTGGCAATGAACGAACATGTGTTCCTCTGGGAGAAAGACGCTTATTTAACATTTAGAGATCCCATTAGTGATGTGAAAGTACAAACTAGTTTGGAAAGTGACCCGTTGGGGATAATGTGAGAAAAATACCATCGTTGGGAAGGTAACGCAGGTGAAGCAAACGGGTTGTAACGCGTAATGATAACAAACCACTTTATTTCGGTCATTAAAGCATTATTCGTTTAGCAAAGTGGTGAATTCGTGTAATAGACATTTGGGAAATTATGAACATTATTCTTCTGGATTTTTTTATCAAGTAACAAACGACCCATCTCGTCAGACAGATTCGCTACTTGACAGTATCTGAATTATTTCAGAAAAGGTACCTACTAATTACAATGCAAGCTTCCAGTGAAAAATAAATTGCTTGAAGGTTTTATTTGTGGAATGCTTTGTGAATTGCAGTGATTTGTGAATCGATCAATTATTTACTGCTTATAAAACGATCTTTGAAAATTATCTAAAATATCTTGTGTTTTTAAATTAAAAAGGTTTGCGATGAACTTTAGTTTTGATAACAAAGAAGCGCATTTCATAAAAATACTTATGATTTTAGCTGCTTACATTTTTTGCTGACTATCTAATCAATGAACTCCGATTAGCGAACTCCGATTAGCGATCAACGGAGAGTGGTGTAACAGGAAAAGAAAGTATCCATTGTGACACATACACTTTCTCGGGAATTCAGATAAGCATACTACGCCTCATATTTTCTCAAACCAAACTAATTTCTTAGCGAAGTTAGTTGGAAGACTTCTATGTGTATGATACAAGCCTTCTTTATGTAATGAAATAGAAATTTCTTTTACGTATGGAATGCTTATTATAACCACGTGGGAACTGAAAATTCAATAATGAAAAATTATATGTCATAAAGTATCAGCTGAAAACTTAATTGACATCATTTCTGGTGGTTTCTGTTCAATCAATTAAAGAGTTTATTAGAATTAATTTGAATTGTGATAAAATATATCATTATAAAATGGAGTATGTGGGTAATCAGTTAATTAAAATAATTGTCATTATGTCGTCAAATCATACCTCCTATATCTAGTATTGAATATTTCATGAATGTATGGTTTATTTTTTAAAATTCTCCTGGAGTATTTTTTTATGTTCCAATATATTTTTTATTCTGTTTTATGTCTCTTTCGAACTTAGTCATATAATTTTTTATTATAATGATTTCGGTCTTTGTCGCTCTTTTGACTCTCCTTCAGTTTTTAACCTCTTCCAACTTCGTCGCTTTTTAAGCCATCATTCGTTAAAGGGTTCTTCAGAAAAAATATGTCACTCATGAATAATTACATTTCACCTTGTCCTTGCCTTTGAAAACAGTCTAAAAATGTTGAATATCGGAGAACCCCAATATTAAACCATCTCTTATTGCTATTAATGAAAATACGAGTACATAGATAAGTTTGTGCACAACTTATGTATTGTATGTATGTATGTATTATGGACTAATTTTTTTTCAAAACTAACTTATAATTACATAAGTCGAGGGAACAATTAGGCACCTTAATTAACACTGGGATCTGAAAAAAGTAAAATAAAAATGGATGATTCTTTTTGATTCTTTGTTTGCGATCATTTATTGCCTGGTTGAACACAGATTTGGCACAAATGAGTATTTACCTCCCGAAACGACCGACCAGCTCAGTTCGCTTAGAGCCAACACTACCGTTGTCTCTACAGCGACTGATCGGGAGGTCCTAGGGTTTGACAACCGACAATGGCGTACTTTCGATACTAGCTCTACAGCTAGATGGAATTCAGCCGCTGCCTGGAGAAGAGCTCTAGCGACTGACCGCCGTCGTCGGTAATTTTCCATGTTTTCTTCTATCAGAACCAGGCGAATACCGCAGCAGTACCAAATGCAGTACAACGGTACAACCCGGACACGGACCGCACGCTTTATATCCTTACCCTTCCTTGTCCTATATCTCCCCTTACACACACACACACACACACACACACACACACGAGCACTGTTCTACAAGATGTTTCGAGAGACCATGGGCAGAGCTTGCTCCGGCTGGTTAGTGGTGTCCCATCGGGGAAATACACATGGAGGGCGAAATCCCCGCAAACAAATCAGTATTTTGGTGTCGGATCTCACCATCTAGCGAGGAAGGAACATCGCCACCTCCAGGATATAGCATTCACTTCACTAACGGGACTAATGGCTGTAGCAGTTGATGTGCCAGGGAACAAGTTGACCGTTGAGAACCTCGATCGATAACAATCGCTGCTATCAGGTGTTGCCGTCGACGCTGGGGGATCGACCTCTCTTCTTCCGGGGTCGTCCGTCTACGCGCGTGACCAGAACTGCCCATGATCGCTACTGGTTGTCAGGCCGCTTCAGCATCACTCATACCGGGAGCGGCAGTGCATCAACTGATGACACTGCAGCGCGTCTGACCGGGAGGTCCTATGTTCCTACTCCCCACGGCGGCAGGATTTTCCACACTAGCTTTTCAGCTAGGTCGAATTCAATCGATGCCTGGAGGAGAATTCTAGCGGCCGGCTGCTCTGATCGGTAGTTTTCCGTGGTTTCTCCGATCAACACCAGGCGAATCCGGAGCAGTACCCACCAAACGGTCCACGGACGGCGCGCGATCTTTCCTTCTTCTTCCTTGTCCTATCCTCTCCCCTTACACACACACACTAAGGTCACCGCCATCTCCTGAGAAAAAAACTGCATTACACTAACGGGACTAATGAGCAAAGCAGTTGACGCGCCCGGAAACATGAAAAAATCAATCGATCAATCAAACATCGCTCATGAATTTTTCCCGTCTCCCTGTGTGTAGATTCAAAGGAGAATGTTGGATGTTGTAGGTTTCTGGAGTCATGTGAAGCTCTCGACTGGCCGGGAGACGTCGCGGCGTAGGCGCTTGCCAACGTATCACCCATCCTGTCGTGGCCTTCTTCAGGGGCATGAATTGCATTCGGGTCTGTTGTTAGCAAACCTGACATTGCAGCATGACGCAGCAGTGTCCGGACATCCAAAAACAATCATTTGATCCTCCCCCCTCCTACACGCGAAATCCGATGTCTTCAGCTCTTTTCTTTTGGCCTGTACGGAAGTATAGACCTAATCGACAGAGTATCGCAAGTATAGAAGCCGTCGTCAGAGAGTTAAAGTGTGTTCGTAGTTCCTGACATAATTTAACTCGGTAGAAAGGAATCTTTTTTCTTTCGTTGTGCTTCCAAAAATGATGTTTCTTGCAAATGGTCCTCCGATTGCCATTGAACTTCGTGACCAGCGCAGTTGACACTTAAGTCCATTAACTGCTTGACGTAGTAGGTGAAAGATCACTCTCTAATTGAAGATGTACTATGCATATTGTAGATGTAATTGTTATAATTATAGATATAATTGTAGATATTCTGTGCAAATATTATAATTATTACTAAATTCAATATTACCACAACGGAATTTCTTTACCCTTTTAATATACTGTTTTTTTGTTTGGTTTAGAGTCTTTCATATTTATTTTCATTGCCTTTTCAGAATTTCATAGTGGTTTTTTATTCAGTATTTATTCTTCGCGGGTAGCATCAGTAATCTGCTATTCAAGTAGAGCATTTCTTCAATTTAAGGAATTGTGGTTAACAAGCTGGCAACACTAATTCTGACAGCAGCATAAATGTAAAACATACCTCAGTACAAATATTCAACATTTCTTCCAAGTGTCTCGTAGGATTCATAATAAATTTGTTGATCCATTGAGGTTCTTCATGGATTCTTGATTGATTTGTCGTAGTTGTTGTGGAGCACAATGTTACACAGTTTGTGCTTACTGCCCCTCGTCGGACCTTCTCTCAAGAGTTCCCCAATCGTTTAGTTCACCAATGAACATAAATTAGCATCCCTTTTAGTGTACGATGTCCGGGAACAGGGCTCAATGCATTTATTAAATTTCGATTACACGTAATAACAGTGCCAGTTATTCCATTTTGCGGGAAAGTGCCAGATAGATCGTTTAATTATAAGAATTGAAAAATAACCCCTACTATTAATGAGATCTTTTTTTCGGGAAGCAGCTGCATTTGCCTTCGTGAGCGACGTTTGTAAACGATAATCAAATGAGACCCCCATTAGATGGATGATAAATTGTTATTGACCTCCACATAAACATTATTGAACAATGGGGTGTAATATACAACTAACCGAGAATACTGAAAAGATGTACCTCTTGGTGGTTCAGGCCAGAACAATGTAGAAGACGTTAAGAATCTATTATGTGATGATTAGTAATTCAAACCCTCACATGAGTTAACTTGTCGATTTAGTGAGAAGAAATGGCAGTTTGATTGATATGAATGTTAGTGTTATGACATGGGTCGCGAGGTTTAATTACAAGAAAATAATAGTAATTGAATGATCTTAAATCACATAAAATCAGAATTCAGATTTCAAAAAGAATAACTTCAAAAGTTAAAACGTTCGTTAAAAAAATAATCGAGATTGATACTAGTGAAATTATCGAAAAATATTCTTGATACATGTAAAATATCATTTACATGGTATTTATCATTAATACCGTATCTTATCATACTGATAAAATGAAGTAAAAATGTCTTTTGCACAATTATTTCACAAAATATTTCTTACTTTGTTCCCTCTCGAATGAAAATTCATTTTCAAGTGATTTAGTCATGTTTCTTTCGAAATGTAACCAAATTCACTATGTCATTTAATAAATTCTGAAGCCTCCTGGATCAAGAGATTCTAGTGAAGCTTAATAGCTGAGGCATGAAAACATCAGAAGCTAATTTTAATAATGATATAAATGCATTTGTTACAATTGTAACTGTATTCTGTGTTATTCTAAAAGGCTGAAATGCCTATAACAAGTCTTGCACTTCAACGCTTTGGCCAATGAACCCCAACATCAATCACTGGTTTCATTCAGTTTGCCTTCAGGTACCCTTGATTTGCTTGTGAACATAAGCAGCTTTACTATGCGCGCTTTTTGTTGACGTCTCCGTTTGCTATGTGTGACTGAAGTACAGCCGGGGGGGGAGGGCGGCAATTTGTTGGCAATACGGCAATGGCCAGTTCGTTTATCAATGCAAACGCTTTTTCTATCCATCGGAAGGGAGAATGTCCAGTTTTCAAATGTTGCTAACCAGGCTGTGTTGGTACATTTATTCATTATTCAAATATGTGTTTTTTAACGATGAGTAAAAATAAAACGTAAATCCTCCCTGGAGGTGGACGAGTGGCGACTGCTTGGAGGCGACGTAAGAGACCTCTCTTCTTTTGCGAGAAGATTCTTTAGCGGCGGCACCTGCGGAAGGGGCGGTAGCGGCGGTGGTGGCTGTGGTGGCGGTTGCGGTGGAGTTGGCGGTGGAGTTGTCGGTGGTGGTGGCGGTGGCTGTGGTGGTGGCGGTGGCTGTGGTGGTGGCGGTGGCTGTGGTGGTGGGGTGGCTTGTGGTGGTGGCGATGGCTGTGGCGGCGGCGGCGGCGGCGGCGGCGGCGGCGGCGGCGGCGGCGGCGGCGGCGGCGGCGGCGGCGGCGTTTCGCCAGCCGCCCGCCCGCCGCGCTGGGTGGCGAATCGATTTCCACGCGCAGAACGAATCGTGGGCTGGCGCAGCACGTGCGCGCCGCGCCGGGAGCCGCCGCGGAGAGCGCCACCGTCACGGGGCTCCGCTCGCCGCCTCTCGTGCGAGGCAGATGGCACGGGGCGCGGACACGGCTGCTGCTCGGAGCGAAGCACCTCGGCGTTTACCACTTTGAGCCACTGCGCGTGCGCCAACGCGAACCCGAAGTGAGCGCGGAAAGGATTGTTTCACCAGGATTGTGAAACTTTGTTGTGCAGAAACGCTATTGGCACTCGAGAGTATATTTGTTGTCGATACAATCACGCAACGAATGGGCGTTATCGAACCTCAAGTATTGAAACCTTCAATGACGGTTGGTTATGATATATAAATAAGAGAAATACACCGTTTCCAGAGACGGGAGGGGCCCTTGTAACCCAATTAGTGCCGCTTCCGCTCTCCCGCTCTCTCGCCGCCCTCTCGCCTACTTTCTCGTCCGAACTCTCGTCCGAACTCTCGTCCGAACCTCGCCGAACTCTCGCCCGAACTCTCGCCCGAACTCTCGCCGAACTCTCGCCCGAACTCTCGCCCGAACTCTCGCGAACTCGCCCGAACTCTCGCCCGAACTCTCCGCTCCGAACTCTCGCCCGAACTCTCGCCCGAACTCTCGCCCGAACTCTCTCGCCCGCTCTCTCGCCCGCTCTCTCGCCCGCTCTCTCGCCCCCGCTCTCTCGCCCCCGGACATACGACGTCTGCACGTGCGCCCGTAAATCCACGTGAAGGGACCTTCGCTCTTATTCAATAAAGTTAATTTACCGCCGGTGTAATGTCCAGTCGAACGACTAAATAACCCAGATTCGGAGCGGTCGTTAGCCGCCCCTGCGCCTGCGGACGGCAGGGCGGCGGGGAATGGGGGCGAGAGGCGAGATTCGCCGAGGAGAAGCTGCGGAAAAGTGGAGCGGGCGATCGTGGTGTGGAAGGAGACGAGGGGAAGATGTATTGAGGAGTGTAGAATGTCCAGGGGTGGCTCGGTTTCATTTGCATCAGCGAGGCTGAACAGGCGCGTTGTAAGAGCGAGAGAGAGCGAGAGAGAGAGCGAGAGAGAGAGCGAGAAAGAGAGAGCGAGAAAGAGAGAGCGAGAAAGAGAGCGAGAAAGAGAGAGCGAGAAAGAGAGAGAGAGAGAGAGAAAGATAGAGCGAAAGATAGAGATAGAGAGAGAGAGAGAGAGAGAGAGAGAGAGAGAGAGAGAGAGAGAGAGGATTAGAAACGTATTGCCTGACGACGGACGGAGAAGTTGAGGGAATGCCGTCTTGAAACTAACAGTTAATGAGGACCTGAAGGCGGCGTGAACTGACGGCCCGATAGCCAGGTGGGTAATTTTACCAGAGTGCTTTAATATAGGTTCCACTAGGTTAGAAAATCAGGGTTTTGCAGATCTGAAACTATAATTCACACCATTGTATCTCATAAGAATTAGTACTTATATGCTGATTCCTAGTGTGTTCAATAATTGAACGTTTAATTTTTTTCGGTAAATTAAAGTTCTCTTAAATACGTAGGAAGGTCAGAGAACTAGTTTTATTCTAAAAGGACCCCACAAAGAAAGGGGATTGCCTGACGAGGTGTTGCCTAACGAGTGAGTTCCAGAGGAGAGAATTACCTGACGAGAGTGTTGCCTGACGAGAGTGTTGCCTGACGAGAGTGTTGCCTGACGAGAGTGTTGCCTGACGAGAGTGTTGCCTGACAGCGAGTTCCTTTCTTGATTGCAACCTGAATGCGAAATGACCAATCAATGAGGCAGAAGAATGAGATAAAGGCGGCCGAGTTGTTTTAATGGAGAAGTCCTGTGATGGCGATGGTAGAACTAAGACAGTTCAACAAGAGGATATGGAAAATACTTTTACGTCGACCTCAGTTGTTTATAGACACCATTATTAAAAGAACCCTATAAATTTAAAATAATCTTTAAAATGTTTGTCATTGTTTAACATCGTTCTTCACTCTAACGTTTTCCCCTATTACCCAGGGTAAAATGTTAAATTAAAAATAATATGAATACACAAAATAATTTGAATGTAGTATTTTTAGAATATCGAAAGAGGGAAGTTGTGCCATTAATTTGTTCACTCATTTAGGTATTATTAATTTAAAGAAAAGCTTTTAATATGTTTGCATGTTTAAGTATTATCTTTATTTTCAAATTATCATTCATTTTGTACGTTTTCTCGTACGTCTTTATTGAAGTGAAATTTACTGGACCACATGAATGTATATTTTCAATCACATGAATGTATGATCAGTGAATGTATGTTTTCAATTTGAATCTGCAAACATCTGTGTCTAATGGATCTAACATCACCTCGTAAACCAATCTCATACACTGAAGATGCACCTCACACTCATCGCTTTGCAAGTATTGGAGCGCAAGTAACAACAGGAGTGTCAACGTAGTTTAACATAAACACACGTTGCCAGTAGATTTATGAGCCAAGGTGCTCTAATAAGCGCACGGAGTGTTCTTCGACTATGGACTGTCCAACGTGGGCGGAAGATAATGAACGTTTTGTCCCGCGAGAAAAAGAGATCGAGGAAGCGCTAAAATAGAGATCTAATGCAGAAAGGGACGAGAGAGATCGTCCGCAGCTAAGGACTCGGAACCACATTACTGGAACGAAAGTTCCCATCACGTCACCAGCCTTACAAGCACCCAACGTAGGTAACGGGCCCGAGATAAATAGTTCAGGTGTGCCGCAAGATATTGGACCTGCCACCATTAATTATAACAAACCACTTACCGCTTTTGATGAGGGTACAAGATGAAGCACAGAGCACTTTATTAAGTGAGAGAGGGACAATTAGTGCGTTACTCTCTCCTCATATAACGGAACGTTAAATTAGCGAAATCATAATTATCGATCGAACTGAGCGCTGTCAACTCTTCAGATGGATGTGCAAATCGTCTTGCCGGTGTTTTGCGCAGATCCAAGGGGCAGCGAAAACGTGGAATGTTATTAATATGACCCCCACGAGCCAGCTATGAAATTGCCGCGTTTTAATGACAGCATAAAGAACACGTTATGCTGATCGCGACCGCCTCCAGTTCCCGACGCGCAGAGTTCAAATGCGACGTAGGCCGGTTTGACTGCGTTTTCTCAGGTTTCGCTGAGGCCACGGGGGCAATTGCTGGGCGGCAACGCGCCGGCCTGCGCAGCCGCCATTTTCTCCTTCGCTATATATGTCCTGCTCAATTGAATACTGGCCATGATTCGCGGGGCTGTCCTTTGCATGACTTCCTCTTTCCAATGATTAAAGAATGATACATACCGATGCGTGTGAGTATCCGTCAGATACGTCAAAAACAAGTATGGTAATTAAATTCTCAGCTTCACGGTAATTATCAAATTATAACTAGAAAGTTTGAAATTAATTATTCGATATCAGCGTTAGATTACTAATATTTATTCTACAAATCATTTTAAAAAAATTATTATTATTATTTTTTGTTTATTATAGTCGCATCAACCAAAGGTTCTTAGCGATTTTTACATATTATTATTATTATTATTATTATTATTGTTGTTGTTGTTATTGTTTTTAGAAGTATTTAAGTAGATACATTAATTTTTTAGATTGTATTTAGTTTTGATATGTGTATTACGATCACATTTTCGAAGCGTTTTTGTTTCTGTTAAAACATGCAACTTTATAAATGATATTGTAAAAAGCTCACACAGATACAGTACAACTTGTACACTTTCTCCCCACGCTGGCTAAGAAACAATATAAAACTGTAATGGTGGGACTCCGTTCACACGAAGCTTCAAAAACCTGGATGATTAACGACTATTATGCGAATAAAAAAAATATCACAAACATTGACGCACCGAGGGTGTTCTGATTTAATGGCATTGTTCTTTGAGAGCTTCCAGAATAAAATAAATTATAAGAAATATAATTCAATCCATTGCAAATCCTTTCCGATGGACAGAACTCGGCAATATTACGTTGATTGTAACAGCAACAGCAATTGTTTCAGAAAGTTAACAACGTGTGTATTTGCAGTTCCATCTTACGTAATCAACAGTAGTGTTTAGGAAGAGTTACAAAATCTCTCTCGTGACACCACATATGCTTTTATCCGGTCTATCTTAAAACACTGCCTAGAATGAGACACTTAGGCTCAAATTTTATAACTAGTTTATTTTGGAAAGTGGTAAAAGGAGATTTGGAAATTCTTAAGACTGTAGCCGTTGGAAATAAATGGGTGAATCAACACACTGCACTTGCCAACAGATTTCCAGAGGTCACATATTTTCTTTCACGCTCAGATTTGTATTTTCGATAAATATACCCCGTTTGCAATAGTACAGGGTAACTTTTAATTCAGAGTAGAGAAGAAGCACCCCTTGCAATTCGTGCTTTGCAAATGCTCTGAGAATGACCCGACGGTAGCGTGCAGTTTTACATGTGAAAGGTCTTCCGAGCCTCAGATTTGGCAGCGCGTAAGGAGATGGCGACGGCGTCCCGGAGCGCGGGTCGGGCGCAGCGGGCACCGCCTCCGCCGGCATCCGAAGGCCGGGCGCTGCACCGCACCGCTCCGCCACGCCACGCCACGCCTCTCGGCACGCCACGCTCAGCCACGCCACGCTCAGCACGCCACGCTCAGACACGCCACGCTCAGACACGCCACGCTCCCACGCTCAGCACCCACGCTCAGCACCCACGCTATGCCATGCCACGCTCAGCCACACCATGCTATGCCATGCCACGCTACGCCATTAACGCCCGGCGCCAGCCCGCTCTGCCACGTCACGATTAGCCACCCCACTCCACACTCAGCCACATCTCGCTACGAGCAGCCACGCCACGCCCACACTCACCCATCGTTCGCTCCGCCACGCCACGTCGCGATCCGCGCAGTGCGCAGCACCGCCCCAACACATTAAGGCGTTGAGCGCGTCTGGCACGCGCGGCGGCGGAGGACGAGCCTATCGATGGGCGGCGCGCGACGAGTTGGAGGCGACGGCGGACGGGGGAGGGGGGGGGGTTGTATGGCCACGGGAAGGCACAAAGATGATAAAGATTGAGTGTGCGGACGAGTGGGTGTAGGAGAGGGAGGATATAGGGGAAAGACTGTTGGGGGAGGTTTAAGGCAGGGGAGATGTAGGCTGGGGAAAATGTAAGCGGGGGGGGGGGGATGTAGGGGGAAATGTAGGGGGGTGAGGCGGAAGAGTAGGTGCGGAAGATGTAGGTGCGGAAGATGTAGGCGGGGGAGATGTAGGTGAGGGAAAGGTAGGTAGGGTGATGTAGGTGGGGAAGATGAAGGCGGCAGAAATGTATGCGAAGGAGATGTAGGCGGGGGTGGTTGTGGAGGGCGAAGACAGGCGTGCAAGAGCGAGGCGAGGGCACTGCGGGGGGGGTCGGAGGAGCTGCCAGTGGCGCGCGTCGCGTGGCGTGCTGGCCCGCGCTGCCGCGGCGCGCGCCGTTCTGGGAAGGCTTGGCGCCCGCCCAGCGCCCGCCCAGCGTCGCCCCGCCCCGCCCCGCCCCGCGCCAGCCGTCGTGATCCCTGTCTGCTCGCAGCTCGCCTCCTCAGCCTGGGGACGCGGCATTTACTGTGATTAACCCTTAACCACACATGGGTCTAAGGACTTTGAACTTCTTGCATCCGGACTTATGCAAGTCGACATATCTTTTCCAGCCGTGTCACTTCAGTATTTCGTACACTACTCGCTTCAGTGCCTCAGTTGGTGATGTGCCATTTGTTTATTATGGGGTGTAAGATATTACTTCCATCACTACTCGAGGAAATCTCGATTATCGTATTAGTACTGCCACTACCACCCGGCGAATTGACGAAGGATTGACAGAAATCGTCCCCATATAGAGGATTCGTTGTCCTCTGTTCGGAAGGTACGTTTCCAGTACTACAACTCTCATCTCTATCGCTTCAACGCTCACCTTCGCCTCCACCATCGCTTTGGTTTACGCCTCCCGCCTGCGTTTCGCATCTGCCACTACCCCTGCTTCTGCCTCTGCCCCGCCCCTCCTTCCCGACCATGGCGGACCACCACCACCATCTCCTACACCATTGGCTATGCCGTGTCCTCCGCTACCGCCTCATCGGCTGCCACGTCCTTCTCCTCTGTCACCGCACAGCCAGCACGCCCGCCTCCCCCTACCCCTCGACCCCGCCCGGTTTCACCCCGCCTCCGCTTCCATCCCCGCCGCCGCCGCACCTGCGCGCCGGGCGCGGGGTCGCCCTCCTCTCCACCGCCCCGCGCCGGATTAAAATACGCGCGGCGCGGCCTGGGCCTTTTTTGGCGGGGCGCGGTCCGCGTGGAAGCCGCGCCGCCGCCGCAGCCGCCGCGTTTTTCGCCGCTCGTCGCTCCTCGCGCGTCCAATATTTTGGCCCAAACGACGCGTTGCCCGCTCGGAGGAAAATCCGCGTCCGGGGCGTTCACGCTTGGGCTGAAGTATGTGCCAAGTATGCCGGCGGAGCTCAAGTGCAGGAAGGTGACCGGGCTGATGAGGCGAACGTTCTTAACTTCAGAGGCGAAGCAACGTAGAAAGTAGATGTTCTTTATCTTTAATTCATTTTGGTTGAACTGCTAAGGTCATTGAAGCCCTTCAACTGCTTGAGCCTTGCAGCTGCTCATTTAGGTTTAGGTGCTAAGACCTTTCAACTGCTGTGGTCATTGAAGCCCTTAAACTGCTTGAGCCTTGTAGCTGCAGCCAATCAGTGATGATCTAATGAGTGTACAATACGGATAATGACATTGAGGTGTACGATTGTGTAGAAATGGTGAATTTGAATGGTACGGAAAAAGAGAACTCTGAGAAAACCTGCAAGCACATGTTTTGTCTATCACTAATTCCATTTTGATTGGCCAGAAATTAAAGTATTGGCCCCAGTGGCGGAAGGAGAATGCGTTGGCCAAGTGTTGTTATTTATTGAGCTTCTGGTTGCTACGTTGATTTTTAACAAAGAATTTGTTTTTTCCTGTACATAAAGTTACTATCTGGGAACGCTTGTTGAGGTATTTTAGGCGTTTGTTTTATTTCCAAATTTCCTTAGAAATGAATATAAATTACCATATTCTTTGCCAAAATTATTTGTCTAACTGCATTTTTATTAATAACAAAATTTTTGCCTCTCTTTTATGTTTCTTGGTGTGCGTCGCTTAATATGCGTTTCCGTTCTTCTGACTGAGGACGATCTTGGCATAATCCAAAATACTCAAAAATGCTCCATCATATCACATTCGTTGCATTATCGAAGATCGCTGCTAACAAATATTTGTTTGTATTATATCTTTCACCTTGCCCCGTGACCAAATAATCTTTGAAATACAAACAAAGCGAATATATTTGATCAATTATGACGAAATACCATTCATTATTCTGCTCGCGACTGATCTCTACTTTCCACGACAGTGGAGCTATATTCTTCATCACTAAGAACTTTCTTGGTGTCTCCTCTCCAAACATCAATAGAATAACTGAATTCTTCATTACATTCACCTACTTGCTTCCTCTTTCAATTAGGTCACTCACTATCGCCCGTGAATGCACAAAGCATGAACAGTTTAAAATGCCCTGTACGAGTGGAACAAGTTAACTGATAATCAGCATTCCTTGCAAGATAAACGTACGAATATAGAGCCATATCGGAAGATTCATAAACTCAATACAGTGTGAAAAATCATTGTTTACATTGCAGTAAAATCTTATTTGTAACTTTGAATAATAATATTTATCAACACCACCGACATAGAACTACTTTTTTTCACGGTGTGAGTACTTCTATATAATTTATCACGCAATAATATTCGTCATCAATAGTATTCATCATAAAATGTTCTTGTGATATTTAAAACGTGATTTCCTCGAGTTTGCTCTAGATTATTAGAAGAGTCGGTTGAAATAAGCAAAGAAAGCGGAAAAATATTAGTGGACGTATTAAAAATACTGTACCGCTTGGCACAGATGCCATGCGGCCGAAGAATACTTCTTTTGGGGCACGCACGTATCTTATGGTTTTTTTTTATCATTTGTGAAATGCAAATACGCTGATGGGGATAGGGGGTTGTCCGCTTTGTTACTAAATGTCACGAAGATTGATTGATTTTTTTCGTGTTTCCGGGCGCGTCAACGGCTTTGGTCATTATTCCCGTAACTGTAGTGCGTGTTTTTTTCTCTCGGGAGATGACGGTGATCTTCCCCCGCTGAATGACGAGATCCGGCGCCGACCTACCGTGGGCTAGTGGGGTTTCCCCCTAAGCAGGACTCTCCCACCAGAGATCATTCACGACTTACCTAATAAAACATTGCATAAAGCGACATATCATTATAAAAACTAGCATTATCGAATCTTCGTACGCCAGAGATAAGAACACTTCCATTTACTAGTATTTCTGTATTTGAAGCTAGAATGCGGTCAGTCAAATATATTTTATTCACTCATTTGTGTTGATAGTGGTATATTCCAACGATACCTGAAATGTTCGATAATTACACCTGAATGTCTCATTTATCCCAACCTTTTATCCAAACTAATTACTAGTTCATTGTCATTCGTACTACCTTCATTATAATGTGGAGTGCTGTTGGTTGTAATAATCTAATATGTATTGTACATCCTATTTAGCGATACAGAAATAAAAGTTCGGTTTTCTTTTTGCCTTCTAACACACTTCATTCATCCGTTCCCTCGTCCCTTGCCCACACTTGACGTATCAAAACTGTGTTCGTGTCCGCGAAACCTGCGGTGTTTCTTTCCAAAGCCTGCACAGAGCCTGCAGGTTTCACGTGGGCGTGTCCCTTTCCAGCACGTCCGTTCTTACGCGAGCGCGCAGGGGCCGGCCCGCCATCTTGCACTGCAATGATTTGTGCGCGCGTAGTGACCCCTGGCGTCTGGAAGGTGCGGCGCAGCAACATTGCAGCAGCTAGTTTCTGCGGCTGCAGCCACCACTACGGCTGCCGTCACCATCGCAATTATCACCACCTTCATCTCCGTTTGGTTTGGTTTTTTCGTGTTTCCGGGCGCGTCAACTGCATAGGTCATTAGTCCCGTTAGTGTAGTGCATGTTTTTTTCGAGGGAGATGGCGGTGGTCTTCCCCCGCAGGATTGCGAGATCCGGCGCCGACCTGCCGTCGGCTAGTGGGGATTCCCCCTAACCAGGACTCTCCCAACAGCGGGGCACCGCCCCAGCCGCGACAAGCTCTAAGCTCCCGACCGGTCTCCCGGAATATGTGGTAGTGTAGTGCATGTTAGTGTAAGTGTGTGTGTAAGGGGGAGAGGATAGGACAAGGAAGAGGAAGGATAGATCGCGCGCGGTTCGTTGCCCGTTTGGTAGGGTACAGCTCCGGCATTCGCCTGGTGTTGATCGGAGAAACCACGGAAAACTACCGATCAGAGCAGCCGGTCGCTAGAATTCTCCTCCAGACTGCGGCTGAATTCGACCTAGCTGAAAAGCTAGTGTCGAAAATCCTGTCGCCGTCAGAACTCGAACCTAGGACCTCCCGGTCAGAGGTGCTGCAGTGACATCAGTTGATGCACTGAGCTACCGCTCCCGGTCTTCTCCGTAACTCCTAGTATCATCGTAAACGCGAATTTCATCATCGTATTCGTTGCCACTTCCGCCAGTACTGTAACTATCCTGTCATTCCATGTAATCTCTTTTATTCTCTCCAAAAACATTTTTTTCACTTTTGCATTTTTAAGCCATTTTCATCATATCTGAGATCAATCAGTACCAAACCAAATATACCATTTTAATGTATCTGATTATCAGAAAAAATATCAAGAATACCGTTTCTGTTTTGTTTTGTTTGTACATTTGATTTGTCGTACTCTTAGAGATCAAATAATTAAAATTATTTTTCTATATTTGTAATTAAATGGCCAAAAGGTCGGTTTTTACTTGGACAATCTATCTCCACAAGTTGATGTATTTTGATAATTTGTTTTGTAAATTAATAATAAATATTCGTTCTAGAGTCTTAACTAGAATGGTAAATGTCCTGTGAACACTAAAGAGTCAGGATTTGGTTATGTGGAAAAGCAAATCATGGGTTGGGAAGTGCAAGAAGAATTATATCATTATCATTTACGGTTCAAGATTTATGATGTTTGACATGCATGAAGGTGTTGAAAATTCCCAAAATGCATTTGAAGTTTACTTATTAAGGGCTTGACAATTGACACTCGCTTCTAAAAAAAATTTGATCAAAACCTATTGTAAGAAACGTAGGAAGAAACGGTTTGAAGTATTTAAAAGAGAATAAAACAGCATACGACTCAATAAAATTGAAAAAAAAATGAAATTATGAAATTTCAGGATTTTTCATCATTTCGAGGTAGACAGCTACCCCACGATCTCCGCCATTATCAATATTTATCTTAGTTTTTACCAGTCTCAGTGATCTAATACTAACTTTCTATCTGTAATCACTGACATTATTACCATTCGCAATGACATTCTCAACGACAGAATTAGTAAAAAAAGGACAGTTCGTTTTCAGAAACGCCTCACATAGAAAAGTTAAGCACCCCCAACAAATAATATTTTACCATTGTCAATAGCTCTAACAATGTCGACGGTAGGCCATCCAATAGGGGGAGATTTCCGCCACCTCCCGATGAAAAATATGAACCAGACTTACGGGACTAATGACATCAGTAAATGACGCTCCCGGAATCACTAAAAATCCATCAATCACTAGATATCCGACTTCAACTGTCTGAGCAGTCCGTCTCATACACCACTTCAATTGCGGTACGGATCTCGTTCACGTCTGTCTGCAATTTCATTTTCTCTCGCATTTCCTCATTTTGTCTAACAAAGTGAATCTTCCATATCTGCCCCAGAACATCGATACCAGGCACGTCGCCATCCGACCTCCTCCTCGGCTCCACTGTTGGGTTTCTGCGTCCAGCGCCGCCGCCGCCACCGCCGCCGCCGCCCGTTTAACGCTCGTAATTTGTTTCTTGCTGGGGGCGGCGGTAGCTGCGCTTAATTACCATGCCGCAGCGCAGCGCAGCGCGCGCCGATCGCCAGCGCCGCCGGTCCCCCCCTCCCCCTCGCCCCCCCCGGGGACCCGCAGAAAAAACGTAATTAAAGCCAGATGGCGGAGTCTGGGGTTCATTGCCTGGCGATTCATTGCGGGGCCGCAGCGGACGGCGACGCCCTTGTCCTAACCCCTCTTGCGAGAACTTCATGCCCCACTGCGCTGGGCCCTCGCCGGCCGCGGAGGCTGAGGTGGCGGTAGCGAATGCTGGACCGCGTGATGGTGATGAGGGTTGTGGCGATGGTGAGGACTAAAGCGTTGGCACTGAACGTGGAGGGAAAAGTGAGGGGTAGTGACATTGTAGCATTTAAAAGCATATCCACATTTGGCAAGACCTGCGAATATGGTAGGATTCCTTTTCTTTCACTCTTATATCTTAAAATGTTTCTTTAAAAATGAGAGTGAATACGAGTAACTCGAAAACATTCTCAAGTTATTTTCGCTTGAAAATATTAATTTTCCTCAACGAATCTCTGTCACATATTGAAATAATACGTTTCTCCTATTCTGCATATTTTTAACAATCATTTTTTGTTTTTAACATTTCGTTAAAACCAGAAGAATTAACTGTAATTATCAGGTTTCCTATTTCTCACGGTAAAAGCAAGCCGACAAAAAAGCTCCACCATTAACTTTGATCTACATTCCTCTGATAGCCATTGCGCACGCCACGATGCTAGGAAACGTCGAATAGTCATACGCTACCTGTATCCTCGTCGTCGTATTCGAAAAAGGATTCCCCGTTTCTGACGCAACGACGCAAGTAACAATGTTGGTAATGAAGTTAATTGAGGAAGTCATGGTAGCAGGGAAAAATGCGAATACTTATAAGAATTACAGAGGAAACCGCAATGCACGAAACGAAAACTCACGTGACAGTTCACAGGCCGCAGAAACAAGTGGAAGAGACTGAGTGTGTTCAGAGATTGAAAGTGGAAGAGACAGAGATTGAAAGGGCGTCAATGAAGGTTAGATACGGAAATAAGTTTGACTGAAGATCTGAAGTTATTATCTGAAGTGACTGAAGACTGAAGATCTGAAGTTATTAGATATAGGGAAATGGAAGATCTATGTCAGAGTTGCAAGCTGTAACGCGGCACGGTAAACGGTAGATAACGTTAGTAGACATAAGGCCGCGAATATTACTTAAAACGTTCTTCAATGAGTAGAAAATAAAGGAAAGTACGAGTGTAAAAATAAAATATGATGAGTACTGCGAGATAGGCGAGGCAATCAAGGTTATGTCTTTTTCGATGGCTTAGTGGATGACGGAACCAATAGGGATGTGAATGGCGGAGTAGATGGCAACGGCGATGAAAATTATGGCGGATTTGGCCGGAAGGCGGAAGGGGGAAGTCGGAGAGTCGGTGTTGGAGTCGAGTTGGTGTCGTCGGAGTCGAGTCGGTTCGTCGGAGTCGAGTCGAGTCGTGGGGGGTGAGTCGGTGTGTGGAGTCGAGTCGGTGTGTGGGAGTCGAGTCGGTGTGTGGAGTCGAGTCGGTGTCGTGGGAGTCGTGTCGGTGTCGTCGGAGTCGTGTCGGTGTCGTCGGAGTCGTGTCGGTGTCGTCGGAGTCGTGTCGGTGTCGTCGGAGCGAGGCGGGGTGGTGTCGGGGCGTGTCGGTGGCGTCGGGGGGCCGGAGACCGTTAATACGCCCGGCAATTACTTTATGTAACAAAGGATGTCCTCCCGACCTTGCCGACAGACCGTCTTCCCTCGTAATTTGCACGCTCGTGAATCACCGATACGAGATTACTTTGTCGTCGCCTGTAACTGTGTCGCGTCGTGTGTGCGTGCCGTTCGTGTGTGTGCGTTCGTGTGTGTGGTGCGCGTTCGTGTGTGTGTGTGCGTTCGTGTGTGTGTGTGTGTGTGCGTTCGTGTGTGTGTGTGTGTGTGCGCGCCTTCGTGTGTGTGTGTGTGTGTGTGTGTGTGTACATAAGCGTGCGGCCAGTGCGTCGGAGAGGCCGTAGATTGGCTAATAGCCGCTGTAAATAGAGGAAAATAGACCTCTTGGCTAATTCTTACCGCTATATTTGGAATTCTGTGGATTTGGTAGTTGAGAAACCCTGTAAGCAAATAGATCACGCCGTCTTTAGTTTGGAAATTGTCAGGACGAAACTAGTACGTTCTTTGAAATATATTAATTTGATTCCTGCCCCTATCTCCTTTTCAGTGTTCGTATCAGTGAAAAGATGCATTGTTTATAGGATGATAAATCATATATGATTTACTTAAAGACCATGACATTGATATTTTGTTATGTAACGGTTCACTATACTTAATAAATGCTTCTTGACAACAGAATGTGATACTTCAATAGGAGTAACTATTTTTTGTCACATGTAAACAACTTGAGAACAGAAATACAAATTTCCCACACATATAAAATTGGTTGAGCCAAAAGTGTGATACAAGGAAGTGAGGAACGAAAAATAACAAAACCAAGCATATTAGTTTCATTATGTAATTTCCCTTTTAAATTAATACAATTTTCAAAATTTAATGAACTTGTGTAGTCATACGTAGATTTCAGATGTTCTCGTTTCTATCCAGTCGATACCTTTCATGGTCGTCAGCACAATCAGATACGCGTGGACATGGGGCAGATCACTGGCAGACCGCGCGCTGAGTCCTGCCAAGTACCTACACGCCAGGCCTGAAGAGCTTTCGTGTGTGCGAAGGACTCGTTCAGTCACCGACAGAAATAGACGAGACGTCGGCTCACGCAAAGATGACCACATAAGCGACTACTATCCCTTTCTTCTTACACAATGATTGCCAGAGAATAACGCACTGTAATTGTTTTTGTGGATCAGATAAATTTTCAATTGTAGTTTCTAGTAAGAACGGTTGAACTTATCTGAATATTCTTGTGTGAATATTTCAGCCGAGCTCTCGAGCGTGTTTCCTAGAGAAATAAAGAGTGATTGCGAGAGTCCGGGCAATGTTTACAGTCAAAGCTAAACATTGTCTACTTTTCTATTAAAACCATCTTGCACATTAAGTTTCTGAGATATTATGATCACACTATACTTTTCATAAACAATTACCTCTTCATTGTAACTCCAAAAATTGGGTATCAAGGCAAGGTAAGTCTAAATTCAAATATTTAGTCTTCTGAGAAATACTGAGGTATCCTTCTTCCACAAAGTAGAGATGCTAGACTCCAAACATTCGTCTTTCATTATCACTTGGTTTGAAGAAAAGATTCTGGATAGTTAGGGGAAAAAGGAGTTTCTGAACTAAGCGTGAAAGGAAGATAAGGAAGAACAAAAAATGAAAGAGTATGTACATGAACAATAACAAGAGGCCAAGAAATACGTTGATCGGGAAGTCTGGAGGAAAAAACTAGCTCAATGAAATCGAGAACCTGAATCTTTGCAAACTCTTCTCAATCACTCTTCTGAAAATTATCCATTATTTTTGGGTGTAATAAATGTTTCATAAAATCACTGAAACGTGCAAGACCTGTTTTGTCGCCACAAAACAGCTGCTATGAATTTATCGTCTACCATTTGTGAGGGAACACATCATCCATGACGGAGATTTTTCTGTGCCGTTGCTTAATATGGCGTTTCTAATGATACATTTTTATTAACTTCATCAATCCACGTCAAATCGGTCAAAATACTCAGTTTATTTGTAAGATCAATGATTACAGATGTAAAGAGAACAATCAAAAGTGTGTCCGCAACTCCCTGGAAGAAAAATTCAGTTCTAAGTGTACACTATTGTTGATGTATTGAAAAAAATCAAATTGTGTAAGGTAGTATGCTCGTTACATCGACCACGGTGAATATTCCCAAAAAATACTTTAAATTAAAGCAAAATTTCCATTCTTCAGGATTCTAAGGAAAAATAGCCCTTACCGACATAAATTTTAAATAAAAGAAGTTTAAATTAGCTCAGGCTCTTACGGAAAAACTTGTGTGGGCTTAGTTTTCTTTTTTAAACATATTGAAGTTATACGGTAAAAGTACTTTTTTCTTTTATAAAATACGTAGTCATTTTTTTAGGAATCAGATGATATGAAATGTAAGATACCTCACCAGGCATTCTGAGGAGTAATCGGTAAAAAAAAAAATGCTGCGAAATTCATCGCAACCGGAAGTACTGGCTCTTGGTCGTGGAGTTATGTTTCAGAACTCGCTATTGTCACCCTGTTTCTCTTGGTGTACGAGACAAAACCACTCGAGTACCATACACTACTATTTGGCAATAATTCACTATCAACGTATACAAAGTGGACTAATCTTCAACGCAGAAAGAAATGTATGAGCGCCAAAGTCAACCTAACCAATATTAGGTATTGCCAATTACGAAAATGAAAAATCATGCCAGAGTCTATATTTATTAGTAAACATTATTTTTCTGGAGCAACAATTAAATGCTTATTTTAACTATTTTCAAATAATTATTTAAATGCTCTGTTCACGTTTACAAGCAGTTATTGCTAAACTGTAGATGTAATAAATTGTTGAGTGTTTGATTGGCGATTTGCACGAACGTATCTCTATGAATCACTACTTTCCCGACCCTCGAGCCAGAGAGGCGATGGACCCTGTGGAATAGAGAGAGGAATGGTTGGACCACGGGGGCGGGGGACACGGAATGGGACGTGGCACGAGTATTTTTTTGACAAACTGCTAAAATTTAGAATAAATTTAACACGTGTGGAACGCACGTATTTAACTACCAATACTTCAGTTGTTCCCAAAGGAAAGTAATCCAAGATAAGTCGAATGTATATTTTGGGAGGAAAATGAGTTCAAAATTTTGCGTTGCCTGGACTCAAGGATGTTTTATGTCAATCGCAAAGGCCGGAGACTCGTCGTCGACTTGGAAATACACAAGCTAAGGAAGTCACTTTGGCCGCATTAAATTGGCATATCTTTTGTTCAGCAAACTTAACCTAACCACCTTGAAACGTACGTTTTGAGTCACCACCCATACGCAGCGCGTTATACACAAGTCTCCTCTAATAATTTGGTTTAGCTTTTCGTCAAAAAAATATTTTCAGACAAGGGAATGAGGCTAGCGGGAAAGAAGGGAAGGGGATCGGGCAGGAAGCAATCCGCGCCATTCTCCGCGGTGTCCTGTCCTGCCCGTTGAGCACTCTGCTGGGCATGGGGCTGTTATGGAAAGAAGGGTAGCGGGCTGGGCCGGGTGAGCCCAGTGGCAACGCCTTGTAGCAACGGTGAGGGAGAGCCCGTGGCTGCAAATTGCTCACTGGCGAGGGAGTCGAGCGGGCTGCAGGAGTTGAACGACCAAGCGCCGCGGAAGGCTGGGAAGGTCGCTGGGGGGCGTGCAGCCGAGGAAAGATCCATGGGGACGTGCGGTGTGAAGGGCCGGGCAGGGCAGAGTTTGCGCGGGACGTGGCTACTTAGACGGTGGGCTACAAAGCCGGAGGATTGGGAACATCAGACGGGGAGTGAAGGGACAGAGCCCGAGTTCGGAAAACATACAAAGCACGATATGTGGTGTTAACGTGGAATGGGCGTATTGCATTAAGTAGAAATACTTTTGTAGGATTTGCACAAGGGAAGTAGCTCAAGATAAGCCATATCTCTAAATTGCTATAAAGGGTGTTGCCTGAACTCATTTATGCCAACAGCTGAGGCTTCGCCATTTGTTGACAGGCCGGAGCTTCGCCATTTGTTTTGGAAACGCGCAAGCAAAACTATTCCAGTTAGCCGATATTTTTTCTAAGCTAACTTTACATAACTACATTAACCCATACATTTTTTGAACTACCGCTCGTTATTTAGAACATTAAATGTGTGTTGCATTTATTCAATTATCCTTTAGCAGTTTGTCAAAAAAAATACTCGCTACGGGGCAGGGCAAAGGGGTGAGCAAAGTGTTGATCCTGCAGGGTAGAGGGCAGGAGGGTAGTCGAGAGAAGTGCTGGACCGGGTAGGTAGATGAGCCGAACAGGGTAGAGCCGCGCTGGAAGCCGTAAGGCGGCGAGATCCGTGGCGTCAGAAGGCCGAGCGGCAGAAAAAGCTGGGCAGGCTAGGGCAGTACAGAGCGGAGTGCGCGCGGGCCGGGGCCTGCCGGCCAGACAGAAGAGTGGGCAGAGCTAGACAGGGGGCGGGGTTGGGGGGGGGGGGTCGTAGGGCAGGCAGAAGGGCGCGCTGTGGGCGCAGGGAGGAGGGGGGGGGCAGGGGCGTGGGCCGCAAAGGGGCCAAGGCTCGTGCGGCGCGCGTTGGGGCGGGCCCCGGGGGGGCCCCCCGGACGCCGCCCCAACCGCCGCGGCTACCGGCGGCGACGATGCGGCGGCGGCAGCGACGGCGGCGGCGACGGCGACGCAGTCCAATTCTCGCAGCCGCGTCCACCGCCCAGGCCTGCCAACGACGCCGACTCCCGGATACCTCAGGCTATACGCGCGCGGATTCTCCAGTACAACGTGACCGACTGTTTTTGCGACATTCATGCATCGCGATGCCTCCTTCATTCTTCGTATCGGACTTTAAGCTGCGGTCATTTCTTGGCTGTGGCAGAAACGCTGAATGTTTTCTCTTTTTCTTGATTGGTATTTAGAAGGATGACACACCGACATTATTTGTGTTAGTGAAAGATCCTGTGCATTTTTTTTTTCGTCCCTCGATTTCAATTGATGCAATTTTGCTCTGAACACACTACTTTGTTAAATTGGCGATCGTTCAAATGACAATTTTGTTGGTTCAGGTATCTACTTCCCTTAGGAGAGCTCTCACAAGGATTCACTATTTGTGGAACGAGAAATTGGAAGCAGTGAAGACATATCATTTTTCAGGCGCAGGTGATTCTAAATGGAGGGGAAACTATGATGGAATAAATTCGAAGGTGATACCTCAAGAATATTAATTGAAATAAGTTTTCTTACCGTTGTCTTAAGACCCTTTCAATGAAGTCCAGATTTTTGAACAAATCATAAAGTCTGATAATATCTAAAATTGTTTAAACTTGCGTTTAATTCAGTAATGGAAAGTTGGAATGTTCATTTTACTCACACACAACGCAGTATGTATTTCAGCTTGCTTAAGCGTTCTCGGTTCTCTTACCTGAAACAGAGAGAAAGTCGCATAAATACGTTATTTTTTTATTCAACACGTACTAATAGTTTCATAATTAAGCATTTGTGGTTTATTGAAGATATTATAGTTCGTGAAAGACATGTTAGCAAATAAAAGCATTTTGCAACTTGTTGAACATTTCTGAAAACATTTTAAAATGATTAATCAATATAATAGTACAATATAGAACTTCATTTCACCAAAAACATGAGATAAAATGCGATTTATGCACAATACGTGGATTATCAAATAGATAATACGAGACAAAAATACAATATCATAAATTCATTATCTATCAATATTAACAAATATTTATTGTTGGAAACTATTAACTCATCAGTTAAGTGTTTTACGGACGAACCTTAGTGTGTGTGAATATATTAGAGGACTTTATAAACACATCTACCTGTATTTACAACAAACCAGCAGAAATCCACTTTGGGTAGTGGTTACAGTCATGAAATGAAACAAGCATCTCCGGAATATGATATCGTTCTTGGGATAACACGAGTCTAATTCGTGCACGTGGCAGGAAAGCACGAATAACATGCTCAAATGAGCAAAATTCCGGTCCACAAGTCACAATAGAAGGCGTTCATACGACTACAATGGTAGGCATTGTAAAGTCACCTGCTTCATCGTGTTACACATTTACGTACGGGTTCAGAAATTCTTTCATGTAGAGGCATCGCAGACGAGCTTCCCAACAACCAAGTACCTCATATGATTCCGGATGGTAACAAGACTACTACCTTTCTTTCACCTTTTGAATACTATGCCTCCTGAGAGTTGCATACAACAGCATTGAGTGTACTGTGAAGAGATTGTTATTTGTACCAATGCGTTATCAAATGTTGTGGCACGCTGCAGGCTATTCTTTGTCAGTTTCCTCAGCAGGTTATGATATGATCCCCCGCTCATTTTGTTACATTGAATTTTACCGCCGTATATTTCACGATTTTATGTAACACGGACAAACGTGTGTTAAAAACGGACTTCTTTACGACGCAAGACTTTCACTCTGAAAAGCTGAAACTAGCCATCATTAAAGTGGCAAACTCCACAGAATCTCTGATTTTCCGCCTAAATTACGAATAATTGGAAAACATACGGAAAATTGGAATACATTAGTATCCATTGCTTCGTTTGAAGTGACCTCAAACCGGATTTAAAGCATTTCAAGATGATTTGTTATGGACGAGCCGTCCGGAAGTTCGCAAATGTGCGTCAGCTGTCTTGGCAGACGGCGCTCCACGAGCGGAGCATGGGTGCACCGCGGTGGCTGCCAGCCGGCTTGGCTGACTCACCCGTCCCCGCCCCTGCCGGCCTACTCCTCTCCCCTTCTCATCTGTTTCTCATATCACCTGCTCTCCTCCTCTCCTCCCCGCCTGCCCTCCTTGCCTCGCCTCGTCCCACTTCAGCCCTTGCCTCCCCTCCTCCTCCGCCCTGCCGTTCCCCCCCCCCCCCGCCCCCGGCCCCGGATTCCCTCGCACATAACCTTCACCGAATTCGACAGCGATGCGGAAGGAGTGGCTACAGGGAAACGGGCACCGCGCCACTTTAGTGCTTAGAGAGTGGCATTTCTTCGTATTAATCATAGTGTTTGAAAAACAATCGAAAAAGAGATGACTGAAATAATCTGCAAATTCATATAAAAATGTAGTTGATGGGTTCATGTAAGTGTCTTAAAAAGCGCTAGATTTTTTTATCAGAATAGCAATCGCTATTTTTGGCTTTGATCTTAGCGTCGTCTATCTGTTGATACTCATTATTTTTATTGTAAATATCAAACTTCTGTAAATCGCAATGTATGCAGTGCGTTTTTTTCACTATGTATGTTAATTAAACACAGTTCTGTTTAAAACGAAACATTTGACAACAAAAATCGCAAATTGTTCAAATCCTTGGAAACAAACATGGGAAAGAAAAAAATCGAAAACACAAAACAAGGAAAAAGACAAAAAAGGAAAAAGAAAGAAGAGAAAGACCAAAAAGTCGGAAAATAAACGTTTTTCGAAAGACAGTATTTTAAAAATATTCCATACGTGCAAACTCTCTTACAATCTTCGCCGACCTGTTCAAACGCCGTACGATAGTCATAAAGGAATCCTAAAACCGAAACTCTTCTTAAAAAACGCGGAATAATCGCCTTCGTTTCTGACCACGATAAAAATTCGTCCGTCGCAAGAGCACGTCTTCATAATCCGTCTCGCCATACTCCGCCGTCGCTGCGTCCTCCGCCGGCGAGTACCGGAAAAGAGGGGATCGCTCGTTCTGGAGACAAATGAGGATGGGGGGAGTATTCATGCGCACCCGATCCACGCTATGATATGCGGCCGACCAGCGCTCTCCACCCCCGCCCGCCGCCCGCCGCCCGCGCCGCCCGCCGCCCGCCGCCCGCCGCCGCGCCGCCGCCGCCCGCGCCGCCCGCCGCCCGCGCCGCCGCCGCCCGCGCGCCGCCGCCCGCGCCGCCCGCCGCCCGCCGCCCGCCGCCCGCCGCCCGCCGCCGCCGCCCGCGCCGCCCGCCGCCCGCGCCGCCGCCGCCCGCCGCCCGCCGCCCGCCGCCCGCCGCCCGCCCGCGCCCGCCGCCCGCCGCCGCCGCCCGCCCGCCGCGCCGCCGCCGCGCCGCCCGCCCGCCCGCCGCCCGCCGCCCGCCACCGCCGCCGCCGCCCGCCGCCCGCCGCCGCCGCCGCCCCGCCGCCCCCGCCCGCCGCCCGCCGCCCGCCGCCCGCCGCCCGCCGCCGCCGCCCGCCGCCCGCCGCCGCCGCCCGCCGCCGCCGCCCGCCGCCCGCCGCCGCCGCCCGCCGCCGCCCGCCGCCCGCCGCCCGCCGCCCCCGCCGCCCAACCGCCCAACCCCGCACCGCCCCATCGCCCATCCCATCCCGTCCCCTCCGCCCACCGCCCTCTGCCGCCACCCCTACGCTTCCCCCGTCCCCACTGGCCCTCGCCCTGAACCACCCACCGAGCGCTCGTTATGACTTTCTCCCGCGCCAGGCCTCGGGGAGGCCGCCTTCGTTAAGCCATCAAGTGGATTCAGCACATTGCGGCGGGCGCTCTCCGCTCATTTGTCTCCGCGTCGCGCGTGCGCGGAGAGCCTGATGCGCTCGAAAGCCATTTCGCGGCGTCTCCGCCAGGTCCACTTTTATTATTGTTATTTTTTATTTACGCGCATTGAGGGTCAACTGTTGAGGTCCACGAGTGATGAGTGGATGATAGTGATAATCCTGATGTGAATGATGATGGAGAGAGTGGTAGGAGAAACGGAGGGACGGCGATAAAACTTACCGCGACATCGTTTTTGCCAAACTTCGAAAGGATTGACTGGGGATTGAACACCTGGGTGAAAGATGTACATGATAGCCATTATTCTCTCCCTCTCCCATGTTCGTCTCTCTGGAGTCACACTTTCCAAATATGTTCGTTTGTTTAATAAAAAACAAAATAGAGCATTCATGTTCTTTATTCGTTTAATGAATGATGCATTTCCTTCTATTTAGCTGGTGAATCACACAGGTTATTGGCCGAGAAAAATCTTCAAATTCGATAAAAAAAATTGCATAAAATAAAGTAAATGTGGATGATATTGAGAGTGATAAAACAGATAATCATGACTTGAGGGTTATATGATGATCATGGGTGTCATTCCGCGAGGCAGTACGGCATAATTATCGTTGAAATTTCTGCGTCACGTCAATTTCTGTGTAACGTTCATCTCTCATCACCCGTCATCATTCACCCCCTCATTAATATTTCATCACTCATCCCTCGGCATCATCCACCTCATAAATACCTCTACCATACAACGGAAACAGAAGTAAAATCCCTATTGTAAACCTATGCCTATAAAAGATAAGTCATACTCATAAATGTGTAAGCGTTCCCCCTCGGGGAACGCTTACAGAGTTAGGATAAGTGGTGCACAGTTAGGATAAGTGGTGAAATATAAGAATGTTTTCTCAGTATGTGGATCCATCAAGTATTTCTAGAGGACAATTTTAGTTTAGATCTGCTTAAATATTTTTGAAAAAGTATTTTTAATTGTTTCCATCAAATAAAAAAATGTAGTGTATTCATAATGGGAAAACTGCTTTGAATCTACACTCCATAGTAATTATTTTGAATAAATGAAGTAAAATGACAGAGAATGTTGTCCTTGTGGGGGGAGCATGGTCGCCGTGGTTGGCCCCACCTCCTGGCTCCGCGGCTGCAGTATGTTCCGTCCGATGGATCGGCGTGACCCAGGGGCGATTGATATGTGTGGGATGTCGGACGCGGCTCCCGTCTGCGTGAGTGACATGGCGTCGGCGGTGTGGGAGGGGGAAGTGGACACTCCCACTCGCCCGGCTGCACGTGCGCACGTGCCGCGATGGGAGCCAGAACGCTCGCTGAATCTCCGAATCACGACCCGGCTCCTCGGCCGTGTTGCGGCCTTATCATACACGAGGGCTTGGCAGCCTTTGCGGCGCGGGATCCGTTGCATTCCTCGGGTGGAGAGTGGTCACGGGGGTTCGCGAACGTATGGCTGTATACTGGTACGAGAGTTTGTGAACACCACCCACTGGTCGTCTAATTTGTGGAATGGTTAAGGAGGTTCGCGCACATACGGTTGTATACTGGTACGGGGGATTGTGAACACCACTCACTGATCGTCTAATTTGTGGAATGGTTAAGGAGGAACACCACTCACTGTCGTCTAATTGTGGAATGGTTAAGAAGTTCGCGGAAGTTCCGCACATACGGTGTTACTGGTACGAGGGTTTGTGAACACCACTCACTGATGTCTAATTTGTGGAATGGTTAGAGGACGCCCAATGTGGTTATTGAAGAACTTTGAAATGGTACAGAATGGTAGAAGGCTACAAGCCGTATCTAGGAGGCTCACAATCACACTTCCCTGACAGGAAAATTTTCTCTCATTCTTTCATAACCTGATTGTCGTTCTTCCATAATAAATTGCTCAAGCCCAACTCAGACGTTACTGAGTTTTAACTGTCCAGAGCCACTAGTGACGTCAGTAGGTGTCGCAGCCGCTTTGGGAAACTGTTACCGAGGATGTTTGTCTCGCTGCAGCTCACCATGTTCTTTTATACGAATCATTTAAACGTTTCAAATAGCTTTAACTCTGCACCAGTAGAAATTTAGGCATTTGTTTATAAGATCCTTTGTGCTTCGATAATTACACTCACAAACGAGGCGGTCTGAAACCCTTCGGCTGAGGCGATGGCTTTCCACTTTTGGAGGAACACGGTTCAAATCCCAGCCGATCCATGTGGAATTTGTATAGGACAAAAAGTTTTTTCTCGGTGCTCTTTTTCCCCTTACCCTTCATTTTATCTCATCCACCTTTATTCCTAATCATCATTATCATCATCATTAACATGACAACTTGAACTTAACATATCAGATGTCACGTTGCGAGTCTGACTGCAGAACCACGATCAATGTTCGTCTCCCCGTATTTCGCTCCGTAGATGAATCAACAAATCCATAAGTGAATAGATAAGTGAATGGACGAATAAGTAAATAAATAAGTAAAAAAGTAATAAACAAATTAATTAATAAGTAAGTAAATGAAAAGATTGATAAACGATTAAACAACATCCAGAGTATTACTATTCCTTCTGAAACACACTGTACAAACCAGGTGGGCGTGCCTGGGGGTTTGAACGCAGCGCCGCCATTTTGCAGATCGCCCACCCCGCCAGTTCCGTCGAGGCTGCTCCCCGCCGCAGCCCGCGAACGTAGAGCGCGCGGGATTCCCCGCCATGGGGAGATCGCGTCCTCGCCTCTCTAATTGTTTGTTTTGGAGGAAATATTTCCCCTCCCGCCCGCCCGCACGCGAGTGCACGCGGAGGGGAAGCGGGCGACCATTTGAATTGCACATTGTTCTCGGAGGCGCCGCGCGCTTCATCATCGCGCCCGCCCCGCTTCAACTGTTTTCTCCGCCGTCGTTTCCCCGCCCGTGCTGCATTCCTCGGGTTCCGGATTCCCCCTGCCGGCACGTGTCGCGCTAGCGTGCCAAGAGCAAATACAGCGTGTCATTTCCCGGGGTTTTAGCGGACCTGCTTAAATGTTCGTTAAGTTGTTTTTTTCGCGGTTATTAATGTAATTTCTTGTTAGTTGTGAGATAATAATACTTGCGTGTTATGACTAGAATTTTACACGTTTAATGAGATGAGAAAAGATTAGTATCGTTCCTACGACAGAGATGTTTCTTGGTCCGTTAAATTTGTCATATTATATCTTCATATGACTGGAACTAAATTACAATGTTTTGAAGAAGAGACAATCCCGCGGGTAAAACAGTCGTTATTTTTTGTATGCGACTAATTTCATTGATGTATGTGAGAAACGATGACTTGCAGAGTTCAAGGTATCAAGGCATCTTCCGTTCTTCTCTTTGGTTACTAAACGAACATGGATCGGAACATTGGATATGCGTGGCAAAAATGTATCCGGCACGTTGACGGGTAAGAATTTTGGGACGACTCCCTCTTCTGCTCATTCTCCCCTCCCACTCATTCTACCTCTCCCGTTCTTTCAGCCTCTCCCTTTATTCTCCCTCTCCTGCTCATACTCCATCTCCTCTTCCTCCTCTCTCTTCTCCTCATTCTGCCTCTCCTCCTTATTCTCCTTCTCATTCATCTTCTCGTTCTTCTTGCTTATTTGCTCTGCTGCACCTTGCGCCACGCGGCGGCGGCGGGCGCTGGGCTTTCCCTCCCGGAAAAGACGCCTTTGAGCGCGAGCCGCCGCTGCAGCAGCGCCGCGCCCCGGGCGCCGGGAAAGCCTCGGCTGGAAGCCACTTCCTCCTGCCGGCAGCCGCCAGGCCATTACGGATGCGTGGGCGCTCTCCCCGGCGGCGTGCATGATGCTGCATCGGGAGATTTCAGGAAGTTCAATGAAGCAGCTGTCTGGAGAAGTGTAGAAGCCGCTTTATCTCATCAATCGATGTGGGTCTCTGTCGATTTTAGGTGGGGACTGAGGCAAAATCTATGGAGACAAGGCCGGCTTTCGATTCTTCCTTTTCAGCTGGATTAGTATTTCAGTATTTAAGACCAGAGACACGAATTCAATGCAATATATCCTATTAACATGATGAATTTAACACGTAAAAAACTGCCACATTCATTTCTATTAATTGAACTAAATAAATATATTCCATTGGTGCTCTATTCATTGAAAATTTGCAAAGTATTTTATTACCTAAAAATTATTAAGGTTTCCTTCACAATTGAGAGTTATGCATGAGTTAAAAAAAAAGTCCAATTCAAAATAGATAAATATAACCTGTAAAACGGAATGATCGGAAACTCAACAATAAGCATTATCTGTCACAAAGTTTGTCACAATTTTCCACACACAAATCCTCTAAAATAATATTCAGTTTACGAATAACCGCAATTTAAGAGTCCCCACCGCTCATCACGAGTGTTTTTTTGTGTATACCTCAGAGACATTTTATCTATCCAATAATAGCAGAAAGTGAGTCAAATCAATATGTTGCACTGTCTGAAGAATCATTAATTTTCTCTTGTGCCGGTCATGTATTACATTTCAAGCTCTTAGTAACGGCCCCGAACTCAAGCTAACAAGAAAATCCCTATGGGAAAGTCATAATAAGAGAAAAGACATACCTATTAGTTGAGATATTCCTGTAATTGTGGCCTTTAATGTCTGTCACTGTACAAAATACCTTCTTCGTGTAGCGAAATCACTTCACATGCGACAAGATTTCCTTGTTTTCCGATTCCCGCCGCTCCTGTAAATGTCCATTTAAACGGAGCTCACCTTGAGCTCTTTCTTCGCGCACTGTTCGTTGAGACGCGTCCGCTCCTCTACCCACAAAAACTTAAAATGCGAGATCCTTAAAAGTGCTCGCCCCCCCTCCGCCATTGGCCACTCCTACCCCCACCGCTCCTCACATGAGCTACGAGTGCTACATATGCGCCTCCTAGTTCAACTTCAGAAGGATCACATTTCTAAGAAAGTGCTCAAATATCGAAACGCGTTGTTTGTGTGAGCTATAAATAAATATTACTCGTGGATATATCATCTTACATTATACATGTGGTCCCATTGTTAAATTTGAAATATGAACTTCTTTATTATCTGATATTATGTTTCAACAGAACGGCAGGTGGTTAAACTTTGTCTAGAGCACATAGCCCAAAAGAGTAAGTGAATACATCACTAACAGAAATTATGTACATGAAACAGAAAAACTGAAAAAGAACGGAACTTCAGACAAAATTATTGGTCCCACTATTTATACGAAATATGAGTTTTCTTGCTTCTGGGATGTGAAGTTTGCAAATTTTAACTAAAAGCCAACAACATTGAACGATTATTTCCTATTTTGAATTCTTCAGTTTATTACAAAACATTAGGTATAGAACCTGAATAATGGAACTAAGTCTAAGTCTACCATGGGGGTGAGTTTTGTGAATCAAATCCAAACGATCTTCCACAACCTTTGATCTCTATCGATTGACCCCGTACTGTCCTCTTTACGTTTATACGGAGATGCTGATCTCTGACGCTGATGCTGAGATTCTCCAAAACTCTCGCCGGCCTTCCGCTGCCGTCTCGTCTCTCCGCCAACGATTATCGATTTTTCGAGGCATCGCCGATCGACCTGGCGTGAACAGGGGTCGTCCAGGGTGTTAGTGTGCATCCCTCCGCAATGGCAGTAGAGGCAGCGCGGCGGGCGGACTGAGCACAGTGGGCCGAAAGGCGTTCGTTCACAGGGCAAAAAAATATAAATATAAATGTTAATGTTAGAGAAAATAAATAAAACAAACAATAAATATTATTTTACATTACTCCGGTGATCTCATCTCGAGTCATATTAGTATCTCATTGAACTTTCAGGTTGTCGGAGACTTTACTGAATCTATAGGGATTGATTGATTGATTGATTTTTTCGTGTTTCCGGGCGCGTCAACTGCTTCGGTCGTTAGTCCCGTTAGTGTAGTCATGTTTTTTCTCGGGAGATGGCGGTGATTTTCCTCGCTGGATGGTGAGATCCGGCGCCGACCTACCGTCGGCTAGTGGGGTTTCCCCCTAACCAGGACTCTCCCACCAGCGGGGCACCGCCCCAGCCGGGACAAGCTCTAAGCTCCCGACCGGTCTCCCGGAATATGTGGTAGTGTAGTGCATGTTAGTGTAAATGTGCATGGGCAAGAATAGGACAGGGAAGGGAAAGGAAAGATCGCACGCGGTCCGTGACGCGTTTGTTAGGGTACCGCTCCGGCATTCGTCTGGTGTTGACCGGAGAAACCACGGAAAACTACCGATCAGAGCAGCCGGCTGCATTCTCTTCCAGACAGCGCCTGAATTCTACCCAAGTGTCGAAAATCCTGCCACCGTCAGGACTCGAACCTAGAACCTCCCGGTCAGAGACACTGCAGTGACATCAGTCGATACACAGAGCCACCTTTCCCGGTTTGACGTGCCAGGAAACATGCATTACTCAAAGGAGAATGTAATAGGTAGCAATATGAGCCGAGAGGAGGCTGCTGGGAGACGGGCTGTCGGTTCGGGCGCACTGGCGCGGGGCGTATGGGCCGGCGGGCGATGGGTGCGATACACGCGCATGTAGGCCATCGGCGGCGGCGCGGCGGTGCAGCGTTGCTAATGACGCGTTGCGGCGCGCAGATGCTCGCGGGATAAGGCGGATCGCCGGCGCCCTACGCCCTCGCCGCTTGCCCAACGCGGCCAACGACCCACGCGGCCACTTGGGGAGACGCTTGCGAACGGGGGGAAAACTTGGAAATTAAGGAGTGCGTTTTAATATGAGTTTAATGTGTAGAGTGACATAGAATATACGAGTGTACAATGGATGGCCGAATCATTCGAATGGTGTGAATAAGAATTAATAACCTTCTCTAATTTCTATTTCCTTGCTAGTATTTGCCTCAATATTTTAATTTCGACACTAAATGTGAACTCTAGCAGTGTGTTTTGCTGGAATTCTTCTTCTTATTCTTATTCTTATTCTTATTCTTATTCTTATTCTTATTCTTATTCTTATTCTTATTCTTATTCTTATTCTTCTTCTTCTTCTTCTTCTTCTTATTATTATTATTATTATTATTATTATTATTATTAAAGTCAGTACAATCCCTGTCGGGCAAAGGCCTCCTGAAAGTCTGGGATAGCTTCTGAGTAAGCATCAGAGCAGCGACTTCTGATTAATATTAAGTAAATGATCTAAGAAATTCCATAACTATATTCTGAATTAGCTAACTTGGTTCTGGAAATGCCCATTTCAATATACCCTACTAAATGAGAAGTACGTTCAAATATCAATAACCCAAAAAGAAAGGATGCACCAAAACGATAGAAAAAACGTTGAAGGAAGTTGATTAGAAAATTTTAGATAAGAAAGTTGCCAAAATAATTCGCAGTGGAGTGAAATGTCCAAATTGCATTAGTCTTGTTTTAACGTTTTCCTGTACTCGTACTTTATCTTTGGTCGAGTTTCTACAAGTGCATGCCCCCAATGCCACGGCGTGGATGAAGCAACATCCGGCGCCCGCTGAGCAATTTTGAAGTCGCAGAACAAACAGAGCTGTTTTCCAGATAACCCACGCGAACGGGACTTGCAAAATGACCCCGTGTCGAAGCCGCACTGACACACATTGGCGCTCGGAGCCGCGTCGCCGCCGCGTGTTCGGAACGGACGCGCTCTTAGATGCGGCAAGGGCGAGCGGCGGCGCAGATTGGGCGATCTCAGCTCCGACGGCAGTTGCAAGCGGTGCGCGGGGGCGGTCGGCCGACTGCGTCGCGGCGGGGGGGGCGCCATGATGGTCGCACGGGTGGGGGACAAAAGGGCAGCGGAACGCAAGTGTGATTTGCACTATTCCGCTCGTGGAATTAAAACCAATAGTCAAAGTTTTCTTCCGGGCTGAAGGGCCGTGGTCCATTGGAAAACATTTTTCCAGACGTTTCGTCCGCAACTACGGAAGACATCTTCAGTGGCGATGTGGTCTCGGATCCACAGTCATCGGGGAACCATCAAGGAGGATTCTTCGTCCGAGACCACATCGCCACTGAAGATGTCTGCCGTAGTTGCGGACGAAACGTCTGGAAATATGTTTTCAAATGGACCACGGCTCTTCAGCCCGGAAGAAAACTTTGACTACAACTCCGGCCGTGAAAGCCTACATTGTTTTCTTAAAACCAAAGTGTTTAACTATACAAAAATAAATGCCTCAATCAGAACGGTGTATCTCAAACAATTCTTTTCTTACCGACCCCTCCGTACTGGCCAATAATAGGCTGCGACTCGTCTATCTTAAGGGGTGGTTTCGATCGCTGTGTTGATGTCCAATATGTACTTTAACGCGCATGTACTTATTCCGCTTATATTATGTCGCGTACGTACTACACTATACCACGTACGTTCTATACTACACCGCGTATGTACTATAACATTTCTTTGATTTTAACATGCTTTGAGTTATTCTTAATATGTGAGGTATTTTGGAACTCTGTTGAACGTAATTTCATTCGTGTAATAGTCCTATTAAATACCACTCATGCTTACTAATTCTCAAGTAAATTCCTCCTTGCTTTGCGAGTCGGAGATTTATCGGCAATTTCCAAAGCACTCGTGGTATTACCTAAGACACAGCTAAAGGATGTGAGTAAATCGAACCCGCTGGGAATGCGCGTGGTGCTGATGCAAAAAGTTGTACGTGTCAAGGATTTAGGGAGCTTCAAAAATTATAAGTGGTGAATTTGACTCGCTTTGCTCGCGCATTTCCATCTCGGTCCACTCAACGCCAAATTTCCAACGCATTTTACCAGCAAAATGCAGATACATCTTATATTGCCTCACTTCTTTCGCGTAACTAGTGCTAAAATATTTCTACTTAATTAATACCAGTATTTCATATGTGTTTCATTTGTTCATGTTTTAGCATTTTGTCCCAAAAATTCTCACGAGCGAGCCCGGACTGAAACAAAACTTCGAAGAAAGACAACGCTCAGTTGGAAGAAAGCGCCCTGGGATGAAACGGCGAGGACGGCCTAAATGGCCAATTTTAGCGCGAGGTTAGAGACAAGAGGAATGATGTCAAACATGAGTATGTGAATGGCCGTCAGGGAACGCGCAGTAACATGTGGCAATGGCGACGAAGTCTGTAGCAGCGCCCCGCAGTGCATAGGCGGTGGGGCTGGGGCGAGACGCACGCGTAGCTCGCTGTCCCTTGCCAGCGGCCGACGCGCCTCTTATCGCAGGTAAAAATAGATTGAGGTCAATTTCCAGCTGTTTCGTGGCCGATGAGAGACACCCGGGAAGAACTGGCGGCAGGAAGGCCCGTGCGCATTCAAGTTCTGGGATGTATCAAATTCGTTTCGCGGTGAAGTGCATGCGTGATGCGTGAAGTACATCCGGTATGTTCCCAAATGCGTGTTATTCTTTCAGAAAAAAGTATACCTTTTAATTCTACGTTTCAGGAAAGTAATTTTTGAAAATACTTGTGATTAAACATCATTGAATGAATTCGTACTGTAATGTGTTGAATACAGTTTTTTTTAGCTTTCTTTACTTATAAAATATATTAATTAAGATACCAAGAACGTCCGTAGATATTACTCTAAAGTTGTGGCATGCAATGTACCTTTAGAATGTATTTTTTTGACACTGCAGATTCTTTAATAGTAAAAAAGGCACGTGTCGATTCAAGACTTCTAACCAATCTAGTGTCATCTGCGTGAGCATCGGCCATGTGTCCGAAACTTACGCCTGTATGAAAAACGTCGCATAGGCACAGCTTCAAACGAACATTCCATAAAAAATTCCACATCGTAAAATTATTTTTAAAAAGATCGTCTTAAGGATATATATATATATATATATATATATATATATATATATATATATATATATATATATATATAAAACTTAAGTATGTTCATTTCTATAGAGCCAGTCAAGAGCAGAGAAGTGCCGAAGGCTGCGTATGCGACGCAACGCTCGGTGACGATGGCACCGTCGAAGGTGGACGTGCAGAAAGGAACGGAGTGAAGGCAGCTGGGAGGTTCCGAGCTCGTAGGAGCGAATTGAAACTGGGCAGATTGAAACAGGGGGATTGGGACTGGGCGCATTGGGACAGCGCGGATTGGAACGGTTAGAGTGCAGATTGAAACAGGGCGAATTCAACAGGACGGATTGGAAATGGGCGAATTAAGGCCGGGGTTAAAAGGGGATTCAAGATGGTCGGATTCAAGATGGTCGAATTGAAGATGGTCGGATTGAAAATGAACGGATTAAAAATGAGCGGTTTGAGACAGGCCGAATTGGGACATGGTGGATTCGAACAGAGCGGATTGGAAGAGGGTATCGGGGGGGGGGGGGGGGGGGGATGGGGGGGGGGGTGGGTCTCGGGGCCGCCGGTGAGGCAACGGCACTGTTGACTCGAGCTATCGCACAGGGACTTGGAACTGTTTGCTGAGCTCGATAGCGCCTCCGTGCGGGCTACCTGGGTCACGAGCCAGGTCGCCCCACCTCCCACCCTCCCTTCTCTTCACACGGCGTTCTTGTTTTACTCCCTCCCCTGCACCCGAAGATAAGAATGGGGAAATTCGATAACTCACTAACCAGTGAATTAGAACAAAACGCTTTGAAATCTTATATTGAAATCGCTAACGTAATTCTAGCCTCTGAGTCGCAGGGTTTTGGAGAGAACCCAAATCACATTCCCACCGGGAGCGGTAGCTCAGTGCATCAACTGATGCCACTGCAGCGCCTCTGACTGGGAGGTCCTAGGTTCCCACTCCCCACGGCGGCAGAATTTTCGACACTATCTTTTCAGCTAGGTAGAATCAGTCGCTGCCTGGAGGAGAATTCTAGCGGCCGGCTGCTCTGATTGGTAGTTTTCCGTGGTTTCTCCGATCACCACCAGGCGAATGCCGGAGCAGTACCCTACTAAACGGGCCACGGACCGCGCGCGATCTGTCCTTCCTCTTCTTTGTCCTATCCTCTCCCCTTACACACACTTACACTAACATGCACTACACTACCACATATTCCGGGAGACCGGTCGGGAGCTTAGAGCTTGTCCCGGCTGGAGCGGTGCCCCGCTGGTGGGAGAGTCCTGATTAGGGGGAAACCCCACCAGCCGACGGTAGGTCGGTGCCGGATCTCGCCATTCAGCGATGGGAAAATCACCGCCATCTCCCGAGAAAAAACATACACTACACTAACGGGACTAATGACCGAAGCAGTTGACGCGCCCGGAAACACGAAAAATCAATCAATCAACCAAATCACATTCCGCCGAAAGCAGCAAGATCGATCCCGGTACACTTCAGGAGACAAAATAAGAATAAATTCATTTTCAACGAGTTAGCTACGCGGGATATAAAGGATGGAAATTGATGTTATATTAATCTTTTAGCATGGAGTAGCTATACAATGTTCACATCCTAAACAAAATGTTTCTTTGGATAAATCATCAATATTCGTCGAATTTTAATCCTTTGTAATGATTTGTTGATGCCGGGATATAAAATAAATAGACTTTGTTTAACGAAAGGATTGTTTGCCTGTCATCCCAGCGCTTTTGACTACTCAAGTTTGTAGTCGATATAAGAAAGGAATGAGAAACCGCCTCTTCATTGTCTTGTCATTAATGCCACATTGGTGTAGTCGCAAGCAAAGATTGAAAGGCTCATTAATCTACGTCTCTGAAGGCGCTAGCAAAAGGATAGCACTGACGTCGCTTGCAAGATCAGATATTGGAGGTTAGGAATACGAAATGTCTAAATCACAAGGAACCCATACAGCTGTTTTTTGTTGTTGTTATTTTTGTGTAGATTCTTCTTCCGCAGTTACTTCTACATCTC
The DNA here is from genome assembly GCA_964035755.1 of Teleogryllus oceanicus. Classification (NCBI taxonomy): domain Eukaryota; kingdom Metazoa; phylum Arthropoda; class Insecta; order Orthoptera; family Gryllidae; genus Teleogryllus; species Teleogryllus oceanicus. The sequence goes on from CAXIVR010000007.1 coordinate 99,516,118, forward strand.
AATTCAAGCTTTGGCCCGACGCTGTATCCACAATTCTGTTGGAATACTTCTAGAACCTGAGGGATAGAATTTAAGGAAATCTGCCCTCGGCCCGGTCCTAAGTATGGGAGTGGCAACAGGTTGGGGAAGAAAGAAACACGCGCGGTCTGTTGCCCGTTGTTTAACGAACTTCTCCAGCGTTCGCCTGAAATGAGTTGGAATTGATCCCGGAAACGATTAATTGGAGCAGTCGTCTTTGAGAATTAAGATCCAGGCAATAGCAAGCGTCGACTCGGATTCCGAAACCGCCGACCCATATGTACGACCTTCCAGTGATATGAAGCTTCAAGTATGATCTCGCATCCCCATGCACTATTGTACCCAGTATACAGATATTTGGTAGTATGTTGTAATCTCTCCCAACTTTTGAATCTAAAAAACATAAAGTAGTACTTTATAATTACTCAATAACCGTATTGCGATTGTATTCGCTATCTAGATGAAAGCATCCTTTGCCATTCCAACATTCTATAAAGAAGCTTTCCAATTCATATCTGTAAACTTTTATAGTCTTTCTAAAATCCTGGAATCAAGAATTTGAAAGCCAGATTAAAGCGCCATTGTTCACAAAATTCCTGCCGAGATTTCTGATAGCACCACAGTTTTTTTTTTTCTGAGCTGCGAGAGATAATTATGAGGGTCGCATCTGCGAATGTCGCAGCGCTAGTGATAGTAATCAAGCGGCGAGCCCCTTTTCCTTCCGCGAGAGGGCAACCGCCAACCGCGAGTCGGTCTTGGTCGCCGTGGAAACCGTAATTACCTCCAGAGAGTTTCGCGTTGACGCTCCTTTACCTCCGTCGTTCTGGTGACAACCCGGCAATCAGACGCTGGGTTTTCACTCGCTGCCTGGGCCGCTCCGCGCGTCTACGGCATTCTCGACCCGGGGACGAGGGGGCAAGGTTTCCTAACATGGCGGTGCGACAGTTGACTCCACGAACTGCGTTTCGACGTTCGCAGGAAGCATTTACAGGCGGAAGGAATTCTAAGAAAAATTCTGTGTGACTGAGGTTTCTTTCGAATGTCAATTGGGTGACGTTTCATTACGATTGAGTCAGTGTGTTTTAATCCTGGTAAATTTCTTTAGTGAAGTTTTGACTGACCGGGAAGCACCGCGCCCCAAGTAGTGTTGCCAAAGTTTTAGACGTCATACTGCTAATTTCTTTCGTGGAAATGCAAATAGGCATTCGCCCTGAAGATAGTCGAAGTGTGGTAACGGAATAGTGACAAGGTGGCCTTTACGGGGCGTCTCCCGTACAACCAAAATGTCTTTGACACAGTCTTCAAAAGTTTCGTTGAGAATAGGTTTTCAAATTGAAAGTTGCTCTTACACTGTATTTGAACTTCGTCGTGATTTATGACGTTAGCCAGAATGATGGAGACATCTGAGGAGCTACTTCAATGACGTGGCTGCTGAATTTGGAGGAATGCAACGTATTCTTTCGATGAACCGCAGTTTCGGACCTTGCAAGGATATTTCTTTTTTGTGATGATGGTTATTATGTGTCTATTATTATTATTATTATTATTATTATTATTATTATTATTATTACTATGTTATTATTAATATTATGTCATGAACGGCCTTGTGCTAACCAGATCTTGCAGTTGCGTTATTTAAATACCTATGGTACAGTTAGAAGAACACTAGTTGATACAAGTTAAGGAAAGTCGACTCAGATATGACGTTGGTATAAAGTATTTGGACAATACATTAACTAACGTGACTCGAAAATTCTCACAATTGAACGTACTTGATGCAATTTTCATTTAGTCCTATTTTATTAAGGGGAGGTTTACGATAACGCAGCGCAAGATAACTATATAACCTGTAAATTTTCTATGAAGTTGCATGATCCCTAAGAATTCCTTGACAAAACGGAATAAACATTTGAAACAGGGAACTTTGGTGGAAGATGATTCAGATTAAGATTTTTGCTGGGGCGAACTGTGTGTTTACGTCGTGAAGAAAACATGTAGTAAATAAAAATTCGCCTCCCCTTGGTATGCCATGCCAAGTTGGCACCGGGTGGCGGTAGAGCGCACTGGTATTTCTTTGCTCGTCACCATGAAGGGAGTGGCTGGTGATCTTTCTCCTGTCGAGAAGTTGCGAAGGGCGCGGAGCCGTTTCGGTCACCGACAAATGTGTACGATCGCACTTGTCAGCATTTCACATGAGAGCATTTCGTAGAATTACTGTAGTTTTCCTCGTGAACTTGTTGATGGTTCTATAAATTCACACGATGTTTATTAATTTTTTGTTAAAAATTATCGAAAATAATTGAAGCTGGATAGAATACTCGAGATTTGTTTCAAGTCAACTTTCAGCCTCAACATATTCCTTTGTTGGTCATTGGTCAATAGTTACAAGAAGTACTTTTTCAGGTTAATAATTTTATCAATAAATCAAAATTTTACTTTGTGTTTAATAATTTTCATTCACATTGATGAATTACAAATATCAGACATTGGTATGCCTTATTCGAGAGCATTTAATGTCACTTACGTGCACTGTCAATGCCAGTAAACAACCCAACCGTGTACTACCAAAAGTAAGCATTTTCGAAGCAATATACCGAAAATTAAAAAACGGGGGTCTATAAATCAACGTGGGTAATATACCTTTTGTTGGTTTGTTCAGGCGGTGCAAAGTAGTAATCTTAAATGATTGATATTTCCGACAATATTTCTTGAAAGGTTATTAAGAATTAATATACCTGGTCAATCGGAGTAAAATTTGAGTAATTCAGAAAACCACAAACTTCTCACATAATTCATATATGAACGTTTTGTCAGAAAGGACCACGGAGTTTGCATAAAATTTCATGCTGAGAATTTCAGAAAAGACGAAACTCCTCGAATGTGCGTGAGTAAATTACGTATTCTGCGTTCCCAAACTTCAGTTCCTCCTTCGTACGGCCCCCCCGCAACCGCCGCCCCCCCCCCCTGCCCCGCACGTCCGCGGACGATACATTATTAATATCCGAGGCCCACGCTATGCATATGCATACGAGGCGCGGTATCTCCAGCGGAAACGGGCCGTGGCGTGTTTCGGGCGGCGGAAACTCCTGCTGGCTCCGCCCCCCCCCGACCCCGACCACCACACCGCCGCCACGCACGGACGGGTGGCATCGGCTCTCCTTAAATGCCTTTTTTCCCCTACCAAAAATGCATCGATGTGCTGAAATCAAGTAATGGAATATATCTGTTTAGGTTTTCCAATAATTCGTGATGAAGTGTTGGATAATTTTGTACTCCGTTGCCTATTGAAAGGTCACTTGACTTTTACAATTTCCGAACTTGAATGTGAAAAATTTATTTTGCTTGTATTGTAATTCATAGAAAAAAATCGTTTTTAATGAAGGGTAATGCGGTAAAATAGTGTACCCTGTAAGTTCTCAATCATTAGTATATAAATATCAGCCTCCCCTCCCCGATGTCTTCGCGGCTGCCATCGCCTCACATGAAGGGGTGTTAAGATGGGTCGGGATTTTTATTACTCGTAATCATCGCATTGATTCAGTAGTTTCTTTGCAAATTTCAATATGTTGAGTTTCTATGGGTATTTAAGGAAACAGTATTCAATAAAATAGTGTATTCTGAGTTTACTCTACTATATTTACATACCATAAAATTTATTAATTTCTTCCCAAATTATTTAATTTAGATTTTTAATTTGTTGATGTTGCCTGATATTTATGCTTGGCTATTATGTATATTTTATGTTTCCACGTTTTCCAAATAATTAATTTTCTATTTCACTTCCGTATTGAAAATTTAAATATTGGTAAAAGGTTGTATGTTATAATGGCGATATATCACGTCTTTACATTTACGTTCTCAGTCTTAAAGAGTTGTTACGGACACATCTCTTCAGACCCTAAGACTCACGATCTTTCGTTATTTCTGACTAATCACTTATATTATGAGCTGATATTGCCAATATCAGCTCTTTTTCCTCTCTGTTTCAGAATCGATATTTGAAGAGGTTTTACAGACATTTGTGATGGTCTGTCGTGTGGATCAATTGGCTCGTTCCTCTTCGTTTTCTTTCTCTTGTCTTCATTTTCCGCTCGATTTTCATAAAAAGGTCAATTGAATTTATGAGTAGAATTGATACATGTTAGATAACGAAAGCGCTGATTCAGATCGCAAATAAAATCTAAGTGGTAATTTTTTACCTCCATTAATGATAAGATTTCGCAGAGAATTTCCCCCGCTCCTCAAGCCGTCAAGTAATTTTCCACAGTCATATTCGCTTGCTGTCCTCATTCCCGTCGTTGAAAAACACCTGTTTATAAACCGGCATTGCCACCTTCCATTTCCTGCCTCCGCGCGTTCCGCCTCGGACACTTCCACTGTCACCAACGCGCAACGTGTCTTGAGTGTTCGTGCCGTTGAGCACTCCCCCAAAGTTTCGTCGCCACCACTGCCACCGCCGCCCCCTTAGCGCACCTCGCTGCCGCCCCCCTCCTTCTCACCCCCATTCCCTACGCTGTCCCCGCCCCCTCTGCCCCCACCGCGCAAATGCTGCCCCCGCCTTACCGTCCTCGCCTTACCGTCCCCGCCTTACCGTCCCCGCCTTACCGTCCCCGCCTTACCGTCCCCGCCTTACCGTCCCCGCCTTACCGTCCCCGCCTTACCGACCCCGCTATACCGTCCCCGCCATACCGTCCCCACCATACCGTCCCGCCTTTCGTCCCCCCTACCTCCTCCCCCCCCCTTCACCGACACACCATCTTCAGCGCTCTCAGTCGCTGTCGTCTTGTCCGCTCCCTGCCAGCCAGCGCGTCCCTGAACGGCGCGTCCCCACCACCTTCACCGTCGCCGTCGCGACGCGTCGCGTCGCGGCGCCGTGCGCGTCTCCCGAGGAGAGCGCTCTAAATCTCGGCGCTCCCCTCCGCTCCCTGTGACGTCCGCCGCCGCCAGCGCGCCCGCGCGCGCGCGATGCTTATCGCTGTAATTGCCCGGCGTTTACAGGAAAAGGCAGGCGAGCGCGCGCAGAGAGGCCTCGCAGTGGTCGCACGCGCCGCAATCTGCGCGACGCAGCGCGCATCGCGACGGCGGCGCGAGGCTGCGAGGAAAACAGCAGGCTTTTTTCATTGATTGATTTTTTTTGTGTTTCCGGGCGCGACAACGGCTTAGGTCATTAGTCCCGTAAGTGTAGTGCATGTTTGCTTCTTGGGATATGGCGGTGATCTTCCCCTGCTGGATGGCGAGATCCGGCGCCGACCATTGTCGGCTAGTGGGTTTCCCCTAACCAGGGCTCCCCCACCAGCGGGGCACCGCCCCAGCCGGGACAAGCTCTAAGCTGCCGACCGGTCTCCCGCGATATGTGGTGGTGTAGTGCATGTTAGTGGGGTGTAGTGCAAGTGTGGGTGTAAAGGGGAAAGGATAGGACAACGAAGGGGAAGGACAGATCGCGCGCGGTCCGTGGCCCGTTTTGTAGGGTACTGCTCCGGCATTCACCTGGTGTTGATCGGAGAAACCACGGAAAACTACCGACCAGAGCAGCCGGCCGCTAGAATTCTCCTCCAGGCAGCGACTGAATTCGACCTAGCTGAGAAGCTAGTGTCGAAAATTCTGCCGCCGTGGGGGAGTGGGAACCTAGGACCTCCCGGTCAGAGGCGCTGCAGTGACATCAGTTGATGCACTGGTCTACCGCTCCCGGTCAGAGGGAGTGGGGTTGGCGACGTGGGCGGGGCGGTGGCGAGACGCGCCGTTCCGAGAAGTTTCCGTTTAGGAGGCTGAATATTCATTCGGCGCCACGCCGGAGCGCGTAGTCCCACGCACGAGTGCGTAGGAAAGTGCGCGCGGCGGGGATCCGCAGATGGCGACTTTCCCGGAATAGGGAGCACCCGGCCCGCGGCTGCGGACGCACCGCGTATCGTCAGCGACAGCCCGTTCGCTTCAGCGGCTGTATTTGGGGTTCACTCTTCCCTTGGGAATAATCAAAACACTTTCGATTGATTTTTTCGTGTTTCCGGGCACGTCAACTGCTTTGGTCTTTAGTCCCGTTAGTGTAGTGCATGTTTTTTCGCTGGTGATCTTATCCCGGATGGCGAGATCCGGCGCCGACCTTCCGTCGGCTAGTGGGGTTTTTCCCTACCCAGGACTCTTCCACCAGCGGGGCACCGCCCCAGCCGGGACAAGCTCTAAGCTCCCGACCGGTCTCCCGGAATATGTGGTAGTGTAGTGCATGTTAGTGTAAGTGTGTGTGTAAGAGGAGATGATAGGACAAGGAAGAGGAAGGACAGATCGCGGGCGGTCTGTGGCCCGTTTGTTAGGGTACTGCTCCGGCATTCGCCTGGTGTCAAAACACTTTCGAAATGGAGTCTTTACACAGTTTATAACTAACGGATTTGAGGACCCCAATGTATTAATCCACTTTAGCCAACAGCAAGCTTCCAGCTGTTCGCAAATGCTAATATCTCCATTTTGGGGAAAATGTGACCTATCTTGTTGTTGTGACTTGCTCATATTATACTGTGATAGTAACAAAGTGAGACATTCGACCGAACTTAAGATATTAACTGCTACGGATAACGACAGTGCTGGTGTGGCTTATCTTGGCACTGCTAAAAGACCTTCTGTTATACTTTTTCCTTGAGAAGAAATACTGCAATTTGAATTTTTCCTGTTGAATATGAATTTTTGTTCTGAGAAAATAGAATGTACAATAGTGTACATTGATATTATTCATTTCGCACGCTCACATCTCTTACGTGACTAGTCTCCTAGTCTTGATTCTCAAAGAGTGATAGAGTGGTAGAGTAGCGGTAGAGAAAAATAGAGTTAGAAAGCAAGAAAAATGGAATCAATGTTGTGGCTTTGTTCCTGGGGTTCAATGAAATACACCTACGTGATAGAATATTTCTAAGAACAAGAGAATTTCAAACATATCTAGTTAAGTAATTTAAAAACTTATTTACATTTAAGTGTGAAGCGTTGTTGTCTAGAGAGAAAATAAGCAAAACTGCTTACCATTTCCTTGCGAGTCGAAGAACCGACTACTTTTTTAAGTTTCTAACTACTCGAGAAGTTTAAATTTTATATCTAAGACACAAAAGTGTTGAGTTTTCTTATACACATTCATAATAAAGAGAATAATCTCGATGTAGCATTTTTAAACTGTATTAGTCATTCTTGTTTTTTTTAATATCGCTTTTCTTTTCACTCTTGACACGTGACTGCAACAACCCGCACGTGATTCTCTTGACCTTGTCGCCGCGCGCAAAATATCTCTCGTCAGAGCAAACATCAAGAGCACTTACGAAACAAATAACGCGCTAGTTAGTATATAGACAACGCTAACGCACGTTGCACTCAATTTAGATTCTGAATATTGACTCCAATTTTGACGGCCACAATTGTTTTGACGGGATAGTAATTCTTATGGTCTCCTGCTTCAAAATTTCGTTTGCTTGTATCAGTTTCCGACGAAATCATGTTAATTTCACATTCGACGGCTTTGTAATCAAGTATGCTATATAAGGCTAGCTGACATATGCAGAGTGAGAAGGTGAAGTGAAATGTCAAGGGGTACTAGTGAACGCAAGTGTCTGACGGTTTATATTTACGTGCATTAAAAATGTTCTTTCTCCAATAAGCTCATGATTTTTGGAGACAGGAGAACACTTTCAGAAAATAGTGTATTTGTTTGGAACACATATTGTTCCAAACAGATTGAGACATAAATATCCGTTTGGATGGTGGCATATCTAGCAAGTATATGGCTAATGAGTGAATATCTGCATCTCGGGAATAATAAATAATTGCCCTGAAATTCCAACCGACTCTGCGTTTCGATCTTAGGAAATTCTCTCCGATTCGAAGTCCACCGTGATCATACTGACGATTGTCCTTATTCCTTTCCCGTGTGACGATACGGGTGGTCAGCACGGAATCCTGCATTCATTAGAAGTCAGTTCTAGATAACCTGAGCCACAATGAGAGCGCAATGTCTATAAAACTATAGAAGGCATTTAACAAACCTGAGCATTTGTTAATCAAATAAATTAACCCGCTTTGATATCATTCCGAATTTAGAAACTGTTCATCTCTGAATGCGTCATACCTTACCTAGTATTACAAGGTACCATGCAGTGACAGAAGAGATGTCTGTCACGGACAGTACAATAGGGACGGTACCTATTGGAACGCTTAGAAAAAGTTGTGGCAAAAGTTAGGGGCAAATGATGTTATATCACATTATATGAGGATGTTATATTACATCCTCATTCATGTATTATAAAAAATTAAATCAGTACTTTGGTTTCTAAGTTTCGACAATGAGAAACAGGGAACATGGTGTAGTGCTAATGACTCAGCAGTCACATTCATTGCCGCTGATGCCTTTCAAAGAAAGACGTTTCCTCTTCTGCTGTTCACCTTGGGTTCCTTCCTCGTCTGATAACCAGTCTTAGAAGATTGATCTTCTGGTGAGATGTTGTTCACATTGAAATGACACCATGAACACATGAATATTGTGAATGAATGATCACAAGAATATTTATTAATATTTTATTTGAATTATGTGTTGATTACGATGGTATGAACATCATCATCATCATCATTATCATAATCAATTCTGATGACTGTGAATCACAATCGTTGAGACGGTTTGTTTATCGAATTTATGTGACACTCTTGTTTCCCTCTTTATGATTTCCTGACCAAGTGTTAACATCCCTTTCCTAATGTCCGTTGAACTCATCAATCATTTTACGAAACACCTTTTTCTCAGACGTTGTAGGTCTATCTTAACTTTTCATTCTTTTATTTATTCATATATGTATTATGTACTATACATTATATTATTTATTTATTTATTTATTTATTTATTTATTTATTTATTTATTTATTTATTTATTTATTTATTTATTTATTTATTTATTTATTTATTTATTTATTTATTTATTTATTTATTTATTTATTTATTTATTTATGTACTATTTATTTATTTATTTATTTATTTATTTATTTATTTATTTATTTATTTATTTATTTATTTATTTATTTATTTATTTATTTATTTATTTATTTATTTATTTATTTATTTATTTATTTATTTATTTATTTTTAACCCGTTACTCCGATTCTCCTCCTGTCGCGCGCCCAAAAGGCACCGGGCGTCGCGACGCTCTATCGAAAGTGAGAGCGCCGCGGGCGGGCGGCGACGCGGACGCCAGCCGTCGCCCCCGCCCCCGCCCCCGCCTGCTCCGCTGCACCGCCGACAGCACGCGTCGGCACGTGACTGCCATAATCGCCACCCTGGCAACGTCGCGTCGCACGTGATCGCGACAGAAGGCAGTGCGGCAACGTCGCGTTGCTACCGCGGTGGGCGGCAGCGCTATGCAATGGTGAGCGGCGGGGACGTGGTTCGACGGAGTTGTGTGGAGACACTTCGAGGGGACTGCTCAAACAGGGCAAAACGGAGAAATCGTGATGACGTTCAGCTTGATGTGTGAAGAGAATGATTACTCTCTTTTGCGATTATGGTAACAACGGTCAGTATGTCCCCAGTGATGCCTTGATGCAAACGCAATGATGGTTTACGGATGGTGTCATCTACGGTTATCTGGGACATCTAATGTATCTTGTTCGAGTTTATCACAAACCATGATGAGCGTAATTGCTTTCTTGGAGGACTGGAAAGTAAAGCTGGCCATGTTCTATGATTGCTAAAGTTCAAAGATTTAAAGCCTGATCTGAATGAAGATTACTCAACTTTTCGATTTGCTGCCTTGCTGAAATATTGACAATTAAACCACAGACCAGACAGTCGTTGACCCAAAGACTAAAACAACTGACTTGACAGGGCCAACCCGGGCTAAGCCCAAAGATTCAAGGCACAAGGCGCATCCGAAAAGGGTCTCCGAAAAGGGCTCTCCGAAAAGGCTGTCCCGAAAGGGCTCACCTGACAACGGCCCACCGAAAGGGCTCTCCGAAAGGGCTTCCCGAAAAGGTCACCCGAAAGGGCTATCCCAACAACGGCTCACCCGACAACGGCTCATCCCGAAAAGGGTTCACCCGACAACGGCTCACCCGACAACGGCTCCCCCCGACAACGGCTCACCCGAAAAGGGCTCACCCGAAAACGGCTCACCCGACAACGGCTCACCCGACAACGGCTCACCCGACAACGGCTCACCCGACAACGGCTCACCCGACGGCAGCACGGCTCACCCGACAACGGCTCACTCGACAACGGCTCACCCGACAACGGCTCACTCGACAACGGCTCACCCGACAACGGCTCACCCCGAAAAGGTTCACCCGACAAGGGCTCACCCGACAACGGCTCACCCGACAACGGCTCACTCGACAACGGCTCACCCGACAACGGCTCACCCGTCGTCCGACGCCGCGCCGCGACGGTCCAACCGGCAGCCCGTCCGCGGCGGAGGCGCGCGGTGCGTGGGCGTGGGTGATGTCAGCGCCGCGCGTGCGCCGGCAGCCGCCGCCGCCGCGTTATCTCAGCGCCAGATAAGCGCTACCAGGTTCAGGCGCTGATAAGGACGCGCATCTGATGGCGCCCGCCAGGCTCCGCCCCGCACCCGACACGACGCCTCCCAGGGGACACCCAGCCCCCCTTCGGATGGCGTCGAACCAGCAGAGCGTTGTCGAAATCAAACTACCTGCTTAGCCTTGTGCTTCTCCTTGTAGCAGCCTCCTATATTTGGCCAATGGATAACTGTGTTACGAGCCAGAACTCGTTTCTTTAAATTGTTATGTGAGAGATTTCATTTTCATTATAATCTGCATTCTCAATGTCCTTAATAAAAATTCCTGCAATTTGAATTAACATAAATTCAAGTAAATTAAATAATAAAAAAATTCCAAAAAAATATTTTAATTAAAAATGGAATGTTTCCCACAAATTCCACATAAAATGTGTATTATATTTTAAAATGTAGAGACGTGCAAGCCGGTCAATTACAGAACATTCAAGGAAATTAATGTACGAAAACTAATAATAGATGCTAGAGACACACACGTCGTGAATGGAAGGCGGCCAGGGTTTTGAAATTGCACTTTTTTCCTTACCATGTATTTCTAAAAAAACGCATGTTCACAAGATTACAAAATCACGTAGAAAGTAACCGAAAGGTGGAACAGGCGACTACGAATCTGCTCGAACGCTTTCCGCAAGGAAATGCAAATTCGGCCGAGGATGCGCGCGCAATCCCGGGTTTGTTTCGCGAGCGAAGTGCGTGAACCAGCCCGGCTTCCTGCCTTGCGGCCTAGGCCCGCGCCACGAAAACTCCCGCCGTCGGAATTTACGCACGCTTCCTGCAATAAATCGCGAGCGTCCCGCGGCGTGACGATACTGGCCCGCGCCGAAACCAGTAGTTCACCGGCAATAATGGCATGTTCCGCGCGGCCGGCTTGTAACGTTGCACAGCGCTGGCTTTTATCGGGCGGCACGCGAGCCAAAGCGGGCCCTGGGCGCGCGCCGGGCGCCGCCGGGCTGGCAGGGGGAGGGGGCGCACACAGACTGCATCTCGCGTTCGCCTTTTCCCAGCCCGGTTTACCTACCTCCCCCCTAAAAGGTTTAGCCCGATTGCATCTCGCAGTCAACTTATCCTAAACCGGTTTGCTTATTCTCTCCAAAAAGATATGGCCCGTCTGCATCCCGCCGTCAACTTATCCTAAGCCGGTTTACGTATCTCCCCCAAAAAGGCATAGCCCAACTGCATCCCGATGTCGCATTTTCCTAAGCCGTTTACCTACCAGCCCCAAAAGCCTGACTGCATCCCGCATTCGCCTTTTCTAAGCCATTTACCTACCCCCCTCAAAAGGCATAGACCGACTGCATCCCGGACTTTTCCTAAACCGGATTACTTATCTCCCCCAAAAAGGCATAGTCCGGCTGCATCCCGTTCCGTTTTTCTCCTCAGTGAGGATTGATTTATCCATTCCCCTTGTTCTGCTTAGTATTATATTGGTGGTTGTTCCACTACAATCTGTTTTCAAGAAACATTCTTTTAGAGCACTGACAACATTGAAAACCACACTTTCATCAAACGTAGTGTATAAAAACACTACGATAGAAATCATGACACGGTAGATGAGAGACATAGCATTAGTAAAGAAAGTACTGGCCTCCATATTTCTTTTCTCACATGACAAACACTTCGATGTGTATACTTGGATCTAAATGAATCAAATTCGCAAGAATATGATGAAGCTCTGATTTCTAATTGAGATTTCATTCAAGCATTTATTTTCTATAGCAGCAAATGGGAGTAGTACACAAGATATTCAGAGTAGAATATCAAAAGGGAAAGTAGCCATAAGGCAATTGCATCTTTTAATACGGAATCAAAACTTGAGCAAAAATGTTAAGAAGATTATATAGACTATTGTATATGGGTCTGAAGTTTGGGAAATATGAAGTAAGGTAATTAGAAGAAAAGCAGAAGTGAGTTTCAACATTATTGATACCATTGAAATTAAAAGGCTCAAATGGTATGGTCACTTAAACAGAATGGGTGAAGAACGATGGCCTCTAAAGCAGTGGAATTGGAAACCCACATCGCACAGAAGACGAGGAAGGCCTAGAAGTACATGAAAGGAAGGAGTGGAGAAAGCGACGGCTAGAAAAGGATTGCAGTGACAGACACAAATGGAACTGGGATGCGAGAGACGCCTAATGTGTAAAATACTCGTACTACTACTTCACTATTTTCCACACTTTTCGAATATCTCGCCGGCCCATATCAAGGCTTCAAACGGAAGAGGGGTTGCCGCTGTCCCACCCCCGCAGCCGGTCCTCCTGAGCGGAGAGGTCGACGCAGGAGGCGGGGGCCGTCGCGGAGCTGGTAACGGCATGGCCTAATGAGCGCTTGGCGCCAAGGAATGCGCTCGCGCGCGCTATTTATTCAGCATTATTTAACGAGAAGGCGACCAGTGGAGGAGGAGGCAGGAAGCGCCGAGCCGCCCCTCGCGGCGAGAGCGTATCGCTACGCAATCTGTCTACATTTAATTAAATTAATCGAGGCGCATCTACGGAGCCGCGCGGAAGCACACGTGCCCGGGGCTGCCGCTGGAAGAAATGCGTCTTCCTTGACGGGGGCCAGCTCGCCCTGGAGCGCCCAGCCTCGAGGTGTCCTTGCCGTGTCGTTGCCCCACGCCCTGCCTGCCTGGGCTCGGCCTCCTTCGCCGCCCTTCCGTGCCGCACCACACCCATGCCATGTGTAATGTCCTAGCGTTTTGCTCATCGCACCGCACGAGGCGTGTGGCCGGCGTGGAGAAGGTGTTGGTCCAGGCGCCGGGCTGGCGGGGCAAGCGGAGCTCTATCGTCTTGGACCGGGAGCGGTGGCTCAGTGCATCAACTGATGTCACTGCAGCGCCTCTGACCGGGAGGTCCTAGGTTACACTCCCCACGGCGGCAGGAATTTCAACATAGCTCTTCAGCTTGGTCGATTCTGTCGCTGTCTGGAGGAGAATTCTAGCGGCCGGCTGCTCTGATCGGTAGTTTTCCGTGGTTTCTCTGATCAACACCAGGCGAATGCCGGAGCAGTACCCTACCAAACGGGCCACAGACCGCGCGCGATCTGTCCTTCCTCTTCCTTGTCCTATCCTCTCCCCTTACACACACACACACACTTACACTAACATGCACTACACTACCACATATTCCGGGAGACCGGTCGGGAGCTTAGAGCTTCTCCCGGCTGGGGCGGTGCCCGCTGGTGGGAGAGTCCTGGTTCACTACCCGACGGTAGGTCGCGCCGGATCCGCCATCGAGGGAAGATCACGCCATCTCCCGAGAAAAACATGCATACACTAACGGGAATGACGAAAGCAGTTGACGCGCCCAGAAACACGAATCAATCAATCTATCGCCTTGGGAGGGTGTAGACTGCCGAGGGGTGTAGACTGCCGAGGGGTGTAGACTGCCGTGTTTTTGGAACACGGGTGTCAGCTAGCGCAGACGGGGATGATATGTGATGACAGTATCCGACTGCAGCTGGCCGGTGAGCTGCTTTGCGCCCGGGCCCAAATTCGGAATGAGATAAGGTGGGTCGGGGTCGGTGCGTGGGAAGTCTCACGTGATACCTCGCGAAAGAGGCTAGTGGAGGAGAGGGCGGCAACGTGCAGTGCCAGACGAATCTCGGTGCGGAGGCACTTTCCCGGGATAGAGTCGTCGCAAGCACGGCTTGCGAGGTGTGGCTTTTCGCCACGGGACGAGAGGCCGCGGTGGTGCTAAGATTGAGCTCTCTGGGGTACGGTAAGTCAGACTGGGGCGGCTTGCCTCAGGGATTTGCAATGCTGTGACTGCAGCGGTAGTTTCATAGAAGTGAAACTTTGATAAATGTAAATATTATACATCTGTACATAAAAACTCCGTGTCTATGTTCACTCACATCACGATGTCACACATGTCACACTATGACGAGGTGCTCCTATTCGGCCCTTTAGGTCCTATCTCCTGGCTTCGGTACTGTGCATATGAGATGGGTGGTAGCCTTGGACGACATAATTGGGGAGACAGTACACCACTACCCTCTCCTCCGACACAAAGTTTGTAACATGTTTTCTATTATCTTGTAGCTTATGGCTTAACAAAATAACTTTTTGATATGGTAGTATAGAGCGGATGTGAATAATTGTGCTTCTGTGGAAAATAGTGCGTGTTCATGGAATCCGAATCCAAAACCCAAAAACTTTTTGTTTTCTTCTTTTTCTTCCTTGCTTTCCTTTGTGTTGCATTGCGCAAAGAAGTAAACTATTATGGACATCAGTACCATTATATTATACATATTTAATACCGTAACTTACAATTTAGGAAAGGATATTCGCTTCACTATTGTAATATTTATTGCCTTGTGTTTTTCATTTTAGGACTGGCGTTGGCGGTTCATTTGTGCAGATCCTGCTCTCCAGATTACAAGGTAAAGAAATATTTGATTTGTTTCCTCAAATATACCAACTGATGTTCCAAAATTTTCATTGAATTATTTCTAGCTAGCATCAAGATCAATTCAACCTCCTGCATTAGATTCACTAAGAGAAGACAAGTAAGCGATTTTCTTATGAAGCTTGAGGTAAAAGTGAAGCACGTTCTTAATCTATGAAATACTGCTCTCTCATTTCTCTTCTATAATAGATAATTGGTTTTCCGAAATGAACCTAATAATTTCAAGGCACCAACAAGAGAAGTTTTTATCCAACCAATTTAACCTCGTGTACCACTCACAGAGAAGTAAACGACTCTAAGCTGGATGCGAAAGAGAAAATGATATTTGGTCTGAATACGAAATCCGAATTGGACATTTTCTGCTAGGGGTAGTTTAGTAAAATTTTTAAATCACTTAAGAAAGGAATTACGAAACCAGTATTTCTTGTTGTTTCTTTTCACCTTGAATGTGATATACAACTTATGTATGGCTTGCGACTGCTCCTAGATGCAGCCTCTCTCAGTTACTTTGAAAGTAGACTCGAAGCCCAATGCAACTGGGACAGTAAACATTCTCCTATTAACAATCTAAGTTTTCTGATCCAGTTTTCTTGATATTTATTCCTTGATTTCGACAATTCAAGGCTGGTATCAGATGAAGTGTGGCTGAAGTTGTAGTAAGGCTGGTATCATATATTTGGTATCTAGAAATAGATTTTTGTAATCGTGTCCCTGGCAGGGCGAAATTATTACTTTTCCAACAGGGGATGTCCAACTGCCCATTGGGGGAGGGGACCCCGGCATCACCCCAACACTTCTTCTTCTGTCGCATTCGCTTCAGCACAGAACCTTTCGTCTCACCTCGCGCCGTTCGTGAGAGGCGGTCGTAGGAGTGTTTTTTTAAAATATTTATTCATTCGACGGATATTTTGGGCTATTTCGACTCCACACGCAACCCCCGCCCAGCCATCTTCTCTTATGGCAGGTTCCCGAACTTTTCGTCGCTCTTCACTAGTACATGTACTACTATTTCAGAGATGGTATCGTCTCCCCCCGGATTTGGGGGCAACACTTAATGCCATCTCCCATATTTCTTTTGTTTTTACCAGTATATACAAATGCCGAAATTTCCCGCAGGATATCTTTGGCTCTAATTGCAAGTTATGGGGGACGAAGATAACTGAAAGAAAAGCGTTAAAGTGTTGGCTCGAGGAGGCTGTGATCCACCCGGCGGAGCCTAGAAGTTAGAGTCGAAAATCCTCACAATCCGGAACTTATAACCTAGGATCTGGATGTAAGAGGCGTTGCAACGACAATAATTGTAGCACTGAGCCATCTCACCCTGGGCGCTGTCTCGTGTTGAGATCTTCCGTCGCTATTGCCTCAACGGCGACACGAGAATATATATATATTTTTTTAAGTGTCAACCCTTAATTAAAAAGAACTCTGCAATGTCATAATAAATTAAAATATATAACAACAAAAATACAGTTAAGATTTTAAAGTGAAATTGGTATTAAAATATTCAGAAATACTCATTTTAACTGTGACGTCATTTTAACTGTGGCGTTATTTTAACTGTGGGTCATTTTAACTGTGACGTCATTTTAACTGTGGCGTCATTTTAACAGTAACGTCATTTTGACTGTGGCGTCATTTTAATTTACATCGGTATCAAAGTTTTCAAGAAAGTAGGAGTTTGAAAATGCTTAATTTTGACCAATATTTCTGTTGCGTTCACATCCATGCGCCTTAACAATGTCGGACGGCGTGGTATTCGCGGCGCATCGCGCGGGGCTGTGGGCGGTGGGCGGTGGGCAGTGAGCGGTAGGGCGGGCTCCGCGGGCGGCGCGGCGCAAAAAGCGGCTCCCAGCCCCAGCGCCAATAAAGCGCGCGCGGGGATGAAAATTCATCACGCGCCGCCACATTTCGCGCGCATGTGCGCATTCTCGCCGCCGCCGCCGCCGCCGCCGCCGCCGCCGCGCGCAAAACCTCTCGCTGGCGCTCCACCTCCGCAGCCACCGGGCAGGAGCGAAGTAAGCCGCTGCGCCGCGGCGCGCCGTCTGGAGGAGTGAGTTAATCAATGCCTTATTTTACGTGGCGAGAATCGGGATTAGACCCGCTCTTCCGTTTGACCACGCAAATTTCGCTTCGCTCCTCATCATCTAGAGGAGAAAAGGGATGACTGCGACGAAACAGACGATTTGAATTTAGCTCAGAGGCTTCTTTTAGGCTTGAGGATCTTTTACGTGCAGTAAATCTACTACATAGGTCAGCCGGCTTTACTTCCCCTCCGAAGGAAGGCCTACGAAGGTATTTGTTAATATGTCTTCAGTTCTTTTTACGTTTTACTAGGTAATTGATGTTTATATCCGTTCTAACTTTAAAGAATCTTCCAAAAACGATATTTCTCGCATGGGGTGTGAAAAAGCTCTGTTGATTATCTACGTAACTGTTTAAGTTCTTATTCAATTCACTTGTTTGTTCATTTGCTTCACTTTACCGTTGTTGACTACGAGCTGCCTATCGAGTTAAAATGTGTTATTATGAATACTGTCTAGAAATATTGGAGAAGCCTGTTATTTCCAGTGTAACATTTCTAAACTAATACATAATATTTGTGCATTTCAGATTTGTAAATTGAGGCGATCTCCTAACAAAGGGCCTATCGGCAAAAAGGTAGTTTTGAGAAAATTGCAATTGAAAGTTTGCACCACTTTAAGTAATATCATTGTCAAGTTAAGCTCAAATTGAAATAAGTGCTGTTACTCGTATAATGAACACCTTCACAAAGTATGTATGAAGTCGTTCTTGCAACACGTACACACACTTCAGCATATTACAATGTAATTTATAATAGTACTAAAGTGCCCTTTTTCCAACGAACACAAATTGTTCTGAACAAAGGTGAAAAATAATAGTACGATGTGAAGGAAAATGAATGAATTCAGAGAAAACAAACCCGAGAGTGCAAAACACATTTACCAGGAATTCATTTGTATTTCCTCCATAACACTTTCAAGCCAATTCCTGTCTGCGGATAATGTGAAGACAAGAAGATCTGTAACATCTTTCTATTTTGCTGGTTTAATGCCATTACTCTCTGGTGCCTAATTTAGTATTACAAGACATATAAAACAGTATAAAAACTTACAGTACAGTAACTTGCCGAATAGACCGCGATACACTTACAATGCCAAAAGCTGTTTGTGGATATGATGTTTCAAACAAACGTATAACTTCGCGCAGTGTTGCCCCATCAAAACGAAAATTTGAGAGATCGTAGATTACAATACAGCAGTTCATTGCAATAGATCTCCGGAAAAGAGGCCCATGAACCTCCAGGCCCTTTTTCAGGAGATTGCCTCAATTACGTCTAAATGTAAGTTAGAATTAAATGATTTAAAACATTTATAAAATAAAATCATAGAACTTTTAAAAAATATTCATATTGCGTTCTTTGAATGTTTCTCACAGCTATGAAGTCACACTCAATGATTGGAAAAAATACTTAATCACGAGGCTAAGTGAACAATACGAGGATACATAATGAAGTTAATGAAGTCTACGATTGATGAATCGTCGAATTGAGGAGTAAAACGAACACTATTTCACTTACGTGCCTGAGTCTGAACGAATCGTAAAGCAGATTGCGGCTAGGTTTTTTTTCCAATTCTCTTCATTTTATGGGAATCTTAATTTGAATCTTTCAAATGTAGAAATTACCGTTTTATTCACAAATTGGAAATAATTGAACGGAAATGGAGTGAAAATTGCCTCTTGCCAGTACATTAACGCCTGAGCTAGAGCACAGAAGGAATTCCTTTCAAATAACCTATAAACAAAGTGATGTAAATTACCTGCACCATAAACATTTCACACATAAATCAAGTAATTGAAGACTCATAAGTACAGGATACTCAGCTTGTAAGTCTACTGCAGTGTATGATAGTACTTTGGGAGCGATAAATGTTCCAAGAGGTGATGAATTCACCGCATTTCCAGGAGAGTTCTTTAACCCGTCAGGTATAATTGTGTCCAACGGACATTTAGGTACTTCGATTGATTTAGTACTCAATACCGTTAAGGTCTCCTGGGTGAACTGTGTGTTCCCTGAACTATTTTTCTGCACAACAATCACAGAGCTTAAAGAAATGTTGTTTTCTTCAACCTCGAATTTGCGTCATCACCGTTCTGGACTTCGAATAAATAGTATATTCGAGTACTTCATTCCTATCACCAGTTATAAGGTGTATTCAGCAAAACAAAATCTTTTGAACTCACAAAAGGTTTGTAAATGGCTACCGCAAATATTTCATTGCTAAATACGAGGACAATTTGTGCGTAAATTGCTATTCGCGTTTTAACATTGCCTACGCTTTGAGCTGGACAGTGCACAGAAACGAAGATCTTCGTCAAAATAACCATGCAGGAGCCGCTGTCTCGGGAATCTCAAGATAAGCGGAATGTGCGTGGAGCTGAGTGGCTGCGGGAGAAGAGGTGACAGCCGAAATAGCGTCGCGAAACCCCTTCTTCCGGCCCGAATTAGCCGTCGAGGAGGAGGATGGGGGCGGGGCCGCGGCAGGGCGGGGCGGGGCGGGAGAGGGAAACAGCCGCGTTCCTTCCACGTTACCTGCACACGCCGCTGGCGACGCTCCAACGCTTGCGGGCACGCGCCCGCCGCCCGCTCCCCGTCACCGTCCCCGTCCTGTGTCCCCGTCCTCCATCCCCCGTCCCCGTCCCCGTCCCCTCCTTGTCCCCGTCTCCATCCCCCGTCCCGACCCCTCGCCCGCCTGTTCGTCCCTTCTGTCTCCCGCCTCTTTCCCGTCCTCTGTCTCCTGTTCTCTATCTCCCGTCCTCGTGTCCCGTCCTCTTTCCACGACCGCTATCCCCCGCCCCCTGACACTCCTTCTGTCTCCCGACTTTTTATCTCCCCTCTTTTGGCTGTTCTGTCTGCTTCCCATTTTATCAGTCTCCTGTCCACTGTGCCTCTTTCACTGCCCTCCCCAACCTTTTGTCCCTTTCCCCCATCCACTCTCCAATTCAGTTCCACGTCGCTCGCCCCTACTTGTTCGTCTCCGTTTCTCCCCCTGAAGTTTGTTTTACTCAGTCCAATTTGAAAACGCCACTTCAAAATACTCTTTAAAACGACATGTGTGGGGGTGTCGGAGGATTCTTTGTCGTGTACTTCTTCGTTGCAAAATCCAGCTGTCTCGCAAAGCAAATTCCCCGCTCCTAACCCTCTTTCTTCATCCTCCTCCGCCTCAAACGTCACCGCGGGAGGAGAGACTGGCAGAGCCCGATCCGCGAGCGCCTGAGGAAGGGCCCGATGCCCATTCCTCCGCGTCGGGCGCAAGCGGGGCACGAGGGGCAGCGCTGTTTCGCAAAGGCCGCGCGAAGCGACGCGCGTCGCGACGCCCAGACGGCCAGCCACACGACGCTGTCGGCGCCGCCGCCGCCGATTGAAATACGACGTGGCCCGCGCGGCCCGCCAGCGCTCGGGACGTCTCAATACGAAGGACGTTGCGAAAATTAATAAAACGATTTATCCCCGCCCCTTCGGCTGCAATTCCCTCAACGTGATAATTTGTTAAGCGTCTGCTGGTCCCGCCGCCGCCGAGGCGGGCGTTATGAGAAACCAGCAAAAAGAAATAAAAAAAACAACTCTTCTCTCTGGGCCCGTCTGCGGTTAATACCCCGGGTTGGCTGTGCGGTGAAGCGATCGAGGATAGAGTGGTGCGGGCGAAGGCGATCCCTCAGGGGTTAACTGCGACGGCGTTTTGAGGTCAGACGCGTGGGGGGACCGGGCAAGTAGCGGCGATAACCCCGCGCCGTGCGGCACTGCGAGGAATTGAAACTGCCAATCGAAGGGAGGCTTCGGGTAGCGCTCGTCCTGGCTTTCTACTCGTCTATTGGTCTACTCGTCTCATGCTGGAGAAAATGTTTCCTAAGATCTTGAATAAATTCCCGCCTCGCCAGGGTAACTGGAGAGGGGAAAAACAAAACAAAACTCGTCTATTGGAAGAACTCAGCATGTTGAATCAAGTCCCATTAACGTTCGTGCCGGTCGCTAGTCAAACACTCAACCATTATTACATCTATGGATGAACAACATCTGCTTGTAAACGTAAACAGAGCATTTAAATAATTATTTGTAAATAGATAAAAGATAAGTATTGAATAGTTGCTCTAGAAAAACAATATTTACTAATAATTTTAGTCTCTCGCATGATTTTTCATTTTCTTAGGTTGTATTTTTTTAATACACCTTAGATTCACTTCGTTGCCTTATTTTTCTTTCGTTCTGGGTTGAATATTAGTCCACGTTGTTTACATTGAAAGTGAATTATCCTCAAATAGAGTGAGGTATAAAATTTTAAGTTAGGGTGGTTTTCTTTCGTACCCAAAGAGAAATAATGCTGACAATATCGTAATTTCTACAACATAACTCCTAGGTCGAGACCAGTACTTCCCATTGCGATGAATTTTGCGGCAGTTTTTTTATCAATTACTTCTCAGAATGCCCGGTAAGGTATGTTACATTTAATATCATCTGATTCAAAAACGTACTAAATCAAAAATGTACTACGTATTAAATGAAAGAGAAACGGTATGTCTTGAAAGTTTTGACATAAGAGCTTGTACAAATTTAAACTTCTTTTATTCAAAAATAGGCCCCTAAAGTCCAATTTTTCTTTACCATCTTGAAAAACAGATTTTTCTTTCATTTAAAGTATTTTTTTGGGGTACTTCACCGTGCTCGATCTAACAAACATCACCTTAATTGCGCGGTCGGTGCGGGCATAAAGTGACGCGAGGAGCGGCTGTCAGTTTGGAAGTTACGCGCTCATTCTCGTTTTGCACAATTGTGTGAAATTTTGATAATTTTAAATAATGGCTGCGAGAAAGCGTTAATGACTTTTATTGAACCATTTTGTACTGCAGTATTTTGGTTTCTTTGTTGCATTGACAGTTTAACTAAACATTTGAGCATCGTCTCACATTTAGCATTAGCGGTAAAAAATTGGCGGATTAAAAATTGGATTTTGTGCATGCCCTACACGTAACCGCTTTTCTAGTGGCTGGCTAAAAATATTTTAATGGATTTTATCTTAGACTTCATATCCCGCATTGCCAATTACTCAAGAAAGACGGATTTTCTCCTCTCTTTTCTTATTTGAATGGAATATTTAGCAATAATTAACTGTTTACTGCTTTACTGTACTATTACGTACTACTACTTCAATGTACTATTTTGTATAATTTTATTTTAGAAAAATTTGTATTTGAGATGAATTTATTTGGGCAGAGCTAGTCGCCATTGTAAAGAAATGAAGGTGAGATTCAATGGAACAGGTGTATGAAATCACTAATACCTATTCATAGAAAACCCAGAAACGATGTTAGGACCTCATTGGATGTATATCTCAGCCACAATGTCATGGAGAGCTAATGATAGTATTTATAGATAGTCAATTAGTGAGTTAAGGAAACTGTCGCATTCAACATTTTCTTTAAAATCATTGTAGTTTACGGATTATAAAATGGACATGAAAGCCAACTTGTATACCTACAAAACGCAAAATAAACATTCTTTTCTGAAAATTTAATTTCAGTTCGAACTCTATATGTGTCGAATATTTTTTAGCGTGTCGAAAACATGCGCACGACTTGGTGTTTGTCAAAGTTTTAAGAAAATGTGGTAAAATTATCTCAATTAAAATCTTTCTTTTACCACAAAATTTCAAAACTCTTCTGATTTCTAGTTAAGAAATACAACATTAAATACAAACACATCAATTCGATCAATCTAATATTAATAAACTATGCTAGGAAGAGAAGTCTTTCGGCATGTAACGGCATGTAACACTTGTGAACTAGAGATGTGTAAACCATTAAGAAGATAACGAATAATAGGTTATTTTTGTCAAAGCGTAACTTGTCTAGAATGCAGAGATTCATACCTGTTGATGTACACCTATTAATGCACATATGTTGATCGACGATATAATTTATTAAGTATTCATCATAGTTTATAAGTAATATTGACAGTAATTATTTATTCAATAATAAATACAATACATTTATGAATGAAGCATCACTTTTCAAAATATAAATAAATTTGAGTTAGGGTGAAATGACTATTCGTATTAGAGAGCATTTTTGTGTGCTAGCTAGAACGTTGCATCAATTTCTGGCCGACGTGCTCAAACAGTGTTCATCGGGTTTGGAAGCAGTGCACCTGGTGTGAAGTTTTGCTGGTCCGACACGGCTCGAGTGCCGTTGCCTGACCGCGGAGTCAAAAAGAGGAACAAAACACTCAAGTCCTAGCATCAACCGCCGTAGCGTCACCTTTTTTCTTCTGAATCAAACTTAGTATGTATTACTTGCCTTATGTTTGTACAAGCCAGTAAAAAACAAAACTTGACACCTTGATGTTAAGGGTAATGTACGATGAGCAAAAGCTCCGAAGCGAATCGTTTGAACTTACAACCCACGTCGCGTCTTAATCGTGTTTTTCAACCACAACTTGTTTGGATTCAGTTCTTAAAGGAAAACCGACACATACGTTTATATAATAGACAGCTTGAAGTCTTTAAAATACCCTTTTAACAATAGATTTTGCAGAAAAAATTGTTTATCAGAATCTTATGAATAATATTTCCATTGATGGAATGATACTTTTCGTATCTACTTCTCGAATAACATTTGTAATGCAATAAGTCTTGTTAGTTTATATTCAAATATTACTTATTTTTCATACCGAAACCATGTACATTACAATCATTACATGTAGAAACGATAAAAATTGCAAATAGTATAATTGCAGGATGTAAATTGACAGAAATTTGGAGGCAAATGAGCGCCGTTATTATTCTCCTCCCTCTTGCAACATATTCCTGCCCTCTTAAACAAAAAATGCAAGATGCCGTGCGTAATTTTCGTAAATTTTCCCCCTCCCGCGGCATAATTTTCTCGACTGCACGCCACGTGCTTATCAATACCGCGCTCGAAATGTTACAGCGGTTACGTCAAGTAATTTAGCGAACAAAATGGGCTGAACTAGCGCATCAAGGGGCGCAGTAGAGCAGACACGGCATTATCCGGAGGCAGGGCTCGCGGAGCTGCCCCGAGGACGCACGGGCCGTGGCGAAGCGACGATCGGCCGGCAGGCGGGGCAGCGGGCCAGAAGGTCGCCTACGAGGCATCTCGTCTTCGGAGATGACTTTCATGGGTTGACTCGTGTGACGACAGACATTTATTTTACGAGTTCAGATCTAATCTGAGAACTTCTGGACGAGCAAGAGAAGGAGCAGAATTTCAGGATTAGCAACAGATGTAGTGATATATATTTTGTAATTTGGTGCAGAGGGGCTTCTAATTAATTAATAACAGAAAACTATATCATATATATAAAATAAAATTAAACTATTAAGGAATAAAGAATATGTTTTTTTAATGAATTCAAGACAAGAGTTCTTTGTATGTTTTGTAATAAATTTAAAAAGAATGAAAAATGTACAACACCGATTTTTCTTCATTATAGTCAGTGTTAAAATAGTAGTGATTCTTTTCAATACAGAACGAAATCATAAAATGCAGACACACACATACACAAACTCACACACACACACATTTACACGTGCACGCACTCTCATGCAAAGTTCAACTTTCTTGTAGCAACTATTTGTTTTGAAATGTTCATTTATCTCCCTTTTATCATGCCTTTTTTTATTTTGAAAGACATAGTCTACATTACACACACATACACAGAAAGACAAAATATAAAACTGAGATCAAAAAATAATTTTGTCGGGTACTTTTCTTCGCTAAAATGAATCGTAATCTCAGGAGAGACGAATTTGTTTTATGTCATTTTCTTGTATGGATCCCGTAAAAGCGAGCTCCCGAGTGCTTTTGGAATCCCCTGTCGCAGCTGCCTGAGAAGAGCGCCGGGCTGGCGCCGCCTGCACGCGAGACCTCGTTCGAATCCCTTCGCCGCCGCGTGCTCGCGTGACACGCACTTCGCACGCGGGGTGGCGCGTGAGGGCACCTGCTGCTTATGACTGTCGGAGCACTGCGCGGCAGACGACGCTCACAACGGCGCCTCACGCTCACGCTCACGCTCACGCTCGCGCGACGAGACGGGACGGGACGAGACGAGACGGGACACGCCGGTCACGAACCACAGGGGCACCCAATCGATGGAAACTGGCGGGCAAGTGCAGAAACATCTCCAAGAGGTGTAGTCCTTAAAAAAGATTTCGTATCTACACTTGGATTTTTATATAGTGGCCGATGACATAAGGTCATTGTTAAATCACCTGCCTTATAAAATGAATCTTTTTAACAGTGGTAAGCACATTTCTGAAGCCACGAGCCAAGTTGAGAAGGACGTTCGAAGTGTACTTCGCTGTCCGAGAGACGCCGCGTCCTAGGCACACGTGCCAACGTTTCGTTTTTCCGACCGCTTAACCTCTCGTGATTTGTCCCATGAGTTTCGAGCTTAACATACCCGGAAGGTTCTGCTATTTCGTACACCACTGGAACGTGATCCAGTGCACCCTAGCGGGGACCGCCCTAGTCGGAATATCACAAAGCTTCTGACTGCGCTCCTTACACATGCGGTACTCTAGGGCATGTGTCAGTGAATGTAAGGGGTGAAGATAGGACAAGGAAGAGGAAGGAATGATCGCGCGCGGTCTGTGGCCCGTGTCCCGTGTAGTAGGCATTCGCCTGGTGTTGATCGGAGAAACCACGTAAAACTATCGATCAGTGCAGCCGGTCGCTAGAATTCTCCTCCAGACAGCCTCAATTCGATCTAGCTCTACAGCTCATGTCGAAAATCCACCATCGACGAAAGTAGATCTCCTGGTCAGAGACGCTACACTGAACGGTTGTTGCATGTGAACCATCACAACCTGTTAAAAAATATTTCTTCCTCTCACCAGAGCAGCTTTTCAGAGGTTATTAATACAGAGTACTTATCACAATGGTAATTCACTACACTGTAAAAATTTTGCCCTGTATTAGCCTCTTTTCATTAAGTTTTTTTATGTTCAAAGATATATTAGTCCTAATATTAGGGCCGAATACATATTATAAGGATTATTTTTAAAAACCGATTTTATTCACAAATAACACTTATTCTCGAATGAACTGACAATTCGTTTAAGAAAGATCACCCACTCCCTTAAATCTTCTTCATTCTTCCTCCTCTTCACCGCTTCAGATTATGTTCTTACGTGGCGGTGCTCGCCTGTGCTTTGGAGAACGATGACAATCCTTTCGCAGAAAATTTGGAGTCCTATACGCTACGCGAGAAGGTGCATCAGAAATATAAATAACCCATTGAAGTGTACAATTACGAACGATCTCCAAAGTGCGCAGGGCATACGTCATTTTTTTACGCTCCTTGTCCAAAAATGTATTGTGCGCGTGCTCCGTTGCCAATAAACAACGAAACAGCGAGAGCGAGTCACTTAAGCAAACTCTCATTTCGCGTCCGTGAGCAGCGTTTGTGAAGCAAGGACATTTGTCAGAGAACGTTTACTTCAAGCAATCACCTATTTTAAAGGTAGCTGTCTTCCTGAAAAATAAAAATGAAGAATTTTGTATCTATTTTGTTTTTCCTTGTATATTTGATTTCTTTATGCTTTTAGAGATAAAATAACTTTTAAAGGTTTTTCTCTATTTGTTTATAGGTAAATCGCCAAACGCAGATTTTTACTCCAGATGTCATAACTACTACAAATTGACATATGTTGATAGGTTTAACTCTTCTTTTAAATTAATCACAATTGTATATTCTAGTGAATGAACTAAACGGCAAAGGTACTGTGAAAACTAAAGAGTCCGGATTTGATTATTTGAGAAAAATCATTGTTTATAAATCTATTCTGGACATTTCAGTTAATATTATTGAAACTTTTAGTGAAATATTAACTATTATAGTTCATTAACTAGAGCAAATCATGGGTTACATACTTGAAAATAAATTTAATTATTATATATTTATATATTATAATTATATTATGTATTTATATATTATAGTTTATGATTTATGACATTTGATAGGCATGAATGTGCTGAAAATTCCCTATCTGAAATTCACTCAGTAAGGACTTGACAGATGGCATTCGCTTCGAAAAAAATTATAGCTCAAAAACTAAGAAACGTAGCAAAACTGTTTGTAGCATTTATTAGAGAATAAAACATAGTATACGACCCAATAAAAAAGGAAAGCATGAAATTTCACGATATTCATCATTTTGAGATAGACAGCTACCTTAAAGGAGTCTCTTACTCTTTAAGTTTGTTGATTACGAACCCGGGCCTTTATCTTCATTTAATTGCTCTTAGTATATCAGAATTTTCAGTCATTATCACACTCAACTACAATCACAATGCCACTTTAACTTTGACACTCTGATTCAGCATCAACGGTAGTCACTGCGCTTAATGCAGGGTTTCTTGAAGACGAAGTATTTTCTCTTATTTTGATTCTACCATTGCAACATTGATCATAGTTATTTTGATGATCATTCATTTATCATTTGCCCCGGATAGGTCAATGGATCCACCATTTTCAATTTTCAACTTTTCATTTTACATTTAAATTTTGCTTCTCGTAATATTTATGGACACTCCACTAAATGACACTCAAACTGTTTCCTCTTTCCTTCCATTCTGAATCCTGTTGAATTTCTCACGGCGTGAGGGACAATGGCATCGTAGCGATGGTTTCAAGACGCGTCGCGCACTTGCACAAGTTGATAATGTGGCGATCGTCCAAATAGTTGAAAGAACAGTGTGCGGTAGCGGTGTTAATAAATAACGATAATTCTTCAAATTCACAAAACTCGGGAGTGATTATGATGTGAAATTTTCTTGAAAGTCGATCACTGGTAAGATTCTCACGTGCCAGAGAGTAATTCCACGTGCATTAGTCAAAACCTCCAACATGATATATGAAAAGGAAATTCAGATTTTTCTTTTTACTTTCTTACTATGGAGTAGAGAGAAATTTATGTAATGCTGGCGAATTTTCTGCAGAAAAACACTTATTACAGAGCCCTGGTCCCAAAAAAGTGGATAAACCCAGTTGTTAAAAAATTCTACCATCCTACTCAGTTTACAAAAAATCCTCTAACACGTGGTACAGCCAGAATCGATGTTTCATGGGTCATTGATACCGAAAAGTCGATTGACGGCAAAACGTCTTTCTGAACAACACTAGCGCTTAAACAGATCAGCCGATTTTCTCCAAAATTGATATTCCCAAATCGATCTGGCTGATGTCGCAGCCTCTTGAATTTGAAACCGATATTTTAATTTTGGGGGTACTTTACATGAAGCCCCTGTAACATTTTCCAAATTAAAAAAAAGGATCCATCGATTTTGATTAAATTTTGTTGTTGGATAATATGAAGAACGTTTAAGAGATTGGTACAGATTTCACGCTCGTTGAAAACCCTGATTTTTCGCAAATTGCAAAAGTTCAATTTTTTTAGCGTCTTACTACAACTAAAATATTAAAGATAGATTTTCCCTACATGAAATCTGTTTCTTAATAATAGATTTTGAAATAAGGTCATGTAACATTTTTCGAAATTTTGAGTACTTATGTCGTAATTTGGCGTGAAAATACGGAAGAGAAAGTATGTGCTGTTGTAGCACCACTAGTTAGGACTTGTGGTAGTAGTTCCATGTAGAATTCACAATGCACCACGCTTTCGTATCTCTATTTTTGGATACCGCGGCTTATTTTATTTACTCATTCTGTAGACATGAAATGATTAATTTATTTAATGAAATGAAATGATGACTTTAAAATAGTAATAAATAACTAATTGAAACGTTTTGTAAATGAATTACTGATAGTAAGTCATGAAGAGCTAGCGGACGGAAGTTCATGAAGATAAAATGTTATCATTAGGAAGAAATTAGTCATGTTACGAGAAATATGCTCCGGACTTACGAGCATAATATGATTCCATAAAAGATATAGTGCAATCGAGACACAAATTAATTGCAATTTTATTGAATTTTAAACAGAAATATTAATTTTTCTATTTTCAAATCAGACTTTGAGCTTTATCTACGAAGCAGATGCAACTTGCATTTCACACTACTGATAAAGCAATCAAAATTGAATTGGTTTCGGGGAAGATTTGCTTGTTTGAATATTAAGAAAGAAGCGCATCTAAAAACGATGTTGGTCAACCCAGGAGAAAATCATGTTCTGACATTTCCATTACTGCATCATAAATCATCGTAAATCACAAAGAACGGAGTCACGTATTTATTTTGAAATTTTCCTTCTTGTCTATTAGAACGCTCAGCCGCTTAAAATATTTCCAATAATGATGTTGATTTATGAACGTAAATATGCGACTAATGGATAAATTTTCTTTGTAACATAGCAATACATTTTATGCTTCATACGAATCATGTGTGCCATCAGAAATTAAAGGAACATTTAACAACGAAATCGTTCCATCTATTAAGAAAACATTTCTAATCTTCAGCCAACAGGTGATGATGTGACAATGAATGATTCACGTTCGGGAAAATAAATCGGGCGGCGGATGTTTTCGGCCAGGGAACGTACACGGGAAGGCGGCTTTCCACCTGCGGGGAACATTTCCAACTTCCATGACGCCGCGACGGCCACCTCGGCAGCAGAGCGCGACGCCCGGGGCGGTGGCGGCGGCGGGAGCGGAGCCAGAAGCACCCAGGCAGCCGCAGCCTCCCCGCCTCCACCGCCGCCGCATGAGCAAAGTCGGTATAAACCGTCGACTGCACGCGCTGGCAGTTCTTCGGCACTTGCTGATATTACTTTGGAAGGCATACCCCGCACCGCCTTGCGCTGCCCTCTGTGAGCCTTCATGATTCGATCCCTCCAAGTGGCACGAATTGGCTCATATGTTCAACGTCATTCAGTTTGGGGTGTCTTACAGGAAAAGCGTCGACAGACTGCTCTAATCGGGGTGATTTCCGTCATCTCTTCGAGGCCAGTGACGGTGGGGTACAATGACTCAATGAGCCAGGGACTGCGCGCAATTTCTTTTTACTTTCCCATTTTGTAGGCGTTCCCCAATTCGGACTGGAACGCCCCTCGCGGTAGCAAGTCCCTTAGATTTCCCCTCATAATCGCCATATGGCGGAGGGTGATAGGCCAACATCGCGTAGTAAATTTAATAAGGTTGATTAATGAGGATGTTGTTAATAATATTACTATTATTAATATCGGTCATACAGATGAATGCTGGTATAGTTCGAAAAGGTCACAATGTCCACTTATCATCATCCTATCCGCTTATAATTCAAGGCTTAACAACATCGTCTTAGCAAAAGATGCAGCCGAAAAGCTGATCCTCATAATGACACACGTTTACCTCTGTCCGGGGTAGAATATGACTGGGCCTCGGAAGAGCCCTGTAGCGTGGCCATAAATAGGCGTTACGCAATTATTATTATTGTTAATAATAATAATAATAATAATAATAATATAATAATAATAATAGTAATAGGGTGGAACTGAACGGATAAATGCAGGAAACGGAGTATAGCTATCGACTGCAAACGTAGTCAGGCGCATCTTAAATATTGTAATACGGTTTAGCCTTCGTCTGTAAGGCCGCGCTTTACCTGACACCTAGAGTTATCAAACGAAAATGTAATAGTAGTACCCTCCCTACCCTGGTCTATCTCCAGAGGGTTGATATCAACTCAGCTCGGCGAAATGCATCCGAGAGGTTCGCCCGCCCGCCTTCTCACCCTCTCGCCCCCTCGCCCTCTCGCCCTCTCGCCCTCTCACCCTCTCGCCCTCTCGCCCTCTCGCCCTCTCGCCCTCGCCCTCGCCCTCTCGCCCTCTCGCCCTCTCGCCCTCTCGCCCTCTCGCCCTCGCCCTCGCCCTCTCACCCTCTCGCCCTCCTCGCTCGTCTACACAACCACTTGCTCGCCTACCCGCTCACTCGCGCGCTCGCAGGAATTATTTTTCAGTAAATAGAGCACGCACGTCTTTACATTACACCTGAGGGAATTCGCCTTGTTGTAGAATTGCGCCCTGTTGTAGCGCGCTTGGGGGAGGGCGCGGCGCGGTGCGGCGGGGCACCCGGACGCGAGGGCGCCGCGTGGCCGTCGCCGGCGTCGCCCGCGCACGCGAGCGCGGCCTCCCGTTGCCGCCGTGGGAAGGTGCGGCGCGGGTTTCGCACGCGGTTCCGTGCGTGCTCCGCCGCCCCGCTCCCGCCCCCGCACGCGTGTTTGAGCGACTTCCTTGCGACCCCGCCGCGTCCAACGGTTCGGCTCGCGCTGACGGAAGACGCGCGCGCGGCGGGCTGGGTGGGTGGGTGGGCAGGTGGGAGGGAAGCGGAGGTCGGGTGGGTAGGGGGCAAGGGGGGTAAGTGGGCGGGTGGGTGGGCGAGCGGGTGAATAACAAGGTAGGCGGGCAAGTGGTTGTGTGGGCGGGCGAGCGGACGGGAAGGTGGGTGGGCGGACAAGCGGGCGGGCAAGCGGGAGGGAGTGTGGGCGTTCGAGCGGGTGGGGTGGGTGGGTGGGCGGGCGAACACTCGGGTGCATGTTGCGTTCGGGAACCATCCGACCCTGTGCCCCACGCTCTCAATTTGGGGTGGAAAAAAACCGAAGTTAATTCCACCGTGCACTTCTGCGAGCGCATGGGACTCCTAAATTACTTCGCCTTGAGGAGGAAGCGGCGACAAAGAAGATACACCGTCATGTGAAATCTGTTCGTCATTTTTTAAATTTATTTTGTGCATTGTCCTTACAGTTTTAAGTAAGACATCAGATTTACATCGGAATCTGAATGTAAGTTCTTCGGGTACAAACCAATAATTTAAGCTGAGTGTTCTGTACTATAACTCAGTCGAATATGTGTGACCATTTTGTGGGAAGCTGATACTTATTTCGGTACTGGACATTATTATGTCGATTTGATTTGAATTATTTTGTCGAGGGACACGAAAAACTGTATGTGACGTAGAAGTACAATCTGCACCACGATCAATTCTAATGTTTCATAATATCCCAAGTAAGGGAAAAATACAGATCCCATATTAATGATCCGTAAAATTCGTAAACATTCTACTAAATACTTCCAATAAGAAAATCTATTCGTTTCGCTACAAACAACAAAAATCGCAAATTTGTGAATAGCTGTCTTGAGGCGCAAATAAAGGCAGCATTGCGATCACGCGAGGTCTCGTCCATCTGCAGGGGCTCTGCTTGGTGCGGCGCCGGGCCACCTACAGACTGTGGCAAAATCCGAAAGTTATTCAAAACGCTTTGTATGGGGTCCATGTACGTCGTTTTGAAACGTCGAAGGAACTATTTTTTGGTAAAAAGAGCACGATAGTCTTTACATTACACCTGAGAGAATTCACCTAGTTTTTGTTATAATGGAAGTGAATGGATGGGGAAGGTATCCCCTACCTAGAGAATGTATAGCACTACCCCAATGACATTGGAAATTTGAAAAAATGATTAATACCAGTGTACTAGCAATGATGTGCCATCACTGATCCCCAGGTAATAAATGTGTTCAACCGAATTTATAATGAGATTGTATTTGCATTTAAGAAGTTAAAGGATATGAGAGGTTCGTATAAGCGCTGTGTTTTTATTAAAATAAGTGTACTATAATTAACGCGAAGGGGTCCACAACCCGACGGATCCAGCTTTCTGCGCTCGCAAGAACCTCGTGGCCTTGCTAGGTTGCTTGCTTGCTTGCTTGCTTGGCTCTGAGCTACCTCTGCCGGCTTCAAACCTCGCGCTGGTTCCTTGCACCCTTCATTGATATATAATTTAATCTCGAGGTGAAAGTAGTTAGGGGGTGCTTCCAAACCCTTGCACTTCACCTTTTACACCTAATTCCAGAAATCTGCCTTGGAATAAGATAATAACTTATGTGAAAAGGCTATATTTCATTCCCACTGCAGCGCCTTTGTTTACACAACTGGTAGTGAAGGTACAATCTCTGGAACATTAACAAGTAGTGAATATGCATGGTTTCGAAAATGAACTGAATGGTCAGTGAAGTTAGTACCGTAACTAGAGATGGTGTGTCTTTATGTGAGAGATTTGATTTTATTTATATTGGTCCAAAACTGTATGTGATATATGAGCGGAGAAGTATAATGTGCAGAACTCTTCCCTTCCCTTTTACTATACATAGCTGAGTGACGAAGAAAGGGAGAATAGCAACATTTGAAATCTAGAAACCTTCTTTCCCGAGTTATTTGAATATATACATATATATATATATATATATATATATATATATATATATATATATATATATACGAAACTTATTTGCATCCGTATGCGAACAGATTGATTTCATTTTGTAGTGTTGCTAATAAACTAGCAGCCCACAACTTGCAAAAGGAGAGCTCAACAAAAAAGGCGCATAGTGCAGCTATATTTATGTCCAGAAGCAAAACAAGGGACCATCTCAGCATTTGTTCATAGAATCAGTTAGAATGGTTGAAAAATATGATCGAGGTGATGTATGAAAGACTAAGCAATAAATTCCAAAGAAATGTAATAGAACTGTGCTACTGTGAATGTTGATGGTGCTAACTGAAGAAATCGCATCTAATGCGAGAAGTGTGAAATAAGTACCTCGGAAAAATTCTAGGAATTATTTTCCTATGAAGTTTGTTTGCTTATGTTCGCAATGATTGTGAATGACATTAAATGAAGTGTAGCCGCTGTTCTTAGTTGCTGTTCTTTAATGTAAGCGGAAATTAAAGAGAAAGAAAATAAATTGCGTTGTTTGTGGAGATGTCTAAAATAAGATTGATCATTCTGAATTTGGGGTTAAGTGAAAAGGATATTCAGAATACTGCAGATTGGTTTTATCAAATTTTCGCTTTGAAACTCGCCCATTACGGGAACACAATTCTCTTGTGACGGTCATTGGAAATATGAAGTTAGAAACGACATTAACTGTCTGATATTGTAGGGAATGGGTCCTGAAATTTTTAACATTCGGCGGAAATGAATAGGTGAGTAACGATCATGAGAAATCAGTTGTAGAAATGATCATTCTTACAGACCACACTTTTAATATTTTTTGGAGGATTCTCAACATCGTAAGAAATAAATCTTTCTTCTGCAAGTTTATAGATTTCTTAATGTACCATCAGAAATGCTGGAAGTTTGGCTTGAAAAAGCCTGTGTTGATTATTTTCATTATTTTCTTCATTTATGCTTTTTTCCTTCACTTACGCTTTCAGAAACAACAAATATTTTCAGAGTGATTCAAACAAATCAGAAAGCAGTTTTATTAGCAATAAACTCTCAAATTTCAGACATCCTATTATATCACTATTGATTAAACAAATCATCTCTCTTCTGACAAGTGTTTTAAACGCGATAAAATCTATTATTCTATCTCAGATAGCCGAGGCGGTAAAGCACATCAAATTCCAAGTGATCCACAGTATTCCAAACGATGACATATTCGAATCCTACTCTGAGAAGCACTTTTACTTTGTATATGGCGTATAATGCTCTGCATTTTCCCCCCTTGATCGCAAGATGTCGCAAGAACGTTACATCTTATGTTTATAGCGACAAACACTAAAAGGGAAGAGTTAAAAGTAGCTAACGTGTGCAAGAAAATTATGTCCAACAGTCCCGTTAGCGATGTGACACCGAAATATTAGAACCATCGCGCGCGCAGCGCCTCAAGTGAAGTGGATGTTCGCCCGCGAGACGCCCAGATCGCTTGCAGGCCGATCCAGCGGCCGGGCAAAGCCACCGCGTTCTGGAGCCTCTCCTCCACCGAGAGCTCCAGCGGCCGCACCATTCCCATTACGGAGGCGACGGCACTCGAAATGATCGGAAGCAGAAGATACGCAACGCGCCTCTCCGCTCCCCCCGCCACGCTCGCCCCGCCCCGCCACGCTCCGCCACGCTCCGCCCCCCCCGCCCCGCTCCGCCCCGCCCCGCCCCGCCCCGCCCTGCCGCTCCGCCGCCCGCCCCCGCCCGCCCGCCCGCACCCACCGCCCGCCCGCCCGCTCCCGAGGCTTTCTCCGCATCCGGCGCCTTCGCCCAAATTGCATTTGCCTTTTTGATGAAGCCCCTGCACGGTACCCGCGACCACGCACCGCCCCCCCCTCCCCCCCCCCCTCCTCCTCCCTCCCCACCCCTCCCGCGCTCGATCTGCGCCGCCGTTGCCCAACGCCGGCGAATCATATTGCAATCCTCGCGAAGGCAGTCGGCCGCTCCCGCGCACCGCTTGCGCCAACCCCCGCCGCCGCCGCCGCCGCCTCTCGCACGCTCCACTTGGACGCGCCGCTGTCGTGCGGATAAGACGAAAACAAGCGCCCGCGGCAAAGAGGTCACGCGGCCCTCGCCACCGGCGAACAGCGCTCGCGGCCCGCTGCGCACGCCCTCGCCCCGCGGTCGGCCTTGCTACCACAACGGCATTTGCTACCATCAGGCTTCATGTCTGGCGGAACGCGACTGAGGTTCGGGACCTCCAGGATAATTATTAAATTATATTATAAATATATAACTATTTCTCTTCAATTAATAGTTAATTTGGGGAACACCCGGAGTCTCTCCAACCAGAAAGGAAGAAATTGTATGGAAACTGCACGAACCTTTCCATAGCTTTTGTCGCAGATGAATTCTTTTCTGGAGGTATATCTTTATTTTATTTGAATCGTATCACAAGTCCAACAGCAAACATTGCAAGTATTGTCAATATAATATTTGCCTTGTTTAAGAAACAAAATAGGAAAATTTGAACAAATTTTGTGGGTAAAGAAACAAGATATAAGCAAATTATTCGTATAATTTCAAACGTATGTTTTTCCTCAGCAATGTCAGTCACACCAGCAGTAACTCAGGTTTTAATCTTAAGGTATCGTTCTTCGAACTCTGCAATTAGTTGTTCGTCTGAAATGCATGGAGTTTTCACGAAGAACGGGGCAATCAGGTAATAAAGTTCGTACTACTTTGCCCTCAATGCAGACACAAAGCGGTGAGTGAAAGAAGCAGGGCGCATTTTGGAGTATCTAATCACGTTATATGGAAGATACAATCCGAAGATAAATTATTTTTCTCAACTATATCAGCACCGCGTTAGAATAATCTGCCGACTATTAGACAATGTGACATTTGAAATGATTCCCTTCTTATTCCATCTGTGTTCTATCCTCGTAGGCATCGAAGTCGGTAACTCTCGCGGCTTCGCACCTTCGCATGCAAAGGCTGCAGCCGGGGGTCTTCGGTTACATCCTCGCGGTGGCGGTTTTATCTGCTGCGAACGGCCGCGAGGTGCTTAATGGTGTCATAAATGCCCGACATAAAACAACGGAACCCTTGTAGAAAATGTTTCTAAGTGCCACCCTGCAAGCGGAGTGTGGGAGGGGGGGAGTCATTTGCAAAACTTAAGGCCGCTTTGATTGGTAGTCATGGGGGGCTCCGCAGGCTAAGAGATTAAGAAAATACGAACTTGGCATATTGAAGAAATATTCAGAATAGTTAACATATGGCCATTTAAAACTAGACGTTTTACATGTATATTTTGTCATAATATTTTAAAAAATGTGTACTGTCATGTTCTTTTTAATGTTAACAAACGTTTACCGTTTAATTTTGAAAGGGCGAATTTTATCGCAACCTCTATTTCTTCGAAGCATTACTTAAAAAACATACAAATAAAGAAGCACTAATGAACTTTGCCGATCCGGTGGCCGAGATCGCTAAGGCAGTAGTGTCGTAGTGATCTCGGACCGAAGAGTCGCAGGTTCGAGTCCCACCTCGGGCATTGTTGCATTTGTGTTCGTCCTTTCACCCCTTATCAATACCATATCGCTTCATCTTCACAGCTACCATAACGTTTATCCCCAACAAATGCCATTACAATTTACAAAGCAATAGTCAGACCATTAATGCTCTACGCATGTCCCATCTGGACCAATGCATTATTTCTAACATTAATAAACTTCAAATTGTACAAAATATATTCCTCAGATTAGCAACACATGCCCCATGGTTCATCTCAAACGCCCAACTTCATAAAGAACTGAATATATCACCGATCAAATTCCCTTTCCAATAATTTTTCCAACCTAAACAATAAACCGACCGTCCACTCAACCCCAAATGACCTCCTACAAAATTCATTTCTACATCTAGTTCTTAAGTATTTTCTCCACTATTTGTTCATAGTAGGGGCTCTTGTAGTTTCCTACACCTCTAGTAAGGTAATTTAGTTTCAAATTTTTAGTGTTAAGTTACAATGTAAGCCTGCAAATGCACAGGAGATAGTAATTTGGTACTGATCTGTGTAATTTCCAATCACTCAATAAATAAAACAAAACATAACGTTAACTCCAATAATGGTTGCTAATGACTTAGATGTTGATGCGACCTTAAATAAACAAAAAAAACCTAATGAACTTTTTCTTGTCGTGAAGGACCGTTAATACTTTTCAAAGGTGCATTTTTTTCTGAAAAGAGCCCTGCAGTAGTGAACTTCGATCAGTAAAGACATTCATAGAATTTTTCGCACTCGACTCAACAGTGGCCTGTCGTTATTCGTACAGTAATTTTGTCAATTCACAATAGACCGTGTTACGACCTGTGTATCAAAAAATATATTTCCCCCCTGACACTCAACATTATACTTTCTGATTTGACTGGCCATAAGCAAATACTTTTGAACGTCATTCAAAAAAGAATTCTGCGACACACTGTTGCCCAATAAAAAAGTGTTTCTCAGCAAAAAACGTAAGAAACATGTACTCATCTCATTATCAAAGCTGATGTGTTCTCTTACTCCCGCAGTGAATCATTAAAAGCATATAACAGTTTGAAATGTAAGTAAAAAATGTATTGAGTAATCAATGCGATTCTTAAGTTTGAATGAATATGAACTTTGTATTTCTTAAGTTTCGTTACTGCACAGTAAGTTTTCCACCATTCTGTTGTTCCGTTAAATCCAGAATCTTTTGATACATTAAATCAGTAATCAAGCTGTCGAGTATCACTGGAGAGAAAATCAATATCCTTTGCTTACAATATTGAAGTATATTTTATTGAGTTGATATAACATTGCATATTCATATTCAAAATTAAGGAAAAATAAAATTTTCAGCTTACAATAAGTTATGTTATTCACTTTTAATAATTTTTTATTAATGCAAGAAATATTGTCACATGATTTCACCGCCTTTAGAATATATGTATCGCATTTTTAAACTGTCATTTCTAAAACATAAAGTTAGCAACCTATTTCAGGATCTAAACTTCTGTTTTGGGAGAGGGGATTCTAAAATCTTGCGCCAAACAAGTTGGAAGTACTTGCTTTAAAAAGATAGACCTAACCGATGCATTTCGTGAAAGCGTCATCTGTAGCGGAAATACAGTCACGTAAATAAGAGACTAAATATGAAACTAAGAGACTGAAGCAGATATTGAACATCCAAGTCACCGTGTTCTGTATTAAGCCACCAATTTTATTATTTTATTTCTACCTTAATCATGTATAATCAGTTAATTTTCACAGCTATTGAAGTTCCAGGAACACCAGATGTGAAGATTAAATCTTAGGGAATTAACAGCTTTTATATTTCCAAAATAGGATTGCCGCCTTTACTCTTCAAATCAATCCGGTTTAGAAAATTCTGTCGACTAAATGGTCTTTCGAAG
Organism: Teleogryllus oceanicus; assembly: GCA_964035755.1. Taxonomy (NCBI): domain Eukaryota; kingdom Metazoa; phylum Arthropoda; class Insecta; order Orthoptera; family Gryllidae; genus Teleogryllus; species Teleogryllus oceanicus. Next base: position 99,554,756 of record CAXIVR010000007.1, read on the forward strand.
CTGTAAGTGCCCATTGCACAGCAACACTAAATATCAAAGGATTGCGTGTCTTGGTATCTCACACTGCAGTTGGTGTAGCCTATATCGGATTTACAAAACTCTGACTGAACGTAAACTAGACCAATTTCTTACTCCAAGGAGAAATATCTTAATGAATCATCATCAGTTTTTCTAGTGGCAAAACGAGCAAAAACTAGTACGTGTATGTGTAAAAGCGCATTGAGCCACTACGTTATTCTGGCCATATATTTTAATGTTTCATTCATTGAATTACAAATGTTAGTTTTTTTCCTACCGTGAAAAATTCTCATGCGTTCTGCTGAATTGTAGCCTGACAAATGCAAGAATTATAGTACGAAATATAAAACAACCAATGCTAAAGTAATGATTTTATCATTGTGATACCGTATTTCCGAGTTTCAAGAAATTTCTACAAAATTACGCAACAGCCTTTCCTTACTAAAGAGAAGATTTCTTTCAAACCGGTAATTATAGTTCAGCGTCTGCTTTCAGATAGTGAAATCAACCTATGCATCTTAAGTGCTCACGCAATCGTGCGACCTCGTGGAACGCCACTAGTTCTCCTGGCCGTTATTGCAAGCTTTCTGCGAATAGCTTGTGCGTATAACGTTGGTAGGCAATTACACCCTAGAAATAGACAGGTGACAACTTGAGTGAATCAGTTGTCGAGAAACGAGCTTATATGGCCCAGAGATTAATAACATTCAGCTATGCTTACTCTACTAGGAGCATAGTACCTTGTAAGTATCGCAATGGTGGATGGAGAAGTTATACTTTCATAGAAATTAACTCGTAAATCGTGGGGAACATATGCGCTGCTTGTTAACTCCATTGTTATCAAATGATCTTGTTTGGAGAAAAATCGAATCAGGTGCTCAAGTGTGCGTACACAGCATTTGCTAATTCTTGTCGATATGGAACAGGTCGGTTTCTTAGAAATTACTTTCTCTACAAGAAATGGGTTTCACGTGCAGTTTCTATTCAAAAAATTTATTCTAACAACTACTAAACATGGATATTAAAAATTCATTTTCACTTCTATGTCGCTCCGCTCATCAACTGTTTATCGTCTTTGTTATAATGACCGTCGTTTATTTTGCTTTCGTCGTTTGAGGACAACGATAGAATGACTCCTAGCAACTTCCAAAATTTAATCTACAAAAAGTATATTTTAGGATTATTATTATTATTATTATTATTATTATTATTATTATTATTATTATTATTATTATACGGACGGACAGACAGACTGGCGGACAGACAGACTGGCGGACAGACATACTGATGAACAGGCAGATTGACGTACTGACACACAGACGTTTTGCCGTCAATCGATTTTGCGGCATCAAGGATCCCCAAAACACAGATTCCGCCTACGCCACGTGTTAGAGGACTTTTCTCTAAATTTAGCAACTGTATTTATCCAATTGTTCGTTATCAGGCACCTATGATAAGAGTTTTCCTGCCGTAAATTCGGCGATTTTTCGCGCATCATTACGTAACTTTCTGTCTACTGCGTAAGTGGTAGCGAGAAAGAAAAAGGAGCGTGCGCGCGGGGCGGCGTGTGCGCATGCGCGCGGGCCGCGCGCCAAGCCCTACGGCCACGCGCCCGCGGCGCCTGGGGGCCCCAACCGCTGGCGCAGCTGCGACCCACGGCGAATCGAAGCCCAGCGACGCACTTCGGCCACCGAGCCCTCGCGTACACACAAGACGATACGCTGGGCCTTGTTCTTTGTTGGACGCCTTGGTGAGACATACACCATTCCCAATGAGGGGTTTCCTTCTCTACATCCAGTCAACTTTAGGAGTGAAGTAAATAGAACTTAACGTGCTTAGGAAGGCATAGAACTGTTACTGTTCCAAAGCAGCGGGGGTAAACCCACAGGCATTCCTTGAGCCAGGTCGCGCAAGCCGGAGAAGAAGGCCTTTGGAGCGCACCGCCTTGGTGCAACCGGGAATTATGAGTTTAACGGGAGAATTGCGTTTATGTTGTAAACAGCAGTCAGCCCTGCTAAACGTTTATCAATATTTCACATAATGAATGCATCGAACAACATTACAACAATGCAATATTGTGTGTAATGTTGCGCAATGAAAATTGCTATTGTACATAATGGTCCTGTTGATTTCATGGCCTTCCGATTAACACACAAAAAAACAAGATGACTGAATGAGTAACGGAGTTGTTTCAGTGAATGCGGGGTCCCAGATGTTTCCCTGACGAATACTATAAGGGATACGTCCGGAAACGTTTGTAGCAACATGGGTCCGTAAATATGTAGTTGCAGAGTTCGAGCGTTACTTGGTGCACTCCGAGACGGCACGAGCGGCAACGCATAATTACAGTATTATTTGAAATGTAGAAACTTTAATGCAATCTGGATTTTCCAACACTGTTGGACTATTACATAGAATACGTGTGTACTTACACCTGGAACCCTGCTCGCGACTCACGAATCAGATGAAATATTCAAAGGGAGTTCATCTTTCGTGATTACTGGTACTTGCTTGTCTTCGTATTGAGTCCCGAGCACGATAAAATGCTTGGCGTTGCACTAAGAACTGATAAGCTGCCAAAGGTGCAACTTGGAAATTTTTCAACAACAGCAGACAAATATCTAACAGATTTGAAGAATATATAAAGCTAAAATACATACAACTCAATGCAACTGTGTCCCCTATTCAATACAATAACCTTCTCTTTTCTTCACGTCGCCTTGATGTTGAGCTGTGATGTGTCATATATTATATTTTTACTGAGGGTTTTCTAACCAAAGCCAATACTGTCCTCTACTACGTCGAAGTAGTTTGTCTCTTTCAAAATAGACTAGGTCTTCCTGGTTAGTATTTGCGCTAATCACACTTTGGTACCAAGTATGACACATTCTTTTCAACTCCTGTGAAACATTTAAGAAAAAAATCTTGACGAAAACTGATGTATAAAACAATTCAAAGAAAAGTCACGAAAGTCAACTAAGAAAAAAGTGGGGTTGGATGATTTAGAGTTGGTATAAGCTACAACAAAGACGTTAAAATTTCTTTGATATAAAATTATTTTGGATATTAGATTTTCTATTTTCGATATCAGAAACATAAATATTCCTTAAAAATTTGTTTTAATAATATTGTTGCTGAAAATTGGTTCTAATGACCAACGTGTTAGTTTTTCTTCGGCACAACACAAACAGCGCACAGTACAATGCAAATCCTGGTGTTCACACGTGGAGATTATGGTGTAGAAAAAGAGATGAATACTTTTTCAAGGTTCCTCCGGATTCTTCGATATTCATTTCCAGCTTTCGTCGATTATCATTATCATTTGTTCTAACAATTTCTGATGTCTCAAAAATATTCAGGAAGGAGAAAGAAAATTAATATATAAATAAGGGCCCTTTCAATGAAAACAGGTATTATATGGATCATGAGTGTGTATGTTTTTTATGTCTAATGGATAATTTTGAATAAGTTCAAGAACGAACTTTTGGAAATTTGAGGGAGAACTTGTAGGTTGCAACATAAAACTTAAATAAGTGTAATAATTGGTCGATTCAACGAATACTTAAAAATTCAAGAGATTATAAACATGTTCGTTATTTTCAATGCATGACTCTCATCTTGTAAATGTACTTTTTTATTCATGCTCATTCTTGTGAGTGTGCGAGACAAAATTCAATTCAACATGAGTTGCCAGAAATCATTCAAATAATATTTCAAGAACGTTGACTAATGAACTAATATGTCAACTGATAAAAGTTTAAATAATATTTCAACTGAATCATGGTTGAAAATCTTGGAATTTGAAAACTAAATAACTATTCAAAACAGATTTTCTTCTTATCATTAAAAAATTATTTGTCTTTGGAATTATTTTTAACTATTTCAAACTTTTTGGAAACTTTCACGATAAATCAACATGAAATGGAATTGCAAGACAATATTTTGAAGAAAAATTTCCTGATAAACAGTTTTCCGCATTGATCGATATATCGATTAATGTAGAGTTCGATTTTTATCTCTAGGATTGTCCAGTAATTTGCGTGGGTGATTTTAGAATGATAAAGGTTTGCACCTGCCTCTATGCTAGCTCCACATCAGAAACGTTTGTCTGTTTTCTTCAGACGCCATAGTCAAGCAACATAATATTCAGCTGACATCGCGTCTCAAACACGATTCCATTGCTTAGGTTCTCAGAAGAATTCTGCATATTGATGCTGCTCGTGCATATTAAATGCACCGTTTGTCAACATCAGATCCATTGTTAGATTGAAGTGCAATACAGAATGTGCTGTTCACGCGAATTATTTTTTACCTTCTCATATTTAAGAAAATGGTTTGCAGTATCTGCAAAAAGGCGCACTATACCATTCAGACTTGTCGCGGAAAATATTATTCTCATATAAACTCCTTCGATTCTGACTTCAGGGCAGCTTTTTCACTAAGGACCTCAATTATTTGGACTAATAATCTATGAAAAATGTTTGCATTTACGCAGTAAAAATATGTGGATTAAAATATGCCCTCTAAAGTATAATAATCCAATCACAATACTTTATCTCACATTTTTACCACCGTACATTAATCTGCACATTGTCACTGAACCGTTTAAATCAATTTTGAAAATGTTATTACAGTGTTAGTTTCCACAATGAAATATCTGCCTCAAACACATTAAACAAATATTATTAGAACCGTGTTAAAAATTCTGAGAATCCCTTATTAACCGCCTTCATATCAGGAAAAGGTAAGTTCCTCTCGTATTTGCATCGTTTTTCATTTAATTTTAGAAAAGCCCTTCAGTGACTAATTGAGTCTAGTCACGTGTGTTAGTTCATCAGCGTCAATTAGTTCCTCGCTACGTAGTGGAGAGAAAGCTGTGTAATGCTGCGGGGAAAAACGGCAAATGTTTGGCCAAGAAACTCTTTAATACAGGGTTTGGGGAACGAAAAAGTATAAATACAGTTGCTAAAGTTAGAAAAAAATCCTCTAACACGTGGTGTATCCAGAATCTATGTTCTGTGGGTCCTTGATCCTAAAACTGGAATGAAGGTAAAAAACGTCTGTCTGTCTGACTGATTTGTCTGTCCGTTTGTGAACAACGTTCGCGGCTAAGCCGTTCAGCCAATTTTCTCAAAACCGATATTCCCCAATCGATCTGGCTGGTGTAGCGACCCCTTGAATTTGAAACCGATATTGTAACTTTGGGGGTATTTACACGATGTTCCTGGAATATTTTCAAAATATAAAAGAAATGGCTCCATCGTTTTTGATTAAATATTTTCTGTTGGATAGTGTGAAAGACGTTTAAGAAAAAGGTGCAAGTCTCATGTTCGTTGAAAACCCTGTCTTTTCGAAAATTGCAAAGTTCAAACTTTTTTCGGCGTCTTCCTCCAACTACAATTATGAAGGCAGAGATTTTTCCCTTAATGAAATATGATTTTTAGAGATACATTTTGAAACAAGGACATGTACAATTTTTCAAAAATTAGAGTAATTTTCGTGTAATTTTGCGTGAAAGTACGTGCTGTTTTAGCACAACCAATTTTAAAGATGAATTCGATGGTACGTAAAACTCTAAAAAGAACAAGATTTTCCTTCTAAATATCATGCATAATTCAGATACAGGAAATTGAAATTTGCAATTATAAACCACATATACAGTATCACACATTATAAAATTTATTAAATTGATTAAATATACATGGTAAATAAATCTGAGAAACGATAACCGTTTTCAATAAAAATAAAAATAAATAGCAATTTATAGAAATAGGATTCACATTAAGAAAAAAGAGGGTGTTTCATGCGTGGGCATAGGTGCTAGCTGCAGAAGGGAAATCGTTTTGCAAAGAGACCAATATTTATCACATTCTTAAGCTTTAACCTTAAGATTATACTTTCTACCATATCAATATTTTTATTATTGCATTCTCTATTTATTTCAAATATTTTAAGCAAAAGGGACCTGTGTCATTGCTGTATAGACATAATTCCCGTTATATTTGCAATTACTGAGCTGTTTTTTAATAATCTCCAAGCGAAGTTCAATAAATAATGAAATCGCGATTGGACGTGATAATTGACTCCGCGACTATCTATGGGAAGAAAAAATTCGGATAGTCCAGAGGTCACGTCAAGATAAAGTATGTCATAAATAATTTTTGGGCAAAGTAAAGTAGGTCCTACACTTTAAATATACAACTTACAAAACCCAGCGTAAATGGACATATTAACGCGTAGAGCGACAACTAAAACGGATAGATACAACGACCAATTTCACATTATTCTATGAGCGTATCCCAAAAGTATCAAATTCAGGGAGATCCGTCATTCTTTAAATCGGTGACGGGAACGCGTAGCGCACATATCTGCTCGCAACAACAGCAAAATTTAATTAATTTACTTCTGTGTTCCGTTTTACAAACAGTATTTTTTTACTGGCGACTCGGGCCGGATTTATAATCATAAATAATCTGTAAAATCTGTGTGCATATATATATATAGAAAAATCATTGAAAAAATACACTTTAATATCCCGTTGAAGTATTTTATTTACCTATCACAACACTGTCATAAGTTTTACGCATGGCACAGTTCATATTATTCATCCGATACTTTAAGATAACTATGAAATATTGAAGAGATGGTAGTATTAAATTTTGTCCCCGCACGCACGCGCGCACAGACCCCCCCACCCACACACACCACAAACAACCCCACACACACACACCACATACACTCACACACACGCCGCACACACACACACCACACACACACCACACACACCACCACACACACACACCACCACACACACACCACACACACACCCACGCACAACACACCACACACACACCACACACACACACACACCACACACACCACACACACCACACACACCACACACACACACACACCACACACACCACACAAACGATTACGTCCCGTCGGGGGGCACGCGCACGGTTGTTCCATCACAAGCACTAAGGATGGCGTCTCCGTGGTCGACGGTGCGTTCCCGACAACTTCATGGCTAAGGAGCGGGGCGCCCGGCCGTCGTATGCCAGGCCTGGCGGAGGCGCAGGCTCAGAACTCACGTGGTACTGTCTTCTCTGGCGATGTGACTGTAGTAGCATGCGGCGCTACCCACAATTGCCTCGGCGACTAATGCGTTCACTCAATTTCTTTAGCTTGTCACCGGAAGAGGCAGCGTCAGTACCCTCATACCATTCGCCAAAGGCCCCTACCACAACAAGTAGTGTTCAACGGCCTGATAGCGCTGACCAAGGCGTTCAGCCTGTATGTGAGGATATCTTTGTATTCTTCTTCCATACCGAAGCGAGTCTTCCTGCGCGAACCAACGCGACTGCTGCATGACGACGACCGCGGTGTGGCTTTCGCTACCACCAGGTCAAGCTCATCCCCCTCTGTGCGATCTGGGTCTCGTACAGCACACTCCGTCCAGCATCCACGGCACGTCGCGAACGTGTTGTTGTACGCGATTATGGCGCCGTATCCATGTAGTGTTAGTTTCGAGTCAGGGATGTTTGCTACTAAATGCATTTAACGCTGCATTAGAACCACTTTTAAACACAATGGAGAGAACCCCACCTTCATACTGCAAAAAGGGAAGTTTCGTCCTTTTTTGCAACCTGTTTCGCTCACGCTTGAAAGGGGAAACCCCCTATGTAGCTCGTGGGGGGGTTCAAATCACGTGTTTCACTAGCGTTACTGATTTTTAAGATGGACTAGGCGGCACGTAAGACTTGATACGATCGTGATTTTTCAGTGAAATATCAAACATAATTCAGATAAGAAATTGATATTTACTCAATGAGTACAAGGAAGACATCCAAAATTAAATTAAATATATTTAAATAAATGTAGTGAATATGAGTACTGATAAATGTTTTCTAAGCAAAATTGGTAGAATACTAGGTAGGTTCCATAAGTTTCTGGCCTCACCTATTTTTGATAGAAAAAAAACAATTACCTAACTTTTCAACTTGACCATACTTTACTCCAACCCACTTTTCTCATCTGTATATTAACATTTCTAGGTCTAAATACTCCAAATATTGTTCTCAAAATGGTCAAAAGCTGCTTATTTTACCTCACACTCGACTGAAAATTCTCTTCCCCGAAGGTTTTTCTTCGGTTCTGATCAGTAGTAGACGTCGCTGAGTGCCCATTCTGGAGTGTATTGTGAATGGTCCAACTCCTTGAAGCTTGAAGCCATAGTCTTTCACAACACTATTTGCAATTAGAGTAGTAAGACCAGATGCGTTGGCATGAAGACGCTAAAACCATGAGCTTTCATGCACCGCATCTAACACGAGTACTTCTTTCCACAAAACTGAGTAAGATCGGCTGCAAACCTATAGCATCACAACTAAAGTTACGGATATAACTGCTTCGAAGGTTTTCCCATTAATTAGAGATATCTTGGTCAGGCCGGAAACTTATGGAACCGCCTGAGTAATTAGCATTTTGCAGAAATGTAATGCTTATTGAGGAAGCACGCATTATCTGCAAAATATTCCTTATTAAATTAGATTTAAATAATTGAAAATTTGGTATTTTATAGTGAATATACTTTCTTACTGCAGGGCCAAAATATGTTTTGTGTTCAAATCCAGTCCCTAGGTAACTGAAGGGGTTGGCCGTTACCTGGACCCTTGGTTAGCCGGTACACGAATAATCGCCAGTGTACTGCCTTATTTATTCACTGCATTGCTTTTAAAACGATTTCGTTGCATGAACATTTTAATATTACAGCGCTCTATACCACTTGTAATGTGGCGAAATAGATTCATTTTGAGAAAACACAAAATATAGTTAGTATGTAACCAGACGCGAATCGGTCACTGAATTAACATTATAATTATCTGAAATATCGAATAAAAGTGGAGAATCTGAAACAAAGAACTTTGCTATTGCGCGGTCAATCTCAACAGGTAGTTACAAGTGGCACATGATAAGTGTCATACTCAGTTTTTTAACGTAGGTGTCAGGAGGTTTAAGCTCTAATGTTCTCCCTTTTCTGAGTAAGTAATCACAATAGTGACTTGCTCTACATTTATTGTAGGGCGATTATAATGTATACATGACGACGATAATACATGAATGATGATTAATGAGATTAATCCAATGGGCAACCAAAAGGCAAACCACACCACAACCCCGTGGTAAAAACTCCACGCCTTGTACGGACTCGAATCCGGAATCTTCGGATTTGATTCTATTCAATGACTTCTTAATTTTCGTGGCGAGGCTCAGTCCATCAAAGCCTGCTCTTCTGCCTGACCACGCAAATTTCGTTACGCCATCTAGCAATGCAAGAAGGTGTCATTCGGGCAACGAAACAGGAGACTGGAACTTAGGCTTGTGGATCTCACATGTAGAAAAGCTACAATATGAGGCAGTCGGCTTTACTTCTCTTCTTTTCCATTGAAAGAAAGGCGTACGAAGAATTTTTTCGTTCTTAAAAATTATAATTTGAACCCGCAAACTTGGCTAACCCGATTCACTAACCGCTATACCACCGGCTTCGCGCTCTTGAACGTTGTTCCATGCCTCTGCGCTAGCGAGGTCGCCATGGGGCATATGACGGGCGAAAATCAATTAACATAGTTCATTGGTTGCCGCTGGCCTTAATATCGGCAGCTTTTTTCGTCACCGGCCTACGCCGCGGGGTTGTTTGCGATCGCCTCGCCGCCTGCAGCTTCGCGACCGCCATTCCCGCCCCCCCCCCCACCCCCACCCCCCTGCGCGGCCGCCGTCGTTCGCGTTTTTTCTGCTCGCAGCGGCAACGGCGGCACCGCCGCTGCAGCAAGCAGCTCTGGAAGGAAGGCTTCTTCGGCCGACGACGCCGAAATGCGAGCAAACGACTCGCCAAAGAGCCCGGCTCATGGCTCGTTTCAAAACTACCCATTTAATAGTTATTTACCAAATAAGAATCGTAAGACATCTTATTACAAAATGAGATTGAAGATTTATCAAACTAGGCCGCTAGGTCGATATTGATAACCAATCGTATATTGTAATAAGATGTTATTATACGAAAAATTTGGTGCGATGTTTTATCCACATTGTAAATTTCCAATGAACAATAATATATAATTTTAATTTGACTACTCGTCCTGGGAAAGGTGACACGCTCATGGGAGGCTATGGGTTAGTTATAATATTACTTACATCACGAAACTTTTTATTGTAGGTGAAAGTGGCCTGTGAACTATGAAATTGTCAGTTAATAACTCGCCTTATTACAAAAACCATTCAGTTTGACTTAAGATAACCAAAGTGGATAAATGTGTTTTCATTATAAGCGAATTATTGGTTCCGATACGCAAATTACAGACGGATGTTGTTCGTGGTAAGAAGACCCGTTCCGGGATGAGGTTTTGCAGATAAATTGAATCTCGAATCGAGGAACACTTCTCCAGCCGTTTCGTTGTGAGAAATGATAGGCTGCAAGCAAGGCAATCGCAGTCGGTGTGGAGAACGTTTTGACAAGTGGTTTGCGCGCTTTATCGCTATGGCACAGAATATATAATATAGTGTAAATTATGTGGCTGTAGCGTTCCTTAGGAGATGAGATGGCGCGGAGGGAAGTGTTTGTCTATGGCGTTGAAGCGTTGCCACCGCACCCTGTTCCTCGCCCGTTTTTTTCTATAAACATACTTTGAATCATACCCCTGACTCTGATCAATGGAATGTTAACTCTTGGCCACCGTAAATGATTAGTTATGGAATGTTTTTTCATCGTTCTCGAGCATTTTGCTTTTGTCATTGCAATCGTATAAATGACATCGTCAAATAATTGTTTGAAAAGCAAACATATTTAATGAATAAGCAATTTAAAAGCTTCTCTAAATATTTTTTGCACAGAAAATATTTCTGAGGATTAATACCTTTTATATGTATTGATTTTGCTGTTTGCTATACGGAAGAAAAAGACCATTAAGACATGAAAGAACATTATTTGTTAATCATGTTACAGTAAATAAGATTTAATGGGTAGCATTTTGAACAATGTAAAAGTAATTTACCTTGTCCTTTACTAACAAAATAGACCTTGATTCAGTTCATAAATGACTGTTTAATTTTCGAAGTCTGATTCAGTTTAGCAAGAGACTTTTCTCTTATTATTTTACAATACGTTTATGAAAACCGAGTGGAATGAAGACAACGCTTTCGATGCGTTCAAAGGTTGAAAAACGCGTCAAAAATGATACAAAAAGGTACTGCGAATGAAAATTTCAGATAGAAGGTGAAGGGATTAAAATATAATCGAAGCGCTACCTCCTAAAGATAATAAAGAAAGATAAATAAAGAAAGATAAATAAATAAAGATAATAAAGAAAATAATACGGAATACTTGGTGGAAAATGTTGCGTCTTTAGAGATTCATTGTTCAGGCACCCCCAGGAATGGAAAATGTTGACGGTGCAGTTCCAAAAGACACACCAAAATTCTAAGTTTGGAAACATTGTTGTTTCTATGTTTAAAATATTCTTCTGAAAATCAGATCTCATCAGTTGAATTTAAAATGTTTTCCATAACGGTAGAAAATTAATAATAAATTTCAAATACAAGTAATGTAACTGAAAGTTTTAGAATGATATTAATGTTTAAAACGCCAGAGTCACGAAACGAAAAATTCTGTGGCAATGTCTTTCGGAACTAGGCCGTTGATTTGAAAGGAAAATACGGATGTGTCCGATCAGATCGAGGCTAAAAACATTTCATATAGGACGCCTTTTGAAATTCCCTTTATGGCACTATGTTATTAATGTTTTTTGGAAATCATCTTCCCTGGGAACTCGTTCCTGCTTTCTACATACGTTATATTTGTACATATTTCTTCGCACTCTAGTTTGCGATTGATGTTGCGATGCACCATTGCAGTCGATGAATCCACGTTCCTCCTTTCCGAAAAAAACAAGAAAATAAACTTTGCTCGGTAACGTTTCAAATATAATCAATCATTCCACAAAAGTCAAGATGCGCTCTGTAATTTTCATTCAGTTTCATGGGTCATTTAGAAAACGCATGTGATATTTTCAGCAAAACTGGGAAATAACACAATTTTCAACTTAGAGAAGATAACTTTAAATGACGTGAGTAAAGGCTAATTTTCCTTAAAAATCACATTAAAAAATGTCAATAAATATTCCAGCATTAGAAACGGATCTCTTCGTGTATGTGAAAACTTGATTTTGGCACCAGTTTCCTTCCTGCTATACTTAAATGCAAGTAGTAGAAGTGTAGGTCGAATGTACTGAAGTAATAGTAAATGTAAGTAGAATGAACGCATCAAATTCCACTGTGTGAAGCACACGCGTGAAAATATGTACATAGTTATGTCTATGCCAACACAAAGAACCCAAACATCAAGAACAGATGCCTGTAGAGTGTGGGTCAAATGTGAATGGAAAAAGCGTGGAGTGTAGTTTGATACATACCGCCCCCCCCCAAAAAAAACGTTGCCATTCTCACGAACTGATTTTCGTTCACCTAATCAGATTTGATGGCATGGCTATCACCTGATTTGAACTTCTTTCGTGCGTCAGCTTATGCAATTTCCGACTAGATCACACGACAGCGAAACCATCACGAAAAAAAGATAACGAAAAAAAAATGAAGTTCGTAATTACAGTATCAGTTTCCCTAGAAAATAACGTCAATAATCAGTCACCGAGGGTTTTTTCCCGTCATTCCCGGACGGTTTGACGCACTGGAGTGTTTCGTTCGGAAATCTCCACCATACGGCAGCGGGTGGCGGGCGGCGGCGGCCGCTCGGGTGCGTGCGCAAGCGACCGGCCGTGACGTCACCTGCCGCCAGCGGCACGCGTCAGGTGCGCGAGCTGACCCTGCGGCGTCGCGACGCTGTGCGCTGCGCGCGGTGGGGCTGGGCTGGGCTGGGCTGGGCTGGGCGCGACGCGGTGGCGCGGGGCCGCGGAGTCAGCGCCGCCGGGGTTTGGGCCTAGCGCGGCCGCCGGCCGGCCGGCGCCCGGCGCCGCGCGCGCGGAGACTTCAACGAAGCGAGCGACCCCTCGCGGCCGCGTGCGCCGCCGGGCGGAACAGGCGGCGGGCGGGAGGAGGAGTCCCACACAACGCGCCCTACCACACATCTTTGTATTGAGTAAACGTATTAGCGATGAATGAATTGTAGGTAAAACAAACAAGTATGCACTGCGTTTGCCTAAAAACGCCTTTACAGGGGAAACGTTGAAATGGCCGTTACAACGAATCATATCGTTGCTTTCGCTAATTAATTAAAACTGTGTATGTAACCTGATATTTTGTTGTTGGGTCATCACCGTTATAACTAACTGAATATATTAAAACACCCTTTTCATTTATACTTTAATTTCATTTTGTAGTTTTAAATTTATTAGCAACTTTAAAACAACATACAAACAATGTTTTTATAGATTTTTCGATGTTACTTCATTTTCTACTAGAAGGTTGAATTTAAACTCGCAGACGTTTAAAATGTAGATTTGAAAGATATTTTAATTGCTAATATATTTATATAATATATATATATATATATATATATATATATATATTAAATTATATATATATAATTTAATGTATATTTATAATTGTTTTAAAATATTAGTAAAGAGAGAACGCACGGGCCGGCGAATTTCAAACAATAAAGTCAGTTCGTCACTGAAATATTTCTGGTTTTCTGCGTTCAGACTGATGCGAAGTTACATACAGCAACGATAAGCTAATGAATATGAAATTAATTGTGTTAGGGTTAGGTGGTGTTTTGCCATTGCCCTCAAGAGATATAAACATATTTACTTTTTGATATTACAAGAAAATTCTTAAAGTGTTAACATCAAAATGCTAATTTCCTCTTAATTGAAAAATGATGTATATTCAGGACTCGTTAATTAAAATATCCGATATTCATACACAGATCATCACAAACACTTGAAATGACACCACACTTGCCTGCTGAAAACACAGCGTAAATTCGTATTTATTTAAAACGTATTTTATCAATAATTAGTAAGTAGTATTTTGACAGTAATTTTGACCTTGATTTTAAGCTGCCTAAAATATATCTTTTGGGGAGTCTATTCTAGGTCCATTTTGTTCTTTTGTGTTGTTTTACATTAACCAACCTCTACAATTCTGTAGAATATAATTGGCAGAATGTTTCAGGGATAACAGGCAGCAGAGTTACATACAACTTATTTCAATATTTTGACATTCAATATATTCAGAAAAAGCAGTGGGATATTATAAAGCAGATTATTTTAAGTGAATAACTTACAATATTAATGAGAAAAATAACCCAGTCTTCGAATTATGAGTATTTAGACGCACATGCGAAATAAATCTAATGAATGTCAACATTGTTTCTTTGTTTTACACAGAACACTTGTTCACTGATTATTTTGTCCAATTTATCAAAATACACTTATCCGATATTTTTTGTTTTCTTGGATAGCGTTCTTCTATATCAGAATTCTTTGACTTTGTATATCAGAATCTGTTTTGTTTCTATTAATTGTAAATAAACAACTTGTTTATGGTTTCTCTACCACAATTCTTTGACCACATATTAATAAAAATAATGCCATCTGAATAACTATTCAAAATACATTATATAAAATAATTAATGATTGATTAAAACAATTTTGTACCGGACACATAATAAGTTATATTTGTTTGTTCGTAAAGTTGCATCGCTTTGCGTCAACAATGCATGAACATTGCGATGATTCAATTCCATTTTAATTCACTATCAATACCTACTTCTTAACGACGAAATCGCAAAAGAAAAATAAAACTAGGGCAAATATTATTTTGATCTGTGGGAACAATTATAACGCTCATCTTGTAGATTGAATATGGAATTAAATACTTTTTTTCTAGAAAGACTTCAGAGTAGATTTGGGGAAAACATTACATTCATAAAGTACCCATAAAAACAACCAAAATTTGAAAGCGTTATTTTAATTAATAGATAACTTTATTAATAAATGATTGTTCTATGAAAAATTTACATCAAGTAAAGTAGTACTCAACTTTAACTGAGATAATGAAGGCGAGGATAGTTTAAGGATTTAAAGTCTGAGTGTGTCTGTTCGTAATCACACATTGACGCTCGCAAAAGTGCATAAAATGAACCACACGAGTTCTAAGAATGTGATTGTGAAATGTCCATAAAAGAGAAGCTATGTTTCTAAAACATTATGAAACTCTTTGTAGAGATAATTTCGTGTCGAAGCTGATGGAGAAGAGTATACAAACTTTAAAATCAGACAGCAGAAATTGAGTGAACCCTGATCAAACAATCTTCAAATTAGAAAACAATTTATGAGTCCATTGTTAGAATTTTTCAAATTAAATAATAAATATAGTCTATTAGAAAACAGATTTTGAATTTCGATTTTCTGTTAACTTGTTCTGTTCTGTTAACTAAAAGAAAATAACATTTTAGACTATTATTTTAGTTTTTAACGACGGAGGTTGCGTATACTATTTTGATATGCAGAAAAATTAGTGAAACTAATAAAAATTTGAGATGACTTGTCACTGACGAAACGTATCAGATCCCTTGGGTTCACTCCTTATTTTTTCTTTATAACATTTAAAACTAATAAAGATGATTATAGAGAAAACATTTGGAAAAATTATTTTAGAATTTTCCTTTCTCAAAATGGTCCATTCATACAAAATATTTGCTACAAAATTAAGATAATTTAATGTCGTTTCCTCTTATGTTAGATTGACTAGACGATTACAAATTTTCAGTAAAAAAACTATATAGACTTACCAAAATAAAATTTTTATAGTATTATTTAATAATTATTACTAGGTACCGGCACGCCATTCCGACGCGTTATACCAGAAATCAAGCCCTGGTCTTATGAGTATTAAACTTTAAAAACCGTGATTATTTATTCGGCAGTTCATTCGCACCAAGAGGCAGTAAATTGTAAACCACTTACGTTTCCTTCTAAAATGTTATGTTCTTTGAAGATAATTCAAATAATTGTCTTCTTAATAATTGTAGTAAAATAAAAACCGGTTTAGTGCACGCGTGAAATTCAATGAAATCAGCATTTTAAATTTCAATCAATTTGTGTTTGAGAAAGTAATGTTTATAATTCTTAAAATATTTAAATGCAATGAAACTTTAACCTGCAATTTTTTTATATTTTTACTGTATTTATATGGCTCTATTTTGTACGTTAAAATAGTTGCTAGTTATTGAAATATATCAGTCAACAGGAAACGTTTGCAGCAGAACAAATCTAGAAATATTAAAAATATTTATTTTCGATCCGGTACCGCTTGTTCTTCTACCGAGTCGTCAGGAGATACTTTTTATCTGGGGTATAAAGCGGCACACTCAACTTTAGAAACGTAAATAACCTTTAGACGTTCAGACTACTGCGAGATAACCCATCTGTTATCACTCATTCTAGGCATGACAACATGTGGGCGTCGAGGAAAAATCGTTCCAGGAAGCTACTCAAACGTCAAACTCACAAAAGATTTCGAGGAGTTCAGCGTATGTTTTAGTAGCCGCAGTTTCTTAACGTGAGGAGATATTTGCAAGGCTTAAAACATGCGACTTGAAATCCGCGCTGCCATACTAGAGCCCCGGAGTTGTTCAAAGAGAGTGTAAAGGAAAGGTTTCTCAATTGAACTCGCTTCTGGAGAAATATGAGAGGACTTAACACGTCTCGTCCGGGCACTTTACACGTTACGAACCTCTCTGTTCTCAGAGCGAGCGACATCTGAAGACCCTTCTAAATGGAACTCGAAATTTTGGATTTTTTCAAGAGTAATCAAAGTGTCAATTTATGAAAGTAAAGAATTAATGCAGTCTTTTCTCATAGAAGGAAACTTAACACTGAAATAAAATAATTTACCTAGTTCGGAACTATGCAGGTTTACTATTGATTACTTTATTTATTGAATTATACCATTCATTAATTTATTAATCGTCGTGGTTAAACCATCATGGTGGTCATTAAGTAAATAGTTATAGGTTGCCTTGGAAGTCCCAGTTAATAGTGATATCTTACAACCAATCATGCTACACATGTGTTAGACTGTGTAGCACCCACCTTGCGAAAGTAAGATGTCTGAGTTCTAAAAGAGATTGAAAGCCATAATGATAATTTATTTATTGTTTATTCATTATATGTTTCTAAATTAAATTTATTTTCGATAGTTTCGAAAGCACATAGCTACTTGAAATGCGCGGGCCCTACACCTGAACCATGTTGAGGATGTAAAACGTGCTGGGTCGTCGGGGATGAAAGCTTATTCCCGCCTCGTTTTAGGATGTGAACTGCACATCACGCATCACACATCACGCTCATTACATTAGGTGCTTAAAACGTGGTTCTCTCGATGCACGCTATCCCAGGTTTGATGCTCTGTAGTTTTCGAGTTACTCACATACTGGGATCGAAACAGCAGAACGCTTCATGAGTTGATTGGCAGCGAGAGTTTGCCTCAACGTGTGATTCAGCGATGGAATGATATGCTGAGGATGTGATGTCCAGCAAAAACTTTTGTTGGTTCTAACTTTGCACTATCTGAATTCTGTCGTGGGATGTTTGGCGGCGGCGTTGGCACCGCAAGTTTTAATACTTTCAACTAAAGAAATCTGTAACTGAAAATCTTTATGCATTTCGAGAATATGAATATAAAATCAATGAAACAAATTACATTATGTCAGATTATTAAAATTATGTTTTCTCAAAGAAACATTTTATTATAAACACCCTACAAATTTACTGTTTTATGTCTTATGTACATTAAAATTGTAATATTCTTCTAATTGTTATGAAACATTATATATATTTATGAGTAATAAACTACTTCCAGACTTGTGCAATTTCTTACGTATTTTTCCGAAGGGGGGAGGATATTTTCTTCACCGTACATTTCGACAGATTTTCACTGTCCTCATAAAATCGGAAGCAATCAACGTAGTTAGGATTCAAGAACCGTATATTATTTTCCAGCATGAGTTTGATGTTCTCGGTACATAATTTTGAAATGTGAAAATGGCAGATCCTGTACCCTTAGGTACAGGATCTGCCCTGGCGTGTGCCGATGCCTTGGACGCGGAGGGGGGGGGACAAAAGATATGAACATACCTATGGTAATATCATTGAAGAGCATAACATATTGTTTTCTACCTTTAAAATGCAAGTAAATCCAAAGAAGTAATATTTTCTGAAACAGATGGAAATTAATTATAACTGAAATATTATAAGTAAATCAAAATGAAAGTATCAGTCTCACTGATCACATATTATTATTATTATTATTATTATTATTATTATTATTATTATTTTATTATTATTATTATTATTATTATAGGAAGATTACGCGCTATTAAATAAAAAGTAGACATAAAAGTCGAATAACATCTCTTTTAATGTGGAACGTTTCGAAAATATGAGTTTCCTAAATGTTCCTACTGAGTTGCAGAGATTGATGACAGAATTACGAACGTTGTAAATTCAGATTTTTCTTACGATTTCTTTCACAATATAAAAATCGAAGCAAGTGAGCCGTACGTAATTATCAAACATTTCCCGCAATTTTGTCCTGCTCCACCCCATTTTTACAGATCTTAATTTTTTGCACGTACAATAGTGAATTCCCACATTTCTGAATCCTTCAATACATCGTCCCTCCCGCCTGAAGTTTGGTCATAGACTAACATCTTTTTAGTGTTTCGCTTCTCTTTTGCGTGGCCAGGTAGAGCAGTCTTTACGCAAGCGCCGGGCGCTGCGGTGGCAGTACGTGTTCAGTCGGAGCGCCGAGCGCAATTTCATTCCGGAGAGCGGTGATAAGAGACGAGGAAGCGCGCCGCTCGGGCGGGCGGACCGTCGCCACACGACGCAAACAGGTGTCCGCGCCGCGCAGATACGCAGGCGGTTGGCGGAGCGGCGCTGCACACGGCGGCGCGACACAGCACTTCGCGGAGCGCCGTCCGCGATTGTTTATTTGAACGCGCAAGAATGTCGCAAAGGCTGCAGCCTGCGGTTTCAACCGCGGAAGATTCTCCTTGGCCGTCGATTGAGTCGGATCGGATCGGATCGGATCTGGAAACGGAATGCGCTCCGGTGCGTGTGCCGATGCCTAGGACGCGGAGGGGGGGAAAACAAAAGATATGAAGCGCACCACATCCTTTTCTTTTTTTTAAATTGTTGTCGAAAAGATTTACCTCTTATTTGTAATGTGTTTGCGTATCCCTTTGCATTGAGTTTTTGTAATATTCGTAATGCGTGTTCGTTTTGTCATCTGAGACATGACTAACAACTTATTGTCAATTAAATTTTTTAAAAATCTTTAAATGCTGTTTTAATTTGTAAAATTGAAGTACCTCACGGGTGAAAAGAATTGAAGACGAGAATTGAACAAAGAAATGTCTCCATTCATTTGGAGAAGGTCGTCAATATTATTGTTGTGTGTGTGCAATGTGCTTCTGTAGAATTTGTAATACGTGAACTCTGAAAAAATACCTAACAACTTCGTCACAATGAAATCAATCCCAGGCAGGAGATATATTACACAAGATAAGCACTAACTCGTTGATAGTACGGTTATCTTCAAAGCCGTGTTAAATTAAAATAGACACTTGGAAATCCTGGACAATGAATTAAAAATTGCTGTGACGATGAGTGCCTGCGTGACGCTAACTGCACAATCTGAGACGTATGTACAGGAAATTTCAACGCGCTAGTATCTTTGGCAATATCTCATGGGAGTAGTAAAATATTTGTCTTGGGCATTTTTTAACGAGTTCGACAAAGTGCTTGTGTCTATCATTAGTAGCTTTATCATGAATAATGACAGGTAATAGTGAATTCACTTCTCTTATGTAATATGTTGTCTCTAGCAAGGGTTTATTCAAACAATTTGATGTTTATGTTCACGAACAACGGACAATTAACGTTACTTTTCGATGATACAGCTGTCATTCATTTCTTCCTTGCAAGTGTTGTTTGCCTGAATACTTGTTAATCAGTAACTACCATTTACAACAAAGGGTGTCCAATGAAAATGACACAAATAATGTCTTTTTTGACATTATTTTTAATGTACATAGATAATAATAATTTGGCTATTAATAATGAATAAATATATAGGGAGAAAATATTAAATAAAATTCGTACTTTAGACCAAATTTTTGAGAGGTCAGAATAAAATGTGTATATTGAAACCATAACAATACCATCCTCGATTGGACTACAGAAAGGAGGAATGTTAAACATTGGTTAGTTAATGATCGCTTAATCGGTAATATGCATGAATAATTGACGAAACAGCTTGAGTAAAACTTTGGAGACTTCTTTCTCGTCCACTAGTCGGGACCCTTTAGAGTGTAGACGAACTGAATGTACACGCAACTGATCGCGTGCACACGGACGATAATCAGTAAAACCGCAGGTGTGTTATGCATTAATTAACTAATGAAACGACATTAATAACTGTATCCCGACCGGTTTCAGAGATTAGAAAATGTACATGCAGCTAAAGGGAAATACAAGCTTGGAGTCGCGTAAAATGTGTGGTTGCAAATCTGATCTGAGAACTGCAAAGGAAAATGTGAACGTTACTTCACTGTCGTTTGTTTTTGTATTTTTTTTTTTGTTTTTGCGGGGGCTTTGGATAGCAAATTCTACCGACTTCGCGTAATTCATAGAGTGCACGTTGAAAGTTCGGCACGATGTTGAAAAGTTACGGGCAAGAGCACAGATAACGAGCGTCCTATACATAGAATATTGTACATAGAGATGCATGTTGAGTGTTCGGTATAATACGTAAAAACATTATATAAACGATATGAACTCTTTATTTTCGCTCTCATTTGGAAGTCTATACCGCAGTCCTCATCAGGCACGCAGAAAAGTGCACAGATAATCGGTACGAGTGTACGTATTTAGACTCCGCATTACCCCTCACGCAGCCTGAGGCGCGTAGACGGTTACATACGCTCCACGCCTAGAACTGATTTCGGAGCACATCGCGCGAGCTGGGCCTAAAGGAGCATGCAGGCAGCCGGGCGGCGGGCACGCCCCCATGGGGCGCGTGCACCTACGTGTAGCTGGTGGGGAAGGCGTGGACGGCGTCGCCGCACTCCTCCTCGCTGCTGGCCGCCAGCCTGCCGCCGAGTCTCAGCACGGAGGGTCGGGGGTCCGCTCCGGCCGGAACAGCCGCCGCTGCCGCCACGGCCGCCGCCACAGCCGCCTCCGCCTCCGCCTCCGCCTCGGTCGCGGCTCCCGCGCTGCGCCCGCGCAAAGAACGCTGCCGGCTCCTCAGCGCCGCCCCGGAGCACGCTCCTCGCCTGCCTCGCGCCGCTCTCGCCTCTACCCGCGCCTGCTTCCGACTCCACTTGTATTTATAGATGATAGGGCGAGATAAGCGGCGAGGTGCGTCATTCTGTTTTCGGCAGAGGTCGGGCGACGCTTTTTCTTTTATTTATTTTTTGTTTTGATTTTCGGGTGGCGAGGAAAACCGAACACGATAAGTGGGATGCAATGTCACTGTAGCTGCACGGGGAATGACAACAGTCTTCAGTACATCCACTGTCCACTGATCCTGCTGCTGTCACAGCCTCCGGAAGTATCTGGGGGGTAATGAATGCACTCACAGGACGTCCGCGATAAGTAGGATCACCATGAATGTAAACAAAACTCGAGGAACTTTTACACAAGTCCCGCGTAAGAAGAAAGGCACTTGTTTGCAGAGAAACAAAAAACAACAACACCAAAACTTGAAACGGTTGCACTCAAGTCAACAAAAGAACCGGACGCAGAGGCAAATACGTCGCAGAAAAGAATTGTCAGTGTCAGAAAGTCGCACAGAAGGCACACGAGGAAGGCATTCGCTGGTCGGCGACGCAAAAACACACCGCAAGGCACATCTAAACAACCGAACGTTTGGGAGCACTTCGGGAAGCACTGAGAGGCATATCACAGAGTGTTTCTTAGCACCATCAGGCTGAGCAGGTCCCGCCGACAGCGTGGCTCATCGCTATTTGTCACGATCCGTCACACTTGTCACTGCCTCGTCCGTTGCCACCGGGGGCGCGCGAAACAAAAAGGGCTGGAGCGCCGCCGTGGCGCAGCGCCGTGCGGGCCGGCCTCGCTCCTCAGCGGAGGGTGTCAGTGGTGGTGGCGGTGGTCGGTGGTTCGCGGCCACCGCTGCCTCGCGCCTGTTGCCGCGGCGCTGCCGGCGCGCCCGCGACGCCCGCGCCCGCCCGCGCCGTCGCCCGTATCGCCGCCGCCGCCACCGCGCTCGCGCGCGTATTTTCGTGGGCTTGCCCTCGTTTGCGCGTGGGACAATTAATGCGGCGAAAGGGCCAGAGAGTTTAATCCTCTTCCCTGAATTGCTTTCTAATATTCAAAGAAGCGGAAAAAAGCACAAAGGTGGTTGCGTCTAAACTGTTTACATACTCCAACTGTCAAATTACGTACACAGCCTTATTAATGTGAAAATTATAAAAAAAGACTATTAATTTAATTGTGTCTAATCATGTACGATTTGCAGTTGCTAATGACCTTATTTGCTCATGAGATCTAAAAGAAAATAAATTTTCAGAATTAAAGTTGTTCACTGTTCTGATCGCAATGCTTCAAACAACATTAACATACAGTATTTGTCGGATTCATTGCTTATTTCTTCAAAATGCCGCGTCATTTTGTAAGGTCCAGCACCGCATACCCGTTTCTGTAGGATCACAGATTTTCAATGGGATATACGGGGTCTCGTGAGTAACCATGGACGTGTGTAGCATAAAAGAAGTGTGTGTGTGTGTGTGTGTGTGTGTGTGTTTGTGGTGGGAGAGAGGGAGAGACAAGCACATTACTGCACCCCTACTTTTTTATTTCCATATGCCTTGATACACTAGCAAATAAAACACTACACAGAGATAGAAATTTTAATTTTGCTGACTCAATGAATAAGTATATCTTGTGTTAGAGTATTTGCATGGTTGCCAGATGGCATGGAGAGACTTGTCCCCAAATGTAAAACAATTTCCTAAATTGTTAGGTTAAATAAGGGAAAAATCAAGGACTGCGCATATTTACAGAAATAAAATGTTTAATTTCAAACCGGTACGGGCCCCTTTCAAAATTTGTAGGGGGGCAACGGTTCCCCTGACCGTCGCTATGCACTGCTCCATGTGAATAAATAACCGTAAGTTATAGAAAGATGACTTCATGTTTCCAAAAGATATGCTTTTAAAGAATCCATTTAATTAAGAGGAAAAACGAATGTCGCAAGAGAGTGATGAAATCAAATTGTCAACTTCCTAAAACAAATATGTGGCAGTTGATACTAAAAAAGGATTAATGGGTATGAACTTAAAGATTTTAAATGTAAATACGTCTTCTTTGTAGAAAAAATACAAGAGCATTTCTATTTGGACGTGCCATCGGATCATTTTGTTTCATTAGTGATATGGAATGACATTCATGAAATATTGACGGGTGCGGATTTTGCAGGAGAAATCTAGAAATTTGTTTGTCTTTTTGGAAAGAAAATAAGATTTTAATTTGCATCTTGTAACACCTGAATGAAATTATGGACGATAATTCTTCTTAATACATAAATTTTTAACCAATTTATGCATGAATACTTTTGAGTGGTTGAGAAAAGCCATAGAGGATTTCGCGATATAAACTGTTACATCAAATTTATTGATTTATACAATTTGGTAAAATGCAGTGCCACAATACACTTAGGTATTTAGAAATTACGTTTCAGTGGCGTAGGCGAAAACACGAGTGCAAAGTGGAGGATAGTGTAGGGGAGGTATTAGAGGACTTTGGGTCGAGACAGGGCGAGGTGGAAGAGAGGAGACGGCGGGGCGGGGCGGGCGGGCTGGACCGTGACGTGACATGACACGACGTGACGCGTCGTGGCGTGGCGTATCATGTCGTGTGCGTGACGTGGCGTGGCGTGGCGTGGCGTGGCGTGGCGTGGCGTGGCGTGGCGTGGCGCGTGGCGTGGGCTGGCGGGGTGGCGTGGCGGGCGGGGGTGGCGTGTGGCTGGGCGGGGTGTGGCGTGTGGCTGGGCGGGGTGCGGCGTGGCGTGGCGTGGCGTGGCGTGGCGTGGCGTGGCGTGGCATGTGGCGTGGCGTGGCATGTGGCGTGGCATGGCATGTGGCTGGGCGGGGTGTGGAAGGTCGGGAAGGGATGGACAGGACGGAGGAAGATATGACAGGGATCTAAATAAAATTACTTTATGTTACATTAAAGATGTAATTCATTCGTTTTTCTGTGTAACAGTCGTTTGTGTTATTTAAATATCAGGGCAACTGGGGGTTACTTCTGCTTTTGCGTTCATAAAATAAAGGCGAAATTAATAACGTGGATGAGTTTATCGTGCATCGAAGTCCTATAATTCAAGAGATCATACATTTTAGTTTCCTCACGGCAAATATGTAATTATTTTATTATATTACACCTGCTCTATCGCTTTACAGTAAGAGCAGTAATAACTTATGGTAAATGGCGGAATGGTTCTAGTTACCGTGTTGGGGAAGGTGTTATTATTATATCTATTATTTGTAAACATTATATTTTCTCTTTAGACACTCGTTTTAAATCTGAACAATCTTGCGGACGTGCTCTTTGAAAATTATGCGAACGTGATCGTCTTCCACATTTATCCAAATGCAATTTATTTGTTTCTTCTTCTTCGTTTACTCTTTGTATAATGATAAACTTACTTTGTTATGGTTGGTTTCTGAAGTTTCTCCTACTAATTGT
This sequence comes from Teleogryllus oceanicus, assembly GCA_964035755.1. Classification (NCBI taxonomy): domain Eukaryota; kingdom Metazoa; phylum Arthropoda; class Insecta; order Orthoptera; family Gryllidae; genus Teleogryllus; species Teleogryllus oceanicus. The sequence continues at coordinate 99,579,565 of CAXIVR010000007.1, forward strand.
GGTTTACAGCCCCTTTAAATTTTACTATTTTGCATGAATCATCTTAACAAATGCAGAATCTTTTGCCACTTGCCACCTGGGTAAATTTCCGCATCACCAGGGGGTGCTGGCTCCAAAGTAATTCAACGTCAAAAAGGACCAGTTAAAATGACATAGAAATTGAACTCTCAGCAAAGAACTTGACTATAAACGGAAACTCGTAACGGTATTTTGCAATGTTACGACTACTTTAAACGCAACTAATCACTCTTGCAGAGTATATAAATGAGGCGTAAAACGTGGAATTTGCAAAATGATTTATTGCTGGAGATCCCCCGGGCGCGTTAGACCGTAAAAAGGACCCGTGTAACGGCATTTCTTTTATAATTCACGCTGCCACATTATAGGTGACGGCAATATGCACAAATAAAACTGAAACTAAAGGGCGGGCGAGACATATTTACCTTTGAAAAATGACGTGTGGGAGAGATCTAGAGTTCTCAGTGGAGATTCTCGTATATTGTAGAAAATGTGTCCACGTCGTCATTCTTTCACATACTATTCATAACAAATCGTACTGAATGAGGAATGAAGAAAGAAATTAATGAAATTTATTTGAAAAAATACATTGTCGTTTTCTATTTATACATTCATTAGATATATAATCAAAGCATCAAATTCCAGGTTTTTAGAAGTTTTCCTTTCAGAAAGGGTTCCTTTATTTACATTGTTGAATAGTAGATTAAACTCCAAAAATTCGGACCCCCTTGTAGTATGTTATAAAAAATTGAGGACATTTCTAAAAATGAAACAAGCCAAGATAACAACTTTAATCTTCTCATGTATTAGTTTACATAAATTTAGTAACTTTGTTACATGTTTGTTTTCAAACAAAGAGCAAAATAAAATTTGTATAAACAATTTTTAAAAAATGTAAAGTAGTATTCCATAAGCGTAAGCAAACTGTATCGTACACAATCGTTCACATTGTGGGCGGAAAACGGAAGTTCTGCGATTTTTAGAAGTGCCAGTCGTTTAACGCCGAAAATCCGCGGAACTTCCGTTTTCCGCCCAGACGCTGTACGCTACGTACGACTTTCCTACGCCTCTGTCATACTACATTACACATTTTTTGTAGTTTCTACAAATCTTCAATTTATATTTGATATATTCTAATCAATAATCATGTTTATATTTTCGGATACCTCTGATGACACCCGCTACGAGATCGAAAAGATCTTAAGCTTGAAAAAAATATTGATACCTGACAACAGCTTTACTTTGATTTGTAATATTGTTTTGTACAGTTGGTACATCACTCTTACTTAGAGCCTTGTTTATTCCAGATTTTTGTTTCCTCTCATTCATAAAATATTGTTTGTTGAAAACTTAGAAAATTGTTCCTGGAATTTAATCATCAAAATACTATCCACTGGGATTATTCTGATATAACATGTGTTCTACTCTCTCAACTTTATATTTCATTTTGACTTATAATTTTCTCCGCCGTTTGTTTTCTTTGCTGCAATTTTTATCTGTCTTACGCTAGACAGAGCAGAAAAATATGTGATGAGATTGGATTTGAGAATTGTTACACCCCATTAATATCTTATTAATAGATATCATAAGGAAATCGTTATTGGAATCGAGCCAAACTGCTAACGAAACGGATTTGATCTCTTCTGTAAAATTGGGTATAAATATATTACAGTAATTCTGCTTTTTCTACAATGTTTCCTGTTTTAATAAATTGCAAGGCAGCAATTCGATATTACAATTAAAAACCAATAACACTACTTCTTTAGTTCTTCCTCGTGTCACACGTTCCACATGTAAGTTTTTAAGTTAAAAAATAAATTCCTTGTATGTGAATATACATGTTTCATACGTTTTCACAAAAAATGTAAGAAAAAATAAAAAAATGTAAAATAATAATTATGTACTAATATGCATTAACAACATGAGTTGAATGAAACATTCTATGAAAATATGATTTTAAAAATTACATAGCCAGCCCGTCAGTGTTCAAACCATTTTCAACCGAATGAATACGAGTTGGAAATTACCGCGAAGAGTGGTGTTGGAGTGACGTTACAAGGCGAAGAAGCATTTCCGTTCAGCGCTTCATAGGAACTCCATTGCCACTTATCATCCAGTAGCCAACGTAAAAAGTCCTGCAATGTAAATCAAAAACAAAGTTTTTGTTGTTCACATTTTCCTGTTTTTAATTTCTATGGCGTGGAAAGGATAGGGAAGTCTTGGCTCTTAGAACTTCATACTCCAGAATCCGCTGGCACATATGTACAAAAATTATTTTTAATAATTTTCAATAATAAAAGTGATTCTATCACAGACCTAGGCGTTATTTTCGATTCTAAGATGTCATTTTCGGAACATATCCACTGTTCAACAAATAAAGCCAATCAACTGCTGGGGTGCGTGAGAATAACGTGCACTGAATTTAACAACACACACACACACACTTTGAAAAGGTTATATTTGATGTTGGTCAAACCTATTTTGATGTTTTCCTCAGGAGTCTGGTCTCCACTCTTTGAAGTTCATGCTCATAAGTTGGAATCCGTCCAGCATTAGTTTTTTAGAATGGCTGCAACTCTGTTAAATCTACGTGATCCATATATAGATCATGATTATTGTACTATCTCAACAGTTCTTGATATACCTTCATTGTCCTCTCAAAAAGAATTGAATGATCTCATTTACTTACCAAAACTAGTTAATGGTAATATTGACTACCAAATTTTACTTGAGCAATTGAGGTTTAGAGTTCCTTCTGCATTGAGGCGAAATACTGTTTTTTCGATTCCGATTTCCCCGACATCCTATACGTCTCGTATGTGTAAGCTAGCGAATGATTATAATCTCAATATATGGGAGCATAGTTATTCAAATTTATCTGTGAAGCCAAACGAAAGACTTATATCTTTGGTTAATGTACTATGAATATTTTATGTTACTGAAATTAAATTTTTCTGGTATTCTACTAATAGATATTCTACTCATGTGTTAATTCTTTATTTATCACATTGTTTATATACATGGACGAGAGTCCGTTTATAAATAAATAACAAAAGTTAATATCTCAATTGAGAACGAATAAATATCTATAAATCACCAAATAAAATTAAACTTAAAATTAAGCATTAATGAAAGTATTTATAAGAAAACATCAAGGCAAAATCCTACACCTACAGCCCTCCCTTTAGAAAACTAGTAACAACACATACTTTCTCGCCCGTACTTTCACGCATAATTACGCGAAAAGTACTCAATTTTTCGAAAAATTCTACATGACCTTATTTCAACATCTACCTTTAATAAACAGATTTCATTAATATAAAAAAATCTCTCTCTTCTGTATTTTAGTTGTAGGAAGATGCCGATAAAATTTCAACTTTTGCAATTTTCGAAAAATTAGTTTTCAATGAACAACTGACCTGACCATTCTCTTAAACATCTTTCACACTATCTAACAACAAGATAAATAAAATAAACGATGGGTAATTTTTTTAAATTTGTAAAAATATCCCAGGGGTTTTCTCTCTACTCCGTAGCGAGAAAGTAAAAAACAGCTTGTGCTACTGTTTGTGAAATGAAATGGAAATGAATATGATACTTGCAAACAAGTGGAGAATGAACGCAGATCCTTTATAATATTAACACAACTGGGAAAACTTGAAAACATGAGGTAGAACTTATAATAGCATGTAAATAATTATCGTAAGAAAAATTTAAAAATCTATTTGAAATTGAATGTAAAACTCTGATATGAATTTCGATGTTCTTCAGTGTGTGAACACACTACAACGTTTGGGTGTATTTGGATATGTTACGGGAAACTGTGTCTTAGAAAAACTGTAATTTAAAATACACAAGCTGAAAAACATATTTTTGAAATAATTTTATACGTATTCCTTTATTGAGTAACATTCTATTTTCAATAGTGTATCATTCTTGAGTAATTCAAAATAAATTATTACGTTACTAGCCCCATAATTCTTCCCAAATAAACAAATAAAAACAAATCTCTAAACCAAAAAAACTATCAATAAACACTTTAAAAATCTGGATCAAATAAAGTTGTACTAATTTCTACGCTTCACTTTCATCATCGCCAGCAATAACAAATTTTTCATTAAAAGAAACGGCTAATCCAAACCTTAGATTAAAACTCTTTAACTCCGTAAAGTTTATTCCAACCTACATAATTTGCTAGCTTCAGTTATTAAAATTATATTTCTTTTCACAATCTTCCGTAATCGTCACATTATATTATCTAGAAAAAATATCACTCTAATTTTAAAGGTCCCTTCTTAGAATTACCATGTAAATTGTTATAGGTATTATTTTAGTTATCATTAATTAAATAGTTTAAAAAATTAGTTTTCATTAATTATATAAATATTGTATACACAAAAATAGTAAAAATTATTGTTAAAACCTTGTATTACATTAAAAGACGAAAGACCTTATAGTCGAATAAAAATAAATTTTAAAAAAAAATAGTTTGTATTTATCACCATCTACCTCAAGAATAAAACTTAATAAAGGAATGCAACTTGCCTAGCGTTAAATTTTGGACTCATTGTCATTTGGTGGCCGAATATTCTTCCCATTTTCAGTATAAAAGTTCCTCACAGGAAGAATTTAAGGACGTTAAAATTATAGAAAATGCGTAGATATCGTTCATAATTATTTTCTTCGCCAACCCAAACAAGTTAAACGTACATTTGTAAATGTTCGTAAAATAACTAGTTAAAAATGAAGTTCTCTAAAGTCAAACAACTGAAGCTATTGTTGTGTAAACTCATGAAATATATTCGTTTGAACAGTGATCGTAAAGATGCAAGAGCTCAGGAGATTGGCATCATCACTTGAGTAGTCGAGACATAGTAGAATACCAAATCTTAATGGATTGAGAGAGGATAATACTCAATGAGGTTCAAAACAGAATCCAGTGCTTGACCACCCAGCACATTTATTGGCGCAAACCCCTATTGTTGAGCATCTGCAAAACAGTCGTTTTAGCGTTTCTCGAGTCGTCTCTCTCGTTTCCCTTCTCTACACCTTCCGTTCATATCGGTGATGTTGATGCGTTTTAGCAGCTGTACTGGGAAGAGCCGAGTTCGATCGGCTCACGTTGTCTCGTAAGTTAAAAATGTTTGTTAAACGCTTTGACAGAAAGTCTGACTTCCTAAGGGGTCGCACATCAAATTAAAATTTTTTGCTAAATCCACACTTCTTGGTCGACTTCTATACACGAATATCTCCCAGACCACACAGGTGGTTGAGAGCTCATTTGAAACTTCGGGAAGTCAGTAAATATTTAATTTTGCTGAAGGGTAGGGTTTTTCTTTGTTTGGTATAAAGAGTGTGAAGTCTCCAATTTTCCTGAAAGGTGGCTAAGAGCTCATTAGAAAGCTTTGGGAAACATGCTTCACTAAGAACGTGTTCCAGGAGATTTATACCTTTCAGTTTAACTTCAAAACATTAACTTGTTTGCCAGTGAAAATGAATGATTTCTTTCTGTTTCCGTTTCTTTATTTAGTTTTAATTTTGTTAAAAATCTCAATAAAATGTCCACTCTTTAATAGTCGTAAGTTGTGTTTTATTTAATTTATTCAAAGAATTTCCATTAGTGTCTTTTATCTAACACGTTCGTTTTTTTCAATTTTTAGTTTTTATTATTAATATCCAATTGCTTGCAAGTTTAAAAGTGACTCGATTACTAACCGTTTGGGGTATCGTGCTATATAGAATACTTTGTGATACTCAGAAGAAATACGGATAACAAGTAAATTAAATGAACTAAGAATTAAAGTTTGGAACCGATTTACTGACATAAGTGTTACATTCTGGTAATTTATGATCAAATGCGAAGAGTAATGAAAATGAAATTAAGAAGCAAACGGGTTTTGCCACTGGCGTGACTAATACAATTGAATTAAATTGTTTCGTTCGATTGGGAGTGCCTTGGTGTAGTAGGACTCCTCTCATTCCACCACTGGGACAGGATTCATTCCCGGTTGATCCATGTGAAATTTGTGGCGAATGAAGAGGTTCGCGGCAGGTTTTTTCTCTCCTCACCCCTGCTTCTCATTCCACCATTCCTCCATTTCATTAATTAATTAAGGTAACCCAATTTGAGAGCCTGCGTACATTGAGGATTAAAATATATTGCCTACAGAACGCGAGATATTGTGATTGAGGTTACTGTGTGTGATGTGCACGGAATAACGAATAAAAAAATGTCGTTTCTTGGTAAAATTTGTGATGGACGAAGCGGTTCGCGGGAGGTTTTCTATGGGTTCTCCCGTTTTCCCTTCGTCATTCATTCTACCGTATCATTTCATTAAAGTATTGTCCGCATTGGCAAACTCTAAGATCTCGAGATTTAGGAATAGGAAATCACTGTCAAAAAAATAAATACATATCTTAACGAACCGTAAGCACGATTTACTTTGACTTGAAAGTGATAATTTGACACATAAGGGGCAAATGTCCAATCATTTGTGCTTCAGGCATCTGATAACCCAACAATTCAGGAATCCTCCAGGCCAAGTACTAAGTGAGCTTGAAGCATAAATTTCTAGCTTTCATTTTTTCTTTGTCTGTCAGAGTAATACCCCAGGGCCTAAGTAACCCGTCCTTACGGTTCAGTCCCGCAATGCGTACTATTTTAATGCAGCTCCTGCGAGCGCCTTGGGGAACGCCCAGTCCTGTCCCCGCGCGCGACGCATACGGGGGCGACCGGTCCCGTTCCAGATGAAGCGACAGCGGCCGCGAGTGCAAATAGTACCAATTGTGGTGTCAGTCACGGGCGCCGCTTCAAGAGCCCCGAGAAGAGGCCTAAAAACGCGGCGCGGACGCAAGTGCGCGCTCCGGACCCCGCGCGTCAACTTTCCGGCAGCGGCCGCATCCCGAAGCGGACAACTTGTCCGACAATTGCGAAGCGCCCCTCCTCGCTTGATTGATGAAATCAGCGAGGATTAAAGAAACAGTTGGGTAGACAGGAGTACAGTTATTTAATCAATTAAAAAGAACAGTCGATTCCGGTTATAGTGAACTTCTGGGGACTAACATATTTGGTTCACTATATAAGAGGTTTATATCCTATGATATCAAAATTAAATGGAATTTCTCAAAATATTCTTTTATTAATTAGGATACACTAAATTCATTAACAGAACGAACTGAAAATTCAATATCTTTATTTGAACTTAAAAACATTAATTATTTTCAATTGTTTGCTTTGTAAATTTTTCATTAGTAATTTCTTTAATAATTTCTTAGAAGATCTTTTCCAGAGTTCGTTCTCTGTTCACACTTCATTGTAAATTGTCCTCTGTCTCTGAGTATCGTAATGCAGTATTGACACTGTTCAATGCCTCTAGCACTGTTGGTATACTATCCAACTCTCCGAAGACCCTTATAATTGCCTAATAACATAAGAAATCCAATTAATTTCCAGGACGTATTTCCTTCGTCCACTATAGCCGAGGTTCAGGTTCACTGTAACCGAATCTTCTTATTTATGCTTATTTGTAATGTAAGTGAAATGGGACCAGTGACTTTAGTTTACTATAACCGATGGTTCACTATATCCGTGTTCACAATAACCGGTGTCGACTGTATTAGGCCAGTCGCATTGTTCACCTGGCTGGGCATTACCCCGGCGACTTACCAACCTGTTGCATGATGCGACCCGATGTAGTGTGCGTCATTCGCGTGGGGATGTCACGGCTCCATGCGTGTTCCATAAACATACGGCATATAGAACGGAATTCAGAAAGGAAGCTAATGTATTGGACACACGTTATTATAATTATATATATATATATATATATATATATATATATATATATATTGAAATAAACGGAATATATTTTAAACCAACTCAAGCCCCAGTTGGGGAAAATTAGAATCTACTTTGATTACAGAAGTTCTTTTGCTAAACATTAAAATTTATTATTTAATTGTAAGCAACTATAACTAAAGTTATTTATCAAGAAGCTAAACTCATATCCGAATTTTAGAGGTAAATAAAGGTCACTCACTTTAACAAGTTGTGGCAATTTAACAGTAAAGACCACTATTTACACCAACAAAGGGTTCATTTCTTTTTCACAATGCACTGCTTGGTTAAGTACAAACGTTGAAAACACTATCTTCTACAAGATAAATATATATCTAGCCCGAAATTATAATAATGCATTATGTGAATTGTAACAAACATTGGAGTTACAGTGGCTTCTTTCAAATGATGTTCACTGGAAAGTAAATTCTCGTTAACTCATCTCATTCTTGGCCTCATCCTGTTTCCCTTGATCCATTGAGCAAATTTAGAGGTGGTTTCTTGTTTTGCTTCTGGACATAAATGTAGCTTCACAACCTGCACGTTTTGCTGAGCTCTTCTTTTGCTGGTTGCGAGAGGAAGAGGGTCGTGGGATGGTTGCTATTCTATCAGCAATACAAACAATAAATGATTGTGAAGTACGTATTCTATTACTCAAGAGCAACAATGTCTAATTTTCAAAGTTTGCTAACCTTTGTGTTAGTACCTTTATTCATATTCAACTGCATATAGTATAAACGTGATGTTGGGACTTTGGAACTCAAGCAGTCATGAGCAGAAAATACTTCTCTTCCATTTGCCACATACAGTGTTTACTCGTTTTGACGACAAATAGGAATAAATCCCCCCCCCCGCTGAATCCGAGCTAGCGTGCTAGGTTTCCACATCGCCATGTATGATTCCCGGATGGGGCAAATATTAAACTGTCATTTTTCATTGTCTTTTCCCAGTTCAAATGAATGGTTGTTAATGTGAAAGTTTCTCGCCAGTGGAGAATGCCAAAAAGATGGCGTAAGAAGTTGCAACCTGCTTGCCGCAGGTCTCCTGAGCCTGTGGCCGGTAGGCTGTGACGCCATGGCAGAGCCCTACTTTGACAAGGCTGCGTTGCCAAACAGATATACGTGGAGATGATAGATTTTAGCAATTCATAAAAAATCGTTATGTTACCAAACGCCGAAAAAAAATTAGTAATTGTATGTTTGACGGTCGGTGCAGTACATTTCTGAGGGTTTTCAATTTGCAGTAAAATGCGAAATCGATCGCAAAAAGCTAAATCACATGCAAAGTGTGAATTGGCCGTGAATACGTGATAGAACTGCTAAATTACAGTTTATATTTTCCTTCGTGTTCTCTGTGTAACTAGGGATGCGACATCGACAACAACACAGCAATGTTTAAAAACATTTCCTTTGAAAGTGGACGTGTTTATTAATGTATAATAAAGATTAAACTGACATAATAAAGTATAAAAATAAAAATAACGATTAAAAACTGATCCTGAAAGCCTCAGCGCTCAGAGTCGTCTCGAAGGGTCTCAGCTTCCTCAATTCGCTGCACGGCGCACGCGCTACTGCTTCCGGTTTTATATTTGTTGAAGTTCACAAATGGCGAAATATTAAATTAGTTTCCCTTACTTCCTGATTTTAACGGGAAGATCTAAAAAGCATCAAAATAATTTTATTTCAAAGAGTCCTGCTTTAATAAAAATTTTCTAACATATGCTACAAAATGCAAAATCTAATTTTCATACCGCTAAAAATCTGTGGCCTGTTTTCCAAATGCGATTTTTTAAAATTTAAAGAGCTAATTCTATTATCACTAATAATAAGAAGTGGCCAGGTGGACGAGATCGCTAAGGCAGTAGTGTCGTAGTAGTCTCTGACCGAAGGGTCGCGGGTTCGCGTCCCGCCTCTATGGTGTTTGTATTTGTGTTCGTCCTTTCACCCCTCATCATCAGCATTTCGTTTCACCTTCATAGTTACCATAACGTTGACTCCAAAAGTGGTCGCTTATGACCTAGATGTTAATAGACCTTAAATAACCAATAATAATAATAATAATAATAATAATAATAATAATAATAATAGTCATCAACTCAGGTAAGGGAAAAGCAAAATGGATTAAAGAAGTCGAGGAGTATCTCAGACAAGCACACGTAACAATAAATGATGCAGAAAATAGAAAAGAATTCAGGAACACCATCAAAAAACATACATTTGGCACCGAAAGCAAGAAGAGGTCAGGATGTAAATGGACAGCAGAGCGGAAGAAACAACACAGTGAACACATGAAGAAAATATGGGCCCAGAGAAAACACAAACAATCATCATAAAGGAATTCAAGTTCAAACGCTCTCTTTAAATGGGAAAAAGCTGAATAATAATAATAATAATAATAATAATAATAATAATAATAATAATAATAATAATAATAATAATAATAATACGTAAATAAATAATCCGCCACCACCGAGAGCATTATGATGGCGCCGAGCCTCAGCAAGTGCGCACGAGGCCCCTTCACCTCGCGTGATCCCACGTTTCACGGTCCGGGGCGGTTCAAAGCGAATGCAAATGCTTTCCCACACAGCCGCTGCCTCCCCCGCCGCACCCACTCACCGGCACACACTGCTCAACATTGCGCTCTCTTTATCCTAATACCGAGCATACGTCCGCCTCTTCGACAACATGGTAGCTCAGTCCATGAACTGATGTCAGCAGCGACTCTGACCGGGAGGTCCTAGGTTCGAGTCCTGACGGCGGCAGGATTTTCGACACTGGCTTTCAGCTAGGCCGAATTCAGTCGCTGCCTGGAGGAGAATTCTAGCGGCCGGCTTCTCTTATCGGCAGTTTTCCGGAATTTCTCCGATCAACACCAGGCGAATGCCGAAGCAGTACCCTGCCAAACGGGCCACGGACCGCGCGCGATCTGTCCTTCCTCTTCCTTGTCCTATCCTCTCCCCTTACACACACACTAACATGCACCACACTATCACATATTCCGGGAGACCGGTCGGGAGTTTGGAACTTGTCCCGGCTGGGGCGGTGCCCCGCTGGTGGGAGAGTCCTGGTTAGGGGGAAACCTCACTAGCCGACGGTAGGTCGGCGCCGGATCTCGTCATCCAGCGGGGGAAGATCACCGCCATCTCCCGAGAAAAAACATGCACAACGGGACTAATGACCACAGCAGTTGACGCGCCCGGAAACACGAAAAAACCAAACCAAACCAATCGACAATATATTTTCGAGATACATGCTTGTCCGGGATCGCTGAGTCATGCCGTCCGTCAATATGTGCTCTGTTTTATTTATATGTCTGTGTTATTCCGATATCACCTTGTCGGTTGCATTGTTACCTGTGCATCCTAAATTCTTTATGGCTTCCTCCAATTCTGCTATATTGTAGCTCGGCAACAGAAAAGTTTTTGATACACATTTTCTTTAGCAATTTTTTTCGGCGTATTTCAGTTCTCGGAGTGAAAATAAATGTTGATTACTTTAGACTACACAATGTTTTGTTGTGGATATCTTTTTGAGCAGGTAATAAATATTCACTCAAGAACATCGTGTGTTTATGGATTCAATCACCGTGTATTCTGATATTGTTAAAATTCGTCTCGACATTCAACATTTAAAGCGTCATCCCTGGTATTTAGTAGTCGGTGGACACGTAATTTTGTATCAGTACTGGAAAGATTACAACTTGGTTCACTTACGTAACAATGTCACCATTCTACTTGTGAAATTGTGTTGGAAATATGTTTTGCAAAGAACTGACTTTCACGATGTGTCTTTGTTGTTGCATAACAAATTCGTTGAATAATTCAAATCCTTCAAATCATTTGCCTCCCCAATATGTGTTGATCTCGATCCTCCTAGTTTACGCTCACTTGCATTTTTTTAGCACAAAGCTACCGAGATGATCAAGATATGACCGGTTTTATAGACATGCTATATGCCAAATTTGATATTCAATTACAATCACTGTATCGCCTATTGAATTGGAGACTTGTTAGGAATTACCAAAAAGAAATTTAAACTAGTGGTGTTACAACAGCATATACTTTGTCACATTATTTCTCAATTTGTAGTTCTTCGAAAATTCAGAGAGATCAACGAAAATGAAATCCGTGCCATTCTTTTGAGCACCCCTTCTTCTCTCCACGAAAAAATGTAAAGAAAAAAATTGGAGCGATTTTTAAGAAAAAAAGAACGTTTAATTTTTTAATAGCCTGTATTTCGCGCAAATTAAAGAAACACTCCAAATTTCGAATAATTGAACCCGAACTATGTAAAGATCAGTCTTTAAGGAACGGAATTAGTTAAGAAAAAAATCACTATCTTCAATATTTGAGTTGTAGATAGACGCCCCAAAATTGCACTTTTCCTATTTTCAAAAAATTTAGGATATCAATGAGCGCGAAATCTGTACCATTTTCTTCAGCGCTCTTTATGCTATCCGAAAACAAAGTTTGATCCAAAAGATTGGTGCCATTTTTGAGAAAATTTTGAACATGTTTTGGCGGTTTCAATTAAAGTGCACTCAAAAATCAAATTATCCGTTTGAAACATTCAAAGTCTTGAGTTCATTCAGATTGATTGAGGAACATCAATTTTGAAGAAAATCGGCTGAACGGTTTAGGTGCTAGCGTTGACCAGAGACAGACAGGGACGTTTGCCGTTAATCCATTTTTCGGCATCAAGGACCCTCAAAACACGCCGTTTTCTGCCGAAAATTCGCCGTTTTTCCGCCGCACGATTACAAAACTTTCTCTTCATACGAAGTGCATTCGAAAGGGTGAGAAAGTGGAAAACTAAACATTTTGGCTTGTGTGCTTATTCCCCCCGACCATCGACTCAGTAGAAGCAGAGAAGCGGGGTATCGCCGTGAATCCGCCGTGCACACTGACTTCGTGCGCTCAACGAGCAGTGCGCGGCTCGGCGCGGGCACAAAGGCCCTCCGAGCGCCCTCAGCTCAGCTCAGCTCAGCTCAGCGCTCAGCGTTCAGCGTTTCGTCTCTGCCGACAGCCGCCGCCGCCGCCGCCGCCGCCGCCGCCTCCTAGGGGTCGAAACTTAATCACGTACACGCGCAATTAAGAGAAAGATTTTAATGTGCCGTAATAAGCACTGTTTGTTTACAGGGACGACACGCCGGTTCCTCCGCCGGGGCCGAGTAACTTGAGCAGAGCGCGTCGGGGCGCGGAAAACCAACACGAAACACAATGGGAAAAAGGGAGATTACACGCCACAATAAGTCGAAATGAGCGGGAGAAAAATAAATATGCAAATGAGGAGATGGCGGTGCGCGATACGGATGGCAGGGAGGGCGGAGGGGGGAAAGGAGGGGAGGCGTGGATTAGCATAGAGCACCGCGGGGCTGGGGGCGCTGTGGAGGATGGCGGACGGACGTGTGTGGGATCAGCGTTCGCGGCGCAGGTCGGGCGTGAAACGGTCGTGGGGAAACGCGTGGCGGCGCTGGCGTTTGGGATGGAAAGAACTTTGTTAGCTAAAGCTCTTTCTGCCTTTTTCCTCTTATTTATATTTGCTTTAAGTTATTTAGCGAACCAAGGGGCGACTGATTGTTACAAAAACAAATTTTACAAATGCATACTTATTGAGAATTTGCGGTACGTTTTTCTGCTGAGCCGTGCGTTTATCCTGTTGTTCCGACGAATGCCGGAGTAGTACCCTACCAAACGGGCCACGGACCGCGCGCGATCTGTCCTTCCTTTTCCTTGTCCTATCCTCTCCCCTTACACACACACTTACACTAACATGCACTACATTACCACATATTCCGGGGGAGCGGTCGGGAGCTTAGAGCTTGTCCCGGCTGGAGCGGTGCCCCGCTGATGGGAGAGTCCTGGTTAGGGGGAAATCCCACTAGCCGACGGTAGGTCGGAGCTGGATCTCGCCATCCAGTGGGGGAAGATCACCGCCATCTACCGAGAAAAAGCACTACACTAACGGGACTAATGGCCAAAGCAGTTGACGTGCCCGGAAACACGAAAAAATCAATCAATTAATTGTCCTCGTGTTGTTTCTTCCCTTCATTCTCTCAAGCGCTGATTCTCGACTGCTCAATTCCGAACATCTCGCAGCAGCAGTATTCTATAATTATATAAAATACCAAACAATTATTTTCTCCATTCGCGAGTATCCCACTTCATTCTCTCTCCTCTTTGCTCATTGCCTTCCTTTTCTAAATCAACTTCTCCAAAAAAACATCTCGACAAAGACTATTATCTCAAGAATCTCCAGCCTGTGTCATGAGAAACGCACATGTCTCTGCACGTCATAAGTGGAACCATACTGTGATAACTCGCATGCAAAGAGTTCCAGTTTTTGTGTCACAATCTACTTTTTTCACTCGTTTCGTGACATTATGTACTGTCACGTTACGTTGCCCTTCTAGCATAGTCGTTCCGCAAGTCGCAAGATGTATTCGATACTGCAATTTTGTAGCGCATAAGTCTTGTAGTCGCAATATTTGTAGTATATATGTAAATTTAAAACATTTGTTTAGAAACCAATCTTGAATAGATCTCCGTGAATGTATGTAAATTGCATCAATATTTAAAATTTGGTCTAAAAATATTTCCAATTATGTGGGAAGACTTTTTAATTGAATTAATAATCTTCGACACTAATGATTAATATAGGTAAGTAAAAAACTAAATTTAAATTACTTAAATCTTAAAGACAGCTCTAAACTTTGTTAAACAGTTTTTATTAACTTTATTTTCAATGTAACTGAAAAACAGGTTGGGGATGGAACTATTTAACGACATAACTTTTCAAATGCAATACAATGTTGGTTTAATTTAAAAATGTCCATTGAGAACAATGATAAAGCTTAAAAATGAAATATATTTATACTCAATAAAATATTTAAATTTGCAAGCACAAATTCGTATTTAAAAAATATTTATATTATATTTTATTATTAAAACTATTTAAAATATTGTATTTAAATTATTTCATTCTTTAGAAGAGAGCTCATGATACTTCTCACTAGCAAAATACACCAAAGCTATCTGAAAACTGCGCACAGAGCACTCTCCGCCAATACCATAGAGGAAAGATACCTTTCGTCTACGCCGAAAGTACCGACAGTATACAGAATGAGCGGAACCGACAGTTCCTATCCTCGACAGGGACCTCCGTATAGATTTCATAGGTAGATAAGGGGAGCGTCCGCCTTCCTGAAGTGAATTTAAGCAATCCAGCGAGAACGATCTTTTAATACAGTGCGTTTCGTTCGGGTGTCGTGTATAGACAGCTTCATCGCCCGCTGGGCAACCCACCGCATGCACTTTCGCTGGTGCCCCGTGCCCCGTGCCCCGTGCCCCGTGCCCGTGCCCCGTGCCCCGTGCCCGTGCCCCGTGCCCCGTGCCCCGTGCCCCGTGCCCCGTGCCCCGTGCCCCGTGCCCCGTGCCCCGTGCCCCGTGCCCCGTGCCCCGTGCCCCGTGCCCGTGCCCCGTGCCCCGTGCCCCGTGCCCGTGCCCGTGCCCTGCCCTGTGCCCTTGCCCTATGCCCTATGCCCTATGCCCTATGCCCATGCCTATGCCCTATGCCCTATGCCCTGTGCCCTGTGCCCTGTGCCCTGTCCCTGTACCCTGTGCCCTTTGCCCTATGCCCTATGCCCTGTGCCCTGTGCCCTGTGCCCTGTGCCCTGTGCCCTGTGCCCTGTGCCCTGTGCCCTGTGCCCTGTGCCCTGTGCCCTGTGCCCTGTGCCCTGTGCCCTGTGCCCTGTGCCCGGTGCCCTGTGCCCTGTGCCCTGTGCCCTGTTCCCGGTGCCCTGTTCCCGGTGCCCGGTGTGCCGGTGTGCCCGGTGTGCGCGGTGTGCGCGGTGTGCCCGGTGTGCCCGGTGTGCCCGGTGTGCGCGGTGTGCGCGGTGTGTCCGGTGTGCCCGGTGTGCGCGGTGTGCGCGGTGTGCGCGGTGTGCCCGGTGTGCCCGGTGTGCCCGGTGTGCCCGGTGTGCCCGGTGTGCCCGGTGTGCCCGGTGTGCCCGGTGTGCCCGGTGTGCCCGGTGTGCCCGGTGTGCCCGGTGTGCCCGGTGTGCCCGGTGTACCCGGAGTGCCCGGTGGGAAGAAGGCGAGGGAGGGCGCGTCTGGGCGGAGAGCGCAGCGCCGGTGCGGCCCTGCGAGCGAGGCGGAGCGTCTGCCACCCCCGTTTCCGGCGCCGCTTCCGCCTCGCCCGCCGCCACTTCCGCCGCCGCGGCAGCGAGCAGCCGGTGCGGCGCGACAGGTGCTGGAGGGAGGCCCAGCCCCCGCCGCCTGAGCCTCCCTGGAGAGCGGTTTTGCTGACGCGCGCGCGCCTGCTGGGAGACCACGTGATCCTCGGTCAGCCACTTTTTGGCCAGCATAGTGATGAAAAGGTCGTGAAGGATGGGTGATTGAGATTGGCTGCGATGGCTCGGAGGAAGCATTGTTGTTGCGTCTGCAGCGTCGCTAACCGGGAGGTACTAGACAGTGGTGGATTTTCGATACTAGCTACAAAGCTAGATCAAATTCAGTCGCTGTCTGGAGGAGAATCCTAGCGACCGGTTGCTCTGATCATTACTTTTTGTTTCTTCGATAAACACCCGTACTCTAACAAACGGACCACGGACCGCGAGCTATCGTTTCTTGAATCTTCACATATTCAAAGAGTAATTAAAAAAATGAAAATGGAAACGGAGAGAGGAGGGTATCAGGAAATCCTAGTTCTCTTCTCTCTCGTTTCTTACACACACACACACACACACGCACGCGCGCGCACACACATACTTACACATGCATTACACTACCGCACCTGTAGGGAGCTAGAGCTTGTCGCAGGTGTCTGCTGCTGCGGTGTCCCGCTGGAGGAGATACCTGAAGAGGGGCTATTCCGACATGTAGGTACCGGGAGCGGTAGCTCAGTGCATCAACTGATGTCACTGCAGCGCCTCTCACCGGGAGGTCCTAGGTTCGAGTCCTGACGGCGGCAGGATTTTCGACACTAGCTTTTCAGCTGGGTCGAAATCAGTCCTGTTGGAGGAGAATTCTAGCGCCGGTTGCTCTGGTCGGTAGTTTCCGTGGTTTCTCCGATCAACACCAGGCGAATGCCGGAGCAGTACCCTACCAAACGGCCACGGACCGCGCGCGATCTGTCCTTCCTCTTCCTTGTCCTATCCTCTTCACTTACACACACACACTTACTCTAACATGTACTACACTACCACATATTCCGGGAGACCGGTCGGAAGCTTAGAACTTGTCCCGGCTGGGGCGGTGCCCCGCTGCTGGGAGAGTCCTGGTTAGGGGGAACCCCACTAGCCGGCGGTAGGTCGGCGCCGGATCTCGCCATCCAGAGAGGGAAGATCACCGCCATCTCCCGTGAAAAAGCATACCCTACACAAACGGGACTAATGACCAAAGCAGTTGACGCGCCCGGAAACACGAAAAAATCAATCAATCAATCTACCGACATGTAGGTCGACGCGGGATTTCACGGTCCAGCTGGGGAAGGAACGCAAATGCCTCCCGAGAAACAGCATGCACTAACTTGCGGGTCTAATGACGATAGTAGTGGACGCACCCACAAACAATACATCATCAATCAATGGTTGGTTAAGTAATTCGTCATATGATTTGAATGGAATGCCGCGCAGGGGAAACAGGAGAACCCCATAAGAAATTCCCTCACAAATTCACTTTTTTCTCCACAAATTCCATATGGAGCGACTAGAATCTGAATCACGGTACTCGGAGGTACAAGGAGAGCGAACTGATCCCTTCACTGTGGGTCGGCCACTGCCCGTGGGACCTGTAGAGCAGGAAGCGAATAGGTATTTTTCCGCAGAGAAACATATTGGAATATTTAATGAAAAAATTGCAGACTTGATCCGCGCCGTTCTAAATTCGTAAGAACGCCTATGATGAAATAGAAATAGAAATGTGTTTTAATTATTGTTCTCCTTAATTGGCAAAATAGGGGTATTGAGTCGATCGCCGTGAATCCGATCCGCCAACTTATATTGTTTAGTTTTGTTTCCGACGCTCCCTTTTCCAAAACTCTGGTAGTATTTTCGATTCACGTGAGACATCGTGCATATTTAGATTTACAACTGAATATAAATTGTCTCATATACCTGTACGATTATTTGTAATGTGTCATGTTAGTTAATGGTGGTGAACCACGAATTCGTTGCGACAACACCATAATCGACAACGCAGCTCAATGCCTTCGCACCCTACCTTAATGTAAATTTCTGCGCGAAGCCCTTTTCTGCGGACACGCCATGTGCCTGCGCGCGCTGACGAACCACTTCTTGCGCGACAACGGTTTTTACTTTTTCGCTACGGAGTAGAGAGATAGTAATGTAATGCTCCGCGAAAATACGGCGTATTTTCTGCAGAAAAACGCTCTGAGAACAAAAAAGTAGATATATCCAGTTGTTAAGTTTGAGGAAAAAACTCTCTAACACGGTGTCTAGCTAGAATCCATGTCCTTGACACCGAAAAATCGAATGACGGCAAAACGCCTGCCCGCCATATATATATATATATATATATATATATATATATATATATATATATATATATGCACCCTCTTTTAATAAAACACTACTAAAAAACTCAGCCACACATAAATATATGGTTAGAAAGAAAATAATTCACACATGCGCGCATTCTTTTCTTATTTTTACTTTCGAAATTCAGTATCATATTGCACTGCTAAAAGAACCTTCCTGGCCTTCTCATGTTGACGGGTCGAAATCATTTGAAATGTTCTCTTCCCTGAGCAGCTATGTTCAGCCTCTTGCGCTCCACCGATCTCCAGAAATTAACATCCTTTTAAATTAAAATCCTTTTCTATAACCATTTCTTTTTGTGTAGGCCTACACATATCGACACATGTGTGCAGATCTTCTCCATCAACTATGCGGTCTATACAAAGTCTAGAATCTGTGTACTTGTTGCTAGGCCTTCCCACCATGTCAAAAACAATTGCAGTAGTCTTCTTTCGTCAATTACTGTAGAATGTTATTTCGTTTTTCGTTTGATAACATTTGACTTTTTACTGTAGTGGATGTCACTCTTCTTCGTAATTAATTCAGATTTTGTTTCTTATTTCGTCTGCATTTAATTATTTTTCAATCCCTTTCAATTTACGTTACAACATTACTTACATAATGAATTTTCGCCTTATTGTGTATGATCGTTTTCCGAAAGTATTGTTTCTTTTGATTTTCTTCCAGAACGTAAGGTTCATGCAAATGATTATAACTTAAAAAACCTCTTTATTTATTTATCTCGGCCTATCTGTTGTTCAACACAGTTCCTCGGCTCCAACTCAATTTAAATAAATGCCACTTTTTTTCGAATTCCTTCACTTGTTTATTGCAGTCATATTGTTTCAGGAACTATTAAAACAAATTAAGTATTGTTTAGACGAATCCGTATGGAACAAAAACAACTTTTTGATTACTTTTGCTACAAGTATGATAGCCATTCTTTAAAATCATTGCTTTTTGCCGTATAACATTTCGTTTAATTCTTAGAATGTTTCTTATTTAAAAACTAAAGATGATAATCTTAAGTACTTTGAAATAGTTTGTTTATTGGGTGATATAAGTAGCTATTTCTTTGTACCATCACTTCACAAATTAACTATTTTTATTTTGAAATATGTTTAATTACAATGTAACTGACATTGTTCGACTAAGTGGGCAGTCTCATAATCATCAGCGAGTACTGGAAATGAATGCTTCTTGTCGGGACGTTTCTTTACGCCCGCATACCGCCCTTTGTCGCACTTCAGATGTAATCAATTATCAAATGCCAAGTTCAGGAAGTTTATTATGTGAATTGTTTGCTTAGCACAAAATTATAAGTTTTATTGTTTCGGCTGAAAAATTCATTTACATGTGTATGGAGAGCTTATGGACTTCTCGCAATATTCTACAAGTATGATGATTACTTCGAAGTAACTGAGGAAGTTGTACAAACATTTTATTACTTTTAAGACAAATTGTTCCCAAGTCGGATGTAGTGGAAATAGAGTACGCAAAAGAAGTGGTCATACTCACATTGTGTATAGCGTTTTGCAGCAATTTGAAACACAGTATAAGAAATGAATGTAGGAAATCACCCGAGGCTCTCTCCTACAACTTTTGGATTAATGGGAATTTCTTTTGTATGTTTTAAGTAATAATTGGTTCTACATAATTTAACGTAATGTACATTATAAAATATATTTTATAGTGAATATCACACTTCAAAATCAAATTCTCATCGGTAATTGTTTAGGTCTTCTTAATTCGCTTATTCAATGAATTCCATAATTTTAATGAATTTTGAGAAGACCGGAACTTTTTTCACGGATTCAAATAACTGGTCGAATAGTATGGTATGAGTGAATGAATTGAGGGAATGTATGAATTAAACAAAATATACGTAATTTTTAGAATGCAGAAAAACACGCCTATAATATCTAAGTTCTGCGATTCAAAATCTATCTAATGTGTGTTCAATTTCCAAAATCGAAGAACAAGTATTTCCGTGCCTTTACTTTCCTGTAATTATGTATAATAGATGCAACGAAATTGTTTATTTGTGATAAATTTTATTATTTTAGGTTTTTTGAGTGCTTTCTTGAATCAGTTTTGTACTTATTGTGCCTAGAAGATGTCTTCAAATAGCATCTTCAAGGCATTTCACGTACATATTAACGGAATATTTTATCGGGATATTTGAAACTAATGAAATTGAGTCAACACTTGTGGTTGTAATATCGCTTGGGATATCTTGGTAATGATGCATCAATTTCTTCTCTGATATCCACGTGTCTCAATCGTTTTCTGATCCGAACGACACCTCTGAAAGAATGCAACCAACTCTAAGAAGCACATAAAATATTCTGGATGAATTTTGCATTTTTCAAGTACTATTGCTTTAGGAAATACATGCCAATGCATCTAATAAAGATAGTCATTCAAGGGGGTTCATCCCAGTTGTCATTCTACCTTCTGAACCACAGGGCAGTGAGGAGAGTCACAGAGCTCATGAATGTCTAACGGTTCCTATAGGAATACAGCGAGACCCCAGGTGATGTCTGGTTATTTTTATACTTACATGGTGGCACGCGAAATGAATCGCCACTTGTTTCTTACATCATTTATGAGTCGCACTAAATATCCAGTTGAATATCTCAACAGCAGTAGCAGCAGAGCTTGAAGAAACAAATGAGTTACGAAAAAAGCGTAATTAACGATACTGCCACTAGAAGACTAAAAGACGACTTTGTATAAAAATGAACAACAATTTTACTTTTGCATTATTTCAAAACCAGATTTTATTTAAAAAAAAGTGTAATATAATTAATTAGATAACAAGATAATAAATATTTCTTTTAAAAAAGAAATGTCTTATAATATTGTAACTCAATAATGTTCATACGAATTTAATGACAAGTAAATTCTCTTTAATTATTGAATAAACTACTCGTAAATAAAATTTGCTTTGACATTTTCGTGTTCATATAAATAAATAAGATTTTAAACGGTTTTTCAATTGTGTGCTTAAAACGCCGTTAACGACCATTTGTTAAAAACAACTTTGTTTCAAAAGTTTAAATACATTACAGTTTTCCTGAGCTATTTTAAACCAAAGTTCAAAGGCCCTATAAATTGAGTGGGCTCGTTTCGGGCGAGCCGCCGGCGCCCATTGGTCAAGTCACTCCGGATCCGACGCAACGTCTCTTTCCGAGAAGACGAAGAGGCGTCCGGAATCGCAGGGAGCCATCGGCGCTCCGTTGACATGGCGGCGGCGCATGCGCGCGTCACGCATGGCGGCGTTCTCGCACGCGTGCGCGCACGCGCGATTCGCGAGTGCGTGCCGCGTCCGCCGCCGCCGCCGCCGCCACCGCCGTCACTGCCACCGCCCGGCATTGTCCTGTGCTCGCCCACTGTGAAGGCGTCAACCGCTTTCCCGCGTGGACCGACATGCCGTTTAGATGGTTAATGGATCGGCCCGCCATTGATTACGCGCTGCGGGTAAGAGACAGGCCTTTTTACCGCGCGCGACAGCTGGGCCGCCGCGCGGCCGTGCCGGTGGCGGTTTTGCCGTCTCCGGAGGAGGACACGATGGCGGTGGAGGACAGTGGAAGAGTTGAGGAGGAGGTGAAGGAGAGGAACAGAAGTAGTGGTGGGGGAAAGAGAGGCAAGGCGAAGTGTAGGTTGAAGTGAGGGAGGAACAGAAGTGGTGGAAAGAGAATGGAAGTGGCGGAGGATGAAGTGGAGAATAAGATCGAGAATAATTATAGGAAATGTTAAAATAGTTGTTGAATGAGACATAGGTCGAAGTGTGGTTGAAGCTGAGGTTGAGGTGTAGTGAGAAGAGGAGGACGGGAGATTAGTAAAACGTTAAGGCTAACGATGACACAGGTCATCGAGGTTCACGCATACGAGCTCTATCTTTCAATTTACGACAAGCAAAAAATATAGTTATCAGAAATTTTATTCATCTGTGTGTTGTAATCGAGTATCCTGCATGTGTCAGTCTGTCAGTTTATCAGTCTGTCAGTTTATCAGTCTGTCAGTTTATCAGTCTGTCAGTTTACATCTGTCAGTTTATCATCTGTCGTTTTCAGTCTGTCCAGAACGTCCATTTAAATGAATTGAACACATTTATTCATCTGTGTGTTGTAATCGAGTATCCTGCATGTGTCAGTCTGTCAGTTTGTCTGTGTAATTAAGTTCTTTATGCTACGCGTTCAGAATTCTTGCAAATTCAGTCAGCCTTCATACTGCTCGTTGTGTATACTTCGCGAATGTTCATTCCCGCCTGAGATATGGCATAATATTCTGGGGAAATACATCTTATAGCTCCCAGACTTTTAGATTACAAAAACGAATTGTACGAATAATAACCAAATCCCACCCACGTGATTCATGTAAGCCTCTCTTCATTAATCTAGAATTCTACCATTACCGTGTCTTTTATTTACGAATCAGTGGTTTTTGTAAAAAATGACTTGCTCAAGGGCGGGAATATTTTTTCAGAAAATGCAGAAGTCTATTACTATAACACTCGACGTAGAAATCATATTCATCAGGTGACAGTATCAACAGCTCATTACAAAAAATTCACATACAATACATGTACATTATTTTACAACACGTTGCCAGATGACATTAAACGATTAAATTCAATAGAAAAGTTTAAATCCCAAGTGAAATCGTTTCTGCTGCATAACTGTTTCTATACAATTAGAGACTATACTGAGCATAACAAGAAAAGTAACATTAATTTTAACAATGATACATAATGCATTATTTACCATTTGGACTGTATAAATGAGTATAAACAACCTGTAACAACTATTGTACTACAGCTTCCGGTCAATGACCCCCATCTCGATCAGGTTTTTCGTCCAGTTTCCCTGATCCATTGAGCAAATGCTGAGATGGCCCCTTGTTTTGCTTCTGGACATAAATGTAACTTCATTTTCTGTGCACGTCTTCTAGTATTCAGTGGGAAATACAATGATTCAAATTATCGTTTCCTTGTTGTCGCGGCAGGAAGTAATAAGAGCCAAAATTTATTGCTTATTTATCTTTGACAATAGATTTTATTACATGGGAGTTTTTTTTTTTTTGTTTTTTTTTCTCCCTTGGAAGTAATAAGAGCCAAAATTTATTGCTTATTTATCTTTGACAATAGATTTTATTACATGGGAGTTTTTTTTTTTTGTTTTTTTATATGAGTAAGTGTAGGGATCACAGAATTTTGAAAATGTGCACACAATTCACTTTTCCCCATAGCACGTCATACGCAGTTTTTAACTGTTTTTCTGACGTAAAATAAATAAATAAATAAATAAATAAATTATGTCCTTCAGTCCGTCTCTCCGTATTTCCGTCTGTTCGTCTGTCCGTCTGACGGTGGGTCGGGCGGTCGGGCGGTCGGGCGGTCGGACGGTCGGGCGGTCGGGCGTCGGGCGGTCGGGGCGGCGGTCGGGCGGTCGGGCGGTCGGGCGGTCGGGCGGTCGGGCGGTCGGGCGGTCGGGCGGTCGGGCGGTCGGGCGGTCGGGCGGTCGGGCGGTCGGGCGGTCGGGCGGTCGGGCGGCGGGCGGTCAGTCTCAGTCGCACACGGTTAGACCACTGCCGATCCACCGAACGAGGAAAATGAGGTGCCATTCGACGCGTCGCGGGCTTTTCGTGGAGAACTGATTTTTTTTTTCAGATCCAGCCAAAAATAATCTCTCAAATTGGGTTCTTGTTTCTTTTAAGCAACCAACGCGCGTTTGTGGTTGGAGAGCACCTAGAAGTAGATTGATGACACGCTGTGAATGACTATAACCTTTTCCGGCATGCACATTAGTCATTACGACTCGTTTCACGAGACTGATAGTTTATTAATCTAATGTTATAATGAAAATGTGGGAAAGAGGTTTCGAAGATGCACCTACAGTAAATGTCTCCTGAAAATAAAGTTGACAATAATTCTTGTCATCATTGACCAGCCATCATATCGTATAAGATCGTTGAGTCGCAGCTGTTAATGAATCTCGCTAGCAACTTCTAATGCAAAATGTGGTATTAAAAGGCAATAAAATAAAAATGGACCAAAAGAAAAATTGAAACGAAAATAAGTATATACTTATCTGTAAATGTATGCATTCATTTCTTGAATAATTAAGGATAATGCCGATAGTCCTACAGTATTAAATAAATATTTTCCCTACTCTTGTGGGGTAAACAATTTCTTTTACCATTCACTTAATTAAAATACACTTTCGTTAATACGATTCGAAACAGCTTAGGTCTATTTCCTTTTTATATCAGATCGTCTCATACGAGCCGTATTAATCTATTCGTAAAGAATTTCCTATCGTAAATTCGAGAGCAACGTTTTCTTTCGAGTAATTGCGTTGGCTCAAGGCAAAAACTGCTGCGACTGCAGCGTCGCGGACTTGTTAGGGTTCGAGTACCGACGGGGGCATATTTTTCGTCAATAGTTAGGTCTTTCTAGTTAGGTCAAATTGAGCTGCAGTGTGAAGGAGAATTCTAGCGGTCGACTGTTCTGAAATTTTTTCTGGTTTCTCCGATTAATACTAAGTGAATGCCGGAGCAGTACTCTAACATCGGAGCCAAGAAACACAAACGATCGTCTCTACCTTATTGTTGACCTATCTTCTATCGTATATTATCTGCACGCACACTTACTCTTACATGCTTTAAGGCGGCTCCAGACATTTGGCATTCGTCGAGCAGTGAGCTACTGCTCGCCCATCACGAACAGCTGGTCCTGACGGCGGCAGGATTTTCGACACTAGCTTTTCAGTTAGGTCGAATTTACTCGCTGTCTGAAGGAGAATTCTAGCGGTCGGCTGCTCTGATCGGTAGTTTTCCGTGGTTTCTCCGATCAACACCAGGTGAATGCCTAAGCAGTACCCCAGCGAACGAGCCACGAACCGCGCGCGATCTTTCCTTCCCATTCCTTGTCCTATTCTCTCTCCCTTACACACACACACACACACACACACTCTCATGTACTACACTACCACACATGGAACCTCTAACAATCAATCAATCAATCAGCGACGGCGGGGTGCTTTTAGGATGTGTGAATGTGTTAGTGGAGCATGCGGAGGCGATACGCATCGTGGAGGAAAGCTTGCCTGAGTTGGAGCAAGAGAAATTGTAGAGGTGGTAGCGATGATACTCAATTTGGCAGCTTTTTTATCTTGGGTTGAGTTCAAGAGATGTTGGGGGCAACGTGAACAGCGTCAGTGGTGTAGAACGTGTTGAGACAAAGGTGATAGAGTTGCCGGGAGTTTCAGCATTGGCAACATTTTGGTAGTAACGATGGTGTGGAACGTGAGTGACTATTGACGAGCAGGTAAGTGCAGCGACAACGATAATAGAGGTGGCACGTAGTACAACACGGGAGATAGATTTGGGTGCTTGGGTAATGGATTGGGGTATTCGGTGGTCTTCAGAAGGAGATAGGAGACAACTATGTCAACATTGTTGGCCCAGCAGTCCATACAGAGCAATGGCAACTGATGGAGGTGTTGGTGCAATATGGAGCGTACAAACATGTGGTATAAGCAATGGAACTGACCCCTTCTAACTCTGCAGTTGGTACTTGCGCGGGAGGGAGTCAGCATCAAAAGAGACGTTGAATTGGTTGGGAGAGTGATGTATTGGGGTGTGCATTGACTTGATTAAACTATGTCATGGTTGTTGGCGCAGGAGTAGGTAGTGGGCGGCGATAATGTCGACGGAGCTGCAGCCGCAGAATGTAGCAGAAGCAGCGGAACTGACAGCTCGTGGCTGAACAGTTGGTAGCAGCGTGGGAGCTGCGTGGCCGGCGGGCTGCCTCGGGGCGGTCGCCTGCCGTCGCTTTTTCCTCGGCGCGAGGCGCGCGGCGATTTACGAGACACGCGTCGGGTATTGTCCGCGCGCTTTTTCCGCCGCGACGTCACGGCCGCGTCGGCACTCGCTCTTCCGCGCGAGATAATTCCCCGCCGCAGCCCGCCTGATTGAGCACGACGCCACGAGCCCGGGCGACCGCCGGCCACGAGACCCAAGCCCCCCAGCCCGACGCCGCCTCGCCCGCTCGCCCCGCTCGCCCGTCTCGCCCCGTCCACCACCCCGTCCGCCCGTCCGCCCGTCCGCCCGTCCCCGTCCCTCGTTCCGCCCTGCCCGCTCTGCCCCACTTGGTGTATGTGAACAAACATATGTGTGTGTGAACAATCACTTCCGCATTTTCAGAAACGCTGGAAGGCGAATTTCTCAAAAATGGCTCCAAATTGTTTCTTCAAATTTTTCCAATGGATAGTGCTTATTGTACTGTTTAATATGACGTTAAGTTTATTTTCGTTTATCATTTTGTTTTGTTTTTTCAAAAATTACACAAATATAATTTGTTTCAAACATCTCTCACGCCATTAATTTTTACATTTCCATCGATTTGAATACATTATTGAATTTATTAGTGGAAGTGTTTTGGATGACTTTTAATGAAGGTTTTCGAGAACTTGATAGATTCCTGTGAAAATAGCTTCAAATTTCCCATTTACAGTAATTCTTAAGCACCATTTTCTTAAAAACGACTTCAAAATTTTTCAATGAAAAAATTTATTTAGGAGGAGGTTTTACTCTCCTTTAATATTCTTGATGTAATATTTCGGTTGAACTATTAAGAAAGCGAAAAGTTGAGACAATGTCAAAAAAATGATCTTTGGGCGACGACAGATGGCAACTGGAATGAGTATGGGGCAAGACTACAAACCCAGTCTACACCAAGGAAATGAGAAAACTTTACTACGAGTTCTGTGCCATTCTGTAGCACCTCTAGTTTATGATCGTTTTCAATTTTGAAGGGAGCTGAAACTCTCGTTTAATTGGCAGCACCATCATACTCATATCACCATAATCACGCCTCAAATCATTCTGTTGGGTTGATTCGTTTACGTTGATCATAGAAAGCGAAGGTAAAATTTGACTCCGTGATGACCTTGAAAATTTTGAGAGAAATCTCCCTCCTTGCTCTCCATCCCGCGAGCATTGTTCCTGTCAGACAATCGATCACGCGTCTTCTTGCTGTAGCCCAAAGGCGCTCTAGGTTGGATACACGCAGTTAGTATTTGTTAGAAGAATAGTTTTTGTTGTTGACAAATCGCACCGATGCAAAGAGCCTGAAATATGTGATTACTAGGGGCGGATTTTGATGACCTAAATATCACCACAAATAATCAATAACATGCTCTCAAGTGTTTTAAAAATTCCCTAAAAGCATGAAAAATTACGTAAGAACGTGATCAAAACCAGTTTGGATGAACAACTCAAGCTGTTGGATACGTTACTGATATAATCAATGCATCTTCTATTCGTTAAGGTTAATTCAGCTTTCGAGCTTTTGGTTTGGAATGTTCTTTACTAGATAATCTCTGCTTTAGTTATTCCGAAATCAGCTGAACCGCCAATGGCACTGATATTCTTCACAGTAGCCTTAAATTACATTCTCAAATGGTTGATATTACAACTTCTGAGCGAAAAAATCGAATAGGCTACCAGTTACAGGTTCTGGGGAATTCTGTGGAGAACATTTGTACCATCTCGAAAATATTATTTGAAACAAGTACCATTAAAACAATATTGAAATCGATGAAATGAGCGAAAATGCATTAAAAAAGATAAAAAATGTTAAAAGGGCAAAAAGTACTTAGTCGAAATCGACGAAAAATGCAAAAAAATGCTTTTCTCATAGCATAAAATGAATTTCTATATTAAACGGCATTTTTCTAAAGTGAAAAGAAAAATATTAATTTCATTAAAATTCACTTCCTAGTGATTACTATTTTTTTACCTAACAAGACATCCTATTTGAATCCGAATCAAACCACTATTGACCTAGAGAAAATCCGCACATCGATTTTTCTTAGAATATACGTGAATACATTCCATGCATGTAGTTTTTATTAACTGGAATGCAGGTTTAACAGCATTGTCCGTCCGATTTCACCACTTCTCGTGTCCTCAGCTTAGCCTCCTGACTGTGCCCTCCCCCAAGCCATCCATCCTTCCTCTCAGTTCAGTCAGGAGCGAGTCGTTATCTACCGTGAAGAGAACTGTGATATGCACACAGGCCTTCCGAATTTGGGCAACCACGAACTAGTACCCCCAAAAAATCAGGCGGCGCTGGATTTTGATCGTGATGGTTTTGCCCCCTGGGTTGTGGCAACTGACGTCGTGTTCGTCTGTACAGCTAGAAGGGAACGGGCAACACTATTAGGTATACAGAGTGTATATAGATCCCTTTAAGGATGACAAAATAACAGTTGTTCGTAAACATTGTTATTCTCTTTCAGTGTGATTTTACGTCTCAAAAAATACACAGTAGTTTAATGAAATGTTCGGTCACTAATAAAAGAAGTAATTTTCATGTATTGCCAAGATATCGTTGTCATGTTTTTGTGATTGTGAGGAAGATCTAATTGAATTCTGTAACAACAGTCTCTTATGAATTCTTTTACTATGAAGTGTTTCACTTCGAGACAATCATTTGCAGCTGCTGCTAAGTAAAAGCCTACCGGTTGACTCAAAAATTTCTGTTACCAAGGAACTGTCCGTATAAATGCCTGCGTTTTTAGGACGTAAAATGATATACAAACTTCGATATCATTGCTGAATTTGTATGCCGAAACTTTGTTATGATTAAGTAGAATATACAAAAAATACCTATATCTATTCAAGGAGAATTCAATAAAGTACTTTCAAAGTTCAGAGCACTATTTTATGAATAACTCAGAATACACAATAATTACTTTTGCATATTAATTATCTGCACTACTCAAACTGTAGACATCGCCATCGTACTTGTGTCTGATTGAATTATTTTACCTTTGTGCTTACCATTCATTTAACTCGTATCTTTTTCACTGTTTGTGTTCTCGAATAAAAACGTCAAATTCAAATTCGAATTATTGGATACACAATATACCGCATTCATGTTTGCGCTTCCAATGTGCTTACTGTAATATTTGTATATTGGCACTTCAAAAAATTAGCACCTTTATTTGCTCCTCAGTTTTGCAATACTCAAATATTACTTGTAGTAATGTTGTTGTAAGGCTGCTGTTGAAGTATGTTCAAAAGCTAGTCCTTGGAGTTAGATTGTTCATTGTTCCAACGAGTGTGGTCAGCTCAAAGGATTAGCAGGAAGGGAAACAAATTTAGCCTTTGACATAGCAATGGAATTAAGTGCATCTTGAGCTGGCCTGTTTCTCCCTTCAACTCTGAAAACACTCGTTTGTTTCCGTATTTTTCTATTTTTAATTTATGCTTTGAGGGTAACTATTTGTTATATTAACATCTTGTTATATCGTACAGTTATTGTTCAACCTGGAAGAAAATACTAATTAAACACTTTCCTTTAATTAATTTTGTATGATTTGGATCTATTCATAGATTTACACTGCCAAATGGGTATGTTTGACTTGAATGTTTTGTTTAATTCGAATACTTCGACATTCTCTGTTTACTTAATATTAAGCCAAAATACTTTTACATCATTAAATGCTCCATTATTGAAGTTTCTCAACCAACGCACTATGAACTTCTAACAACCTCCAATTCAAGATTAAATGACTTCGCCTCTTATTTACCCTCCATTCCTGCAACAGTAGTGAAGTTTGTGGAAAAAAGCTTTTGTGGTAATTTTTTCCGGCCGACAATCTATCAATTTCGAAGTGCATATTTCCATTGCAGCACATATTACTGAAAATATGATAGGGCACACTAATGAAGATATATTATGGATATTTATTGTACATCTTTTCAGTGTGATCAACTGCAATAGGACAGTCCTAAGTTGTATTAATTTCCTTTCTTGTGGAAAATTGAAATTCAAAACAATATTCTCTAAGAGAAAATACATTTAAAAATGTCAGAGAATAATTGTTTCTAAATGAGGCAAGAAAATTGGAAATGGAACTTCTTTTCCCGCTGAGAGGTTGGGAGTTGTAAATGACAAATGATATATCAACGAACATTAAATAGAAAAAACTTTTTTTTGTTATTGAAGGTCGCATCAATATCTAGGTCATTAGCGACCACTATTGGAGTTAACGTTTTGGTAACTATGATGTTCAAACGAAATGGTGGTGATAAGGGGTGAAAAGACGAACACAAATACAACCATGCCCGAGACGGGGCTCGAACCCGCGACCCTTCGGTCCGAGATCACTACGTCACTACTGCCTTAGCGATATCGGGCCACCGGGCCGGCAAAAAAACTTAATACTACTGAATCCTAATTATAAATTATGAGTTTTATTCATTAGTAAGGGTTTTACAATAACCTACTAGTTGTTGGAAAACAGTTTATAATTTTATGAGAATTCAATCTATATTATCGAAAAGTAGAAGAAAACGAATGATTCGTATCTGATAGTCATTTATTTTTCCTTACATCCGTTTTAAAATATGCTTATCAGATTGAGTTGTGTTTCTCGCGTTACTTCGTAGGTAAAATAATATCACATAATGACAAAAATACAGCTAATATTTCTAGGTTATTGATGAAGAGTTATAATGCGCTTACTAGCTCTATTAAGGATTGTGACAGAGAGTAATGACGGCGAAGACAACTCTGCACTCAATCATCGCTTCTTTTGGCAAGGTAGCAGGCTCTCTTCCTTACCTACCTGTAACGCCAGTTCTTAAGGTACTTTGGAGAAAGAGACAGATATGAATGACAGTTTATTATCATTCTTCTTTGTATCATTCATGAAGCAGCTGCTTATGAAGTGTTTCTCTGCCAAGTCACATCGTAGCTATATTGAAGCCTGCCCTAGGCCATACTTCTGCTTGGCGCAACTTGTATTCAGTCGTACCAGGAATTAACTTATTGTATTATATTATGTTATTCGGACTTATTTAATAACAAATTACAGTTAATTTTATCTTTAGTAATTTCCGTCTTTATTTTCCGTCGACCCCTCTTATTTTTTTCTATTTCATCTTTCTGCTTTTGTGCGAAAGCACATACGCCGCAACCAAACAGCTTACCAGTGCGTACGAAATAAATGTTTATATTTCTGTCTTTTCTATTTTCATCTTCTATCTACCGTAATCTTCCAGCGTATCATTGCCTAGAAACTAGCTGAGAAAACCACTCTAGCTATGTTACATTAAGCTCCATTAAAAAAAGGAAACTGAAAAGCAAGCCCAATCAATGGCTTTTTTTGTTGTTTAATTTTTATCAAATGTTCAGAACTATAGTTAAGTCTAGTTTTATCAAAGTCTGAAATTGTAAGGTTTTTATGATGAAGGAAAAATTACACAAAGATAGTTTCCTAATAGGTTCACTCACAGAAAGTTATGTGCGCACATTCTACTGATATATGATTTACAGGAATAACAATAATAAAAATCGGAGGCGAAAATGCTTCGGGGGTCTCTTCAGTAAATTTAGTTCAATCTTTAGGTGCGTTCAGTTCCGTAAACAAGATGAAAAGTGCTACCGTCGTTTCAACTCAGAAACGAAGGTTTATAAAGATCACTGCGGTATTCTCGCTTCGTCGACTCTGCTGTCACTAGGGCATTACAGAAGACAAATTGCGAAGCGTTTAGGGAGCAATAACGAGGCATCCAGAGACGCTGTTGAAGCATAGCTATGCTGCCAACACAGAAGCTTCGTCCAGACGCCCTCGCTCTTAGAAGTGGGGATGGAGACAGACTCAAAGGTAGAAGCGAAAGTGATGAGGCAGGCGGGAGGAGAAATGAAGCTGTAAGGACCAAGAGATGCCATCGCCTAACACGAAAAAGACAACAGACAGCCTTTTCAATTACTTATAAAGCGATTTCATTAATATTTTTATTTATTCCTTCAAACGCCATGGAGGATTAGACATTGTCAAGTGACTGTTACAAATGGCACAAATGGAGTTGTCTATAAAATCACTTTTGTGCAAAGTTGGAAATAATGTGTGTTATTACAAGCCTACTTCATTGGGTATATTTTTTTATTTCCGCAGAGAAACTTAATAAAACCATGTTATTTACATAAAATTGGCCCTTTTTTCTGTAAACTATTGGATGATAAATAGTCTGGGCAACGCCGGGTATTCTGCTAATGAATTAGATATTAAGCTTGTGAGGCAACTTGTAATAAAAATGTTTAGAGTTTTGTAATCATTAGACCAGGTGCGGTGACTCAGTCCATCAATTGATATCACTGCAGAGCCTCTGACTGGAAGGTCCTAGGTTCGAGTCCCGACAGCGGCAGGATTTTCGACTGCGGCAGCATTTGCGACTTGCTTTTCAGCTAGATCGATTTCAGTCGCTACCTGGAGGAGAATTCTAGAGACCGGCAGCTCTGATCGGTAGTTTTCCGTGATTTCTCCGATCAACACCAGGCGAATGCCGGAGCAGTACCCTAACAAATAAGCCAGGGACCGGAGTGGGTGCGATTTTTCCTTCCTCTTCCTTGTCCTATCCCTCCCCTCCTTACACTAACATGCACTACAGTACCACATATTCCGGCAGACCGGTCGCGGAATTAAAACTTGTCATGGCTTGGGCGGTGCCTATCTGGTGGGAGATACCTGGTTGGAGAAAATCCCGCTTATCGACGGTAGGTCAACGCCGGATCTCGCCATCCAGCGGGGAAACGCGGGGGAACGATGAAAAACATGCACTGCACTTACGGGACTAATACCGCAGTAGTTGACGCGTTCGGAATCAATAACAATCAATCGTAATCATTAGCTGACTAGTTCATTAGAGTGAATAGTGCAATTAATTTTCTCTAAGATTTAAAGAATGCGTCTCTTCATCGATATACTCTGTGGCTAGTTTCATCTCTTAATATTCGTAATTAATCTCTTCATTTTATGTACAAAAGCTGCGTATTGGTAACAAAGCAAAGATGTTCCACCGACTCCTCCCCGGAAAACATTTAATTTAAAAATAAATATAAAACTTGTAATTGCTTTAAGGAAGAGAGAAAGGAATGAAAACGAGCCTTTTTGGAAATACAAAATATTGTAGCTACGTATTTATAAGAAACAGCAGGCTCATAATATCTCATGGAGGTGTGCGGCACAGGTAGGCAGGTCATGTGAGTATCAGAACCATTAAATGTCATCTCTGTAAATTTGCTTTGAGCACCAATGTTGTCATGATTCACTTGACTTGTTCTTAAGTCTTCAGTCGCCTTCAGGCCCCGCTCGCATACCTGGCTTCTGCTGTTCGTAAATGTAACTACCGCATTCTTCCCCAATGGAGCAAGTGAGAGAAGAATACCGCGGCAACAGCTTTACAACCTGCGTTAACCAGTCTCGCAGGCGGCGGTTGACGGTGTATACGCAACTTTAGCGCTGTTTAGTTCTGCCGCCGATCTTTTCCATCTTAAACCCGGGACCCTGTCCCTGCCTTTTCTCCGGCTCTCACGTCGCCACTTTCTGCTTCACTACGGCCAATACCCCCCCGCGTCCCACCCTCGCCTCACACCTCCCCTGCCCTGCACCCGCCCCACCCCCTCTTCACCGCTCCGCCCCGCCCGTTGTGCGACCCCGGCCCCGCTCCGCCCTGCCCATACCCAGCCCGACCGCACATACTGTCCCCTGCTCATCAGTCTCCCCGTGCTTTTTCACCCCACCCGACCCACTTTCACATCCCCTGCCCCGTTGATTGATTGGTTGCTGATTTCGGGTGCGTCAACTGCTAAAGTTATTAGTCCCGTTAGTGTAGTGCATGTTTTTTGCTGGAGATGGCGGTGATCTTCCCCCGGATGGCGAGATCCGGCGCCGACCTTCCGTCGGCTAACGGGGTTTCCCCCTAACCAGGACTCTCCCACCAGCGGGGCACCGCCCCAGCCGGGACAAGCTCTAAGCTCCCGACCGGTCTCCCGGAATAGGGGGTAGTGTAGTGCCTGTTAGTGCAAGTGTGAGTAAGTGGTGAGTTTAGGAAAGGAAGAATAAGGAAAGACGCGTGGAGTCCGTGGCTCTTTTGTTAGGTTTCTACCCCGGCATTCGCCTGGTGTTGATCGGAGAAACCACGCGGAAAACTACCGATCAGAGCAGCCGACCGCTAGAATTCTCCTCCACACAGCGGCGGAGTTGGACCCAGCTATGCAGCTAGAGCCGAAGACCCTGCCACCGTCGGGACTCGATCCGGCCACCGCCTGCCCCTACTCACCGCGGACCCCTGTCCCCCGGCCTTCGCGTCTCCGCGTCCTGCTTCGCTCTCGCCCTCGCCTCCGCCCCCATCCGCGCTGGGAATCTGCGGCGG
Organism: Teleogryllus oceanicus; assembly: GCA_964035755.1. Classification (NCBI taxonomy): domain Eukaryota; kingdom Metazoa; phylum Arthropoda; class Insecta; order Orthoptera; family Gryllidae; genus Teleogryllus; species Teleogryllus oceanicus. The sequence goes on from CAXIVR010000007.1 coordinate 99,614,195, forward strand.
CGCGCTGGCGACGAGTGGGCCGGCGGCGGCGCAGCAGCCGAAACTAACGACGCCGCATTAGCCACGGCGGCGGATCCGGGTCAGGCGGCGGCGGCAGCGGCCACGCCGGGAGCGCGGCCCCAGAGCGAAGAGTCGCGGACGACGCGAGATCCAAGGGGCTCAGCGCGTGCTTTGACCGAAAATGTTGTGTTGATTTTTATGTGTGTCCATTAATATTATATTCTCTATTTTTATTAAATAATGGTACGATTTATGTTTCGCTTCCAATTTGTGCTCGAAAATGAAATATTCGTACATTCCGTATAGCACGAAATTCTCAGTTACTGTGAACGTTTCATTGGCAAACGGTAAGCTTTCGAATGAAAATTTGTGTAGTCAATATCCAATGTTAGAGGGCGACAAAATGTGATTGCCAGCATGTTTGCAAATGTTTTAACTAATGCTGCTCGTCGGGTTCATATGCCCCGCTGCTCGCTGTCATGGGCCCGTAACACCGTCTGTGTACCAGCGCTCTGTCCCCGACCTGTCCCCGCCCCCGCCCTCACCTGCTGCTTCTTTCCATTTCCGGTGCCGTTCCGTCGCCGGTCGGGTCGGATTTCCCATTGGTGGAGCGATGTTGGAACGTGTTTGATTGCAACAAATGTGCCTTACGACCAAGAATTTCATTCACCCAAATAACTGAAAAGAAGTGAAATAAATTTACTGACTGAATGAATGAGTATTGTTTTCGTAGGCGTGAACTATTTTGGTAATTTTTCCCGTAAGTGTAGTAATTTTATCCCTGAAGTTTTGGCAGTGTTCCTTCCGCGGTGGATCGTGGGATCTAGTGACGACGTACCTGTCGGCTTGCGGTGTTTTCCCCTCCAGATATCTCCTCAAGTGATGTATCGCCCAGTCGGAACAAGCTTTGAACTCCCAACTGCTCTCCCAACACTTGTGGTAGGACAGTATTAATATGTAAGGGGAGAGGTGGGATAAGGATGGAAGGAAAGATCGCGTGCGCTTTGTGGCCCGTTTGTTAAGGCACTTCACCAATATTTGCTCGGCATTGCTCATAGAAACCAGGGAAAACAACCGATAAACCAATGACATCCTTGGGAGCTAGAATTCTCATCCGGAGTGCAGCTGAACATGACCCAGGAAGACCCAACTATGACGAAAATCCTCCGTCGGCACTCTAACCCAACGAACTTCCGGCCACCAATGCTACAGGGAAACTGTTTCGCTGTTGAACAATGGCTGCTTGTGAATAAACTTATCCTTTCAAATTACAGGCTGTGAAAGCGTGTTCCGTTTTCGAGTCTCATGCTTGGAATTCCGGGAGTTTAGATTTTCCATGGATAGAGCATAGATATTCTGCGTCAACTAAATATCATCGACCGCAACCGTAACAGCAAAATAATTTTACATTTCTACTCTAATTTTATTTTTATTTTTCATCAGAGTACTTCAACATGTTTTTGTTTACCCCTTGTCATATGATTTGTTGCTGCTGATGCCCATTGACTCGCTAACTCTACTATTATTGATGTGTACTTCTATTGCAAATCTATAACATAAATTTGGGAAATAGTATTGATAATAAGGAGGTAGATGGATAATACGGTGTTGAACAACTCGTACCTGGGGACATAGATGGCAGAAATAATTGTTATTTAGAAAATCCTACTTTTTTTATTGTATTTTGAATCCTCCGCTGATTTTCTCAGCTTAGTGTTCTTAGCCCCGTCATGGTCGAAAACCTCTGAACCGGTCGGCGGATCGCGCCGCACCCCAGCAATTGGACCCAGGACGCTGCCTGACTGCTTCCAAGGCGCGAGTCTCTTCACAAATGACTGACCTCGAGAAAAAAAAAGAGGCAGAGAGAATATTTAGAAATTGCTCTGAAAATAATCCAAATGGAATATGGTTTACGAATTTCGATTATGGGAAGATTTTTATTTTCTTATAGGAAAATTGAATTCATACCAGTTTAATTTAAGAAACGAACAATGTGCTATTTAATTTAACATGGATGTATCAAATTATCAGTGTTTGGTCCTTTTTTCTGACATACATTTTGTTTTACGCCCAGTAATAATTACCTACATTCGGGTTTCTTTAAGCAATTTACTTTGAATTTTAAAAATATTTTAACTTTCACGCTGTTACAAGTTCTTACGATCATTATACTGACGCCAGTGGCCTTAAACGCGGAAACACTCATCATCGTCTTCAACATCATCATCATCATCATCGAAAGAGGAGGAGGAGGAGGGAAAGATCTGATGATTAGGCAGTCATATATACCGAATTAGTTTCCGAAGGGTTAGTGACTGTATCGTGAACATTGGTTTTCCAAATAATCAGTTCCCAAATAGTACCAGTTAATTATGAATCACGAGAAATTTCTCTAGCAAAACATTTGTCACAAGTTTTAATAATATTGTCATGAGAAACGATAAAATTGTTACTTTTATATTTCAAGACTCGTTCCCTACCCCAGACTGTCTAACGAGCAAACTATTTTGAGACTGTAGTCTTACTTATCCAAGAATATGTTTCTTCAACACTGGATTAAAGGCAGGACACATTTAATATTGCCTTTGGACCTCTGAACGTCAGCTAGGAACACATATGTTAAGTCGTGTGTGATTCCTGTCATATTCTTCGTAAAATTATTTTTGCCAGTGAAGTAAAATGACGGTTTCAAAATTTCGTCTACATCATCGTATGCTTGGTGTCTTGAGTGTCAAAATCGTAATAGCTTGTTTATGTGCAGATGTGTATAATGGAAAGACATTTTCATAAGTTTCTGATTCTTTGTATTGCCAGTATAATTTTTTTGGATAATTTCTTACGTGCTTTGTAAATACATATTGATGGAAAGAAATATTTTCACGGTGCAATTAGTCGAACAATGAAATATAAATTATTGCTGAAGTACATCGAAATGTGTATGTAATATACTAGCCAGCCTTTGAAATTCTAAAGAAGCTATCTTAGTTCCACATAATTACATAAATCTTTATATTACCAACATTATGTTAACAGTTCATTTCCGTCCTACGATCTAAGCATTACCATTGGTCTACATTCTAGGATATTGAAACCAATTCTAAAAAAACAAAGTTCAAAAATGAGCTTTCTTTCAAGAAGTATTTAAAATTAGAATTCTCGTTTGCAGTTTATTTAAAATTGAACTACTGATAAGAAAAAACAGTTATTCGATATATTCGCGCAAAAAAGGCAAGGTTTTTTGTCTTTAAATGAAATCGAATTATCTCCTGGAAAAAGAAAAATTTACAACTGCTCGACTGCCTGAAGTGCTTTTTCATGAGCCAGTCATTGGAACGAGAGCAAAAAGAGAGTAGTATTACGGTCAGTGCTCATTGGATCAGCGCTGATACATTCTCACCGCCACAAAATTTGGAATTACATTGGTAATGAAATTGCAGCCAAACTATCGAGGGTTTCAGACACTCACATATTTAACATAAAATTTGTCCTTTGGAATATTTGACCATATTTGTACTTTCATGAATTATAATTTACAATGCACTTGAATTCAAACTACACAAAGTATTATTGTCAAATTATGCGTAATTGATGTAAAATTGTTACTGAGACAAAATTATTATAAATCTCACGTTAATTAAAATTGCAATAATTTGATATCTCTACTTTACTGTTGCAATGAAAAATTGCTATATTTTGTGTCGTCTACAACAAATCAGTATATTTGACGGATATTGTATCCTTCAAAATATATTACAGGAACTGTTCCAATGCACAAAGGAGCATAAGATGGCTTATCAGGCCGTTGCCCTATTGATAACGAGAAATGATATTGAGTCTAATCAGCTTAGAATTTTTACCCTTTCCCGCAAGCAGTGAATTTATCTAGTCGATACGTGACCGCTACATATTAAAAAAGTAGTATTCATTTATGACTTTCAACAGGTCTACCTGTTCAGTTGCATCATATTATCTTATAAGTTCTTCATCTGATAATCTTACTAACTTTCATCACTCTTCCCTATTTGATATATTATTTTTTATAGTAATTGTCTTGGCCACACGTGATTTTTGCACAATGAGTCAATAGATTCCAAATTACTGTTTTATAAAGGTTAAAAATTATCAAATACGTGTTAGTTTCAGCTTCCACGATTCCTATCCTAAATAAGTTGTATAACAAAAACCATTAGTGTTATTTTGAATTATTTCACATTTAATTTGTCTGTTTCTCTGTTTCATCTCAGAATTTACTTAACTTAGAACGCTTCAAATTTTCGCTACTCATTATCTCTTACATTTTCCGATATTTGTGAACATACTTCAGATTAATCACGTTAAGCGCATTTGGAGTGACCAAATGTTTCAGATCTTCAGTATTTTCGCGAAACGATTTTATCTTTCTGTTTAATTGTTATTTCTCTGCTACAATTGGTTTTCCTACATTATAGCTCTTATATCAATGTCATCTTCTTCACTTGTTTTTCTATCCTCTGTTACGAGTCAAACAGCTGGATTGAATGATAAAGAAGGAAAAAATGCATCTTTGTCGTTTTGTGAGGGTATATCCACAAATACCGGCTGCACTAAACATTGCAATGTTCGTTTAAAATTGCTTTTAAAATTTCGGGCTGATTCCCAATAGGAATTCTTAGGAGTGTCTCGCACTGGTAAAACACACCACAATTGTATCGTGTATTAAAAACGTGATTTTTAAAACAAACTTTTGGCAATGTGGTTCTTTCCTACTTAAAACGTGTGCTACTGCTTGAATATGATGGAACTCAAAATCCACTTAAATAGTGACTTACAAGAGCAAGTTCAAAAGCAAATTCAAGGGCAAGAGCACGTGCAAGAACACGTGCAAGAGCACGTGCAAGAGCACGTGCAGAGCTTTTTAGTCAATACATTTTTTTCAAATTAAGTTACACTTTATAACTCATAGAGGCCTCATTCTAAAATGAGCAATGAATAAGAGACTCCTCGCCTCTTCATGATCGCCTGCTCCCTTAATTGTTCCCGAGTCAACGTAATCTCAGTAATTAATCCCGCGCTACCACATGTTAAATAATGAATCCATCTGATCATCATTCGAAATATTCCCCTGTCGAAAGTTGCCTTACGATATCTGGCAATTTTCGATGGATGACCTAGTAGAAATTAAATATCATCAAACACTTAATTTTGCAAATGAATCTTGAAATTGCAAATTGTTTAATTGGTTAAATGTTTTATTTTACTTCACGTCTTTAAACAATCCAGCTGGAGTATTAACTTATCATTAAAGAGTTTATTTTCACATTATCGTTTTATCTTAATGTGTAATCTAAATTTGTTTCATTGCAGTATTGAAAATTGGAACGAATTTTTTGGTCACCTTGACATGAAATTCTTAAGGCAAATGGGTCGTTGCAATATTTCATTGAATTAAATTGTTCAATAAAAAATTCTCATTCTAACGTAATGGTATGGTGACCGCAAAATCATCACATCCGTAAGGCCCAGCCAACCGAATTTTCAGTGCTCTTTTGTTCTTAATTACACAAGAGGCGATTGAATTTAAGACATGTGTTGTATGTGTATTAATATATTAATTTTTTGTCCAACTTGATTCGAAATAACTATTTGTAGTTATCACAGTCAAACGCCAGCAACAAATGTCTTTGCCGATGGTGAATCTGGGGCTGTTGCAGTGGGGGTGTGCGGTTGAGGGATTTGGGGGGGGGGGGCTGCTGTGGCCGTCGCTCTCAGTTGCCAGCGACGCTTCGTCAGCGGCTTTTTGCGGCCGCGGCGACCACGAGAATAGAGGCGGAAGGGAGCGGCACCTTGCACGCATTTGCCCCACCACACGCACGGCGGCCCTCGCAACACCTCCCCACAACACGCCCCCCTCACGACATGCCCCCGTCACACCTCCTACGACACGCCCTATCCCGAAACCACCTCACGACACGCCCCTTCGCGACACCTCCCCACAACCCGCCCCTCGCCACACGCCCCCTCGCAACACGCCCTCTTGCAACCTGCCCCCTCGCAACACGTCCCCTCGTAATACGCCCCTCCCAACACGCCCCTTTGCACGAACCCTCCCAACACGCCCCTTGCAACCCGCCCAACACGCCCCTTGCAACCTGCCCCTCGCAACACGCCCCCTTGCAGCCCGCCCCTTGCAACAGGCCCCTTTGCAACCCGCCCCTCGCAACACGCCCCCTTGCAACACGCCCGCTTGCAACCCGCCCCCTCGCAGTTCGCCCATATCTACCGTAAACACGTTTTAGTAGAAATATACCCTTCCTTTGTTGCAAGGGCTGCTACTGAAGTTACCTAGCTGTCACTGAATATCCGTTCCGCCCTGGAATCGAATACAGAACATCTCGGCATTCGAAGCTTCGGATGTGGACTAGGAACTGCATAGACTATTGCAGCCTGCTCTTTGCGCGGGAAAGTGTATTCACTTGCTGCAATAATTCCGTTGCCACTGCGGCATCGTCGACGCGAAGGGTTTGAGGATTCGAGTTTGGGGTTCGGAATTTTTGACGCTAGTTTTCTGGCTGGGTCAAATTTTACCACTTCCTTGAGAATTTTAGCTGACAGGTCTCTAGTTTTCCATTATCTGGTGGATACCAAGTGAATGCTGTAGCTGTTCCGTAACAAAAAGGCCATGGACCGGACGAAATGTTCCCTTCGTCATCTTTTTGCCTTCCACTCTCTTTACACATATACACTTACACTATCATGCACTACACTACCACATATTCCGGGAGACCGGTCGGGAGCGTAGAGCTTGTCCCGGCTTGGACGGTGCCCCGCTGGCGTGAGAGTCCTGTTTAGGGGGAAACCCCACTAGCCGAAGGTAGGTCGGTGCCGGATCTCGCCATCCAGCAGGGGAAGAACACCGCCACCCCACGAGAAAAAACTACACTTAATAGACTAATGACCCTAGTAGTTGACGCGCCCGCAATTACTATCAGTCAATCAATCAACTGAGGAGGTTTGGCCGGATCTCACGTTTCAAAATGTACTCCACCTCCCTGGAAATAGTATGCACTGTACTTACAGCACTAATTCTAAAGAAGTTGACGCCCGTATTAGGCACTTACTCATTTACGACCCACACTCTCATGACACGACACCGAAAATAAAGTCAAAGGTCTCTTTCCTTCTAAATTCTTCTCGGAACGTGCCATGGGATGCCTGTGACTGCTGAGTACCGGGGTTCAAATCTCTTGATCTATCCGGAATTGCTGGTGAACAAACAGGGTAAGCGGCAGATCTGCTCTTGGTTCTTCCCTTCGTCCTACCTCTCCTCCTTCTCCTTCATTTTATCATCATTTCCTAGCGTAATATATTTACGAATCCATAAAATCCATTCATCCGCACCAAGTATGGCTAAAGCTTATAACCTGGCGTCATAATAAAGATAATATAATATTGAAATTTGTTTCATTTAAATGATGTTGAAGATAATGACATTCTAAACCTTTTGTTCATGTGCTAAATAATAAACACTCAAAGAACGATAAGACATGTGCATGTGAGAGACGTTAAGTAGTACAAAATTCAAGTTCTTTTGAGCACACTCTGTCACGTGGAATCCGAGCATCTCGTGTTAATGAAATGTTTGCTAAGATTCTATCTCGAGGAAAGCTCAAACCTGTCTTCCGAAAACTCTTGTTTTCGTGTTAAAGAGAGCAGCTCCGCAGAAGAGAGAAAATGAGGTCCATGCGCAGCATCTGGGTCTACGTGTAATCGAAAGTCCAAGAACATTTCTTGAAAAGAAAAACAGATGTAGAGGCAGCTCTTGATTTCCAAAGTTCGTAAACTTAAGCGGGAATAGTTCACAAAAAAGTGGGTGGTTGGCCCAGTTTCCTCCGTCATCGAATCGATCCGTACGTAAGGTATTACCTAACTTAAAATACAACTTTTTTTTTACCATGGTTGTTAACGTTGAACAATATTTGAAGACTGCATTAAATTATACATTATCTACGATTCATTTGTTATGATTTCCTTCGCTTCCCGAGTCCATGGTCCACATACAGTTTACACAATCTTCTATACAAAAATATGCGAGACAATGCAGCATTATGATTGGACAAAATATTTTATATTATACATTTCCTCGGAAAACTTTACCTTCGCGTATGAGAATTTCTTTATTGAAAATTCTTTGAACTTTACGACAAGTATTGTCCAAAACTCCAATACTTCATGTGAAAACAGCATGTTCTTTTCTTTCCTCTTTAATCAGTCTAATGCTTATTGTGATTAATGTTCTCAGATACGATTCATATAGTACATTAAACTTAAAATAGTCTAATTTAGATTCAAAATTCCTCAAATATAATAAGTGGACTAATATCAACAACGAACCTAACACTAAATTTCTAACAAAAATACGTTTAGGCTTCTGAGAACGTCACATGTTTTGGTTGATCAACACATGAGTTTAATCAATGCTGAAATGTAGACGAACCCCTTTTGGCTATTGTCTTTGACGAGAGGAACAGTGGACATCAAAGAGAAGAATTATGAGAAGAATGATTAGAGAGTACATGCAGTAATTTTCCGGATTTTTTAAATTACGAACCTGGAAATGGTAAAAAGAAGTTATAATTCAATTTTTTATAAATAACACAATTTTATAAAGTATTGTTATTAGTTAAACCAAAATTTCTTCCATTTAATGTTATAGTTTATATGTACGCTTATGATATTTCATTATGTGTGCGTAGCTCAAAGTGCTTTTACTTTGTGGAATCTCTTTAAGTGGGAGCAGTAGAAGTTTAATTTAATTTAATAGTAGATGCATTGATGTAATTCATGCATTAATGCTCCAAAGACCTGCCGTGACCGGGAATAACTAGCGTTGGTTGCCAGGAACACACCATTTGCATGCTCATTACAAAACTAGTTACAGTTACCACTTTGATTTGTTTAAATTAATAGTTTCTTATAAACCAACGTCATTGTAAGGGTCCTATTAATCCAATAAGAAGAGACCGAGCTCATTAAAACCTGTTAACGCCCGCAGTGTCTACAAGATTTTATTTTTTATCTAACGTTAATGATTAAGATTTACTTATTTACTATTGAACTGAACGTTAAGTTGATTCGGTTTGTCTTTTCATGTTTACCTCCGATAATTCCCTTTCACTAGATAACATGTAGCATCATTCAACTATTTTTTGTCTTTTTTTAATTTCCAGTGTAACCAGGATCTTCTCGACCCATGTAAGTTCTGCGGTGTGTATCGAGCTCCGCATCGAAGGCAATAACTAGCAATACCGTATCAGCAAAAAATAAAAGGAACTTTTTGTTTTCGGCGCGCGGCCGCCCTTTCTCCTCAGCCCCCGCCCGCGCCACGCGCTAGCAGCCCCCGATGTCGTTTTCGAGAAACTCTTGTTTTCGTGTCACGGGGGGTGGCGCGCCGCGACGCGATGCGACGGCGCGTCAGGGGAGTTTTCCCTCGGCGCCGCCCCCGCGGAGCCGGGCGTTTCTTCGCTCGGTTCCCGCCTCCGCGCAAGTGGGGCGTCGCCCCTGCCGCCCCCGCCGCCGCCCCGCGGTAAAAGTCCTCTGTCACTTGCGCAGCTTGCGCCTAATCACCCTCCGTGCCCCCGCGGCAGCCGCCGCCGTGACCTCGATCCCAGCCGCTCGCGCCCCGCCCCCGGCCCCTGCGGAACGCCTCGTTCCCGCTCGCCGGCCTTTTCCCCGCCGTCATTTCCGCTCCGGGCCATGCTGCATCCAATTTGCTCAGCCTACTGTTCAGAGGCTCGCAACGCCCTCGCGCGAAGAGTAGACGCTTTGTAACGCTCGGAGGAGTCATAGCTTGGTGGGATTGAGCCACGGGGTGGAGGAGAATTCTAGTCGCCGCGGCTGGCCCGATTGCCCTTGGTATCTCCGATCAATACGGATGAATGCCAGAGAATTACCTTAACAAATGAGCCGCAGACCGCGCGTGGTCTTCCCTTTCACATTATTGTTCCCTCCTCTCCCCTTTCACACACACTTGTACTCGTTCATGCACTTCACTGCTATTGATGTTGGGAGAGCTTGTCCCGGGTGAAGCGGTGGCCGCTGGTGAAGACACCAAAAAGAGGGAACCTCAGCAAGCCCGCGATACGTTGGCGCTGGATTTCACGTTTTAGCTTGAGAAGAACACGGCCACCTCTCGAGAATAACATGTACTACACTTACGTGAATATTGACATAGCAGTTGGAACGCCCGGAAAAGCAATAACTAATCAATTAACTACTCGGGGTAGCCGTCAAATGTTTTTAAAAAAATCTCAGGGCGTTGAATTTGAGGCCCTGAATTGGTAGTTTCGGTCTTGGATCGGAACATGGGCTTTTAAATTATAAAGTAAAAAAACAAACCTTATTACGATGCCAGTGTCTACGCCCTTTGGCCTGACGTAGATGAATGATTTGTATTCATAATCATGGATTAAGAGAATGAAAAGCAATGAAAAAGGAAGAACCCCGAGAAACTCCCACCCAACAGTTTTTTAACCACAAATTCACCGAGGTTTGACTTGGGTTTGTACCCAGGTACCTGCGGTGGAATCCTGCTGTCTGGAGCTACGCGACACATTCTTTATTTTGACGCTTTCATTATGTTAACACATGTATACAACACTTGCTAAGCCTGATAAATCTCAGCATCATATTTCGGATACCAGAATTTCCATCCATCTCCCGCCTCTTTATACTTGAGTTTCGTTTTGTTCAAGATAAACATCACGAATAATATTGAGACAAACCTTTCTCTCTTTCCTGTACAAAGTTTTTTTGTGACAATATCTAAAATATCTAATATTTCTATTAATTTCATCCAGAAATTGCCATTAAACAGTATGCTTCGTAGTTATTGCCTTCTCGTGATGGCCACTACTTGACAACGCACTTCTCAGCCTTCATCACCGCATGCGACGGACGTGACACATACCCCCACCCTCACATTCCACCATCTACATCACCACATCCACCACCACCATTCCATTGCCACCAGTTCTCCTACAACACCCAATGTCACTACCCCTACCACATCCAAATATCACACCTACCACCTCTGAACATCATCACCTCGCACCACCACCGTCCAACACACCCTGCTCATCACCCACATCACCATTAGCCATCACCGCTCTCCATCGCTACCACGACTGCCGCTGCCCCCCCCCTTCGCTCCCACCGCCGCCTCCCAGCGCGCCACCGCGCCGTTTCTCGAAGAAAATCAAAATCGACCTGTATTCCCGTTATATACCTTGGCAACGGCTTGAAGGGAGTTTTAACGCCGCCGGCATTCTTGGCTTCCGAAAGTTCTACTTTTGCTTGGTGACATATCACCTCGCGGCGGGCGTTTTGTTCTTGTTTGCGCGCTTCAAGGATAATTTGAAAGCGTTTCATTAATGATTTCGATCTCCCCGAAATAGTTGCTTTCTGCGTCGGCGCGGGCGGGGCGGGCGGCGAGGGCGGCGAGGGCGGCGAGGGCGGCGGGGGCGGCGCGGGCGGCGCGGCGGGCGGCAGCACGTGCCTTCGCTTCTCACGCCCGCCCGCCCGCCCGCCGCCTTTGGATAATTTAGCGGAATGCGTGCGTTTGGCCCAGGCGCCTCGTGCTTCGCCCCGGGCGAGCAGCGCTCAGGAACCGCAGGGTGGTCCCGAAACAGGCTTTGAATTATCCAGGGCTGTAACCGTTGCCTCTTGTATACCTCGGTTGAGAGGTTCTATCGCGTTCTTTCCTTCCCCTTCCTTGTCCTTTCCTCGCGCCTTACCATACGCTTACACTGACATGCACTACACTACCACATATTCCGGGAGACCGATCTGGAGCTTAGAGCTTGTTCTGGCTGGGACGGCGCCCCGCTGGTGGGAGATACCTGGTTGAAGAAAATCGCGCTAGTCGACGGAACGTCCGCCCCGGATCTCACCATCCATCCGGGGAAGATCATCGCCACCGCCCAATGAAAAACATGCACTACACTTACGGAACTAATTCCCTCAGTAGTTGACGTGCCCGGAATCTCAAGCAATCCGCCATTTAGGATTCGTATCTCGGCGTAGGAAGATTTTCGATGGTAGTTACGTAGCTAGATCGAATTCTGAATTTTTCCCTTCCGCATCCTTGTACCCTCCTCTTCCCTTACACACTGAACATTTACATGCACTGCACTGTTGCACAAGTCTCAAGACCAATCGGGAGCTTAGAGCTTGTCTCTTATGAGGCAGTGCCCCACTGTCGGAGATACCTTGAACGGAGAACGTGCAAGCCCACGTGCAGGTTGATGCGGGATCTCCCTTTCTACCGGTGAAGGAACATTTATTTCCCCGTAAAACATTGGTCACACAGGGATAATACCCGTAACCGTGAGCGAGTCCAGAAACACCACTATTTCTATCAGTTTATGTAGGCAATGCGGCCCAAATGCAAGTCTTCCTGACAGAGTGCCCGCGGAGGTCCGCCTGCCACTAGCCTTTCACTAGACTAGAGCTGATCGCACCTGAGCGTCTCCTCTCACCCCTCTATGGCCCTCAGATATGCGCTTGGCCAGGGCACGTCAAGTGGGCCGTACACTTGCCCAACGTTGTTCCTGGGTGTTGGTTTTTAAGGTTTGACTTTCTTCGATCTACCCATGATATTCGAATTTTAAAAAGTCTTGTGTTATGGGACACAGCCGAACAGGGCGAAACTTCAACTGCATTATGTTGTCTTTGAAAAGTATGGGATGGAGTGATCACTGGAAACGCTTAGTTACTAATAAAGATTAGAAACGCAATGTCCGAGCTTAATACATGAATGCTCTGATTTATGTTTAACAACACAATTGAAATAAATCAGAGGTATTACATAAGTTATGAAAGATCAATAATTTCGTTTGCAGAGAAATATTTCTTATGTAATCCGCATAAGAATGCTTAGAATCTTTACAATTAGCCTCATGAACTACACAATATTTACTAACCGAAGTCCGAGAAAGCAAAATTATGGAATACAAGTGCCTTTTATGAATGCACAACAGCTGATAACAGGATGTTAGTAAATGCGGACACGTGAAATTTCGTGGCATGACTAATTATCCCCCAACGCCCTGTAGTACTGCAAATGTATGCAAAATGTATATACATACGTGTGTGTGAGCGCCACATACGTTCAATTTAAGAATTAAGGTGAATACATTTTCAGAGGAATTAAATATTTAATTTACCCACCAAGTATTTGAGGCTTTTAAGTGAATTTTTGTTGGGTTTTTTTTCGGTAAAATCTGTAGGTATTCATGTATAATATGAATCAAAAGAGTTCACCTTGCCTACAAATGTGTTTTTTCACCATAAATAATAGTTTGATGAAATTTTTCGCCAAACTATAATAATAATTCTCATCAGATAATTTTGTACACATTTTATTTTATTAATAAAGACTTCTTGTTGATGCCATTGCCCATCTTTTCGTACATCCTATACTATATTAATTTCCCAACTCCTTTGAATGAAGTTATTCAGTATCATATAGATGACTACTTGTAATTACTGTAAGGTGATTTACTCAATCACCAATTGCATATAATGCCTCCGTTGAAAAATAAATACTACGAAATTTCCTATTTTCAAACCTAATGCTGGATTAAAAACCCAACCAAGATTTACATTTTCGGCCCGGTGGCCGAGATTGCTAAGGCAGTAGTGTCGTAGTTATCTCGGACCGAAGGGTTGCGGGTTCGAGTCCCGCCTCGGACGTGGTTGTATTTGTGTTCGTCCTTTCACCCCTTATCATCACCATTAAGTATTAAATCCTATAAAAATTAGTTAGTAGTAAGATACAAGAAGTGAGAGGTTATATGCTCAAACGTGGATGCTTAAAAAAGTTATGTATTACAAATAAAAAATGTTCAAACCCCTGAAAGGCAAAACTGCCGAACAGGAAGAAAATAAATAAAAAAAAAATTTACATTTTTTTGAGATTTTGTAAATGACTAAATGACTGAATGACTAAATGACTGAAATGACTCAAATGACTCAAATGACTCAAATGACTCAAATGACTCAAATGACTAAATGACTGAAATATCGTATGTTGAACAAATGAACGACGTGAATACGATGTCGAGCAGAAAGTGGGTGCGTTTCAGTAAATCGCCTCTAGCGGAGAGCGCGGGGCGGTTAAGAGCTACGAGCGGACAGTTGAACACGTCAGCCCCGACCGCATGGCGATCAACAGCACCTCGTGGCGTGGCGAGCGGCCAACACCCGAGGAGAGCTACGACAGACAGCCGCTCCATAGAAATTTGTCCCTGATGCTTTCTCCGATTGGCGAATGCGAAAATTTATCTCTGTAATCTGAGTGAGCGAGAAGACAGGCAACGTAACAAAACGTTCTTCTCTTACCTACTATTTTAAAAAATAGCTTAGTTGTTTTACACAAGGTGTTTTAATATGATAATGAAGATAAATTTATAGGAGGTGCAAATACTTTTTTCTTCGTGACTTCTTCCGTTTCTTCTTAATTAATTTAAATTTATGTTGAGCTGATTACGGCTGACTTCAAAGAATTATTACGAACATTGCTTCCCGTAAATATATTGTACCGCTAGTTACTGATCTTAATAAAAATATTTAGAATGAATCGGAGCTATCACGAATACAATCAAAGTCCATTAACATAAATGGAATATTTTCTAGGAGAATTGAAATAATAGTGAATAGTCGTCACTATAATTAATAGTTTTAAGTAATATAATGTAATAAGTAATATAATAGTAATAAGTAATATATTGTCCATGAAAAATAATAAAAATGATATAGTTCTAGTTCTGTTCTTTCACATAAATAAGCTTATGTGTGCAATTGTTACCAAGTTCAATGCAGTTGGTTAATATGCGGTAGGTTTATATGGATAAATGAGAAATAAAATTGGTGAAAAGTTAAGCATTTTCATTAATTTCAAAAGATAGCTAGGTAGGATAAATAATACAACAAATGAAGTCAAACTCAACTATTTAATAGAATCCATATTTTGCAATCGCTCAATAGACAAAATAAAATATTTCAATTTAGCCATCATATTTTTCGACAATTAATTTATTCTTTAAGGACCTCGTAATTTTTTAGATTGTTATCATGTTAGAGCGTAGAATATTCCAGCATAGAGGTTGGCTGAGTTTAGCTCAGAGGCAACTTTGTATATGTCAATGCAGCGGCTCTGACAGGAAGCCCTGGGTTCGAGTCCAGCGGGGGTTTTTCGACTACCTATGTAGCTAGGTCGAATTCAGCGGGGGAATTCAGGAACCCTTGGGTTGAGTACCTGCCGCTGTCTGGAGGAGAATTGTTCCATCCAGATAATCTGATCGATAGTTTTCTGTGGTTTCTCCGATCAACACCAGGCGAATGCCGGAGCAGTACCCTAACAAACGGGCCACGAACTGCGCGCGATCTTTTCTTCCTCTCTCTTATCCTGTCCTATCCACTTGCACACATTTTCACAGTGCACTACATTACCACTCTTGTCGGGAGACCATTCGGGAGCTTAGAGTCTGTCCCGGCTGAGGTACCCCGCTGGTGGAGATACAGGGGGAGGAAAATCTCGCACGCCGACGGTAAGTCTGCGCCGGATCTCCCTTTCAACCAGGAGAGGAACCCTGCCACCTCCGGGTATAAAAGATCAGTACCCAAACTAAATGACTGCAGCAGGTAACGTACTTAGAGACATGAATCAATCACTCACAGTGCAGAGAACTCGTGTTTACTCGTAAAAATGGCGATTTCGAATTACGTTAATTGCTTTACCTACGGACTCTCAAAGTTACAATTAGAATCAAAGTTTATAACTATTCGGGATTGAATCCTGAGCCAAAATTATAATTATTACAATATAATAAATTAAAAACATATAAATCAAGTTATATTAACGTAATACATTACTTACACAAGTTTTTAAAATGCCTTTTTATTATGGTTAGGATTCGTCAAATGAGATTGAGTCACGTTTTTTGCTGCTATTTTTTGTTTTATTTTTATTTTCGTTGTTCTGCGTAGTTATGCCTTTCAATAAAGTTTAATACACAAATACAATATGTGAATATAAAAAAAGTAGAATATTAATGAGATATATAAAACACAAAACTAGAAGCTAAAAATCAAGGAAAGGTGTTCAAACATTGATAGTTATTGATAAACAAGACATAGTTGTGGATTTACGTAGCTAATAAAAGACGACGTAGCAGATCTTAATATTTCTACATTTAATACGCGAGTGTGGAAGTGAGGGGTCGTACAAGAAGTAAAAGAAGAGAAAACGATGAAATGAAAGTTTAAGAACACACATTTATAGAATTCCTATAGATTATGCTTTTAAAATTTGCTAATTTCTTATGTACCAAAGAACTTTTCACAAAGAATTTATTTTCAATTATTTCAAATATCTCAAGAATTAGTTTCAGCAGTACCTCCCCATTTTGAACATACATTTGTTAACGAACATTGAATAACATATTTTAAAATTATTAACGCTGAATATAATGATAATTTAGATTTTTATTTATGAATGGATCATAGTTTAATACATTGATGTGAGTGTTTTAACTACTGTTTCTTGACATCGACAGGTTGTGTTGTGTCTATTTGAAGTCCAACAATTTTAACCGCCGTTTTCATTGGGAAAACATTCACCAGTTTGATTATTTATCACAAAGGTGAGCTGGTAAGAATCCGTAATAAGGAAACTGAATCTTGTTCAGTTAAAAATTCGTTTTACACCTGTACGTGAGCGAGACCAACCAGAGAGGTGGAAACGCAGCCCGCTGACCCCTGCGCCGCGGCCCGCCCCAAAATAAACGCGTCCCGTGTGAAGCGGCGTGCTCCTCTCGCAGCGGCCCCGGGCGGCGGCGCTTTTTCGCAGGCGGCGGCGGCGGCGGCGGCGGCGGCGGCGGCGCCGAGCGCAGTCGCGAGCGACGCGACGCGACGCGACGCGACGCGACGCGCCCCGGCAGGTGCGGCTGTAGCGGCGACCGAGCGCAATTACCTAGCGAACGCGACCTCTCACCTGTCACGCCGCGCGCACCGCACCGCGCCGCCGCCGCCGCGCCGCCGGCCGCCGCCGTAGAAGCAGACGCCGGATTTTATTTAGCGGGACGCGGCGCCACCGCCGCCGCCACCACCGTCGCTGCCAGATATAAATAAAACGCTGCCGCCGCCGCCGCGCGCGACCGCGGTCGCGACGGAGGCTGCGGGATAAATAAATAAGAAACACCGGCGACGGTAGACACGCGGTGTCTGTAGATGGCGGGGCGCGGTGGGTGAGGCTGTAGGTGATGGGTCGGGTTGGATGTAAGGAAGGTGGGGGAAGGGGAGGGGGGGGGGCTGGGGGGGTTGGGGGAACGGCGGCAGGGATGGTGGGGGTTTTGGAGTTGGAGGGGGCTTGGGTTGGGGGGGATGTTGGGACGGTGGCCCGGAACGTAGTCGATGGCGGGAACCATGGGATGGTGACGATTTTGGAGTGGGCGTTGGGTCATGTGTCGAACCGCTGCCCGGGAGTAGAGACGGAGTCAGTTGCTGGGCGTGTAGAAACGTGGTCGGGCACGGAGGTGGGGGCGGGGGGGGGGGCGGCGCTGGCGTGAGTGTACCGCGGACGCGTGCGTGGCATCAAGGCTGCCGAGGAGACGGGCCGCGAAGGCGCATGATCAGAGGCGGATCTTCGGAAAAAAGGCGCCCAACGTGGCCGTGCAGCAAGACGCCTGAGGGCGCACGCTCGGGACCTCGTTATTTCTCCACGTGCGCGCATCGCACAATCGGCGTTTGTGATGTTTTAAATGGATATTTAATGTTTTGTTCGGTGATCGTGCAAAAGCGGATTCTATTTACATGAACAGTCTTTACGTGATTTTCATAGAAAGAATGGTAATTACAGACTTTGTCCTTCGAACATACATTCGCTGAAATGTTATTTGCTTTCTGCAACAGTGGTCTTCGCAAACAAATTCGACTTCTTGAAACCAGTCGTACACTTTAACTTCTTTTACCTAAAGGCTCTACCAAATATTCATAATAATATGTTTCAGAAATAAAAAAAACTTGTAACATTTGTCGGGAATAGTTCGTATTCAACATTCATGAAAATAAACTATGGCAGACTCAACAATCTTTTTTTTTTTTTTTTTTTTTATTATGAATGTGATTTTCTCCGGGGTAAAATAACCATTCTCTTCTGCATGACGTACATCTCCATAACCGTTTCAAAACCGTGTCGAGAGTCCTATAAAACGTAGGCCTGCCGCCAGATACTTGTTCCAATGGAATATTTCAATTTACGCGCATTTCGACATGTCTCAGACTTTACTATTTCCTCTTTCCTCCAAAACTCATTTGTTAAGGACACGACAAATGTTTAAAGTAATGCAAAAACATCCTTCTTTGTTACTGAAAAAATCTCCTTCCTTGATTAATCATTCAAAAGGAGCACTGAATACGTCTTGCTGAAACAGAGTAAAAACGAAAATAACTTTATGATCTTTGTACATATAATTACTTGCATTAAAAACCTAATAATTTCACTGACATAAAAAGTAAAATTTGAAGAGTATTGTTGCGTTGGTAAAAACTAGTATTGTTGTAACGTTTAAGTAAGTAAGAAGCTACTAAAGCAGATGCATTGTTTAGTTACAGATATGTTACTGAAAAGAACATTACTATGTTTGTGAAAAGCCTCACACAATTTAATATTTTATGAGGGCATGACAAACATAATTATAAAATATTTGCATATGTAAAATATATATATTATATATATATATATATATATATATATATATATATATATATATATATATATATATAATTATTAAATGCATGTTCTAAAAAGTATCTGAAGAAGATAACTGATTTTCACATCATGTTTGGTCTTAGTAGATGACGTAATTTCCTCTCCCCCTTCTTTTCATCTTTCCTCATTTTTCGTGCGTCGTTGAGCAGCCTACGAGCTTCGTGTTCATAGGTATATTCATCACACACGTACTTTAGTTAATGAACAGTGTGCATGAGAGTGCGAATCGGATTCGAAATGGAGGGATTCCATGGAAACGGAGGTTGCGAGGTGCGTCCGCGAGGAGCCAGGGCTGAGAGCCTGCCGCCGCGCCGAGCGCAGACCCAGTTGGGGCTCTGCCAGCGCCCCAGAGCCAACACCGGCGACGGGGCCCTACGCGCCGAGCCCAAGGGACTATTTCAGCCCACGCGGGGCCCTCTTCCCACTGCCACGCTGTGCAACCGCTTCCACTGCTCACTCTGCGGTTGCTGCTCAGTACTAGTGGTGGGATGGAACAGCGATTCTTTCCCGACTTTTCAACCGTTAGACTCCTTGGATTTGATTTGATTTGATTTTTTCGTGTTTCCGGGCGCGTCAACTGCTTTGGTCATTAGTCCCGTTAGTGTAGTGCATGTTTTTTTTCTCGGGAGATGGCAGTGATTTTCCCCTTACCGGATGGCGAGATCCGGCGCCGACCTACCGTCGGCTAGTGGGGTTTCTCCCTAACTAGGACTCTCCCACCAGCGGGGCACCGCCTCAGCCGGGACAAGCTCTAAGCTCCTGACTGGTCTCCCGGAATATGTGGTAGTGTAGTGCATGTGGTGTAAGTGTATGTGTGTAAGGGGAGAGGGTAGGACAAGGAAGAGGAAGGACAGATCGCGCGCGGTCCGTGGCCCGTTTGGTAGGGTACTGCTCCGGTATTCGCCTGGTGTTGATCGGGGAAACCACGGAAAACTACCGATCAGAGCAGCCGGCCGCTAGAATTCTCCTCCAGACAGCGACTGAATTCGACCTAGCTGAAAAGCTAGTGTCGAAATTAGACTCGTTGGACCAACGATTAGTTTTGTAGTACTTCCTGCTTCCGTACACGAACGTACAGCACTAGTATGTCAATGTTTTTGTGAGTCATTTTAATAAAGCTTTTATTTTATTCTTTAGATGTTTTGCCATCGTAATGGTGTAAGTTTTACGCCGTTTGAAAATACTATTTGCCTGTGGGAGCTCCCTTTTGAGTTGCCATTGAATTTTCGCCCTTGTCAATTGATGATTGCAACAGTTGCATCGACTGAATCGGTCACTTCATGAAGTTCTTGATGGTACATCTGCTGCGTAGTGATACTAGTGTCCCTAGAGAATCGATTTCGGGAGAGAGAATCCCCGGGTTCTGCGAAGAAACTTTCTAAAGTATAGTAAATTAAATAATTCATGTAAACTAAGATTATCTTATTTAATGTTAATTGAAACTTATAAACCACAAATATCTGCAGTTACATACAAATAACTCACTTT
The DNA here is from genome assembly GCA_964035755.1 of Teleogryllus oceanicus. Taxonomy (NCBI): domain Eukaryota; kingdom Metazoa; phylum Arthropoda; class Insecta; order Orthoptera; family Gryllidae; genus Teleogryllus; species Teleogryllus oceanicus. The sequence goes on from CAXIVR010000007.1 coordinate 99,634,491, forward strand.
ATAAATATTCCATGATTAATTATACATCTTCCATGCATTTATTTATACATCCATGTGGATAGAGAGTTCGGATCAATATGGAAGTTCGACATAAAAGATGAAATTATTGATGGATTAAACGATCCACAAAAGACATGTTCTGTTTGTGTCTTTTGAGGGTGTCCTAAAATTTCTATCATTTATGAAATTTTAATTAATTATTCATGAATGTCCATTTTCTAGGGATTCTGAAAGAGCCACCTCGATAGCTCCGTTCCACCAAACACAGCGCAGATACGGTCGCAATTGGTGAACAGTTTCAATAATTCAAGATCTCAAAATCAATCATAATACCTGTTCAACCAACAGTGGGGGGCTCCTCCGGATACCATCACTACCCAATACCACTGGTACGCCTTTGTCGCCACTATTAACACTACTACTAGCATCATCATTATCACCGTCGTCACCTCTTTGCCACCTTCATCACTGTTTACTTTATTGCACTTCGTAAGAAGAGAAAGTATTCTAATCGTGCGCCCGAAACCGCGGAATTTTCTGCAAAAAAAAACAACTCTTATTGCTGGTTCTGGTAAGGAAAAGGTGGATAACTCTTGTTCCTATTTGTAGTACTAATTTGTTGTGCAGTCAGAATCTGTGTTTTGGGGTCCTTGATACCAATAAATCGATTGACACCTGCAGCGCCTCTGACCGGGAGGTCCTAGGTTCGAGTCCCGACGACGGCAGGATTTTAGACACTAGCTTTTCAGCTAGGTCGAACTCAGTCGCTGTCTGGAGGAGAATTCTAGCGGCCGGCTGCTCTGATCGGTAGTTTTCCGTGGTTTCCCGATCAACACCAGGCGAATGCTGGAGCAGTGCCCTAACAACGGCCACGGCCGCGCGGATCTTTCCTTGTCCTTTCCTCTCCCCGGGGGCGTGGTAAAGGGGCCCCGCGCCGACTACCACATATTCCGGGAGACTGGTCGGGAGCTTAGAGCTTGTCCCGGCTGGGGCGGTGCCCCGCTGGTGGGAGAGTCCTGGTTACGGAGAAACCCCACTAGCCGACGGTAGGTCGGCGCAAGATCTCTCCATCCAGCGGGGGAAGATCACCGTCATCTCCCGAGAGAGAAACATGCACTACACTTACGGTAATAATGACCAAAGCAGTTTACGCGCCCGGAAACACGAAAAAATCAATCAATCAATCAATCGATTGACAGTAAAACGCTTGTCTGTTCGTCTGACTGTCGGTCCGTTTGTTTGTCCGTCTCGATTCTAATTTATTGAATTTATTCCTCCAACCTCAGTCGGTGCCGAAAAAAGTCGCTGTTTGAAAACACATATGCGCGTTCATGTAGCAGTATAATATTGCGGAGCAGTTACAAAAATACGAGAAAGTATGTGCTGTTTAGCACCAATAGTTTCAGCCTTATTTTGAAAGTTCTTTCCTGCATTTGTAGTTGACACTTCTGCGTTGCGTTTGGATTCTCTAAAGGCATCTGCACTAGAACCTTGTTAAAACCTATCTCCTCGGCACAATCAGAGATTCGCAAGGTGTTAAAACTAATATATCATATATAGTTTGTTGAACTACAATTACTTTATTTGTAAGTATTATTGTAAAAGCAAATTCCTCGCATTTAAATTCAAACAGATGCGGCTTTCAGTTAGCTGATCACTCAGTACATAGACAAATAGAGTGTCTGTTAGATTAGTTTCTCGGGTGGTTCTAACAATTAGGATTTATTGTTGTTTTCTTTCGTCTTGCTCCAAGTAACGTTTGGTGAACTAATATGTACTTAATGTGACTAATGAGACCATCTGCATGTGCCAATACGCAGTATCGTAAACTGTGAACGTGCGGGTATAAAATGCCCGCATACGGAGAAACTGTGCGAGCATTAATCGCCTGATAGCAATCACGCATCGAAATGTAGGAAATTTGTTGGAAATAACACGTAGGTCGTAAAACCGGTGAACAGAGTAAAGTTGTTATTAATGCTGATGATAACATATTTTTTTAACAAATACATTACCAAGAGTTTTAAAAAGCAATTTCTCGTAAAATTATATATACAAAGCTACGTTCTTTGAACTTCTTTATTTCTTTCTCATAAGCAGCGTATGTACGTATTACGTGTCATAAAAACAAATCCATAAAATAGTTAAATATGGTAATTGTTTTTGTAGATAGTGAGACATAATTTTCATCTAAAATCTTCCCAAAATTTCGAAGTTAATTTAACTACTAATGTAAATTCATGCAGAAACACAAAACGGTGGTTACCTAGTTTTAGAAATTTCAGCCAACTACTGTAATAAGATGTAAGGACAAAATTATCCAATAGTAAAAATTTGCCACAATTATCTTATTTGTAAACACACCTTATGTAAGCTCCATTTGCAGATATTGAGTTATATTGTAAATAAAAATTGGAATGATCCAATTCACGAGTCTTAAGCGACATGACACATTAATTAAGATTAAATTAGTGTATTGGTAAGAGAAAGATTAACATCGGCTCTGCAATTCACATTTCTTAAGTACTCAATAGTACGCAAACTCACTGATTTATTGTTAATTGTATTTCTCCCTCAATATGCTACATTTGCCAATAAACTGTTACATATTTTCGGAACTGCCAATCGGAGCATTAACTTTCTCGATATACTCTCAATAATAATTATTGCAATTAGAGGTATGTAGTCGTGTTTCATAATGTAGTCTGACAGGCTGCATATAGCTTTAAGAAAATTTGTGGATAAGGGAAATTTACAGTGAACTATTGTCATGTTTATCAATAACATTACTACTTCTGTAAAAACTTCAGTAAGGAGATAAACTTGAAATTTTTATCACCCGCGTGATGCAGAGAATACGTTAAATTGAAATGTGTGAGTGGCGATGTTTTTTGGACGAAATTTAAGTTACTAATTTCTAAATAAACGTAAATGAAATAATGTTCTTATCCTTCTCTTATTAGTCCCTACAATTTTATAGAAACATGTACAAGCTTAATTTCATAATAGGTACCCAGGTATAGAAATGTTCTGAGACTGATATTGTGTTGTAAAATAAATGATGTGGAAGAATGTAATATTTACTCATTTTCTAGTTTACACGCGGCGTCGTTATTAGACGCAAGTTCCATAGGTCACGGGTCTGTGGGAGTTCCATAGTGTCAGGTGTCTTTCTATGGAACAACTTAGAATATCTTAGAAAACGTAATGTTTCAATTTCATTTTTGCAATTTCCTTTTAATAATTTAATTTTTAATATCATTTTTCATTATAAAACTGAATTTGTACAGTTATGTATCACATAGTTGTGTAAAGGGTGCCATACGCATTAGTTAGCTATATATGAGAGTCGACAAGCGTCTGTTTCATCCTTTATTTTCCTGAATAAGAAATGACAATAGTAGCTCAGCATTGCCTTTCCACGTCTGAAAGGTGGTCTGATGGTCATGAAAATTGATTAACAATGAACAGGTGAAAGAGTAACCGGGAGCGGTAACTCAGTGCATCAACTGATGTCACTGCAGCGTCTCTGACCGGGAGGTCCTAGGTTCGAGTCCTGACGGCGGCAGGATTTTCGACACATTGATAGTGATAGTAGTAAGAATGTGATAATTATATTACAAGTAAGTAGAAATAACAATCTGTAATTTATATATCACTTTAATGTAGAATTTGTTTTGAAGTAAAAAAAGAGCACATTTTCTAAGTTGAATTAATTGTAAACTCGCACCGTAGTCCATCACAGTCCTAAAAAGATATACTGAGTACTAAATGATCTATTTCTACAGTAGGTAAGGATCCTTTACATTTTTAATACAATTACCCCTGTTGAAACGCGTTGCAGTTGTCTTGTGGTTGTTCACCCATATGTTTCCTCACAGTGTTGTGTTTTGATTTCGTAATTTTTCGTTTGTCACTAGCTTGTCAACTTACACAACTATCTGTAAAGGAGAATGCCCCACATTCGGCATCAATTACACACGTCAAGAGTTCACGCCCGCGCGATGTGCGATTGTTTGTCCGTCCGCGTTTTCGCATCTCGCGTGCTAGTCTCCCACAGGTTCCCAATTTTGTTCGTTCTACTTTACCGCGATTCTCAGCCCAGGGAATGTACTTCCCGTGCCATATGGCCGATCTGTTGCTGCTCTTATTCCAGGCTAAGAAGCTTCCCTTCCTCTACATAGCACTGTTCTAAGAACAGAGTTACGCGCACAGACTCAAATGCTTTCAACTGACACAAAACGTACGTATCTCCATGAAAAACAGCAGTCCAGAAATTTTATTCATGTTAGTTTCACCCTCAGAGTTGTATAAAAACTCACAAGTAAATCTGAACTAATAAAAATGAACGGATAAAACAGAAAGGATAAAATTGAACCGGTGAAAAGGAACGTATTAATCTGAAAAGGGAAATTAAACTGGTGAAACTGAGCGGTTGAAACTGAGCGATTGAAACTCAGAGGTTGAAACTGAGCGGATGAAACTGAGCGGATGAAACTGAGCGGATGAAACTGAGCGGATGAAACTGAGCGGATGAAACTGAGCGGATGAAACTGAGCGGATGAAACTGAGCGGATGAAACCGAGCGGATGAAACCGAGCGGATGAAACCGAGCGGTTGAAACCGAGCGGTTGAAACGGAGCGGTTGAAACCGAACGGATGAAACGAGCGGATGAAACCGAGCGGATGAAACCGAGCGGATGAAACCGAGCGGTTGAAACCGAGCGGTTGAAACCGAACGGTTGAAACCGAACGGTTGAAACCGAACGGTTGAAACCGAACGGTTGAAACCGAACGGTTGAAACCGAACGGTTGAAACCGAACGGTTGAAACCGAACGGTTGAAACCGAACGGTTGAAACCGAACGGTTGAAACCGAACGGTTAAAAATGAATGGTTAAAAATGAACGCTTAGAACTGAACGGTTAAAACGGAACGGGCGGTACTGTCGTGCGTGTGTGGGCTACTTGCGTTACCATACTCCCGCACGCGCCATCAGTTTCGCCGCCAACCGCCAGTTACTGGAGGTCCTCTGGAGTCGGCGGCGGTGGGCTTGGGTGCGGAGGCGGCGCGTGGCGCGTGGGCGGTGGGGGCGGCGGAGCGCAGCTGCACCGCCGCCGCCGCCGCCGCCACCTGCCGCACCAGGTGGGGGCCGCTCCGCCGGTGCCGCCCCCGCCCCGCCCCCAGCCCCCCGCGCAGCCGCACCGCACGCGCGGGAAGCAGCCCGGCGCGGAGCGCGTATTGTTCGCGGCGATGAGCTGTCAAGTGGTCAGGTCTCCGGGCCTGAGTGGCGCCCGCTCTAACGACCTAGCCCGCGCGCCGAAAGCTTCACGGGACACAACATACCAACCGATGAAATTCAGACATCATCAGTGTTTCTCGCTTAGTGTAGTAACCAGAACTGCTAACCAAAAGTTTGACAAGACACTTTGGTCAACGTCTCGTGGTCCATTAAGTATCAAGAGGTCAGGCTTTGTGGCCTGGGTGGCGCCCTGTCTAAAGACCGAAATCGCGATCCGGCAGTTTGACGGGACACATCGGAAAAACTGCTTATATTCCATGAGATATCAAACGTGTAGGCCTGATCCCTGATTCCCTTGTATAAAAACGCGAATCGCAAACCAGAAGTTTGACAAATCGGTTCCGTCAACATGTTGAGCTCCATAAGCTAGCAAAAGGCCAGGTCTCTTGGCCTGACTGGCGCTCTGTCTGATGACCTTAACCGCGATCCGAATGCTTTATATCACGCATCGAACAAACTCCTCATATTCGAGGGGTCAACTTTGTCTGCGTTTTGCCTCATATATTAACATGCGCAATCGCAAACTCAAATTTTGACAAGACAAAATGTTGAGGTCCATGATCTGTCAATAGACCAGGCTTCATGTTTTGTGTCTTTCATTGTTTATTATCTTAAACAAGGGGTTTAAGTCTTGAAGATAGACATAATAGGGCGTTCAGTTTTAAAGGGGTAAAATTTCACGGTGTCACATTGAACACAGCGGTTTATCGAACAATGTTCGATAGGATAGCAAAGGGTTCGATGATACAGACTTCGTGGTCTATGTGGCGTTCTATCTAACAATCTAAATCTGTTGACGGAAGCTTAACGATGGTTTATATAATGAGCTGTCAAGTGATCAGAATTCCTGCCCTGTATCGTGTCTTGTATAATGAACTGCACAGCAAACCTAAGCTTCACGAAAGACCATTGGAGTAATATTCTCCCGAGTTTTCACGCCTCACCTGTGTATTGCGTTGCCTAGTAACCTGAACCGCAAGCCGTAAGCTCGTTGACGTCCCCATCAAATCCCCCCCGTCATGTGTCACCACCTCCGGTCCATCCATCCCCACCGCCCCCTCGCCAATGCCGCAGCCATCACCTCCGCTCCATTCGCCTCCGCCGCTGCCTCCACCATCACCACCACCCACGCCCACCACAACCACCGCCCCACCACCCCAACCTCGCCAACGTCACAACCCACACTGCCACCGCCAACACCACCAAGGTGGGTGGAGGAGCGGACGGGAGATGAACGAAAAGCTCTCAATTATTCCTTTCTCTTTCTTCCAGGTTCTGGTTCTCCATTTCATATATCATCTTTAGTTTTCTTCTTCCTGGCCTTCCCTTTGTGCTGAAAGCGCTTGCCATTCATGGCGACCCGTTTCAGAGACAATAAGTATCCTGGCGATTGGGGAGTCTGATTGTTTCCCATTTTCTTTCCTGGTATGGGTATTTTCTTTCCTGGTATATTTTCTTTCCTGGTATGAACATCATCCGTAGGTTGTAGAAGTTGCTTTCCAAATGTTGGATAACATTCGCCGTGCTTCGGCCCGAACTGACCCACTCCCGATCGTTAGGCTCAGATTACGTCTTTGATTGAAATCCAGGGTGAGGGGATGTCATAGAGTCCATCTACGAATGAGTGCTGAGAAGCCATGGCACTCTCAGTTATATCCTCGTAGCAACCCTGGCACTCCAATGGAGTGTCACTTTTTTTGGGCTTTGTGGGGGGCCATGGGGATGAACCGTCCGGAAGAGGAGACTAAATGAAAGGAATGTCAACCGCAATATTTTTTGGAAGAAATATAGCGAATCGAAAACTCCTCGTTGGTTTCGTAATGTAGTACAGCGAAAGAGGCAAAACAATGATGAGGATAAGCGACATAAAATTCGTCAAGACTATAGAAAAATTAGGAAAGTTTCACGTGGTAGTACGTCAGTACCCTGAAATTATTCTGTTCGAATATGAAGAACAATTAGAAACACTTATTACAAATTTACCTTTGATAAATTCTACCGAAATTGTATAACAGAAATCGTCAAATAAATAAACACGGTAATAAAGTTGCAATAGTCTTGTATAATCAGAATGTCGTAGAGTTTTTAGCTCCTTTCACTGAATCAGAGGGGAAACACCTTTAAACTATGTAAACATTTAAAACTTAATAATTTTCTTGCACTACGTCACAAAGAGTTCACTTAGTTTTCTCTCATCAAAAGAATATTTTTATAAAGATTTAGATTCCAACATCCAAAATTCGTGCTTTATTTTTGCTTTCATAGAACCACCCTCTTCTTTCTTATTGTACCTTGCGTGAGGTCACAATATGTCTGGTTGCTGTGAGGGATTGATTCATTGGCGGTGACCCTGCATATCCTGAGGAGTGCTGTGGACTCTGATGGAGGCTACTGTTCCGTTTATCAGAATCCTCATCTTTCCACTTATCCGTAGAACGGCGACGTGCATTCATGAAGTAATTATCCACATATTGTCGGTTTAAGACCCAGTTGTTGGGTAATTGTAACTTGCATTTCTTTCAAAAGTCCTTTTGTTTGCTCAAAAAGAACCTATACAGCACGACACTGCAGGCCGTTCAAAATCAGGCGGGTGTGTGGTCAGTCTGGCTCTGAGATTCTTCTTTCCTCTTGCAACTGTCTCGCTGTGGAATCTGCACAGCTACCAGATGTAGCTCTCTCAATCGTAAGAGAAGATAGAACTTCCATTGTATTTTTGGAGTGGACTGGAGAAATTTCTAAATGCTGAACGCGCAAGGAAACTGAAGATCTGACTATCTAGGTATCATCATGAACGACACCTAATATGTTTGTAAGCCGTAAAATGGAAGATATGTCTATTTTTCGTGGCAATGAAACGACAACACACAGAAATAAGGAGCAGCGTAATGACGTCTGAAAGTGAATGAACCGAACGCAAATAATTGTAAATATTACATGTGCACCTGTACGTGATAGTTTTATTACTTAATAATTCTTAATTTGCTACTAATTAGTTGATCATTAACACATAATAACTTACATAGATTCCCGAAGTCGTGAGATTTTAGTCTAACTTGCCTTTTAAAATATGTGAAAATGTTTTCAAACAAATCGTCATAACAGCTAAACTTTACATAAAACACGATCGTATGCTACGTAGGCATGATGCCGTTATATTATTGTTCTACAGCAGTATATAGCTTACCTGGCATCAAGGAATTTTACAAAAATATGTAAGCAGTGCTAACAGTCGAGAGATCCCTATCTTTGTCATGGTACACGACTACGACTGCACATTAAGCAAATCCTTGGTTTTAATGCGCCTCTGGAAGCCGGAAAAGGAAACCCCAGAGAAGAGTCCTTGCATTCGAGCGACCTTGAAGCCAGATGTATCCTATCACGAGATGACCTAGTGGGGTGATCTTTGCATAACGGGGCGCGTTGACTTGTAGCGTAATGTAATGGGTCTTGAAGAATGGCGAGAGGGACATTCTCTGTGCGTGTGCTTTGTCGGTTGTGTGTTGTGCATTCGCTGGGAGAGAAAATCAAGGCGTTTAGAAGCACTGTGGGATGAAAGGGCGTGCCTCGCATGTGGTAAGCAGTTCCTTTCCGAGGACCTCCGTCGTGGAAGTGCGTCTCGTGCAAAGTCCATTCTACCGGCTGAGGTGGCTCAGAGCCTCAACTGATGTCACTGCAGCGCCTCTGACCGGAAGGTCATAAGGTTCGAGTCCTGACGGTGACAGAATTTTCGACACTGGATAGATCGAATTCAGCCGCAGTCTGGAAAAGAGGTCTAGCGACCGGCTGTTCTGATCGGTAGTTTTCGTGGTTTCTCCGATCAACATCAGGCGAATACCGGAGCAGTACCCTACCATACGGGCCACGGACCGCCCGCGATCTGTCCTTCCCCTTCCTTGTCCTATCCTCTCCCCTTACATAGACACGTGCTAACAAGCACCACACTACCACCTCCCGCGACACGCACTATACTTATGGGACTAATGACTTTAGCTGTTGATGCGCCTGAAAACAAAAGTCATAAAATAGTGCTGGGGGGACTATGCTGGAGAGACTGACTGGACGGAAGGAAGTGGCTGCGGGCGTTGGCAGAAAGGGAGCATATCACATGACAGGCAGTTACTCAGGGAATCTCATCATGGATTATTAAAAACGCAGAGGGGCAGAAATACAACCGTAATGATTGGCGTTTTTTGTCGTTCCAAGATTTTGACACGTCTATAGACCCCACCTTAGCTAGTATGCTCATGCAGTTGTTACTAAACACACGTATCTTGGAAGCCCCAATCACTCTGTAGAAAGCATTTCTGAATTGATTCCTAATAAGAACTAGTATTATCGAAAGTTGCTTTAAAAAATGTCATATTTCTTCTTTTGAGAATAAAAAAACTCATATGTAGAATGTCACAAAATAATATCTTCGGTATATTTCATATATGATACTCTTCATAAAATTGTTTATTACTTTCAGCAATTACACCAGCCTCCCCGAATCCAGCTACTTGATTCGTCAATGCAAATATTATGGAATTCTCGCCAGCGGATTCGCTCCCGGTTCCGAAATTACGAGAACACGACAACCTCAGCCTCCTTTCTCGACTAAATTCACCAAGAATTGGTACAAGGTATATCTCTCTTTCTCTCTCTCTCACTCACTCACTCACTCCTCACTCACTCACTCACTCACTCACTCACCACTCACCACTCCCACACACACACACTAGGAAAGGTCGACAGGTATTCGTATGTGCCTGTATCTTGTGTCAGCGATAAGTTACCATATTTTTACCAATAAGAACTGTAGAATCGACCATTGAGTCGGAAGCTGGTAGTTTGGCTTTTCGATCCCAAAGACAAATAGACGTGGCGGTGGTCGCGGCGGCGATGGTGGTCAGTGGTGACGATGGCAGTGTTGGTAGCGGAGCGGCGATGCCTGTGCATAACGATCCGTTGAATCGAACACTTGAACCGCGAGCTCTTTCCTTTGAACTTTCTGCCTTTTGAGCTTTTGTGGTGGTGGTGGCAGTGGCAGTGTTGTTTCTATTGTTGTTGTTGGTGATGGTGGTGGCAGTTGTGGTGGTGGCAGCGACGGCGGTGTCCCTGACATCATAATGATGCGTAGAATCGAACCTTCAAACCAGGAGCACTAGTGTTTGGATTTCTCGTCCCCGAACGCAGAGAGCCTAGTGGTGGTGGTGATAATGGTGAGTTGTAGTGGTGGTAAAGGTGTTGGTGGCGACGACACCGGTCGACAATGCCCCGCCGAATCGAGGGGCCCGCCGCGGCGGGCGCGGGGGGTGGGAGGGGGGCCCGGGAGGGTCGGCCGGCGGCCGCGCTCCTTCCGGTCGCCACACGGGGGCCCCAAAGTCGCGCCCCACCCCGCCCCGCCCCACCCGCCCCATGCCCGTGCCGGAGCTACACACTTTCGGACCAATGCAATGCTGAAACGTAGCCACCCCCCTCCCCGAAAAATTGAAAAATGTGAACGTTTTCAAGAAACTATACGAGTCATTTTATTTCAACAAATAATAAAAATTACAATGTTTTAGTTATAAAAAGTTTTTGGAATTAAATTTTAAATAATAGTTTTAAGTAAACGTATTTTCAAAAATACTGTAGAATTTTCAGAATTGTCTAACATATTTCGTTTCGGAGAGTCCTACTTTATAAGTAATGACTCTAAATCACTATTTAGGGTAGAAAATTAATCGAAAATTTTTATGAAATATCAGACTATTGTATCAGACTTATTAAATTACGATAACAATTTTCTTGAGTTCTAATTTCCTTTTTACTGATTTTTTTCCATTGGTCCCGTGGTTGACTTGCGTGGGCGATCGCCCGGTCCGCCCATACCTAGCTCGGGGAGGGCAATTATTGACCTCCGACAACGGCAAGGCGGCGCCACTCTTTCGGTATTCGGCGAGTAGTAACCGACAGAGAGCCCCATCCCGAGAAGTGTGGCTGGATTGATTCCTATTTGCCGAGCGACCAATATTCGGGTCGGTCTTTGCACTTGACAACGCCAGCGAATATTCGCCGATCTCATCAACTGCTTGGGGATTGGGCTGGCGTGGCGGCGAATGCCCAAACTGTGGAGCCGCCTTAATAAGCACTTGAGAATCAAGAGCTCGGTGAGTGGTTCTCCTGAATGCTACTGAAAGCCTCAACATCGCAATACCCCTGACACATACTCGATCTTGTTGCGGTTTAGAATTTTGCTATTTTATCTGCGCATTTGTTTTCGTTGATTAAAAGGAAACGCGTTGAAATCTAACCACACGCGTTCGAAAACTTCGACACCCGGGGGCACTTCTCGCCACGACGCAGGATTGACACGGTTAAACGCTCCAATTAGAGAGCGCCAGTGGACAATGGCTGAGGAGGTTGCGCGTCGCCCGTCCCCGCACGCAGGGGGCGCTGCCCCCGCGCACCTGTCGCCGCCGTCGCGCTCCACGGCGCCCCCCCCGGCCCCGCCCCCGCCCCCGCCCCCGCCCCCGACACGGCGCACAGGGCTCCCACGCTGCAGCACACACTGTGCGCTCGATTCTGTGATTCTTCTCACTGACGTTTTGCAGTTGTAATGAACGAAATACACCTTTTTATAAACATACACATTTATTGAACTGCAATTGGGTATGACCCGGTGGCAGTTAAATACCAATAATTACAATAATAATAACAGTATTAATAATAATAATAACAATAATAATAAGGTACAGTACAAGCCGAACATGCAATAATCATACTATCACTAATATTAAGTATTATAACAAATATTTCAACTCAGTCATGATATCCAATAATTATATGTCGGTGACGCTAAAATTTAATACAAGCTACATAAGTTTGGCTAAGTTTTTTTTAATTCATTGCTCGCGTTCACTAACACTGCACTGCCCTCACTACACAACTACACTGTTTTTGCTTTGAATTACACTGATCAGCACTTCACAGCACTTCACCGCACTTCACAGCACTCACTCATCATCTATCAGCACTCATCAGCACTATCATTATATTCATACATTAGTGAGTAGTGGGAATTTAATTATTTTTATTATTTGTATTATTTATATTAATTGTATTATTCGGATTATCTCCTTGTTTATTATTTTTTTATTTCGTATTTATTTCGTACATTTCTAGACTAATGATGACAGCACAGTCGTCGAAAAACAGCTCTCTGAATAATGTAACAAAGAAAACTGTAATTATTTCATCACACAATGAAATTGACCATTTATTTAACGTTGTGTGCCAATTATGATGTATGGTTTTAATAATTTCTGTTTGTTACTGAATGTTTAGCAAAATTTTAAATTCATACCCATTGAACAGGGTTTGTGTTATATTATGTCCAGTTCAGCATCGGACCATTCTAGTTAGGTTCCAGCTTATGTACGTAATGTTCGTTCGGGTACAATTAGGATTTATAATTCCAAAAGTAGATTGAGGGGTTTGAAGCACGACGTACCATTTTCCAGTAATCGTAGAAGAGTTTATTTTTTAATTTGCATATTTTTCTGAAATTTTCGTCGTGCATTTTTTGTCCGTTTTCTTTCTTTTTATTTCTTTTTGAATTTTGCCCGTGGGCCCCTCGCGCGCCGCCGCGGCCGCCGTGAGAGCGCAAGGCGAGGGCTGCCCTCCCACAGGGCGCTCGCAGGGTCATTAGTCGAGGTTTTCTTCTTCCGCTCGTTTTTCCGTTTTGATGTCCGCCTAGCGTGTGCTGCTCTTGGGATCGTCGCCAGCGATGAGAGCGGAATTTTGCGAGAATAAGTGCCAGACCAAAAATGTTGTTGTTGTTGTTGTTGTTGTTGTTGTTGTTGTTGTTGTTGTTTTGTTGTTATTGTTATTATTATTATTATTATTATTATTATTATTATTATTATTATTACTACTACTACTATTATTATTCCATTTTACCACAATTATTGGTCTTAAATTTCTACCACACAATATAACGGGAAAGCGTGGTAACTAATTTGTTTAACTTTACAACTTTCTATTTTTAATATAATGCAATAAAAATGCAAACTTAAAAAATATCAGCTAAATTTAAAAGCTTCAAAATTCCACATGCTCTCCCATGAACCTCCTGATGAATGAGTGCGTACTGATGACTGACGTACAATCTAATGTAATGTAATTGTAATGTAAAATCATTTTGTTTCAATACATGGATTTGTGACCGTCTATAAAAAGTAATTATTGGAACTTTTATTAAGAAAAAAATATTATTATTATTATTATTATTACTATTATTATTATTTAATTCCGGGCATTTTGACCATGCTAGACTTTCTTCCGTGGTCCAGTAATATTTTATCCCGGAGAGATAGTCGTCAGTTCGGAAGTAATAGAAAAAGTAGCAAGTACTTGTTAAATGAATTGTAGAAAAAACTATTGTCAAAATGATAGTGTCTAGTGGATAGTGGATGGATATAGGATAGTGAATAGTGGCTAGATTGATAGTCTATGGATAGAGAATAGTGCCATGGACACTGGAGAGTTAGTCCAAGTTCAATGTATCAAAAGTTAACCCGTCGCCTTCGGGACTTAGTGTAGTAAGTTTGTTATTTCTTCATGATATGACATGTAAAGTACTGGAAGCATTCGGAGGTTCTCTGTGGTTCTAGTGTCCTCTTGCCGCGTTCCGGGTGCTGCGCAAGATAAACACGCCGTTGGGGCTGCCAACCTCTCTGCCTTCGGGAGGCAGGACAGTTTCCCAGGCAGGCTGCCATTCCCTCGGCGCAATGCCTTCACGTCGGCTTTTGGGGTTGCATCTTATCACTCTTCTTCAAAGAGATCGTTGGTCAGCAAAAGGGACCCTTTATCCCGGGCAAATTTCTCTGCTCTTGCACAAACTTTTCCTTCTGCGACGACTGTATCTAGCTGTTTTGTTTACAGTCTTTTGTCATGAAATTTTTAATAATTTCTATGTAAATCTTTGATCTAGTAATCTTTGTATCAGCCTTATTTTTATTTACCCTTAGTTAAATTGGTCCATACACTACACATTTGTTCCTATATTATTTCTTTGCTCCCTCCAGCTAGGATTTACAGAGCTTCACACCCAAGTCAAAGATATTTTTGTTTTTATCCTATTGGTTATTTAAAATACTAATAACAGTAATAAGAACTCCAATGTACTAGTTTTTTAATTGTTAAAAATACCTATCACCTCTGATTAAATAGAAAAGACACAATCGTTATCCTTTTCTGTTTCCCGCGCATCGTAAGATGTTTAGAACTTTGTGTATAGACATTTCCTATTATAGCTCCTCATACAGATTATAACGTAATCTGTATCTCGCAGAAACATATTCCCACCGTATCTCCGTCCTTCGGTCCATTTGCCCGTCGGTCCGCCAGTCGGTCCGTCAGTCAGTCGTCCGCTCGTCCGTCCGTCCGTTCGTCCGTCCGTCCGCTCGTCCGCCGTCATTTCGTCCGCCGTCCGGTCCGTCCGCCGTCCGCTCGTCTTCCGTCCGTCCGTCCGCCCGCTTCGTCCGCCGTCCGTTCGTCCGCCGTCCGCTCGTCCGCGTCCGCTCGTCCGCCGTCCGCTCGTCCGCCGTCCGCTCGTCCGCCGTCCGCTCGTCCGCCGTCCGCTCGTCCACCGTCTGTTCGTCCCATCCTCCGCACTGCGCCGCTCGACCGGAAGTGCAAACCTTCCGCCCGCCCGACTGACGGCGGTTGTGGCGCGGCGTCCGGACGGACAGACAGCAGCGTCTCTTCAGGGAAATTAATGAACCCGCCGCCGCCATCTTCCCACCCATCCACTGCCGTCCGCCTCTCGGCTTTTCCGCCGCAACACGCGGCACGATTTATTGCCACTCGAAAGGTCATAAAACTTAATTCGCGCGATTAATGAATAATCAAATGCCTCTCCGCCCGCGCCAGCTGCCGCGCGCCGCCGCCATCTTGGATGGGGAGGGCGATTATTTATTGGGAAGCGGCCGGCGGAAGGGCCCCCGAAGGCAATTGCCTCGTGACGGCTACCTAAATTCACGTCTCGTTCCTGTGCACAAATTGGATACGTCAGGATTCTCGAAGTTTAATTACCTCATTGCATAGTCCCTTGTCTCCGGGTTATCGGAGATCCTGTCGAGTGCACGGGCGTTCTCTTTCTCTGTTGCATTTATCAGTCAGCAGTGTGATTGAGGGAAGATGTGTTGCATAAATGCTGAGGGAGAAAATGCCTCGCAAATTTTATTCTATGCGGTAAAACGAGATACGTAAATAGTAAACGTAGAATGACACGGAAAATTAATAGTGAGCTACAGCTATCTACAGTTTGACTTCGTTTTTCTCGGTAGGCTGACTATTTATATGCACTGTTATTTACCGATAACAGTCTTCGTCACTTATGTTTGCGTTCTACATGGTTAAATTTGCATTCCTGGTCTTGCGACGTCATAGGAAAAAGTTTACTGGTTTTTGAAAAATTAAACATCGTCCCAACTGGAACAAGCTTTAAGCTCCCGACAGACTGTTCATTCGACATGCGGTTGAGTAGATATGTAATTGTGTGTGTGTGTGTGTGAGAGAGAGAGAGAGAGAGGAGAGAGAGAGAGAGAGAGTGAGAGAGAGAGGGGAGAGAAACAGACAGAGACAGACAGACAGACAGACAGACAGACAGACAGAGACAGACAGACAGAGACAGACGAAGAGAGAGAGAGAGAGAGAGAGAGAGAAGAGAGAGTAAACCGAGAGGAGGGGACAGTAATAATGAAGGATTGATCTCGTGCGGCCCATGGTGCGTTTGTTAAAGCATTGCTGCACCATTCATCTCGCATTGATTGTCTTGATTGATTTGTTGTGAAATCATCACTCCCGAAGTGTCCTGGAAGGTGGCGGTGCCCTTCTCCGTTGAGTTATACGAGTTCCGGCGTCGCCCTACAGGGAATCTTCCTCTAGATATCTCCCTCAACATGGCATCGTCCCCGTCACGACAAGATCTCAGCTCCTGAGAGATCCCTGGCCGTGGCAGTGCAGTGTACCGCTAGTGTGTGTGTGTGTGTGTGTGTGTGTGTGTGTGTGTGTGTGTGTGATGGTGTGAGGGCGAGCGTGCGCTTTTGTGGGGAGAATGAAAGAATTTTCCGCGACATGTTCCCCTTATATTGGTCGTAGAAATCGCAGAAAACTACCAATCTGTGCGGCCGACCGCTAGAAATACCGTCCAGACTGTGGCTGAATTCGACCCAAGCTTCGCGGCTAGTGCGGAAAATCCACCCCCTTGGAGACTCACATACCAAGTTTCCCCGGACGACGGTGTTGCGACGGGAACGGCGCTGCCTTTGAGTAATTTCACGCCGAGACGCGTCCGAACGACTTGTGGCCGTGCAGTGCGTGCCCGCCCGCGCCGTCGCGCCATCTGGTGGCGCGGCCTTTGGCGCTTCCTTTCGCCGCGCGCCGGCCGCCTTGGCCTGGCACGCGAGCCGCCCGGAGAAAGTCCGCTTTTCGTGATAGATGCGTTCACACCGCATGGAAAATGTCACAGCGCCATTTTCCCCTCGCGCACGCGCTGGCGCTCGCGTTTTGCGCTGACGAAGAGGCGGAGGAAAGCGCTGGATGCATGACGTCCTGTACCTCGTATCCTCATTTTCTAGTCATTCCATGTAATTTATGGTCCTTCGTGTGTAAAAACCGATGTGCGAACGATGTCGATTACATTTTTAAAATATTTTATGTACGAATGCCGAAATGTGAAGGTTTTGGGCGAGGTGTTTAGTAGCCCAAGCGGAGTGTAGAGGAGCCGAAGTTGATAAGTGATCCGAGTTCAAATCACTCATATTTCGTTCAAGATGCAGACGTGTTTTCTAATTTATTTCCTACTTATCTCCTTTTAGCAATTTCTGTATTTAGCAATTTAGTAATCAAGCGAGGCAAAAACTTTTTCTATTGACGTACTACTTCTAATTTTGTCACATCTTATCTCGCATCTTATCACGTGTCTCACCTGAACAATTTTAGTAAACTAGTCTAGCAAAAATATTTCACCGGCCTAGTCAGAGAAAACTGACGAGATGGACGAAGAACCGTACATATACGACTGTTTTAAGGTGTGTGGTGTAAGTGAAGACCATGAAGAATACATCTATCCACGGTGGGAAGGATGAAGAATAATTTTGATGTTGAGTATATTATGCAATATTATGTCATGAAAGTGTTGTAGATTATCTGGTAATTCTTAGCAGATATTGGATTGATGCACTTTCCAAAAAGACTTCATCGATCCCTGCCTTTAGGGCTCACCCACTTACGCTCCTACACGGGCAACACTTTGGTGAATAAATAGTTGATTAGTCGCCTATTTCGGAGACAGCGCCCCCTCGCAATTTGCGCCCAATTTGTGGCGGCCGTGGCTCCGCCCACTACGACTGATGGCAAGCGATTTTCACTCCTCCTCCGCTACTGCGCTGCCGTCGTTACTCTCCGCCACCTCCGTCTTCGTCGCATTCTCACCGGGGTGTACCCAGCCTCCTCCCCTACCTCTGCCACCTCCATCACTTCCATCATGTCCATCACCTCCGCCACATCCATAACTTCCATCACCTCCACCATCTTTGCCTTGACCTTCGCGTCTCCGTCACCTTCGCCTTTTCCATCACCTCCTCACGACCTCCACCTCCGCCATTGTTTACATCGCTGTCATCGCTGCCGCGAGCACCACCACGGACACCTATGAAATATACAGGCCATCACCAATGGCGACGCCTCTCGCCAGAAACCTTGAATATCGCCCGCTTCTCGACCTGCGCTCCCTCTCCTTATCCCATTCCTGCTCCTTACCGCGCTTTCGCCGTTGCGGTTCCCGTCCCTTCCTGCTCATTCCGGTTCCCATCATCCCTCCTTACCTCACTCTCGCTCCCGCATTGATTGATTGATTGATTGTTAGTGATTCCGGCGCGTCAACTGGAGAGGGCATTAGTTTGTAAGTGAAGTGAATGTTTTTGCTCGAGGGGTGGCGGTGATCTTGCTCCGCTGGTGGCGATATTTGGAGCTGACCTACCGTAGGCTAGCGGGGTTTTCTCCAATCAGGTATCTCCCATTAGCGGGGCACCGCCCCAGCCGAGACAAGCTCTAAGCTCCCGACTGGTCTGCCGTTATGCGTGATAGTGTAGTGCCTGTAAGTGTTAAGTGTAAGGGGTACGATAGGACAAGGAGTGGGAAGGAAGATCGTGCGCGGTCCGTTGCCCTTTTGCTCCGGCATTCGTCTGGAGTTGGTCGGATAAACCACCGAAAACTACCCATCAGAGTAGCCGGTCACTAGAATTCTCCTCCAGCGACTGAATTCAACCAAGCTATTTGAGCTAGTGTGGAATATCCTGCCACCGTCGGTACTCAGTACATTAGCACATACTGTTATTTACTTCAGTGCTACATGTACCTTTCTACTTCGTTCGCGAATATCTGTTCTCGATCATGATTTTGAGAAAATTATATGAAACTAGATTGAAGAGTATTACGAGGCTGGCAATGCAAGTGACGGCGAATATGACACAGGCGGATTACAACTCAGGACATGGGCCAAGCACAGAACAAGAATCGGAATTCTAAGAATTTACCGACACCTACTGGTTCGTAGAGAGTTGTGAAAATACACTAGATAACCTAAACAGTGTTTATATTTCCCCTCTTTTAATTACAATGCTTCAACTCGTATCTGAATACCTAAACAATATTTTATATAATGAATGTTTGACCACGTTTTTAAAAGAGTGTTGAATTTATTCCTGTTTTATGTGCCTTGACGAATATTAATTAATTGTTTAATGATGTAATATTTAAAACCACGTGGAAATATATGTATTTAATGTTATTAGTTGTAGATAATCCAAGAATAATGCTAAATGTTCAAGGAAACTTCAGAATAAATTGAATGTTGACCGCCAATTTTTAGAGGTAATGTTTTCGACTCCACAACTCCGGTTACTGCCTCATAATGTCACGTCTCCGGTCGACGGTTAACTCTCGTGGTGGAATTTCTTTAGAAAACATTTTATCGTCACTAAATTAAACACCCGCATGTCTCAAAAAGTGACAGAGAAATGTGTGAGCAAAATATTAAATATGCTCTCATCTCGTTCAACTAAAACTGTTTAATGTTACAATTCCCATCCACTTTTTCGTAGAAAGTGGGCACAAACATTGCATGCCGGGTGTTCATTTCACTGTTAGACACAAAATCTAAATGAAGAAATGACGACGTTTTACACGCAGTGTATGAAATTTGAATGCAAATGCTTCGCCCGACTGTCGCAAGTAGCGCTAGTTTCACGAAGTTGAATATCGCATAGAGCATCACGAAGGCACCGCATCCGACCCTTTGGTTTTGCATTGTCTTCAAAATATTAGTTTCGGCGTTTCGTGATATTGATGTTGATTTTTGATAATTGACGTGGATGGGACCACATGAACTAACAATTATTTTGGCAAAACAACATCAGTTGCCTACATATAATGCACTATTCTAACTTACCCTAACCCCAAAACTTGCAAAATTATGACGTCATGGCGATGTTAAGTGTTGAGTTATTATAGGGTGCAACTCGTACAAAGATCGTCAAGCTTTTGGTCACGTTTCGTATACTTCCTTATTATGGTTAAGCCTTAAGACCAAAACGGAAAGGCAAATGATTTCATGAAAGTGATTATGAAAATATGACATGAATGATGTTGGGAAAGGGAGAACTGAGAAATCCCACTATCGATGGGAATTCGAAGCCCTGTCCCAGAGATGGGACGCGAGTGTTAGCTTCACCAGGCGTCACCCCGAATGCTTAGTTCTGACCATTGATTGATTTGTTTCGTGTTTCTGGGCGCGTCATTAGCTTAGATAACACATGCACAAAAAAAATTGTCAGACCAAAAGACTTGTCCCGTATTTCTCTATGTATTTCGATGTGTTGAATCCGAATCAGAAGCGAGAATTGGTCCGTCACCTTCCTTTTTTTAATCGCAAAATACCGCCTTCAATTGTCTTTTTTTTATTTTCGGGGATTGTTATGGGACCCAAAGACTTGACACCTGTTTTCCTATGTACGTCGACGCACTAATCCCAGTACGAAACCATTGCGCGATCACCTTCCATTTTTTAATCGCGAAATCGTGATTTGTCAGTGGTCTTTTGCGATTAAAAAAACTAGAGGGTCGTGGCGCATTTCTGGCTTCATATTCGGATTCTGCGCGGCGAAATACATAGGGAAACTTGTGTCAAATCTTTAGGTCTGACCACAATCCCGAAAACAAAAAATACAGTGTCAGGCGGTTGTTATTTTTGCGATTAAAAAAAAGAAGAGTGATGTCGCAAGTCTCACTTCAAATTCGATTCAGCGCATTAAAATACACAGAGAATTGTGTGCCAAGTCTTTGGGTCTGACAACTTGTATGTGTGTGTGTGTGGGTGTTGGTGTTGGTGTTGGTGTTGGTGTTGGTGTTGGTGTGCCTGTGTGATTACTCGCATTAGTGTATTTTTATCCTTTTACCCTCCCACCAAGCTGGATGGTGACATCCCGGTACCACCCTACTCATCGCCTTGGGCGGGGGCCCAATTTTCACCTCTAGATATTTCTCGTAGCAGAGAAGCGATCTTACCGGCATAAGTCTTACGACTTGTGTGGTAGTGTAGTGTGTGTGTGTGTGAGGGAGAGAGAGAGAGAGAGAGAGAGAGAGAGAACGGGGAGAGGATTCGCGGACTGTTCTCTCCAAGCGATATTTGCTAGAGGTATTAAGTATTATTATAAATTACATAAAAAGTGAATGTGAGGGTAGCAACAGGTTTGCTCTTAAAACACAAAGAATTTAGTGGTATTTTTGTCCTTTCAGAGGCATCTTTCTCGTAATTGACAATACATGATGTATGTTCCGTTGTCAGTTTATATACCGCCATCTGTAAGATTATATTGTGAGGAGTATAACATTTTATTACTTGATTTTTTATTATGACAGATCAAGTGTAGCTAATAAGAAATAGAGATGGATTACATTGATTTAATTTATCTGGATATTATTTGACTTTTTGTTGAGAGTGGGTGTGGTTGTTGATTGAAAGGGGCCTGGCGCCGAGTGCGCCGCCGCCGCCGCCTCCCCTGGCGGCCCCTCGGCCTTCGGTCCCCGGATGCGCCCGCCGCCCGGCGCGGCGTCGAGGGCCCAGCAGACGCCCGTCGCCTCCCTAATTCGAGCTTCCGACGCGCCGCCCCGCCGCCGCCGATCTGCCGGAAACTCGCCGGAGCGTCACTTCCGAACGCCGTCCAAACCGACGCAGGCTGCATCGTCAGCATCCCCACATTCGAATGTCTCTGAGATCCTCTCCGATGGAGGCGGATTGGTTTGGTTTGGTTTTTTCGTGTTTCCGGGCGCGTCAACTGCTTTGGTCATTGGTCCCGTTAGTGTACTGCATGTTTTTTCTCGGGAGATGGTGGTGATCTTCCCCCCCTGGATGGCGAGATCCGGCGCCGACCGTCGGCTAGTGGGGTTTCTCCCTAATCAGGACTCTCCCACCAGCGGGGCACCGCCCCAACCGGGGAAAGCTCCAAGCTCCCGACAGGTATCCCGGAATATATGGTAGTGTAGTGCATGTTAGTGTAAGTGTGTGTGTAAGGGGAGAGGATAGGACAAGGAAGAGGAAGGACAGATCGCGCGCGGTCCGTGGTCCGTTTGGTAGGGTACTGCTCCGGCATTCGCCTGGTGTTGATCGGAGAAACCACGGAAAACTCCCGATCAGAGCAGCCGGCCTCTAGAATTCTCCTCCAGGCAGCGACTGAATTCGACCTAGCTGAAAAGCTAGTGTCGAAACTCCTGCCGCCGTCATGTAGGCGGGCTTTGTCTATTATGACTAAGTACCAAACACCTTATTCCGTTTCGAAATTTTAGTATCGAAAAGGTAGGTAAAACAAACAAAATGTGCATCGATTGTTTGATGATTCCGGGTGCGTTAACTACTAAGGACATTAGTCCCGAAAGTGTAGTGCATGTTTTTGTTCGGGAGGTTGCGGTGATCTTATCCCGCTGGATGGTGATATCCGGCGCCGATCTACCGTCGACTTGCGAGGTTTTCCTCAACAACGTATCTCCCACCAGAGAGGCAACGTCCTTGCTGAAACAAACTGTAAGCTCCCCAACTAGTCTCCCCGTATATGTGCGTGGATACGTGGGTGTTTGCTTACTAACGCACAAAGGCAAATGCGTGCGTGTGTGCATAAGATACTTTCATACGTCATTTTAGCAAGGGAGTATGAAATGAGCCTATACATTAACCATTATGTAAGTGAAGAAATGACCTCTGGCAGATTGTTATTCCAAATATGATTCCTGTACTTGAGGCTTCGCATATACTGGTGACAGTGAACAGTTAATGAGTAGATGTAGATAATATTATGAAGGAAAAAATGATGAATGGTGCAAGAGGACTCGTGGCATGAAACCGCTAGCGTATACACCTATCTTTCGGGTCCGAATTCGATTTCCGACTAGTCCCTCTGCAATTGCAGTGAACAAAGTATTTCTCGTGCTTTGTGTCGGGGTTCTCCCGTTTCTCATTATGCTCATTCAACCATTTTCCCACCACCGTTCACTTTATAATCTTAATCACTATCATCTCCTCATTAGCACATCATTCTTGAGTCTCAGTGATGATTAATGGTATGATGATGAATAGTACCAATGGTTCAGTTAGAGATAGGGCGTAATATGGATTTCTACCTTTCCATCGTATCCACGATGTTTGCTTATCATTAGGAGGTGGATTTTGATGACCTAAAACATTTTCGAAACTCAAGAAAATACTTTTAAAATTTTTTTAAAATGCCCTAAAATCAAAGTAAAAAGATGCGACTAAAATTCGACCTACCTGACAAACTAGTGTTGTGTGTGTGTGTGTGTGTGTGTGTGTGTGGTGTGTGTGTGTGTGTGTGTGTGTTATATATATATATATATATATATATATATATATATATATATATATATCGAAAATTCTACCAGCGTCGGGACTCAAACCTAGAACCTCCCGGTCAGAGGGACTGCAGTGACATCAGTTGATGCACTTAGCCATTTCTATGGGTTGAAATTGACGAAAAATTACAAAAAATGACGTATGAGTGGGTCATTTCGTTTTGTCAAAACATAAAATGAATTTCTATTCTAAACAGCATTGTTCTAAAGCGACAAGAAAAAAAATGACATTCCATTAAAATCTGCCCCCCACTTATCACCGTACCCCTCTCACAGGTGGTCGGTGGATTGATTGATTTTTTCGTGTTTCCGGGCGCGTCAACTGCTTTGGTCATTAGTCCCGTTAGTGTAGTGCATGTTTTTGTTTTTTCGCGGGAGATGGCGGTGATCTTCCCCCGCTGGATGGCAAGATCCGGCGCCGACCTACCGTCGGCTAGTGGAGTTTCCCCCTAACCAGGACTCTCCCACTAGCGGGGCACCGCTCCAGCCGGGACAAGCCCTTAGCTCCCGACCGATCTTCCGGAATATGTGGTAGTGTAGTGTAAGAGAGTGTGTAAGGGGAGAGGATAGGAGAAGGAAGAGGAAGGACAGATCGCGCGCGGTCCGTGGCCCGTTTGGTAGGGTACTGCTCCGGCCTTCGCCTGGTGTTGATCGGAGAAACCACGGAACACTACCGATCAGAGCAGCCGGCCGTTAGAATTTTCCTCCAGACAGCGACTGAACTCGACCTAGCTGAAAAGCTAGTGTCAATAATCCTGCCGCCATCAGGACTCGAACCTAGGACCTCCGGGTCAGAGGCGCTGCAGTGACATCAGTTGATGCACTGAGCCACCGCTCCGGTACGGGTGGTCGGGATTCGAGCCGTCTCCAGAGGCGCGTGGTGCGCGGGGCGCGCGAAAGTGGCGCGTCATGCAGGGCCAGCGCCACCTGTCCGTGGCCGGTGCGCGGCGGAGGCGGCAGACGCTTCGGCAGGAGGAGCGGGGAATCGGAAGGAAATTCGGTGGAGTCACGGTGAACGGGAGTAGGGTCGCCGGGGGGCAAGCGGATCAGATGAGAGCGGCCCAGAGGCTCAGAGTAGAATTGTCGTTGCCGCGGCAGCGTCGCGGGCAGAGAGGTCCTGGGATTCATGACTCGAATCTCGACACATGGCTGTGTTGAAATTGTCTGGAGATGAAGTCTAACGGCCGGCTGCTCTGATAGATTTCCGTGGTGTCACTTAACAATACCAAACGAATGCCGGAGCAGTATCATTAAAAACTGGTCACGGGCCACACGCATTCTTTCCTTCCTCATCTTTTTCTCCTCTCCTCCTTTTACACACACACACACATACACACACACACACTATATATATATATATATATATATATATACACACACACACACACACACACACACCAACACACTCCTTTATGCATTAGACTACGACACACGTCGAGAGCGCAGAGTTTGCTCCGTCCGATCATGTAGCTGCCTGGATAGGGGAATACTGCACTCCGACGTGTAGGTGAGCGTCGGATCCCAAGTTCCAGCAAGGGAGAACACCGCCACCTCGCGGGGTTAAATAAGCATTTCACTTAGTAGTGACCATAGCAGTTGATGCACCCGCGAACACAAATAATCAAACAATATCGAGCACAAAGAACAGATAAGGACAACGAAAACAGGAGAGATGGGAATCGGAAAGACTGAGGACGGTAGGCGACCATGGGGACGGGGAGAGGATGGTGACGAGGGACACTGCGGGGATCGGGAGGCCGTGGGGGCTGGGAGAAAGAGGGAGGCACTGGGAGCGAGGGGCGGCGAAGCAGTGTCCGTGGAGAGCCCAGAAAGGCTCCGTGTGGCAGCTGGGCGGAGGGCGGCGACTCGGCGACGCTTCAGGAACCGTTTTCACGGGAGCGTGAGTCAGCGCGCCGGCGCGACGGGGGCTATCGGCGGACCCTGGCCGGCCAGCCCCTCGCCCTCACCTTCGCCTCACGCGCAGCGATGACTCCGCGCTGCTATCGCGGCTCCCGTTGGCCGCCAGGGACATCGCGGGTAACGGGTCGGAGGTGGGGCAATGTTAATTCTTGTTGTCTCGCCGAGATTAGACCTGGGACCTGTTACGGTTTCGTCATCTCTTCCTCGATCTTCCCACACTTCTTTTGCCATATGGATCACATTCCTTTGCTTGTTTCTGAATCCTCTCTGATGGCATGCGAAGCATCCATTTTTCTCTACGTTGATTGCCTTTTTGGTTATTGATGACTCCCTAGTTCATTCTTATTGCAATGTTAATACCTCGGTCAAATTTCAGTTTGCAAATAGGGACTGCATGTTGAAGTGGAAGTGAGTGATTACAAAAGACAGTCTAGACAAATCCTTGACGCCGATCAATTGTCCGTAAATGACGTTTTCTTGTTATTAAAAAGGTGATATTGAATGGTTAATAAAATTACAAATGTATTACTTTTACTGTGTAGAAGATTTGCTAATTTCGAGGACTTTTATTCATAATTTATTTAAACCTTTTTGCATGAATATTACATTTCCTTATATTACAAAAATAATGCGTCATACAATATCAAAAGCTTTAAAAACTAATTGAAAAGTTTTTATTAAACACTTTTTTTTCAGAAACCTTATTAGAAACTAACCATGTTTCCTTATTTACTTACAGTTGCCAATTTTCATCTCCTTACTTTTCTTTGTTTTAGTATTGTTACGGCGTATTTGTTACAAAGACACTGAATTCTCCAAAAAAAAATTATTTTCAGGACCAATTCTTATTTGATTTAAAGTTATTTGTTCAAATATTGTTGTGTTTAAAGAGCAATTGATGTACATTTTTTAATATAAGCCACGTTTGTAAAGATTTAAATTCATCTGATGACGGTTGATTCATTTCGTTGAGGGTTAACGATTTGAGAGAGAAAAATTGAAATGATAACACTGGTCAACACACATGTTGGTGTCTCAGGTATTAAAATTTTTCTAGATATTTCGATGTCTCTGATTGCAAAACTGCTTTAATTTTGCCCTATCAGCTCTAATTTTGTAAATGCAGAATTATCATAAAATACCCTACTTCCACTCTGCGTGTGCTAGAATTTGGGAGCATCAATGGCATGTGGACATAAAATATTTACTTTACTGGTATTAATTTGTTGAAAAATAAAATAAATTTGTATTTATAAATGAAATATATTTATTATTATTATTATTATTATTATTATTATTATTTATTATTATTATTATCGCGAATAGGCCATCTTGGGCCACGCAGGGCATGCACTTGCACGGGCTCAGTGTCACTTTATCACGTTGCAAGTCCTGCATGTAACTTAATCACGGGGATCAGCATTAGGCTGAATCCGATTTTTATACCCCAGGGTTATTAGTCCGGGAGGGATGGAAGATGGAGTAATGATGATTGGACAGCACACACAAACAGACATACACGAACACACCCATGCCCGAGGCGGGACTCGAACCCGCAATGCTTCCGTCCGAGATCGCTACGGCACTACTGCTTTAGCAATCTCGGCTATCCGGTCCGGCGTTGTTGTTGTTGTTGTTATTATTATTATTATTATTATTATTATTATTAGTATTATTATTATTGTTATTATTATTATTATTATTATTATTAACAACCTGGTTTATTCCCATTAAGGGCAACTTCTTCCTGCATGCAGCGTGGGTGGTTGGCTTCTTGGTTGTTGCCTTTGTGGATGTCTTCAAACCTAGGGGCCGTTTGCAATAGTAACATTGGCCCTCCTCGATTCGATGTGATCGACATGGGTCTGTCGCGAGCTGCACGTGTCCAGGTGTTGCCTACTTCTTGCTTGACTTCGTCAGCCCACCACTGTCTTTGTCTGCCTCAGTTCCTCCATCCCGTTCTTGGATACCACATTGTTGAGGTGTATGCCCATCTTTCTTGGCTAAATCGGGCTACGCTCCTCCCCAGCGCCATGTTTGAAGTTCTTCTTGTAGGACGACATCTTTTATTTTTGTTATGTCCATTATGGTACAGCTTTTTACTTTGTCTCTAAGTGTGGTATTTAGAATCTTGCGTATATTAATTAGATAACGGTATATATTAATTAGATAACTAAATCACACAATTTCTCATCAAAATGTTTTAAAAACTCACAAAATCAACCATTCATTCAACACCCAAAAAGATTTTTGAAAATATATTTTTGGAGTGCGAAACGCCACAGCATTCTCGCTGCATGTTTCAACGGTAGTCTGCCATAATATGTTTATCCCATTTTTCTGGGTGCCTCTCTTCTATTAGTGAAAATGTTGGTGAAATCTTTCACCTTTCTCTTCACTTAGATCATCATGTGAAGGAAAGCAATCCAAGCAATCTGTAAGTAATGGGCCTCAATACTCATTGCAACCGAGCACATGGAAATGGAAATTGGAAAGCATTATTTCTACTAATTATGAAAAGTTTGCAGCTTGATGTTTGCATAGAAAGTTTTTCACCACTAGAAACCAAAGAAGACCATGCACTCAATTCATTTTCGCTCATACATTCCAAGAAATTTGAATCATTTATGAACATTCTTCTTTGGGAACCATAGAAAATCCCTGCTTTCAGTTTCTCGTTGGTGACTCCCGGAGATGTACGTAATATACACTGGAATCACAAACTATCCCATCCCCAACGACTGTACAAATTGCTTCATCAAGCCTAGCTCGATATACAAAGGAGAGAGAATAATTTTCTCTCGAGAACCTTAAGGTAAATTGATCACATTGTTTTCCTCCACATCTATATCTATCCTCTGTGGCCAAGATTTTCTCAACCAATGCTCACTTTTGGCTCTCCTATCTCACAGAAATATAAAGCAGGGATAGTTTGTGTAGGTACTTTGTTGAGTGAGAAGAAAATTCACCATCTTCAGATCAACACAAATTACCCACTGATGTTCATAATAATTAATATTTTTTGAAAACTAAATGAATTGTCTCGTACTCTTCTTTTATGCAGAATGAGTGGCAAATTGGAACAGCCGTATTTTTTGCCGTCGTGGAAGAGTACACACTTCAGAATTATGCTTGAGCTGTTAGTCAAAAGTTGCCGTTCATCTGACTTATATTCTGAAAACCTAACTTTTTAAAAATAACTTCTACATCGTTGTAGAATAGTAAGGTTTCTTCTTTCGCAAAGGGAAACAGCAAATCCTTTTCCCGCTGACAAAAAATGTAGTCATTGTCCCAGGTGCAAGCAAATTATTTTCTTCAAATCTAGAGGCGAGCAATTTAGAGGCTGTTTTGGAGAGATTAAGTATCCTGACGAGGTCAATCAATTCTTTTTGGTCGAAAAATGCGGGTTTTGATGAAGTACTTAATAAATCACAATAAATATTTCCATTTTTATAATTTCGACATAGAAAATTTGTCTTCAGTGAGCTCTTCTAAGTGAAGGAACACATACGCCGAGTGTAAAAACCGGTCTCCTAGCTGAGACTAGGTCAGGATACGTCCATTTGCTACGATTGTTTCGATAAATACCGTTTATGTTGACAAGGCAAAAATAACAATCATTACTATGGTTTTAGGCTCTCTCCAAACCATCGGTGCGCCGAATATTAGACTTCTTGTGCCATTTGTTCACTGTCGCAAATGTTCCGTACAGATCTTGCATAAAATATGAGGAGCCCACATCTTGATCTCCGAGCTTGACACCAAAATAACTCACATATGTCCTGTTTATGAACTCAGAAATAGAATTTTTATTTTCCTTGAATGAGTACTCGCCACATATAGCAAAAGACTACAACTAATAAATAAGCGAATTGTACCTCGTTCGTATCTGCCAGAACACTTTAGATGGAAATGAGCGTGCATTAGCTTAACTGCATTCACTTCAGGTGTAATAAATTAACTCAAGAACGAAAATCTGCTTAATGCAGCTCGTCGCTTTTTTGTTGATAGAAAGATAGGCTGGAAAACCATTGCAAAATGACAAAACTTACGGCTGGTATGGAGACATTGGATAAATTATTGTGATTAAGAAACGTGAATTTTTATTTCTAAATACATAATTAAGCACTAAAAATGGGAAAATTGTGGTTTATAGAAATAGACTAACATAACAAAATTAACGATTCCGAAATAACGAAAATCGATCTTTTCACTTTATCTTGAAAACTACAGCTGATGCAGTCAAGCAGATTGATTTTTTGTAACCAAAAATATCTATAATCAGCTCTAAATTTCAGGCACAAAAAATTTTTGTTGCCCTGTGTAACATTTACTTTGTAGTGGTTCCCAAAGTAACTTCGTAAACGCTACTGTTCTAAAAAGCATATTCTAAGACACTGCGCAATATTTCTCACGTGTAATGACATGAAGTAAACGAGCATTAGTTAGCATTATTTAGTAATAGTTATTTTAAGTCAAGCGGCTGCAAGTGATAATTATTTTCGGAATTGTTAAATGCAGAAATTCATATTCTAAAATATACTAGGCATTGACACTAAATATTTGTAACAAATGACGCACGTGTTAGCATCCAATACTTCATATTACAGTTATACTCACGCACCTGGATCATCACTTCTTATTGCTTGACGTAGGGGTAGTCAGGTTTACCCTTAGCAACGATGTGTAAAATACATGAAAACTGCTCAATCGACCGTTTCGATTAAGCGACACCTTGATTAACGGCCATTTTTTATGGAACCGATTGGTTTCTCCGTAAGACGCGGGTAAAAACTCCCTTTTAAGCGGCCGTCTGTCCACGCTATTAAGCGATCACCTCTAGCGATTTTGAAATCTCTAAAAGAATCACAAGCGGACATTTTCCACTCTAATAGAATAAGAGGAGGAAACTGCAAATTATACAATATCTTCCTATGACAAAACGCATAGTCAGATTACTTAGAACAGTGGCATCTAGATTCCTCTTCTGACAAGAGTTTAATTTCTGATTATGCAATAACAGATGCTTTTAGTAAATGTCTTTAATATGAAACAACGTGTCCGCTTTGCTTATGTCGGAGTTTCCTCGTGAAGTTCTCTGATCTCTTCTTCTCCGGGTAAACGTGTTAATGGCTGGTAAAGTACGCCAAGAGTGAATCCAATCTGGTGGTTTTAGCGAGCTATTTGTGGGACATTCCTGCCCATATAGAGTGAGTTGCGTTTTGAAGTGTAATTCGCTTGTAGTTTAGTGTGAACTGAATATTCGTTTCACGCCGAAGTTGACACTAGGCGAAAAACTAAAAACTGAGCAAAACGTCAGCCAGAAAACGTGCTCACATATTTACGTTTTGAAGTACATATATTTAATATTTCTTTTAATTGCACATTTTGATGATATTTCTACAGCTAAAACTCTTCAAAGTAACGCTGTTGAATATGCTTTGTAAAAAGTTAGTAAAATTAATGCGAGAACACATTTCATTATTTCTTATAATTAAAGTGTAGTTTATTGTTTATGTTGTATTTTATAGTTTAAGGTAGTGAATATTATTTTTCTGAAAATACATTTTATTTGTCAACTATTAGTGCCAGTCCACCCAAGCTCTGCCTTCCGTAACCACATAATCAGGATTAGCCCTCACTTTAATTAACGGCCCATTTTTACCGGAACCACTAGCGACCCCTTACGATAGATTTTACTGTATAATTATTTAATAAACAAATGATCACGCTTTTCAGAAATAGTTCATAATCGGAGAGTTTTCTGTGGAATGGCAATAATTATCACAGTAAGGTATTCAAAAAATGTATTATAAATGGCACATTCATTGAAATTTGAATGAAAAATTAACCTTTTCCATGTATTTACTTTCGAATCTCATAGATCTTGGAAATACAAATTTAGTGTTTTTGTGATTCTCTGATAAAATTACATTAATCTCAATTTACAATCCTGGGATGCCAAGAGATTTGCGAAAGTCACTCTACAAACCCGTAGGATGATATACAGTGGGGTGCAAATTCATCAAGATTCTGAAGAAAGAAAAAAAAGCGGAAAAATCGGATTGACAATAGTCATTGTGAAAGCTCCTTGACAGCGCAATGTGCACGAGGCGCGTTTGTCGGCTCCGGAGGCGGCGCCGGGGCTCGAAGCGGGAGGAGGGGAGGGGAAGGGGAGATGCGTCGGAGGGGGCGGGGAGGGTGGAGGGGAAGCGGCAATTAACGGCGGCACGTGACGCGAGTGAAACCGCACGGCGACGGCGGCGGCGGCTGCGACGACGACGACGCTGCTGTCCCATTTGCTACGCTCTATAATTTATTCGCGAGCGCAATGCAAATGAAAGTGCGGCTGCTGCGGCCGCCGCGGACGAAACAACAAGGCGAGAAGCGCGGGGCAAAAAGGAGACGAGGAGAGCGGCCGCGAGGACGAGGACGAGGATGCCGCCGCCAACGACAACAAGCAAACGCGACCTGTCGCCTGCAGACAATGGCCTTCCTTTTTGTCGTCGGCCGCGCGTGGTCGCTCGCCACGAGGGCGTGGAGGTGCGAGCGGGGCGGGGCAGTGCGAGGGGGGAAAGGGGCGGAAGAAGAGGAGGGGAGGGGAATGAGGGGGAAGGGGACGGGAGGGGGTAGGACAAGGTACAGCGGGAGAGCAAAAGGGTTCGATGCGGATCGGTGACGGTGATGGAAGGAGTCGAGCAAGCGGCGGGGAGGCGAAGGTGGAGATATTGGCAGGGGCCGACCGGGAGGGTGGGTCGGGGGTGAGTATGTTTGGGTCGGGGCGGTAGAGCAAACTTGTCCGAGTGCATCGGAAGGGGAAGCGTAAACGCATGTGATTGTGGATTCGTAACTGAAGTTTCACAGTCCGGCAGACTTGAGATTCTATTCGCCATTATTGCGGAATGACGAAGTTCAGTTGCTGAGAAGAATAAATTCACTGCCTGGTGTGCAATTGTCAGAAGTATCTTGTGGGAGATGGTCGACAATCAAATATCGAAAACTAAACTGTCCGAAACTGTTGTGCGTAGGATATCACATGTTCCTCTTTGACAAAGATATATGGGAGACTGGCAATGTAACTGAATTCATATATTAATTATGTTGAAGTTTGGTAATTGAACATTCACAATGGCCAATATTGAGATAGATATTTTTTAATGTTATATCATGATATCAAGAGCCTCCCTGGGAACATAACTCAGAAACCTGCATGCCGGTTTCTCTGGTTCGATTTTTCTGTCACTTCGTTTGACCTTCTACAAGCGGATGTTAACACAGGACTGTAACAACACGCGTTGCTCTACCGTTACCTATCCTACCTCTCGTCCTTCCGTCCTATTCTTTCTGTCAGTTCATCACCTGTCGCTCTATGCACTTTTAAGTTTTACCCACATAAGTACATATAAGAAAAACAGTCGATGAGCGGACTTCAAAGGTTCTATGTTTTCTTTTACCTCTTCCCAAAATACAAAACACTAAGAGTTCGCAAAAACGTAGCTTTTAAAATAACTGCAGCGAAATGACTGCAGAGTAGACAAATGCATCGAAGTGTCATACCTCATTAAGTAGAATCGGACACATAAATAATGGGGAATTTTAAAACTCAATGTTGAAGAAGCCGGGTTGGATTGTGAAGGCGAAAAAACACGTGAAGTTGTGTCGTGAATAGTGACGGATCTGAAAACAGTAAAATGGAGGCAACCTTTGTTAGTTTATATCCCGCTCACTACTAACTAGGTATGTCTAGAGTATAGTAGCCGTGCACAGGGCAAAGGAGCAGAAAGGGACAAGAGTTCCTTATCCCTTGGAGTACGACGCGAGAGCTGACTATAGCGAATTTAGGAAATTGATGAGCAGTTGATACATCTAAGGTACGTCAATGTAGTAGAAGAGAAAATTTGGTAGAATGAGAAAAGGAGAGTTAGTTCAGAAGAATTTTCTCGTAAATGAGCGGGTAACATACGGGGGAAAGGACATAGAGAGTACACATGAGATTATCCGATTCTTAGGAAAGATGATAATATTGTTTTTTCGCTATTATCACTTTATTTTACAATTTAGATACCCTTTCCCCCACTAACGTACGTATTTTCTACGAATGATTTTCTGTTTATTATGTGTTAACTTTTGAAAGAAATCAGACGAAAGAGCAGACCGGAAGCCGAAGACATGTTTCTCGTCACCAATAAAGACTTTTATTTATTTAGTTACTTATTTATTATTTATTCAGTAAACGAAGATCAGTGAAATTCAAATTTACCCAATTTAATAAAGGGTGTCCCATCAACTGTGGGCCATCTCCACAACTTCTAAACTGTTTCCGATATCGAAATGTAGATTTCGCTCAAAAATGCAGAATTATGGGGCAAGTAATATTCTGTATAGACATTGTTTCTAATGTTATTTTTTTGTTTTTGAGAAATTTAATCATCTTTGGTTTTTAAGTGGAATGATATATTTCTCTTGCCGGCAGTGGATTGATCATGAAAAGAGGAATCCAATTATGTATCATATGTCAGTATTTTGTTAAAAATTTTAGTATAGAAATAGACTTTCTGACATATGATTTTAAATTAAACGGACAATATTTTCCTTTGCAACTGTCGCCTTTAGGGAATATAGTATTCGCGGCGTTGAGCCTGTTACGGAGGGCGGCGCCATGAAGCGAAGGCCACGTTACCCAAAGGCGACAGTTGCAAGGATTACTAAAGGAAATAATCTCCCTTTAATTTAATATAACCTGTCAGAAAGCCTACTTTTGTATTAAAATTTCTATCAAAATACTAACATATCTTGGATTCCTCTTTTTATGATCTATTCACTGATGATGAGAAAAATTTATCGTTCCATTTAAAAATTCAAAGGATTAAATTTCTCGAGAAGTAAAATTTATCAAATAATATCTCTACGGCATATTACTTGCCCCATAATTCCACATTGTTGAGAGAAGACTGAATTTGGATACCGTGAACGGTTTAGACGTTATGGGGATGGCCCATAGTTGGTGGGGCCCCGGTATATTAAGGCATTATTTGCACGACAATCTCTTATTTCAATCATTAGAACAAACATTTAGGGCGGCCGATACAATTTTTTTTAATGTGCTTAGTGATTTACCTACGATCTCAAAGTCTATATAGGTAGGTTTGAAATTATGAAAGATGCATTCAAAACTCTCAGAATTATTGCTTTGTAGTAAAAATTAGAAATGGTTAGCTAATTTTAGCAGCTACTTTTACAACCGTCGTCTCCGCTTCTGAGTTGATCTCTTTCGCTCATTCTATCATTGATCGTGCCTCTCACTTTTTGGGATATGACTTTGCCCCTCACTTTTTAATGTCTTATCGCTTGCGTCTCGCACACTATATGACAGAGTTTATTGCAGTTGTGGATTCTAATTATTTTATTGCGGCATTTTTCATCTCTCAAGGAGACTATTAAAAACTTTCGTTCATTTTCTCTTTAATTAAGTAATCTCAGTAAGCACTATTCATCCTCGTTTACTTGCTTTTATTGCATTTCAATGCAAAATGACGATCGAAATTGTGCATTGCTATAATCACTTCACACCATGTTTGAGATTTTCTTTCCCCTGAGGGATAAGTTTTCACTTTGAAGCGCAGTAAGCAATTTGCGATGTATCAAATATTAACATTTCATAGGTTCTGAAAAGAGTAGAGTTAATCGGTAATTTTTAGAGATCAATAATGAATGAAACGTATTTTTCATCATATTTTGAAGAAAACATTTTTCGCCACATGATGGAAAAAAAGTATTTAGAAGAAAACAAGATGAGCGAGATGAAACAGCTTAGATAAGTACAAGGGTGTCACATTTTTATAATATAATGTTTGATATTAGATTGTCAATTCGCATAATTATCAAAAATAAAATATAATTAAAATTTTTCCTGGATATTGATCATATTTGATATATCACGGACGCAAAGAGTGAGGTGGAAATCTACCCATGTGTTATTTTTGTACGGACAAACGGAATGAAGAGCAGGAAATGTCATGCCGACTACAAGATTTGCGATGAAGTAATCGCGTTTGAAAAATATTATTAAGCTTAATCAGCCTTCTTTGTAATTCAAAATTAATGTAATGTAATTTAAAACAATAAACTATCAACGACAAAACAATTTTAAATGGTTTCTCTTGTGTCGCCTCTTCAATATTTTTTCTTCCTCTGACACTGGTATTGATGTGTCTCGTTAAACGTTTGGCCAGTAATAACAATAATATATCCAGTATCACCTGATGTTTTGATTTTTGATTTCACATGTAATATAATACAGAATTAACAATAAGGGAATATTTAAGTTGAAGAAGTTCAGGAAAACAGTCAAATAATGCTTGCTAAAAGTGCGTGTTTGTGTTATCACAAAATGACATTTATTATGTTTTGTGATCTTTAAAAATGAACAACGCCACAAATTTTAATCTTGGGCGAACGTCGGCTGCGCTGTACTTTGTAAACGATTACACTTCCGTAGTTGCAAAAGCGCTATGAAAAGCATGGCATGCGAAAGTGCAAGATCTGGGAATAGCTGCATTGCCGCTCGCCGACCTGCCGTCGCCGCGCCGTCGTCCTCCCCGCCATAAAAGTGACAAGCGCTTTCTTCTGGCGCCTCTTTTCACTCCCATTACGCGACATCGTAAAAGCGGAGGAGCGAAATATCGCACGGCAGTGGAGTGCAGGAGGCCGTGTCCAGGACAATGCGGCCGCGACACAGGGCGTGGGCAGCGGGGGCGGGGGCGGGGCGGGGCGGGGACGATGGTGGCTGATCGTCACCGGCGGCAGCACCGAAGACGACTCTCCCGCGCCGTCTGCCGTACCCCCGCACTGCCCTTTCGACGGGTGGGAAAGTGATTACTAGGGAACCGATGTCCATGTAATTACATGTTTTTACAGGACATTCTGAATGAATTACAATTATTTTTATTTTACCTATGTTATTTTGGTATAATTACATATTTTCGAATTTCCTATTACTTATATTTAATTACATTTTAACATATCTATACTTCTAACGGAACATTTCCGATGCGCGTTTGCAATATTTGTAAGGAATCGTCTTTCTTACAATCTAATGAAATGCTCTGTTAAAATATTTATTCACTTCGAATTTCACCTATTACTAATATTCGCCATGAATTGTCAACCTCACACACACACACACACACACACACACACACACACACACACACACACACACACACACACACACACTTCCTGCGTACTCGGAGTCAAGGATGAGCGAATTTTTGTGCACAAAAGTAATTTCAACCACGAACTTGCTCATGTTTCAAACAGCACATTCGTTAATTGATCGAAAACTAACAAATATATTTTACAGAAAACTGTCTTTCCGTGTTGTTAGATTTGGGGGAGGGGGTACATTACCTTTAACCCTCTACTTCGGGATCCATCTCTGAGGCTACATGGCACTAGTATTCACTTGAACACCGGCCCCTCGTAAACATTACAATACATAATTACTATGATCGTATTTTACATTTCGAATAAAATTCTTGTGTTGTGAAGAGTAGTGTACAATTACTTCTGTAATGGTAGAACCTACTTTCCACCATTGCGAATCCTTGTCAAGAACTGATTGGCGACGCTCTATGCGCGAAAAATGCTTGTAGGGAACAATTTTAAACACAATAATGAATTTTTATTTTACATATTTTCTATTTTTTACCTGTTTTGGAAAAAAATAAGTAAATATATATGTACATATTTTGCATTTTTTATTACAAAAAATTCCGTTCCCCAGTGATTAGTATAGTGATTTCACTCAAATGAACTTGAAATAATGCAGGTGGAAATTCTTGTTATCGTATATCGCGAATTGGGGTTGGGATTTGAAATACAATAAAATTGAAAGTGGGGAACAAAATGTGTTTATATAAAATAAAGAAGTATTCAATTATATTCTGGAAGCGTACTTATAATTGTGCACTCTTTTGCAAAAGAGAATCACAATGATAATAATATGATCATAAACAATATAATTATTATACTACTAAATTTTATTCTCTTTCCTCCCGTTAAATCGATAATTATGTAAAAATATATAACAGAATAACTTAATTTGAAATTCAGAAACAACTGCATTATACTTTTGAGGAATCGAATGGATGGAGAAATTAAAAGAAAAAAGTCCAATTTTCCTGTAAAAGAATTAAGATATATATTTCTTTGTTGTTCTTCAAATAGATCTGTGTAAAAATGAAACTTGCCCAGCTTAAATATGTGTTCTATTGCAACTAAAATTCTACTGACTATTATATACTTATAAAGGGCTCTGAGAAATTTTTGGATTCATTGCATGATCAGTGATTAATAATAATTTACCTAAATGTTTTCACTCCAACAGCAATAAACACTGAGGACATCATAGACTTCCAAACCTGGTAGTCAAACTATCTAACAATCTACCTAACAACAGAAATGCACATTTGAAGTTACTGAATACCCCCAACAATCAATAATGACTAGTTCTACGACTTCTGTAAAACAACTGTTTCAGTTGCCAACTGCGGATGTTATGATTAGTTTTCTTTATTCTTCAAAATTATGGAACAAATACTTGCTTCCCTTTCCAAAGCACCCGATTCGTATGCATAATATTTATCATCCGTCAGCTGAATTCCGCCATTTTCAATTTTGTCCTTTTGCCCTTTTAATATTTCCTGAAATCAGAGACCAAATTCATTTATACGAAATTAAAAATTATTTTCATTGACATTAATAATATTAATTTTTTGTACACCAGAGCTAAGGTGCGTTGTTTCCATCTCTCCCGGTATCGCCCTGCACAACACATTCACCAGTCGCGCCGATATCCGCTTCATCCCCATCAAGACTGCTCTCCATCACCCTCGCCGGAAAACCCTTCACCCCCACGTTCCCACCGCCATCACTGCCACCGCCGCCACCAGCAGGACCCCACCGCACCCACACTCCCCCCCACCCCCCCCCAAGTGCTCCCTCAGCACTTCCATAACCCCCTTCCGATGTCATTACGATCATTACGACTTTCTCCGTCGCCTGTACCCTTACCCCGTCACCACCACTGTTCCCGTCCCTTTCCCTCCCCGCCGAGCGCTGTGCCAGTGAGAGTGGGTCGCGAAAGCGCGAGCGCGTGTAAAAACGGCCTGGGGTTAAACGCGACGGGGCAAGGCACGACGGACGCGACGCGACGCGACGCGGTCCAGCGCCGCACAGCTTCACGTGCGCAGCGCCGCCCGCCGCCCGCCGTGCCGCCCGCCGTGCCCGTACCGCCAGCCGCCATAGCCGCCCGCCGCCCGCCGCCCGCCGCCCCCCCGCCCGCCGCCCGCCGCCCGCCGCCCGCCCGCCGCCCCGCCGCCGCCGCCCCGCCCCCGCCGCCCCGCCGCCCGCCGCCCGCCCCCGCCCCCCCCCCCGCCCCGCCGCCCGCCCCGCCCCCCGCGCCCCGCGCCCCGCCGCCCCCCGCCGCCCCGCCGCCCGCCCCCCCGCCGCCCGCCCCTGCCCCGCCGCCCCCCCCCCGCCGCCCCCGCCCCCCCGCCGCCCGCCGCCCCTGCCGCCCGCCGCCCCGCCGCCCCGCCGCCTCGCCGCCGCCGCCGCTCGCCCGCCGCCCCTGCCGCCCCCCGCCTCCCCCGCCTCCCTGCCCGCCGCCCGCCGCTCCCCTCGTCCTACACCCCACCTCGCCCTGCCTGCCCGTCCGCCAGCCCGCCCGCATGCCGCCACCTCCGACCTGCCCCATTCCGACCTGCCCCATCCCGACCTGCCCCATTCCGACCTGCCCCATTCCGACCTGCCCCATTCCGACCTGCCCCATTCCGACCTGCCCCATTGACCTGCCCCATTCCGACCTGCCCCATCCGACCTGCCCCATCCGCCTGCCCTCGCTGCCCCTCCCCGCCCCCCCCACCGCCCTTCGCCCGCTTCCTTGCGTTTCTCGACACGTCGATTGCAGCGGGAAATAGGCTTTATAAGGGGCTTAAATGACTCAGGACATCAATTGATGCCCCCTCTGTGCCTCTGCCCTGGAGTTCCTAGGGTTCCTCTCCCGACGGTGTCAGGATTTTCGACGCTAGCTAGACGGCTGGGTCGAATTCAGCCGCTTTCTGTACGAGAATTCAGAATTTTAGCGGCCGGCTGCTCTGATCGGTAGTTTCTCCGATGAACACCAAACGAATGCGGAGCAGTACCCGTGCAAACGGACCACGGATCGCGCGCGATCTTTCCTTTTTCTTCCTTGTCCTATCCTTACCTCTTACTTATACATTGATACATTGATACACTACTACATATGCCGGGAGACCAGTCGGGACCTTAGAGCTCGTCCGGCTGGGGCGGTGCCCTGCTGGTTGAAGATTCCTGGTTGAGGAAATTCTCGCTAACCGACGGGAAGATCGGTGCCAGGGGAAGATCCCCGCCACCTCCGGGGATAAAACGAATGCATTATACTTTTTCTCGGGATAAATGATCTTAGCACTTGACCCGTCCGGAATCATTTGTGTTTTACACAAGAATTTTCGACTGAGGTGAAGTCAGAAAATTTAGCAGTGTCCTTATGTTTTTAATAGACTATTAATGTACTTCTTCATACGTAAATACATAAAATAGGTTAGTCTGTTTTATGAAATATAACTCACTTTTTTTGTAACAACTCGTAGCACTTAGGAATACTCCCACCCTTATATGGACGTTCCGTTTCGCGCCATTTTTTTAAGGGTGTTCTGTATTATTGGCATTATGCATACCATGCTAAGTAAATTAACCTTACGTTTCAGTTTTTCAAGTTTTTAAAGTATGACTATATTGATAAGTATACTATATTATTATTATTATTATTATTATTATTATTATTATTATTATTATTATTATTATTATTATTATTAACTTGAAATTTGATGGTTTTATCGTTATGGTTATGTTTGTAGCTCTTTATGGTTTTATATGAAAAGGTTTACTTTAAAATTTCACAATTGTAATTATTTTTTGTCGAAGAATGTTATCACGAAATTTCTGCATAACATTATTAAACTCCTAAATTTATTTGCCTTCTTTTAAATTTGCAATATTAAATTTTTAAGTTTGAAAACAAACACGAAGTATGCAAACATATTTTATCTCGAAGAATTTAAACTACAAGAAAAATCTTTTAAGCCGTCTCTTTTTCATTGCCTTCTAAGAAAGCGCTTGTCAAAAAGATCTCGGAGCAATGACCACGTAATGAAATGTCTGATTTGCCATAGGTACGTTCTGCACATCATTTTGTCTTGTCACGGAATGTTTTGTGGATCCCTCTCATTGTAAATTTTCCTTCAAAGTATCAAACATTTGTATAATTTGCCATTTCTAATGCAAACATCGTAAAGTAAATTCTTTTGTGTTCTGAAAGAATTTAATCGTGAACGCAATCTCGATTCTATCTCACCTTAACACATGCTGCCCGTGAGAGCAAGCAATTCGCTCGCAAATAGTCCCGTAATGAAACAGATGTTAACGAAGTCCCAGAACAATGTCCCTAGACGTCGATGCTCACCGGCGCATTCTTAGCGCCGTCTTCCCCTATCTCCCCGAGCTCAGTTATTCCCTGGGAGCCGCTTGAGCTGTTGCGCCACCAATTAGCTCCAGTTCGGCGCCGAGTGCGGGTCTGAGATGTTAAACTCGCTCCCACATTATTGCGCGAGCGTCGACGAACGTCCTTGAAGCTACTCTGCATTTCCGAAATATGGAGTCGTATTGTCTGAGATAAGGCGCCGCCGCTGCGGCATAAGTTGAGGCATTGTTTGGCCTAAGTTGTGAGAGAGGGGCGTCGCGTCTTTGTCCTGGCAATGCGTGCGTGCATCAGTATTGTTTGCGACTCTCGAGTTCGGAATAATCTGTCGCATGCAACCTGCTGGGATTACTTTTTAATAACACCAATGTCTCGGACCGGGAGCGGTAGGTCAGTGCAACTGATGTCACTGCAGTGCTTCTGACCGGGAGGTCCTAGGTGGGAGTCCTGACGGCGGCAAGATTTTCGACCTAGCTTTCCAGCTAGGTCGAATTCAGTCGCTGTCTGCAGGAGAATTCTAGCGCCCGGCTACTTGATCGGTAGTTTTCCGTGTTTCTCTGATCAACACCAGACGAATGCCGGAGCAGTACCCTACCAAACGGGCCCCGGACCGCGCGCGATCTTTCCTACTTCTTCCTTGTCCTATCCTCTTCCCTTACACACACTTACACTAACATGCACTGCACGACCACATATTCCGGGATCCGAGAGCTTGTCCCGGCAGGGGCGGTGCCCCGCTGGTGGGAGAGTCCTGGTTAGGGGGAAACCCCACTAGCCGACGGCAGGTCGGCGCCGGATCTCTCCCTCCAGCGGTGGAAGATCACTGCCATCTCCCGAGAAAAAACATGCCCTACATTAACGGGACTACTGACCAAAGCAGTTGACGCGCCCGGAAACACGAAAAATGAATCAGTCAATCCGATGGCTCGCTGGCATTGTCGATAGGGAGGTCTGAGGGTTCGGCTCCCGATGGTGGTTGATTTTCCACACAATCTAATTAACCACTGTCTGAAGGATTTTTTGGATTAGTGATTCCGGGCACGCCAACTGCTAAGGTCACTCCCGTAAGTGTTGCGCATGTTTGGTTTTGGGAGGTGACGATAATGTTGGCCCGCTGGAAGGTGAGATCCTGCGCCGACCTACCTTCCACTAGTGTGGTTTACCCCAACCAGATATATCCCACCAGCGGGGCACCGCCTGAGCTGAGACAAGCTCTAAGCTCCCGACCGGTCGCCCGGCATGTAAGTGTGTGTGTAGGGAAGGGGTGAGGGTAGGACTAGGAAAAGGGAGGAATGATCGTGCGCGATCCGTGGTCCGTTTGTAAGGGTACTGCTCCAACTGCTCTGGCATTCGCCTGGGGTGATCGGAGAAACGAAGGAAAAATACCGATCAGAGAAGCCGGCCGCTAGAATTCTCCTCCAAACAGCAACTGAATTCTGGCCTAGCTGTCCAACCAATATCAAAACTCCTGGCTTAAGGAGAATTCCAAAGGCCGATGGCTGGGATTAGTAGTTCTCCGATCAATACAAGGCGAATGCCAGAGCATTGACGAAAGGGCGGCGAACCGCGCCTGGTCCTTCCTTTCACATCCTTGTCCCCTTCCTCTTTCCTTACCATACAACTTTAACTTACTTGCACTATATAATCACGCATCTAAGGGAGACTAGTCGGAGCAAAGTGCTTATTACGGCTGGGATTGTATCCTGAGGATCATTGCCTCATCCTGGAATATATCACTATTGACTATTGGTGAGAAAATTTAGCACTTCCAATTTTTTTAAATACCATTTTGGAAGCTGGGCTGTAGTATTTTATATCACTATAAAAATTAAAATTTAGCATTTTGTAGCATTTGTTAAGAACATTATTGTGAAGGAAGGTCTCTTTAGGTAAAAATATGTAAATGCTTCTAAGATTTTCCATTAAAACATGAAATAAAGGATAATAATTTAATATTTAGCCACTTGTGAACTTTGACAAATATTTAAAGAAGTAATTTTAAATTTTCAAAAAATTTTTAGTTTTAAATTCATAGTATAACTCATGTCTTGTATAGAATTACAGGCTTCTGAATAACACTATTCAAAGGAGAGGAAATGGATTGTCTTGTAAGTTGTAAATACTTATTAAATCAACACAACTTTCATTTAAGAGGTCATGAATTTTGTTAAATGAAAAATCAACTTATATAAATACCTATTATCTGTATGTAACATAGTCAGAAACTGGAAAATAAACTGAGAAGATATTCCAATGTGGTCTACTTCTTCTGTCAGTAAGAATTAAACAGTATTGACTGGAAACTCGGTCAACTTCTGTACTCTTGGCCACTGAAATGAAATGTTTTCAACCATCGATATGTTGTCGATGTCGCACCCAAGTTAGCGAATACGAAGGAAACCATAAAACGTAATTTAGCAATTATATAGCAGTTCACGACCATTTCATACTTCGTACGTAATTTCACATTTTATCGCAGAATGAAAACATTCAAAAATATTCTGCTCCGACCATTACACATACAATTACTGATTTTCTCGGCGTTTGGTGGCATTTTGTATTTTTAGCAATTGCTAAAATCTACCACATCTGCTAATGACTTAAGAAGAGCCCGGAAACCATAAAATCTCACTCACTTGCCTCGTGAAGCTTCTTTTGATTAAGGGTTTTGACGTAACGAACGTCTTACAACTCCGCCTCTACGTATGAAAAATGTGACCGACACGTTTGGATCCTCACAATCTTTTATTTAGATGTTTATTAAATGTAAATGTACAACAGGGTTAATTTGTCCCTAGACTTCAAGTTTCGTAGAAAAATGTTTGTTTCGGCGTCTTCAGGACCCGAAGGAAGACACTTTGCGAATTTACAATTTCGTGATGCTTAATGCAATTACGAGAGTTTTAGTGTATAGTTTTATTATCAGAAGGCCTTTATATATATATATATATATATATATATATATATATATATATATATAATTTTCGATGTTCACTTCTTCAGGAAAGGTAATACTATTTTACAAACGGAAAGAAATACACTTGCCTACGCTATTCGATAGTTGAATTTTTAACGACAAAAATTATACTCTGTTATATCTGAATTAAATGAAAGGAATCAAATAGCCTAATTTTTTCTCACCACCTATA
This sequence comes from Teleogryllus oceanicus, assembly GCA_964035755.1. Taxonomy (NCBI): domain Eukaryota; kingdom Metazoa; phylum Arthropoda; class Insecta; order Orthoptera; family Gryllidae; genus Teleogryllus; species Teleogryllus oceanicus. The sequence goes on from CAXIVR010000007.1 coordinate 99,678,369, forward strand.
GTCTTCTGTAGGTGCTTTGACTACAGTTGAACGTCCATTTACTACATGTGTAAGCATCATCGTTCCACTATTCCAAAGTGATAATTCACATGGAATAATTCATACCACAATTTTTCATGAGAAGCAAATAAGATTTTATTTCCATCATTACGTGGAAATACTCATCCCCAATGACTCGTTAAATACGTTAGTACGCTACTGAAATGATGACTTATTGTTTTTAGGTAGTATTTGCTAATTGTAGAATAGAAAGTTGATGTGGAGTTTTTAAACATTAATTTTTACGTCATTGTAAATTGAAACATCTGCATTCTTCCGCATTTTGGACATGCGTAACCTTCGAATGTACTTTCTTGGAACTGGGTGATAATCCCGAACGTTCGTCTATCTTAAAAATTCTCTACATTATTCATTCTCCGTAATTTTTAAGTTGCTCATTAAATTTTGGTTATTTACAAAATTTAATGCAATATGGATGGCGTAAATGATTTGAGCGTCTACCTGATCAACAACTGAATGTGAAAGGTCAGGATTCTGAATTTTACCCCAGGCATGAATAGATTATTTGTCCCTTGCCGTTCATGGCCTGGGTATCTTGTAATATTACAGATATTACATTACAGCTCAGTTTGCAGAAAACCATAGCCTTGGTTATGATCAATGAACGACTTACATCGTTTCCAAATTTAATTTAGACACAATTCTGTAGAATCAAAACACACCAGCAAATTTTGTCCCTATAATGATTTCTACAATCGAATATTGTTGATGAATTGTGTAAGAATTCCCAAAACCTTAAAAGTTTTCTTTAAATCATTTGCTATCTGTCTCTCAGAGTTAAACCCCGTTTATGCTTTCTATTACCGCATTGTGTTTCATGAACTTCAGCTACAATTTCATATTCATGTGAATTTCTTTTGTGATTCAATTTCTTTCAATGAAACGTTCGTTTCACTTTCCACTCGGAAGTTTAAAGAGGGACAATGTCCCCGCAACTCCTTCCCCCAACGCCGAATAGAGCTAACAGAGGAGGCGAGTGGGGGGGGGGGGGTAAGAGAGCTTAATTAAGGAGGAAACGCGCGGCGGGCGCTCTTTAAGGTTTGCCTGCGTTAAAGGAGCGCAGTTAGCCTTTTCCCGGAAGCGTAGATGTGGAATTGTGGGGCGAGTGCTTTTAAACGCGTCGAATGCAACGAGGCAACGAGATACCTAAAACAAGGTGTTTTCGCACTTGGGTTAAAAGATTACGCCATCGTGACTTGAATACCATATTCTTTAAGTTAATCGCCCTACGAGTATATTTTCATCGCGTGCTTAATTATGTTGTTAGTAATGTTAACGTTAATTTTAGGACATTGATTTTTATTTAGTTTCGATAATCAGAAGATTGTTTTCAAACGTCACGTCTGACAAGCAATAATAGTAATAACAATAATAATAATAATAAATAATAATAATAATAATAATAATAATAATAATAATAATACCACGTCATATTAATACTGCGAGAATTGGAACGTTTGAAAGCATTCTGAAACTTTTGTTAATTCACAATGGTAATTACCATTGCAAGGCGTTTCTAATTTTTGAATTGGAAATTTTTAGACATCAGTTGCTACATTTCCTGCCTTTTTAAGGCATATTTTTTCTCAAGGAACACTGAAGGAATATTCATCGGGTTATCAAGGTTAAATTACCTCGTAATGTCAACAAAGGGTCAACCCGGAAGGAAAATAGTATTTGTAACAGAAATGAAACCACTTCTCATTGGTCACTTTATAGAATACCATCGTGTTCATTCATGTGCGCGCCTCTTCATTGTGAAAACAATCTAATTACTTTTATTTTAATAAATATTCCGCAAAATATTCATGTATTTGTTTGCATATTTGTATTGAAAAATAACTATTCCCTACAAAATCTTTATAGAACATGCAATCAGAAGAGCAATTCAAAAACTCTTGCGTAAATTTTTTAATGTATAATAAATGATCGTCGACTTAAGGTATAAAATTCTCAAGTATAGATATTGTAATTATGCTGCACTAGTGCACACTTACGTAACATATCTAAGACTTCGCAGAATTTTAAATACGTATCATTCTACGCAGAAAATTTTCCTTTTTCTTCGAAATATTTTCGTTACCATATCAATATGAATGAATTAGAATTAAAGTCAGGCTTTTTATGATTCTACATGTGTTCTTCTTGCTTTATGAAAGGAGTGGAATTAAATTAGTTTTGCAATATATTTTTACATGTATAGGACATCTTAAAAAATGCGTATGTTTTCCTCATAATTTTTTACATGAATGTCCCACCAAATTATTTTTCAAGGTTATGGTAATATGAAGGAAATAGAAGTTGAAGAATTTTTACTTTCTGATTGTGCGTTTGTAAGTACGGCTGTGTTATATTGATCGTGCTTACTAATAATTACTCTGACTACGAATCGGACAGCGAAAGAAGTGAGGGACATTACAAGGATCACAAATAGTATAACTTGCAAAATGTGGTGAGCGTCGACATGAGAAATGAATGCAGGAGCGGCGAGTTGTTTTTTTATTACACTCAGTTCCTAAAATGTTCATCTGAGATAAATGTTTTTTATTAACACGAGAACGTCGAGTGTCATTATTTTGGCGGCTACAACATATTCAAGAAATGCTATCTTGATTAAAATGAACTGTATGCCATTGCGATTACTTGACTTTAAAAGAATTTATGATTTAATGTATACGTGAAATTTGCGAAAATATTCATCCACTCGAACTTGTTATATTGATCGATTTATCTTAAAACGCCCAACAGCCATCAGATTGACTGCTTCCCAATAGCTGCTCAACTGTGCACTCCATGTGTGGACTTGTTTTGTTTATATCATCTTACTTCTCTTCCGAATAAGCATGGACGCTCTATTTGTTGAAAAACATTGTATATGAAGTGTTGATGTTAGAAGTCGATGATGAAATGAAACGCTATAGGGACTGTTATCTTACGGCGAAAGAGAACTCACAAGTGAGCAGCCAGGATTTTCATAATTATTTTGATATCATTTGCATATATTATTCTAATTACTGTAATCAATAAAAATGATAACTTAAGTACGTACTATATTTATGTGTATAAATTCTCTAAAATCCAGAAATAGCTCTTTAAATACATGAGCCATCGAAATGACGGCCCGCGGGCATTCTCGGTAAATGCAAAGTCCAGGCGTTCTAGTCTTAATGGATAATGTTATTGGAATGATGTTGGACCAATGGCAGACTAGCAACCAAAGGGACACAGTTCTTTATGGGATGCATATGGAACCACCTGGAGATGAACCTAAAAAGAAGAGACAGTCTACATTCACCATCATCACTACAACACATAGTTACCTCAAGCACTACTAGAGGATCACTGCTCTACTGCCGCAGTCCCCAAACCCCAGCCGCGCCCCCTCTATCCTCCTCCATCGCCCTCTCCATCACCACCGCCACCAACGCCAAAGCCCCCTGTGCCTTCTTCCCGCTACTTCCCTTTGCGGCCGCCAGCAGCGCTTTCCCTCGCGCGCCTCCTCGTCACTGACTGCGCCGCCTCCACCGCCTCCTCTCGATTGCTGAAGGGGAATTCCAGTGACCGGCTGCTTCGATTGGTAGTTTTTTTTTAATTTGTTGCGTCTATATCATTCATCATGTGCTTTAGCCAGGAGATCCAAGGATTATTTGGCTGCCAATGTTGTTAGCTCTTTAGCGTTACTAGTGCTGCAATTGAATACATTAAAAATTTAAATGTTTGCTTATAAACTTGTATCTTATGAATTGTATTCTGTTTATTTTGGTTTTGGTACAATATCTTTCATTTCTGCAGATAAGGTTTTTATATATATCACCATGCGTATTACCATACGATAAATAAAAATGTTGCGTCTACACCTTGACGCAACGTGTCTCCAAGCCCCCTTAAGGGGCGTTGAACGCTTTGCACTGGGGAGTAATCCTTCATCCTTTTTATTATTGGAGTAATCCTCCGTTAATTACTATATTTGTCAAGTCTCGTCACATCGCAGTCAGTCAGTGCCTTTTATCCCTTCGGCCAGGGGCTCGACGCCGTTAGATCCCGGGGTTCCTTGCCGGTCACCCAACCAAGAATCCGCGAGTCTCGAATTCGCTTAACCTTCGTGATTTCACGGAGCGTAGTAAACGAATTCGGCTAGCTCCGCCGGCGTTTCCGCGTTTTCCGCGGTTTCTCCGATCAACCCCTGAGGGAGCAGTGTCATAACAGGCCAGAGACCATGCGCGATCTTTCCTTCGCCTTCCGAGCCGACGTATGTCAGCACCGGATCTCGTCAACCAGCGGAGGAACATCACTTCCACCTACCGCGATAAGAAGCATGCACTACACTTGCGGGTCTAACAGTGGACGCACCCGGAAACATCTACCAATCAAAAGCCCCCTCTCCCACCATGGCCGATCAAAACATGAACTTGTCCTATAGCTACAAAAGTAGGCATAAAAGCATTTAAAAACAAACAAAAAGTTCGCGTTTATAAATTTAAAAATGTTTTCAGCTCATGAAAATACATTTAATGTATTCATTGAACCTGAGCACGAAACATTCGTAAGTAGTAAGACAAAAGAAATTATGTACGTAAGTAGAATATCTACAAATCTGGAATGCGGGTACCGATAACCCATAGATCAGGAGGTTATATTAGTAAACCGATCACGTCAGTAGTTCTTACATGTATTTCTCTCATTAAGAGCATTTTTTCAAGTAATGTTACATTTTTAATTTTCTAATGAATGCCGAAAAATGTGTAAAAATATTTTAAAATTTCAAAGAAATCACTATTAAGCATTAGTTTCCTTGCTGATTTTTATGTAGTTCTGATTATTCTATGTTGAGTTTGAATTTTTCCAATATTTTGGGAAAGCATTAAAAGTATTATTATTTATTTGATCATGAGGGTGTGAAACTCTTTGTTAACGTAAGGGATGAACACTATCAAATGAACCCATGTACATTACTAAGACTATTACACTCACAGGGCTTAAAAAATCAAGTCTTTTAGTATAATGGAGTCGAACCACAAGTCCCAATGGGGGTGGAAAAGTCACACTCCTGGGTGACAAAATGCTCCTTACCCGAGGTCTAAAGACCGTAATCGTTGACACGCCGGAGAACATTAATTACTCATTCATTCCCCTAAAAAGGAAAGTATCTTGCGTCGCTCTAGATGATTCCGTATGACGGAGGATTGATTTCGTATATGCCATCTGAGGAGATCATCCCACCTCGCTCTAAGCAGAGCATTCCAACGGGTCCCTGGCGTGGCCCAGCGCACCCCTTTTGCAGCACCGTTTATCCACCTGCTGCGCGCCGTGTTTACATCCGCGTTTCGTCATTTTCCTGACGCGGTTCCGCGTTCCGAGAGGGCGCCGCTTGTTCCGGCGTGACTAAAAGGCAGCGCGGGCGGCGGGGGGGGGGCGGGGGCGCCATTTTTCACACGGTGCTTCCCGGCGCGTATGAATGCGTAGTAAACAAAGGCCGCGCGCGAGGGGGCTGCGCTGTTCACGCGCTGTAAAGTGTATAAAGCGCCGCGCCGGGGTACACGCACGCAATTAGCGGCGCCGGCCCAGGCGCCTCCCAGATGCAGCACAACGCACCGCAACGCCTGTCTCCCGTGACCTTTCGCCTATCGCCTGGCGCTCGTTGATCGATTCATTGATTTTTTTCGTGTTTCCGGGCGCGTCAACTGCTCTAGTCATTAGTACTGTTAGTGTAGTGCATGTTTTTTTCTCGGGAGATGGTAATTTTTCCCCGCTGAATGTCGAGATCCGGCGCCGACCTACCGTCGGCTAGCGGGGTTTCCCCCTAACCAGGACTCTCCCACCAGCAGGACACCGCCCCAGCCGGGAGAAGCTCTAAGCTCCCGACCGGTCTCCCGGAATATGTGGTAGTGTAGTGCATGTTAGTGTAAGTGTGCGTGTGTAAGAGGAGAGGATAGGGTAAGTAAGAGGAAGGAAAGATCGCGCGCGGTCCGTGGCCCGTTTGGTAGGGTACTGCTCCGGCATTCGCCTGATGTTGATCGGGGAAACCACGGAAAACAACCGATCAGAGCAGCCGGCCGCTAGAATTCTCCTCCAGGCAGCGACTGAATTCGACCTAGCTGAAAAGCTAGTGTCGAAAATCCTGCCCCTGTCAGGACTCGAACCTATCTGTCGCTCGTGGCCAATTGCTCGATGGTCATTGATTGTTGTTCGTCGCACGTGGCTTGTCGCCGGTAGCCCTTGGCCGCTTCGCCCGCTGCCCGTTGCCCTTCGACGGTTGCCTGTGGCCCGTCGCTCGTGGCCCAGCGCTGGTAGCCCTTGGCCGCATAGTCCGTTGTGACTCGCCCCTTGCCCGCCGCCCGCTGCGTTGTTCGTCAACCGTGGCCCGTCGTTCGTCGATCGTGGCCCGTCGCCCGTCGCCCATTGCCCGTCGCATGTTGCCAGCAGCCCTCTTCTCGCCTCTATACACACCTCTTTTAAAGTCGATAAAAACTAACTTAATAATATAACTTATAATGGTACAAATGATCAATATAATTGATTTGATGTTGAACCAAAGGAGTGTTACCAGATGGCTTGGAGAGTCCCCTCCCAAAATTGTGAGTTTAAAGAAAGGATATCAGGGATTAAACATATTTACGGTGATAAAATGTATAAATAAGGAAGCCCGTGCCAGAATTTTCAAGGGAACCACTTTCATCCTGTTCCCTGTACGCACTCCTATCGCAATCCTCGTTATTTTCTACTCCGCTGTAGGCATTTAGGACGAATAAATAAACATCGTGATGCTGGAACGTAATACAGACTTTCTTTCACTATTTGCAATGTCGAGAATATTATAATAAATATATTTTTACTTGCATACACTACTACTATGTTTTTATCTCTTACAAAAGCATCTCTATCTTTACTGCGTAAAACACATTTATACTATACATAATAATCACATAAGGAAAATTACTTTTGCGGAGTATTTTACCAACATTTTTCCTAGAAACGCTGAATCTATGCATTGTATCACATTGTAAGTAATTTGATGTCATGGCAACAGTAATTGTTTCTATTCTATTCACAGAACTTCGCTACATTTTCGCTATTCCTTGAACTTCGGATCACCTTTCATTGTCTTTATAAAGTTATTTACGCATTACTTCTAATGACTGTGCATTCAATAAACTTTTTAAAAAGTTTTAAAAAATCTTTTAAAGTTGAATTGAATCTATTTTAGGCAGCCAAGCCATAATTTTATGGAGAGAACTCAAAAATAAATATACCCTTTGTTTGGTTTCATTTCACGATTTAGTTCAAAGTGTATCTCAAGCAAATTTTGTATCATTACTTCCATCGAGATATAAAATGATTGTTTTTCAGTGCTCTATCACCGTCAAATGTTTTAGAAATAACAAAAGATGACTTTTCTCCTATCTTCGTTTCGCGTCTGTGCTCTTTCTCTCCCGTAATGTTTCTCCCCTCATGCGTTCATGAAGTACATATTTCATTTACGACGCAACGGGAGATACTTAGAGTAATTACGGTTCGCACCAAGGGCACAGTAAGACGCACGAGGAAAAACTCGGGAGCGCAGTAGTCTTAAATCTGACACGGGAAGCGAATTTCGCGGCGCGACTGTCGCCTTGATTCCGACATTCATCAGCGCCTGGGGAAAAGGGAGCAGGAAAAAAGCGAACAATGCGCCGCGCACCGGAGAGCCGGACCCCCTCGCAAATACCCTCATTAATTACCACAAGTCCCTCCTTCCCTCCCCCCCACATCCCCCTCCCGCGCCCCTTCTCCTCGCCCTTCCCACCCGCGCCCCCACCGCTCGCAGTCCGGTCGCTGGGCCCAACTCTCTCGGGTCAGCAAGCCTGAGTGTTTCTGGGCGGTGAACTTTTCGGAATTTCCTGTCTATTTTTCCCTTTTTTTTTCAAAACCTCTCAAAAACCTAATCTCTCGCGATTGGAAGTGTCCTCATAAATTACAGAATGTGTCCACCGCTCCTGTTTTTTATTCATGCCCCACGCCATTCCCGCACTTTCTAGCCCGATCTTCCACACTTGTATTCAGTATTATTAAATATTTCTGATTGGTGAACTTTCCGGAATAGTATTTTTCTACCCTATTTCTCAAAACCAGCTCTCGTCCTAGAGCGTTTGGGGTCACACACCCTGTGTGCGAGATTCAATCGTGCTCGAAAAACATTAACTATCACCAATACCGAATTCGAAGTGACATCACATCAAACGACAGACGGTCAGGTCTGGCGACAGCCGATGGTAATGGAAAGAACCGTCAATGAACATATCAGCTAAAGTGTGTTTTGTCTTTTTTCACGTTACAGCTAAAGTTTGTTCCAAGGAATAATTAGCTTCTCTATTTTTGAGACAACTTAATTTTTTATAAGTATAACTGATCTTTATTACGTTTCAGTTGGTCATTGCAAATTATTTGTTTCAAAAATGGAGAAGCTAATTATTCCAAGGAATAATAGACATAGATAACGTCCTTTTCATCATAATGAGCTATAGTTTGTGATATGTGCATTTTAATTTCAATAGATTTCATTTGCGAACGTCCACGGATTTTAAAATATGTATGAGTTTTAAATATTAATTATAATAATAAAATAGCACTTTCAGTGCACGCCGCTTTCTACAACGTATCATCTTCTGATTGGTCAGTAGAGAAAAGTGGTAGGAATAATCGAATGGAAAAAATATATATTTTTTAGATTGCCGGCCGCACCTGATGTATTGGTATATCATGAGTTGGCGTGTATTACACAGCCACGAGCGTCAAGCGTAACAAGCCAATGGCAAAGTGAAGCAAACCTTGTCTGTACACAGCGGAACTCGTGTTTGAACAAATGCCTGAATTCCTGCGCAGCGAAGAGGGGTCGCCGCGTGTTTACGCCTTCTACCTCGCAGGGGGCGAGGGAGGGGGCTCGGGGCAGGGGGGCAGCGCGTGGACGCCGTCCGCCGCTTCCGGTGCGCACCCGCCCCTCATTCCGCCGTTTCCGGTTTTAAAGCACCCCACCCCCCACCCTCCAGAGCCTGGCTAACAGGGCATGCTCCTTCACTCCTGCAGTCAAGGAAGTTCCACACAGTTTTCTTGTTATTTACATAAGCCTAGTTGAATATTGAAAATGCCTTTAAAATTCACTTACCTGATCTTGCTTACCACTAAGTCGTAGTTTAAAAATATTATTCTATTCTCAGAATATTTGCGAGCTCACATATTTTGTATGTTAATGTTTGTGAATAACTCTTCACTAGATAACGAAAAGTATAGTTTCTCATTTAACCATTTTTTGTTGAGTTGTTACATTAACTATGTAATCTATCGCTTTAGCATAATTTTTGATAAAATGTACGCATTTCTTTCACGAACAAGTGGACTTCTGTTTTCAAATTTAAAGTGATAAGTATGTAATGTTCCTTGTGTTGAAGTGTTGTTGAAATGAACATGGTAATGTTTTTCTCAATATCCCAAACATTCAGAAGCAGTGATAAGAGATTCTGGAAATAAGTACTCATAAATGTAATTTACAAAACTGTATGCTTGAAAAGTGTCTACAATCTACTATAACAAGGAAATTAAGTGAAAACGATCTTTCCTGACGTACAAACGACAATATTTCAGGCTGCAAACTGATAACGTTATAATTCATTAACTAATAAATTGGTAACAAAATGTATGAACGTTTTTTATTCTTGATTTCAGAGAACTGGTTTTTAGATTTACAAGATATTTACTTGTTTAACATTGGCACCTCATTTACATAGCTTATAGGTACATTTTCTTTGTTATTTGCTTCACTCAAATACTTGACTAGGGTGTGAAGAGCAGGGCTTATCTTTTGATGTTGATCTAACTTCCTCGTTGCCGCCCCCTATGGCAGATGAACGACGCCTCTTCCAGGCGCCCCACTCACCCTCTTCCCACTGCCCCCCTCCCCAGTCATCGCCCACTGCCCACCTCTCGTAGCCCAAAGCACATCGCGGATCTCCCACTGCCCATTACCTATTTCCCATCGCCTATCTTCATCCGCCACTGCCCACCACCCACCGCCAACCACCCACGCCAACACCACCGCCAATCACCCGCCCACAACCACCGCCCCCCCCCCCCCCCCCCACACACCCCAACCCCACCAACCACCCACCGCCAACCACCCACCGCCAACCACCCACCGCCAACCACCCACCGCCAACCACCCACCGCAACCACCCACCGCCAACCACCCACCGCCAACCACCCACCCCAACCACCCACCCCGCCCACCATCCCCCCCGCACATCTCCTGGCCGCTGCCCACCGCCCGTTACCACCCGCCGTCCGCCCACTGCCCCGGCTGGGAACTCTGCCGCCCTCGCCTCCACCTCTGCCGCCGCCGCCGTCGCTTCGCTGCACGGCTAATTGTGCGCGATACGATCTGCAGCGCTGGCTGGTTGAGCGGAGGAAATCGTGGGAGGAGACCCGCGCCATCTTCCGTTCCACTGGCGCGCGCTCGCCTTCCTCTGCCCCCCTCCGCCCCCTTCCCCCTCCCTGGGCCGTTCCTCGCGCGGGTGCGCGGGCAGGTTCCGACTAGCGCGCAGCAGAGCCTCTCCGCGCAGCCGCTCTGGACTCAGGGCGTCCCCCAGGGTTCAGCTCCTCTCCATCGAAGACGAAATGAGGATTTGAGGTTTTGCAGGTGTTGTTTTACTCTAAACATAAAAAACGAGCGGATTCGATGGTATAACGGTCAGCGTACCGGAGGTACCCGAGGTTGCGGGTTCAAACCCAATCAAAGCTGTGAATTTTTAACGGCGAAAAAATTCTTCGTACGCCTTCCTTCGGAGGGGAAGTAAATCCGGCTGTCGCATGTAGTAGATTTGCTTCATGTAAAAGATCCTCAAGCCTAAAAGAAGCCTCTGAGCAAAATTGAGATTCACCTGTTTCGTCGCCCAAGATAATACCTCCTTTCTCCGCTAGGTGTGAAAGAAGAGTATATGCGGTGAAACCTCCCAAATGTGGTGAAACACTGGCATAACATGAATTCTTACGACTGTATTCATCAGGGTGATAGTAATAAAATCTAATTTTGTAATGAAACAATCTTAAAAAATTCTAATAATGTTTTTTCATATAACTTTATGTGCTCGGAGGTGAACAAGGCATGTAACTGTATAAGTGTAATATTTTTATTATACCAAACTTGAGTTACACAAATTCAAATTTGTAGTCGGCGGAGGTGCTATGATAAGTTACTAAATCAGTATTTTCTTCCTAATGACTCACGTTACATTTTTCTTTGTTAGGAATGCTCTTATTCTTTTGAGCAGGTGAATCAAGTGTACATTCTGAGCATTCATAGATACAAATCAAACCAAGTGACGTCTTAATTGTATTGATCTTTCTAAACAACATAACTATTCTTCCTCGATGTAACTTATTAATACTTTCTAAATACAAAAATATATTCCATGGAATAATTAGCTATATTCCATGGAATAATTTAGGAATAAAATGAACCAAGCAACGTAAAATTAATAAGAATTGAGATCAGCAGAAAAAACTCATCCTCCAGAAGATGAAAGTATATATTTTCAGACTTTTTATTTTGTTTAACCGTATTCTGTTTCTTTACATAACACATCGTTAAGTTTTGTATTATTTTTGTAACCAATATTTCCGATCAATTACCTCAACTAGGATGTTCCGACGAGTTACTTCGAAATCTAGTTCAGCAAATGTGGTCTCATGTTTTTCGTCAACATAATAGATGGAGCTTTTTGCCCCGCTCTTCTCCTTTCCAAGTGACCATTTATTTATTCCTATTTACACAGTCAAATTTAAATAATTAAAAAAATGGTGTGAATATTGCTGTGAATTCACATAATTAACTAAACATTGTGACTTTGTTTCTCATGTGCTGTTCAAAAATCTGTTGCCCATGATCTGAGCGATTTTCGCACTGAAGAAGTGGCTTTTTCGTACGATAAGTTTGAATCTAACGACTCATTGTGTGGGGCAGTTACATCGTTCGTTTGTAGCAATCTCATTTGTTCCAGAAGAAACTTTAAGGACTTCCATTTTATGAGTAAGAGTTATGGGCAAAAGTGACTCCATTAAACCTTGAGTACATTTTACTTCGTGCCTTGCCACAGATATTTATTTTTAACTAAAGAAAGGTGTACATTTTGAGTTTATTTTTAATAAAACTTTTATTTTATTCAGCGTTTGCTAAATTGAAGAGCACGACATAGAAGATTTTTGCACTTCTGCTCAACAGATTTATTTTAAATCCAATCCAATCTCAATTTTCAATTTCACCTGTATTTTGCCACTATTGTGAACAATTTTGTGACTAAATTTTGTCCATCAGCAAAATTCAAAAATTGCGAAATATATTCACTATTGCATTATAGATTTATTTCTTCACTTATTATTAAAATGGCAATTAATTGTACCTACATTTGATTAAACTCGAAAACTGGAATTAACATTGCGATACATTTAAACTTCATTGGAAGCAAGATCATTCTCGTAGATTTGCCCGACCCGTGCTCCTGTTTTTCCGAGACCAGTCTTTCACTATGCTTTCATGGCGAGAGCTTAATCCCGCGACCCCCTTCTCCCTTTTCCCCTCCCCCACTCCCCCACTCCCCCTCCCGCGCGGTGACGCCTGCCGCTCTGCGCCGCGCACGCTTGCTCGGAGGGATGCATACCCTGCAGGCGCGCGGGCCCCATCAAGCGTAAGCACTGCAAGGTGATCTAACTGCGCCGCCTTGCGCACGTCTGTGGAATGGTCGGCCACTGGCAAACGCGCGTATTTTGTCAAATGACGGTCATAATAGTGGTCAATGTTAATATAACTAAGTAACAACTCAACTCGTAAAAGTCGCGGAAAACGAGTGATATTTGTTTCCGCAACAAGTTTGTTTCGATGATAACTTTGGTTTACATTGACCATTATTAACCATATAATGCTTAAGAAGGTGCATTTTGTCCCAGACATGTTTTTGTCATTTATTTAGTGTTACTATCTGTATGACAGTTTTTAGCTGAATATTTCACCCCAATATTTCGAAACTGGGCTCAGTAGAAGAAATTAAATAATTATTTTTGTCTGGAAATACATTTTCTCCCCAGGCGTCCAAAATTTTCCCCATTTAGTACTCCGTGTCACGTGTGGCAGTGAATCAGTCTACCATTTTTCTGCACGAATTGTTAAGAGAGCGGTTTACATATTAACACTTGTAGTTGCATTGTTTTCCAATATATCACAAAGATATTGCTTTATATGTTAGGAGCTTATTTTCGTAGCATCACATGAATGTGCTAAATGTAGACATTATTATATTGTGCTGTTTTGACTGTTGATGTTGAAATAATAAATGTTGTCTATGTAAACATTGTGTGTGCATTAAGAGTTTCAACAAAACAGTTATCTGCCCGTGCTAAAACTGTTAAAAAAGCAAGTGCATTACGGTTCGTGAACACTTTTGTAAAGTTTGCAATACGTGTAAGTTTAAATTCAGCCTTGTAACTAATTATTAACCTAATGCAAATAACAATACATAAATACTGAAAAGCTATTTTAACCAATTTTAAAGCGCAAATAATGATACGAAAAAACAAATGGGTCCAAAATATACTCCTTCTCTCTCTAAAGGTGTAAATTTTCTCAGGTCTCCGCGGGCTAAATGAATTTTACAGACGTTGAAATTATACAAATTTACAATTAATACGTGCGCACTATCGTAATGACTATTCCATCAGAGAATAGCTTCCAAATTGGAATTAATGCTAATATTTCGCAGTATTTGTAAATTATTGCCTTTAAGAGAAAATAACTTCTGTAGCATGGAACAGCCAGACTATAAAATGCGATACATCATAAAGACTTGCTGTTGTGTGTGTATTTTATAATCAAAAGAATATATCATTTTGCTTAAAGAAAAAATAAAAGGAATTTGTGTAGTAAACAGTACGAGAAAGCAATTGTATCCTGCCAGAATTTCGCCCTCATTGATGACAACGACGCAATATAAACCGGAAATTGGGCAGTGAAACGAATTCAAATTTTCTTAATCAAAAAACAAAATTGCAAATTTTACGTAATTATTGTATGACATTTTATTTTTATTTTTAATTGTATTTGCTAGAGTTCTTGCAAATAGATCTTACGCCATCCAGCAGCAGCCCATTTTCGTGGTTTGTACGGCTCGTTAACGAAAGGAGCAAATAATAGCAGGTCCAAATAGCTGGCATTTTGTAGATTACTCCTTAAAAATTTAGAATCTTGGCTGACCGGGAGTCGCCACGGTCTAGACACTGTTGCCAACGTGTCAGATGTCATACTGCAGCTTTCTTCAGAGTGAAACATTGGCAATTATGCCTAAGATATGGCGTTTCCCAGACAGCCAAGAATAATTCATTCTAGACGCGGAAGTCCTCAATCCTAGGGTGCATGTACTCCGGAAACTGCATGAATACATATGCAGGTGTGGCGTCATGGAGAAAAACACACAGACATTTACAAGTATGTACAAGTTTATTTACACGTATGTACAATAACTAAATTCTGCTCCGAAACTACACACTTTTGAGTATTTCCCTGTGGATACCCCACATAGCTAGGAGGCCCGCCTCCACTGACGCTTCTCTCGCGCCACTACCGTGACCTCGTCACCCGTGCAAGAGGCACGACACGCTCCACCCTGGGCGTAAAGTTTTGCGCATCGCGCGAGGTTTCCAAAACATAACCCCCGTGTGAGCTCGTCGACTCGATTTTTTACCTAGAGTGTAGCGGTCATGTGACCGTCCTTGGTGTAGGAGGGAGGCTCGCGTCTACCACGTGACCTTCCAGGTCAAGCTGGCGTCCACTTGGTCTAAATATATTCCAACGCCGTGGCGCCGAGGCTATTCAGCCCGCAGTCATGCGATACTTCCGCTCCTCCTCCCACCCATGGCCGCCAACGTGATGCTACACAGGGCATCTGAGGACCTGCATAATACGTTCTCGGCAAACGCTCATGAAAATTATTTTTATTCGTAATAACTTCAATATAATTCAATCCTTAATACTAAAAGAATGATTATTCATTTAAATAACTATTAAAAGGGCTTTAAAAGCCATACAGTATATGCATTGACATAATCGTCTCCTATATTATTTCAGTTGTATATATACCTTTTGCGGCTATCACACGCAACCAATCTTTATAAATGAGGTCTCTAAAGAAAGAGAATTTCACGGAGACGTGACGAATTACACTTTTTTACTTTAAAAATGTGAAGGATTTGTTTAAAAAACGTATCGAAATATTTATGTGAAATGCAACCCGCAACACTTGGCCAGATATATTGTTAAATAACTCATAAACTAAGGGTTCTAGGGCTTTAAAAAATTAAACTTTTGAGTTGCAGACCCCCAAAAAAATTCCCTCCGTAATCTACAGGATGGATTATTGGGCATTGTATTAAAATGTTAGCCAGTTCGGCGCTCATCGATACAACCAAATACCACATATACTGAAAATACACATAGAAATACAGAATATGTTTCTTCATGAGCCGTAGGTGCTGTGGCCATCCTTGTGACGTCACGCGTAAAATGATTAGATCCCCATCTTACATTTACGCTTTCTGTGAACATAGTGGTTTGCGCCCATTGACGAGGTTTTTTTTTATATTTATTTATTTAACAGAGTGAGCTGATTATACAACGCTCAGCCATATGGCTTTTCAGTTGTTAGGAGCTATCATTTTCAGACGAAAATATGCGAAGGGGGTGGCTACGGCCACCTCCCATTAAACATAGATTGAAGTAGTGCGAATGATAAAGTGGAGGAATACATATTGTTGATTTTTTATGGGAGGACTATTTATTTCATTTTCTTATATCAGCCAGTTTCCGGAGGAAGATGTGGAAGAGGAGTCGGTTGCGGAGACGAATTTCTACGGGATGCTCTGTACCTATGTTGTAGTGGGAAGCACCGGTAGCTGAGGGTAGTTTTTGGAAGAATGATGAGGAAAGTTTAATGATGTATGTTAGGACGGGCTCTATGGCTAGGTCTTTGTGAAGGTTAGTGTTGCTTATAAACCAAGGTGCGTTAACTGCAGTTCTGAGGAACCTATTTTGGAATATTTGGATTTTGTTGATGGTTGTAGGGGCGGCATTGCACCAGACTAGACAAGCGTACGTAAGTAATGGACGTAAAATGGCTTTATATATATAAGGAGAGCAGAATGGAGCTTTATTGATGAGTGTCGGTTGATTACTGGTCGAAGAATACCTAGGTGACGAGATTTATTTGCAAAATTATTAATTCAAGATTCGGTCTCGCAGCAACGACGAGAAGTACTATTAATAGTTGCCTGACACCGATGAAGATCGTTTTTAATACATGTAGTGCAACCATTCATTGAAAGTTTTGCTGTGATCTGCAAGTGCTGTGTACCTAATTGTGAAGTTTTGCTGTGATCTGCAAGTGCTGTGTACCTAACATGTTTCAAATTCATGATACCCATAGGAGAAGTTAGGGTGGGGTTTTTCATGCGAGAGTTCTCGCACGGGTACCTAGTAGAAGAAATTTCGGAACCTACTTATATAACAACTGAGAATATTTCCTTTGCCAGTGACTAAAATAAAAGTAGAAAGATAGATAAAAGATTACATAGAGGTTAAGCTCTCGGAAATGCGGCTGTGCAGAATAGAAAGCGAAAAAAGAAACTCGGAGGCCCTGCAAATGCAAATTTGCAAAGGATAATTACGGTACCCAGATGAGGGCCCCAAAAGTAGTATTTAAGGGTTTAGAATACAACGTTTCCTAAATTGCATGGGATTGTAATGTGTGATGCGGCGTCATGTGTGTTGCACATTATATTTGCCGTGCCGATTAGATCGAAACGTAATCTACCAAATTCCACATTTTTCGTCGTAAATATTTTTTAATCAGGTCTGGAAAGTACTTTTCTACCTATAGTAATACATTAACGGGTTTTCTATTGAGGACTTCTTTTACCTGGTGCAAAAAGCCATCTGTTCTTAGAATTCTATACATGAGCAATATCGCACATCTCTATTTATTAGTATTCCATTTGGTGTTTGTTTTCTATCTTTTTGTGTCCCCTTTACCGTCTAATCACTTTTAACCGACATACATACATAGTATATAGTAACATAGATACACACACGCATATATATATATATATATATATATATATATATATATATATATATATTGTGTGTGTGTGTGTGTATGCGTGTATCTATGTTACTATATTCTTTTACAAATTCATTACAGTCAACGCAAATCGAAAAGCTCCCAACGGTCGACGCCGCGGTGTCCAGAAATCAAATCCTAAGAACAAGGTTAAAATAAATGCTTATTATCGGGCCCCGTTGTGGATCTACTGTGAATAACGTTCTTCGATTGAGACGTTTGCATACGCGTTCTGGGAGGCGTGGGTCTTTGCAGACCGCGTGTCCCCGATGCCCCGGCACCGCTACCTTCGCCCCTCGTGCCGCTGCCGCTGCCGCGCCGCGCCGCACCTAATGGCAGAGATAAGCATCTCCCCCTCTTTCTCTTTCCACCCATCCATCCTGCACGCCCATCCGGCAGCCCATCTCTCGCCTCTTCCGTTCCAGTTTTTCTCCGCGCGCCCCCACTGCCGTCGCCCAGACGCCCACGCCGCGCCGCGCCGCCGTTGCCGCTCCTCCAGGCGCAGGGCAGCGCGCGCTCGGTGCAGGGGGCGGTGGCTCAGGGCATCGAATGATGTCACTTCACTGCCTCTGAACTACGGTTCCACTCCAGACGGCGCCAGGATTTTCGACACTAGCACACCAGGCGAATGCCGGAGCAGTACCCTACCAAACGGGCCACGGAGCGCGCGCGATCTTTCCTTCCTCTTCCTTGTCCTGTCCTCTCCCCTTACACACTTACAATAACATGCACTACACTACCACATATTCCGGGAGACCGGTCGGGAGCTTAGAGCTTGTCCCGGCTGGGGCGGTGCCCCGCTGGTGGGAGAGTTCTGGTTGGGGGGAAACCCCACTAGCCGACGGTAGGTCGGCGCCGGATCTGGCCATCCAGCAGGGGAAGATCACCGCCATCTCCAGAGAAAAACATGCTCTACACTAACGGGACTAATGACCAAAGCAGTTGACATGTCCGGAAACACGAAAAAATCATTCAATCAATCGACACTAGCTTGTCAGCTAGGTCGAATTCAGTCGTTGTCTGGAGGAGAATTTTAGAGGCCGGCTGCTCTGATCGGTAGTTTTCCGTGGTTTCTCCTCCAACACCAAGCGAATGCCGGAGCACTACCCTACCAAACGGGTCACGGAGCGCTGGCGATCTTTCCTTCTTCTTGCTTGTCCTATCCTTTCGCCTTACAGACACACACGCGCACACACACACACACACACACACACACACACACACACACACACCCCACACACACTTACATTAACATGCACTACACTACCACAAATGCCGGGAGATTGCTTGGGAGCTTAGAGCTTGTCCGGCTGGGGCAATGCACAGCTGTTGGGAGATACCTGGTTGTGGGAAATCCCGCTAGCCGACGGTACATCGGCGCCGGATCTCGACATCCAGCGAGGGAAGATCACTTGCAACTCCAGAGGCAAAAAAAAGAAATACGCAATTCACTTACGAGAGTAATGACCTCGGTAGTTGACGCGCCTGGAATCACTAACAACCAACCAAACAATTATTCCTGAGCTGTGTATACATGCTATAGGACTAGGGATGCGACAACAATGCCGATGTTTTCAAAACATCAACGTTGCTATGAAAAATTGTATCTTTTAAAGATGATGTATTAAATCCGATGTTTTTTGAACCTCGATATTTTGTGTTCGCTGTTTTTAGATTTTCTATGTTATGTTTGCGGGTGATAAGTTCCCTTAATTACAATTTTATAAAAGTTAAAATATAAACTAACTGATGGCACCGCTGTCTACGTTCAAATCAAACAAACGCGTTACTTCACTTCATCGCGCAGTCTATCCCTCTCCCGAGATGATCCTGATGAACTAGTATTTCGTTCCTATTTCCTCGAATTCTACACATGCATACGCATAATTTATCTTTGTTTTCAGTTACATTTTAATTATAAATTAATATACACTGGTGCTGTCAAATTAAATTTTGTTCGACACCAATTTGACGTTAATGGTCACCAGAACCAGCTTTAAAACATGGACGAATAAAAACATCGATGGGTTTTGGTCGATGTATTATTAACATGGATTTTTGGCAACAGGGACGTTTTGTTGTCAATGATCCATCACTATATGCGACCGTAGGCCTTGTCATCAATTGCCGCAGCCTAAAACGTTGCTTGTTTTTCTTTTTCGAGAATGGGAAAGGAATGAAATCCAATAATTATTATTGTAATTCTCAAAACGTGTTTCTAAAAAAATTAACGTGAAAACTCTGGCGAACTTAAATATTCTTTATTTTTTGTGCCTACTTAAGTCACTTACATCATGGAATAAACAAAAATCGAATGTTGGTATTCAGTATGACACAAAACGATGATAAATTGACGGCTTAGTTCACAAACAATGTATGCCCTTTGATGGTCTTTTTTGAGTTGTTATCATTGTTGGATAACTCTCGTTTATATCTACCTAGGGTACAAATACGATAGGTCCATATATGAGCGATCACACTTTTTCTAAGATAGCAAACATTGTAAGTAACTGCACCTTTACAAACTTTCAAGCTAGATTTCTTCGAAACTAGGAATACACTACATACAATATATGTGTTCTAATCCTTCTATATGCATACGTTTATGTGCATTTGGCTGAAGGTGAAATGTTAATCAATAAGATTTTTAACTTTTATTAAAATTTGTTCATTCAGTAAAATTCTGAAAACTAGTTTTCGACATTTTTATTCTCACAATGAAAGAGTTTAAATAAATTTCCCACCTACATTGATAAAAAATCGTTAAAAATTAATTAACCAGTAATTCTATAATATCAGGTGTCAGAAATATTTTCCAATCCTATATAATTACCTATATATTTCTTGTCTCGGTTATTTTCTAATGTTTCAAAGAAATTTAATCGAATATTTGATCATGTGCTTACATACATCACCACTTAAATAATCTGTATTACTTGTTTTTAATGCTCATAGGATCTGAAAGGAAACTATAAAGCATGCAGCATTGTGAGGGATGTCTGTGGACGTTTTTGACACCAGAACTCAGGAAAATCACAAAATGATGAAGATTCGATTTTGACTGCAAAATGCAAATATTTAATTCTGATATTCCGACGTTCTTATACTGCGCCTACCGACTGAATTCTTATATTCATTGCTGCACGTAGCAAAGTCTCAGGGAAGATGTCGCCAGCCATTAAATATTTGCTATTCACGTTTTGCGTTCTTGAGCAGCAAATTTGTGTACTCGTGGGATTCAAAGAACTGTTGTACTGTGTAGAAACTTTACTATGTCATCCGGGATACAGTATCAATAAAGGCTGTATTTGTTAAAATATTTCATTTATTTCATTGTCATACGAGAGTTTCATTTGTTGTTTTTAACCTAGTATTTACCGCCACATGTTTCATAACAAATTGACGCAGTAAACGTACAGTAAACAACAAATTTAATTTCTTTAATAAATAAGTGTTTATTTAAAGTGCATATAAATATATTAGAACCAACAAGTGATTATCTTATTTCTATCAATTTGTTCTCATTTCAAGAAACCTTTACTTACCAAATGTTCTTCATGTTTAATGAACGTACACAAGCTTTTAAATAGAATAATGTTTTTTTTCGTTGCGTGTAGGTAAGACATTGTGCTGTACCAAAAAGCATTTAAAACCACTAAAACTATAATAACATAAATAATATAAATAAAATAAAATATAAATATTTTGCAATGTGTTGTAATAAAATATTATTTTATTTTAAATATTTATTAATATATAATAATTTAGGCAAAAAAGTTAATGTTTCAAGTATATTCTACATAAATACAAGTATATTTTATTTTATAATATTGAAACAAAACGTACAAAAGCCTTATGCAGAGGAGAAAACTAAAATAAAAGCCCAATTTGCTGTAATGTTAAATACAATCAATGAAAGAACCTAAATAACACCTGCCATGGTCGATGACTGGAAATAATCCTGAGCGCGTGGAACGTTCACTTTTGTGGACTGTGTGGCGAAGAGCGCTAACGAAAGAAGCTGCAAGGTGACGCAGAGACCCCACGCCACGTCACATTCTCTTTGCGACGAAAACAATTTCTCGGAAACGACCGAAAGCAGTAAAAAACAAGCGGCCCGTTACGTGCATCAAACGTTCCTTGAAAGGTATTGAGAATCTTGAAAAATTATAAACGTATCAAGTAAAGTGGGCTCCGAAACACTGTTGGGGAGACTCGCCCCCGCGCCCGCTCCCGAACTAAGCAGTCTGCGCACTACATTTTCAGAACCAGTTGTATGGTTTTATTCAGAAGCATTTTTGTTCCTGCAGGCTACTAGTTACTACTGTGACCACTGCTGACCATTAAACCAACCACCTAACATAATTCTCATCACTATTTTCACCATCATCATACGACCATCTCCTCAAACGCCACCCCCATTACAACCACCACGCCCCCCGCCATCCCCGTCACTACCATCACATCCATCGCCACGATCAACACAGCAATCATTTCCATCACACCAGTCTCCTTCACCATTCCCATTTATACTACTCTCACTAGCTCTCCTCCGTCTTTACCATCGCCACACTATGGGCCGTATTTATTAACCTCTGCCAGGGTCTGCCAGACCTAGCAAGCTGCCGGTGTTCGGTTTTGCGATTTATGAACAACTCCCAGCCCATTCCAATCGCCCCTTGACCTCCCAGCAAGAGCGCTGCTGGCAGAGCTTCATAAATACGATTGATTGATTTTTTCCTGTCGCGTCAACGGCTTCGGTCATTAGTCCCATTAGTGTAGTGCATGTTTTTTCCCTCGGTAGATGGCGGTGATCTTCCCCCTGCCGTATGGCGAGATCCGGCGCCGACCTACCGTCGGCTAATGGGGTTTCCCCTTAACCAGGACTCTCCCACCAGCGGGGCACCGCCCCAGTCAGGACAAACCCGACCGCTCTCCCCAAATATGTGGTAGTATAGTGCATGTTAGAGTAAGTGTGTGTGTGTAAAGGGAGAGGATAGGACAAGGAGGGGGAAGGACAGATCGCGCGCGGTCCATGGCCCGTTTGGTAGGGTACTGCTCCGGCATTCGCTTGGTGTTGATCGGAGAAACCACGGAAAACTACCGATCAGAGCATCCGGCTGCTAGAATTCTCCTCCAGACAGCGACGAAATTCGACCTAGCTGAAAATCCTGCCGCCGTAGGGAGTGGGAACCTAGGACCTCCCGGTGAGAGGCGCTGCCGTGACATCAGTTGATGCACTGAGCTACCGCTCCCGGTGCTCATAAATACGACCCTTGGGGTCCATCTCATTTGCGAGGGAGCCCCGGGGGCATAGGCAGCCCCTCCTCCACACAGCGCGCCGCCCGCCCGCCCGCAGCGCCGACGGAGCGTGGGCGCACTTTTTCTCCCCGTCCTCCGCTCCGTTGCCTTCGCCCGCGCCCTTGACGAGTGCGCTCGTATATTCCGCCCTGACAAATTAATTCTCGGTTTCACAATTAAACCTGGTTTAATCCCCTCCGCGATCAAGAGAGCGTTAATGGAGGTGGTTAGAAGAATTCCCACACCCCAGAAAAATGTTGGAATACTTGTTAAGAACATGCAAATTCTGCGATGTGAACATTACAGTACGTATACAATTGAGTTAAAATATAAAACTGGAGTAACAATTCGCCATGTTCAAAAATTACAGAATAAATAATTTTTTTTTCGATTTTTTTATTAGAGCGTACGTTGGAAAGAAATTTGGTATCAAGAGTTTCTCATAGGTTAATAACGTATATTGCCATTGACAGGTCTCCGCAAATTTTACAAAATTACACCGTGAGGAATGTCGTAAAATATTTGATTAATAACTCGAAATACAATTTCAGTTGAACTTTTTAAAAGTATAATGTTTTAATAAATGAATACTGTTAAATTTTTTTTTTTTTAAAAAATTACTTAACTCAAATCTTCTCTTTCTAATTTATGTCACTTGCGTTCTTTGTTTTCAGAATCTGCGGTGACGATGCTGGCCTGCTAAGAGAATGTAAGTGGCAAGTGTAGTATTTGTAACTAGTAATGCAAAGTGGGTAGTCTGAAATATCTCAATTATTACTTTGACACAAATATCACTCATGAATTTCAGGATTTTAAAAACATATTTCTTTAGCATTAGAAAGTCCACACTTCTGACGGGGTTATGTTCTTCTTATTGCTATTAAAATTCAGAATTAGTAAAAATCCGCAAATATAAAATAAATTTTATTCCTAGATAAAAATAATATTACTTCTGTGTCAGAGTGTGTTTACTGTAAATACGTGAGTCATAAATGCTCAGAGAAGATCACGTGGCTTACACTATTTCTACCTCCAAGGAAGACGCCAAGCGGTGCCTAAGTTCAGCGCCCGGGGTATCGTTTAATTAAGAAGTCATGCAGCGGGGAGCAGCGCGAACGAGGGAGCCGGAGGGGGCTCCACGCTTCGTTACGCCGCACTCGGAATGCCCTCGGCCCCGCCCCCGCCTCCGCCCCCGCCTCCGCCCCCGCCCCCGCCCCCGCCCCTCCCCGCCCGCCTCCGCCCCGCCCCTGCCCCTGCCCCAGCCCCAGCCCCAGTCCCAGCCCCAGTCCCAGTCCCAGCCCCCGCCCCAACCCCTGCCCCAGCCCCAGCCCCGCCCCAGCCCCTGCCCCAGCCCCGCCCCAGCCCCGCCCCAGCCCCGCCCCAGCCCCGGCCCGCCCCGCCCCAGCCCCAGCCCCAGCCCCGCCCCAACCCCGCCCCAGCCCCAGCCCCGCCCCAGCCCCGCCCCAGCCCCGCCCCAGCCCCGCCCCAGCCCCGCCCCAGCCCCGGCCCGCCCCGCCGCACGCCTGCCCCACACCGCTCGGAGGCCGATCCTTGCACAGCCTCTCCGCGAGGGCTACATGACCGGCATGAATAAAGTTGAAATGCGCATCAACATCTAATGTCTACAACGCCGGAGTCAAAACATCGTGAGAACTTTTATTTATTTACGTCAAAAACAGTTAAAAACTGTGTATGACGTGCTATGGGGAGAAGTGAATAGTGTGCACGTTTTCAAAAATTCTGTGATCCCTACACTAAGCCATATACTACTTGCATTTTAAATTAAAAAAAAACGCTCCGATGTAATAAATCTATTTCCAAGGATAAATCAGCAATAAATTTTGGTTCTTTCCATCATGTCCTTCGTCAAGGAATAATAGTTCCTGCCGCAACAACATGTAAACGATAATTTGAATAACTGTATTTCCCACTGAATTCTGAAAGACGTGCACAGAATGAAGTTATATTTATGTCTAGAAGCAAACCATGGGGCCATCTCAGCATTTGCTCAATGGATCAGGGAAACTGGACGAAAAACCTGATCGAGATAGGGTATTCGTATATCGTATCTTCGTAACTTCGTATATCATCTGTTGCAGAGGTCGGCTAAAATAATTTTCAAAATGGAATTAGTAAAAAATCGACCTTGTTTAATATTGTCTAACTAGTGCATAAACGAAAGATATTGCAAACGAAAGTGCCAGATGAAAATTATTAAAATTTGAAAAATAAAAAAATGCCAATTAGAATAATTCTCCTCTCGCCCGCACGGATACCCGAAGTCGCTAAAGATGCAGAGTCATAGCTGCCTCGTGTCTGAAGGGCCGCGGGTTCGAATCACGCCCGAGGCGTGGACGTGTGTGTCTGTATGTTTGTAATTGTTCATTCATCCTTCATCATCATCATCATCATCATCATCATTTCATACCTCATCTCCTCAGGGCTAAACAAACGTGGAGTGTAAAAATTGATTCAGCATAGAAATGCTGATCCCCTCCAAAGGACGTCACATATTCTTACCCTCAGGGAAATATGACTGGGCCTCGGAAAGTACAGTTGAATGTTCGCGTGGTCCAAAGGTAACTGATTCCCGACCAAAAATATATCCTCCCAGATTATGTTATAAGCTCCATTTTGCGATGGGAAGCTTATAAGTTCCCAGAAGGAGAATTTGTCGTTACCAAGTACTACTCTTTCACACAGACTAGAGAACAGGAGGAATACTATAATACAATATTCATTTCTTTGTATTTAGATGTGAGGAGCAACCACAATAAATAAACTCTAAATGGGGAGGTCTCGAGATTCAGTGTTCGAACGTCGTGGATATGTTGATGTGAAGTTATTAATTTTTTTATTAGAAACAAAATAAGGCGATATATGTATTTTGCATGGTTTCTTGTTAAACATGAAAAAGTGAATGGAATAGTGACGATGATTCTGTTTAGTACCCTGTACAAGTAGAATTCAGAATTGAACGTACATGATTTGTTTTATTGTTTGTATGTATTTATCATTGTCGGTCGGTTGTCCCAATTTGATGGCTAGCTGTTTTTCCAAGCCTGGGCCCAGTTGAATTCCCACGCTTGTTGACTAAGAGAGACTTGTCACGATCATGACTTATTTTCTACAACGTAACTAGCATACTCCGCCTGCCTGAGATTTTCTTCGTTTCGCAGCTACAGAAAGTGAGACGATTTTAAATGAAAGCTACAACTCAATTTTTTTCTTCACCGGGAATCCATCCTGCGATCACACCTACCCTGCCGATGAGCCATACCAGAGAATACTTGCATTATTACTAATTGTTTAATTTAATGATTGAAAATGTTTATGCTTATGTGTATTAAAAATAAGGAGTTTATTTTCGTCTCTATTGACATTGGTGACTACAACTGCCACATTTCTGAATTTCCTAGATTATTATAAAACGCTGAAACTCCTTGCCAATTACAATACAGATAAACAATTAAATATGTTGCAAATCTGGCCAATATCTAATTATCGGGTAAATGCTTAATGAGTAAATAAAGTCTGAAAGAGGCAAACTGAAGCGTACGTAGTACTTCAATTGAAGTTGACCCAAATTATCCAAACACGAGGTGGCTAGGATTTATGACGGTGACGTGGGATAGCAACTTTGAGAGTGCAACTTGGTGGGTTATTTTGGAGGTTTGTGAGAAGACCTAAACGTTCGAGTTCCAATGTGTTTCTATTCACGCCATAGAATATTATCTAACCACATTTTTGTTGACGTCCGCCATGAATTTCTAAGTTGGCAACAAAACTCCTAACTTTGTTCTCAACAATCGGCATTAAACACCTTGAGCTAGTGCAACGTATAATTTCTTACACTTTTTATGACAAGATACTTCATGTTAGTCAATGTTAAATCTATTATAATCTTATAACAGGTGCTAATTACAGTATCATTTAGTTGTGTGGTACAATAGTAATTTAAATTCTGTCTTTACCAACTTAACAGAAGTGTATTACATTGTTTTCTCTGGTCAGTATAGCAACTATAGTGCAGCCCATGAGATCAGATATTATTTTTCAGAAGGATTTTATCAGTTCTAAAATTTAACGCGTTTAATTCCTACCTACAAACTAAACTTCTTAAATCTTATGTCTGTAACCTCTACGTGTAGGTCTAATTCCGAATAAAATAGTTTCTAGTGCGATAAAGCATTTTTTATTTCTGTCGGCGTTGTCTCTGCTTGGGCCATCTGGTGAAATTTTATGCTCCTGAATCTCAAAGAGGATATTTTGTACGCGTATGTGACACTGAATTATTCACAAGCACGCTTCCATTGCATCATATTCAAATTTCATGTTATCAAGCAGACGGAATAATATTCCTTTTACACTCTAGGAATTTTAAATGCTTCCCTTGAAGTAAATTTGCTAAGTTTGTTCTTATTATTGTTATGTTGTTGTAAAATGGATAAGAACAAGTTTTGGCGTATGATTATGTCTTTTTTATTTGAAAATATACCTTCCGGTCCAACATCAGCGATATGGGAACCTTTTTGGGCGAGAGGTCACTGAATCTTCTCGCGCGACAGCAGATGTAATTGTTCTTTTGTTGTTGTTGACTTTATTGCAGACGATTTTCTTATCTTCAAAATATTGCATTTTGTGCAGCACTCAGAAAGAAAGGCAATTTGCATACGTATACTACACACTCGTTCTTTTCAGTTTACATATCGTAAATGCAAAATCGTGCTTCTTTGCTATCTAAATATAGGACCACCTTTACTGATTCGCGGCACACACTACTTGTATCATTTGAGTCGGATAGTTCAACAACGAACAGTGGCATTCAATAGCATTAAAATAATAAGCTGAAAAGATGCAATCACATTATTCACGGTAGATCACAACTATTAATTTCAAAAGTACCTAGCACAAAAGTTTCTCTTTCTTGTCACCGCGGAGAAGGAAGAGATTGAGAAGAGAATATTGGTGAAAAGGGAGAAAGAGAAACGTAGAAAAAAGGGGAAAAAAAGGAAGGATAAGCCAAAGAAAAATTTGCAGTAGGAGAAGATAGAGAAAAGTTGGAGAAGGAGAAAAGTTGGAGAAGGAGAGAAGAAAAAGACGGAAGAGGAGACGGTAAAAAATATGAAGAAGAAGATAGAGAACATTTTGGAGAAGCAGAGTAGACGGCGATGAAGAAGAAAAAGATGAAAATGAAGAAGAGAAAAGAAGAAGAAAAAGAAGAAAAGAAGAAGAAGAAGAAGAAAAGAAAAGAAGAGCTTAAACCTTGCTCTGCCTGGATGCTCATCTCGGGCGCCGAGAGTGGCAGCGAGGCTCGGCGTCGCAGCGTCTCTTCCCGAGGCGAGGCAAGCGGCAGAGGCGGGGCGGGGGGGGGGGCAGGCAACGCAAGGCGGGCAGAGCGGGAGCGGAAGCGGGGGCGGGGGCGGCGGCGGGGCCTCGCGGCCAGCCAACGGGCGCGCGCCTCCCCGCCCGGCCGCTATCAACCGCCTTGACAACGAACGCCACCCCACTCCTGCCGCCACGCCTCGCCTCGCCTCGCCACGCCGCGCCGCGCCGCGCCCCCCGCGCAATCTGCGTAACAACTCCCCGGACGGGGCGCGCCGCTGTGGATTGGGCGTCCAGCGTGCAGCGGCGCCGCGCCGGGCACTTTCGACCTACTCCTGCCTTCGCAGCTGGCGCCTTCGCTGTGAACGCAGCTCACAAATTTAACACGAAAACAGTTGAGCATCACTATGTGATTATGAATGTGAAATAAATAATTAGTGAAATTCAGTGATAACTAAAAGTAAGTTTATGGCGTTTTGAATTCTCAAGGAACGTTCTGTGAACCGAATAAGTGTGTGTATCGTAGCTGGTGCGAAACTTCGCAGGATCGCATGGGTATTTTTTTCTTGTCTTTCTTGAGGGTAGGTTTGCTAACAGCGTTGTATTGGCCTTGCCTTGATGAGTCTGGAAAGTGTCTATGTAAGCAGATGTGGTTTGAGAAATACCGCTTGTAGGCATAAAGTATAATTGCTGCTCTAAAAGGCTCACAAATCAGAAGATAAGAATGAAATTACGATTTGTATCAAGAAATATGCATTGAGACATGTTCCACAAAAATACGTATAGGGTAGGGGTAGAAGTCGAGAAAATATATATTTGCTAATATTTGATATGATTGTATTTTAAAGAAATATTTGCAGGGGTCACCAATATTCGACACTCTTCGACATGATGAACTACTGAAATGCAGGGCTACTGAAATGAAGGCTACTGAAGAAATGATGAGCTACTGAAATGAAGTTGATATAATTTACTTTTCTTGAGCGATACTATTTTTCTTTCTACAAATTATCTGATTCACTCCCGTAATTCCAGAATTTTTTTCATTAATTTATTTATTCAGTGTTTGGAAATTACACAGTTCAGTAACATATTACTATCTCATGTGCTTTTGCTGGCTTACATTGTTACTTATACTAAACTTAACACTAAAACTTAATAGTAAACTTAAAACTAAACTACCTTATTAGTGGTGTAGGAAACTACAAGAGGCCCTACTATGAACAATTAGTAGAGAAAATGTTTAAGAACGCTTCGAAAGGGAATCTGTTTTTGATTCTGGTTGGGAATCATTTAAAGGGGGCAGGTTGTAGTGGACTGCTCGGTTTATTGTATTTAGGTTGGAGTAAAAATTTCCAGAAAAGTATCGCCATTATGTTCTTCAGCACAAAGACCAGGGATAATTGTTACCAGGGAGGGCAAGCGAACGACAAACCACAAACGATTCATTTGATTATTTGGAGGAAGAAGAAACATGTCACTTAGTTGCCCTTAACAAGCATTATATTCACGCATTTACCTGATTAAGTGGAGTAAAATAATTATAAACCTCAGCAGTAAGTGTGCTTCTAAAAACAAAAATTATTTTCCAAAAAGTAGCATTCTCGTACACCCTGCTCAAGAACAACAAATAAAATACTCGCGCAGAACACTGCAACACATTAAATATTTTAACGGCCACAAGCGTCTTTAACCTCTGTTAACATGCAAACCTGCGGGTTTGATAAGTGCACTTGTACCTACCTGCACGTTAAGAAATTTATTTATTTATTTATTTATTTTACGTAAAAAAACAGTTGAAACTGCGTATGACGTGCTATGGGGAGAAGAGAATTTAACATCCTTAGCAACGTAAACAACCATCGATTCATCGCAAGTCAAATGTTTGTTAAGGAAATAATGGCGATGTACAAATCAGATTCAAAAAATTCAGAAGTAATTCACATTGGTTTGGGGAATAATTATTCTTAATTTTAATATTATTAATAGTACAATTCGAAAAATGTATATTAGGGAAAATAACCTCATTTTTCTCACATTCCACCAAATGAAACTACTCGGGAAATCGTATTTACTGGCGATATGAATGTGTCACCACTGGAAGTCAACGCGGCCAATTTCCTCACTGAACGTCGTTTCTTTAGGTTCAGGAGAATTATTTGCATCCGTCTTTCTCGCACCACGGTATACGAATATTGTTTATGTAGACTATCGCAAGCAACACCCCAAATATCGTACTAACGTGCCGCAACAACAGAATTCATGTGTTTAGTATCGCAATAATGTTAATTTTTGCATAATTCGTGAGATTTTATGGTGACCGATAAAATGCTGAACAAACCACGAAATGTTAGTGTTATGTTAATAGCTATAACATAAAACTGTCTTCACGAATACAGCAATAACATAATATAGTATATTCCCACTTATGTACTTTCAATAGTTATTTACATACAGAGAGTATTAAAAAATTACTGTTTCTTAACCGCAAACGTGAATAACTAAATCTCAATTGTGCGCAGCATTGTGTCATAATCAGTGACGCATTTGATATGAGAATTCACTGGGTGTTCTCAGAATGAGAATGGCGAAATAACACAGATAGTTGCATTTTTGAGTCATTTTCGTAACTGTTTCATTGTTTTTGGATTTTCTCGACTTTCTAAGTAACTAACAAATCTTAGACGCCTCTAACACAGTCGGAGGCTGCATTGTTTTCTTTCAATTTCTGCGCTTATTGGGAATTAAAAATATGTATTCTTTCACATAATCACAACGCCCGAGTAGGCATTTTGGTTTTCTACACCGTTGACACGCGAGTAAACGGAGTAAATTATTCGAGATGTAAAGTAGTAGAGTTAGAAGGAGCTTAAGATATTTGGACTAGGCGAATGTGAGGCGATGGTTGGGTGAGAGTTTGATGAGAGTTGGGCGAAGACCAAGTGTGTGCCACGCGATGGTCAGACGATGGCCAGGCGAGGGCTGGGCGAGGGCTGGGCGAGGGCTGGGCGAGGGCTGGGCGAGGGCTGGGCGAGGGCTGGGCGAGGGCTGGGCGAGGGCTGGGCGAGGGCTGGGCGAGGGCTGGGCGAGGGCTGGGCGAGGGCTGGGCGAGGGCTGGGCGAGGGCTAGGAGAGGTCAGGCGAGGGTCAGGCGAGGGTCAGGCGAGGGTCTGGCGAGGGTCTGGCGAGGGTCTGGCGAGGGTCTGGCGAGGGTCTGGCGAGGGTCTGGCGAGGGTCTGGCGAGGGTCAGGCGAGGGTCAGGCGAGGGCCGGGCGAGGGTCTGGCGCGGGCTGGCGAGGGTCGGGAGGGTCGGGGCGAGGGCCGGGCGCGGGCGGCGGGGCCGGGCGGGGGGCGGACGTGGACGTGGGGTGGCGCGGGCGAGGGCGACCGAGCGTGCGTTATGCGTCTCCGCGCGATGGGGCAATAACACCGCGCGCGGGCGGCCGCCGCTTCGCCTCTGAACACAATGGACGCCGGCCCCGCGCCCGCCCTCTCCTACCCGCTGAATTGAGACGCGCTCATGCAACGGATCTTCCAGCGGCATTATGCGAAGTTTTAGTCACCGAATACTCTAAATTAGCTTTCTCCTTACTTCCTTGGTTCATATTATGAAAACCCATTATAACTTGACATACCGCCAATCCCATGTTTATTGAAATACAGTCCGGTTATACTGAACTCGGATATAGTGAACTTAACATGTTTATTACTTAAAAAAGATAAGACGATTCGGTTATGGTGAACCTGAACCTCGGCTAAAGTGAACGTAGGAAAAAACGTCCTGGATATTATGTCTGGAAAAGCATATATAATAATTTCATAGGGAAGGTATCACCTTAGTGCCACAAATTCCAACACTAGGCAGCTTGAAAAAATGTCGTCGGCCAAAGGCCATAATAGAAGTAATCTTCCCTGAGGTGAAGGTAGAGGAGACCGGGAATGAGCACCTTGTTGATAACCTTATGTCACTCAGTTTCTCTCTGCGGAAACAAAGGCCGTGACCTGCGTGGGCTTCAACTGGCGGCGGCGACGCGCGATTGCTTGCTTCAGTTTCGATCTTGGTGTTACTTGATATTCCACGGGTCAAAGTGCGTTGAGTTCTACGTAGGAAGCACGCAACTGCCACAGCTTGACGATATCCGCCGTGCCGCGCGGAAAAGCGATTTCATTCGCCGCTTGCGCCATTCCGCTACCAAAAGCATATCTTATTTTATTAGGCGAGAAAAAGGGCCTGTGTGGCCCGGAGAGTGTGACGATATTCCATCAGTCCAAGAGGTATTGAAGAGTGTCAAGACTGCTTTACGATTCTTATTCCCAGAGGACAATGCAGAATCAATTATGGAGAGAACACGAACTCTGAAGAAGGAAAGAGAAATTACTAATGAAACTTGTCAAAGGAAACAACTGAAAAGAAATTGAATTTTTTAAGGACAAATATAGAAATTAAAATTTTCAGTTCGTGCTGTGAATGCATTTTAATGTATGTCTATATTAATAAAATCAAACGTTGTGAAGAAATTGTTTTTAATTTTGACATTACTGAACCTCGAATATAGTGAACCAAAAATGTTAGTCCTCGGAAGTTCACTATAACCGGAGTCGAGTGTACGTAGTAAAAAGGATTTCTATCAATTTACTGAATTTTACCAAGCCTCAGATTCAAAGATCTTAGATGCTTAAATCTTATGAAAGATTTTCAGACGTACTCATGCCTTAAAATATTGTGTAATAGTATACTGAAATAACATATACTGCATGCTTGTAAAGATTTTTAAAAATCCATAATAAATATTTTCAGTAAAAAGTATAAAACTTTTAATCAGAAACATACTATAGTGTGATACAAATGAGATATGTGTACTTCTGATCTTATTTTTTGTCTTCAACCGGACGCATTATAGCAAACGGTTTACATAAAACAAATCTCTAAGTGGATGAATTCTCCCCTATTTTCATATAGATGGAATGAAAAGTTTTCTTTCGCCAAGAGTTATATTTTTTCGTATTCATTACCTACTTTCTACTCTATTGCTGTGTGATAAGCGGCCATTAAAGGCAATGAAACACATACAAAATTACTTCAGTTGATCAATTTTCTACCGAGAGAGTCCCTACTATTTTGATCATTTGCATTCCATCATGTTTCCGAGTTTTGCTCTGAATCATCCGACAATTTTCCGTTTTCATTAGCATCGAGATTGCTCGGCCCGACATGCGAGCACATGCAGCCAAGCAGAACTCACGATCGGCCGAACACCGCCGCCGCCGCCGCCGCCGCCGCCGCCACCGCCACCACCACCACGACCCCCACCACAACAACCAACCACCCCCCAACAACAACCACCACCCACAACAACCACACAACAACACCACCACAACAACCACCCCACCGCCACCACCACCCCACCACCACCACCATCACCCCGCCCGCCGCCGCCGCCCCGGTGCATCAACGCTGTCACCATGCTGCTACTGCCAGGCTCTGCCTCCATCACCTCATTATCGTGCCCCCGTGGCCATCACCATCACGTCGCAGGAGCAACGATTGCCACCGCCTCCGTCGCCATGTCCGACCTCTCCGCTTTCAAAATCTGCCGCTGACGGTGGCTGAAAGGATATTAGAACGAACGACAACTAGAAATAAGGTAGAACTACCTTCATCTGTGCAAAATAAGTTATTTTCCTGAAGCTGCTTGCCTCCACTAAGACATCCCAGGCGTGCTTCTCTCCCGAGTAAAACCCAGACATCCAGCATTAAAACCTGCTTAAGTCAAGTCACATAGTTTTTATTAAGTACTTACTTTAACTTTTATCGGCGTTTCCATTTCCAACCGTCATCGGTTGCCTCTTATTTTGCGGTTCCAGCCTTCTCTATCTAACCCGAGGTCATCGTTCATTCTTCTTTCACGCATGACTTCAATTACTCCAGAATTCCAGGTTTTACGAGGCCTTCCGCTTTTCATTCTTCCTGGAGGAGACCAATCGAGAACTTTCTTAGACCATCTTGTATCTGGTATTCTTCTCAGAAGAACATACTATTCAAAATTTGTATTAAGTGAATGTCAATATTTGCCTTCATCAAAACAAGAGTGACTTTGCCATACTGACTAAAGAAAATATGGCTTTGATTAGCAATTTAGCCTTTAAAATTTGATTTTTTACTTTCTCGCTCTTACTTCGTAAGAACAGAAAATATTGTATTCGTTCGCCAGAAAAAACGGCGAAGTTTCGGGAGAAAAATTGTTATTGCTGGGCCCTGGTAACGAAAAAATGGATAAATTATGTTCTTATATATACTAAATTACTTCCTCTAACATGGTTAGGCAGAGTCCGTTTTGTGTCTCCTTGGTGGTGTAGCCAGAATCCATGTTTTGTGTTTCTTGATAACGAAAAATCGATTGATGACCATAAGTGTCTGTCTGTCCATCCGTGGTCAATGCTCGCGCCTAAACCGTTCAATTTTCTTTGATATTAGGCGTCTTTCAGGCGTCTTTGAGTTCTGTTTTGGGGCTATAACTACAATATTGAAGATAGATATGTTTTTTCCTTAATGAAATATGTCCTTTAAAGACAGATTGTGAAATGAGGTCATGTTCAATTTTTCAATTTTTTTTAATAATTTTCATGTAATTTTGCGCGAAATATAAGCAACTTTAAATTTTATTTAATCAATTCTTTCTCAAAAACTGCTCCAATTTTTTTCTTTTAATTTTCTCCTTGTGAATCAAAGGTCGATAAATAATGTGGTGCCAATCCCATTTTCGGCGGACTCTCCATATTTTCAAAAATTGAAAAATTTTATCATTTCAAAACTACGAAATTGAGGATGAGATTTTTGCCTTAGACAAAGACTATTGAAAAAAATTATCTCTTTAAAAAAGGTCATGTATACTTTTTTTAAAAAACGAGTAGATTTAAAATTATTTGTACCTGACATTTTTGCAATTTTAAAAAAATCTCTGAAACCCATCCCAATTTTTCTTTAAATTTTCTCCTCGTATATATCATTTACAGCGAACTCTCCTTATTTTCGAAAATAGCAAAAATTACAATTAGGAAACATTGGGTTGAGACAATTACATTTTCAAGCGTCGGGCCAAGTTCGAACCTCACGCTGTATATATAGCGTAGGGGTAAGGTTGACGGCGAGTTTACTGGGTGCCCTGAGTTTGAGTCTCGGCGCGGAAACAGCTTTTGCTGGTTGAAAACACTTTCTCATATTTATATAGTACCGGTAGTATAATATAGCAGCGAAGTTAGAAAAATGCGACAAAGTATGTGATGTAGTAGCACTACTAGTTTTGTTTTAAGTCGTTTCTTTTTGTTCATTCATTTTCATTATGAAATCTTTATCATAAATCAAATGATATGTAAAATATTTAGTCTGTAATAGTTTTAATAACAAATAACGTCGGAAGACTCAAGTGAGCGATTCCCTCGCTTTTGTTCTCACGCCTCTTATCGCAAAATCAGCTGGTGAGACTACAGCAACACGTACTTATTCGCATCAGTAACGGTTAGGTAAAATTATATTACCGCAATTTCTGTCCATATTAACACATTACTGCAAACACTCCACTTTTCGGTATGAAGGACTACAAAACATGAATTCTGACGACACAACGCGATAGAGGATTTAATTTACTACAATACGAACAATATTTATCCTGATGTTCGTTACCACAAACTGGCAATAAGAGGTTTTCTATTGAAAGGGCTCCGTTTTTTATCGCAGCATTACAAGATTTACTCTATTACTACGAAAGCATTTACACACGAAAAGAACCAGAAGCGTAACTCAATTGAGATATCCCCTTTGAAATATTTCCCTAAAAAATGTTTGCTTTATTTTCTTTATTACTACATTATCACACATACAATATAGAATAAACCGTCGAAAACAAATAGACGAAATGGAAACTTTCAAAAACAATCTAACCCCAACGGCGTTGAATTTTCAACCCTAGCTACATAGCTAGATTTTCATAGACGTGAAATCCCACCATATGGAATGTAGGTCGGCACAGGATGTTACGTTCCAGAGGGAAGGAACACCGCCGACTAGCGGACATTCACTACACTTACGGTACTAACGACCATCGT
The DNA here is from genome assembly GCA_964035755.1 of Teleogryllus oceanicus. Classification (NCBI taxonomy): domain Eukaryota; kingdom Metazoa; phylum Arthropoda; class Insecta; order Orthoptera; family Gryllidae; genus Teleogryllus; species Teleogryllus oceanicus. The sequence continues at coordinate 99,714,343 of CAXIVR010000007.1, forward strand.
AATTGAAGCGTCCGGATACACTGAATACTTAAGAATTATGTCTCTCAGAAAGAAAACGTAACATTTTATACATATTAAAATTTAGAGTTCATTCCCCACTGGTCGATTTCTTTTATAGCATTTCATCTACTGCAACCCAGACGGTAAAAGTGTTTTCATTCTAGTGGGAGCATATTCAGGATGCATAAAATTCCATACATTTTGTAACGAGATTGAACCGCTTTCTGCAATATTTTTTTTTTAATAGCCATTGACACAATCGCGTAAGAAGTTTTGTAAAGAAGAAGTCGACTTCGGAATGCAATAACAGTTTTCAAAAGAAATAATGAAGGAAGATGAAGATATTAAGACATCTTTGCCTCTTAATTACACGAATAACAACAGCATTGCGTTCCGAGGAAGCATTCTTCTTTCACGCATTGTCTTAGAGGAGCGTTCCTCGAATATCCACAACCTTCATTTGGCTCGCGAAAGTGTGTCGAATTTCCACTCATAATTCTCATATCCTCATCCTATATTGGTACATAGGTCCAGAAGTATGAAACTGGGGCATGAATATGTAACGATATTTTTACCTTGCATAAGTTTTATATTGCGTATATGCACTACAAAATTGCCGAACATTATACTAAAATGGATATCCGGATATCCCTTAGAGGAAAAAATACCCACACATGTAGGGACCTACAAATATATATATATATATATATATATATATATATATATATATATATATATATATATATATATATATATGCACAGGATGTGTGGGACGTAAATGTCGAAAATTCTAAAATAAGCTCTTAAGACAATTTTAAGCATTATTTTGTCTAATAAACTATTTGGATATTCCGAATGTCTGTGCCTCAGTTACCCTCAAAAGGTGGTTTGAAAAAATAATTTTTGGTAAAAATTTGCATTGCAGAAGCATAGAAACACTTCAGAAACTGTTAATTGTTTATTGACAAGAAAAATGAATATATTTGTTCAGAAAGAAAAATTAACGCAGAAATGAAAAAGAACCCAATTTACGCATTTCGACTGCTTTGTTATTTCTCGGCTGTTTCCTATTCTTTTGAGTCGGGGTAGATTTTCAGTTTTCACCACCCTTGTCGTAACTGAAAATAGATTTTAAATTTATCGACAACTAACCTCTTTAGACGTGAATGAGGGAAAATCAATAATAATAATAATAATAATAATAGTAATAATAATAATAATAATAACAACAACAACAACAATAATAAAATCAACAACGGTTTTACCACCTGGACTGAGTTGTAAGTTTTAACAATTATATGGGAATGGTGTTTCCGTTCGCAAGCGCCGTTGCGGCCCGATAGCTCAGAACAAGTAATTGTTAAAAGTGATGTTTGACAGTTCGAAGAACTGTCTGTCCCAGCTAGGGCAGTCAATTCCTAAAACAGTCCAGCATAATTAATAACAATAATGACAATGATGATGATAATAATAACAATAATATGATAGTCCGTGAATATAGGCAGTCTTGATTCGAGCCGGGCGCGGGCGAGCGGGCCTCGCCAAGGAAGCGCTGCCGCATTTCCCTCCCGCGCCCCGCGTCCTGCCTGCCCCCTGCCCCGCCCCCGCCCCCGCCCCCGCCGCGGCTGCCTAGTTATTATGACGCTTCCGGTGTCACGGGCCGCGAGACCCGCGGGCCACGGGCTCCTGGGCGGTTGGCGGCACGTAGCGGCTCCGGCCGGCCCACGGCGCGGCCCCCGCCGGCGCGCTCCTCGCGTCCCTTACACCACCCACTCCCCTCTTTCTTCTCCTTCGTTTTCTTTTTCTTCCTTTCCTTCATTTCTTCTTATTCGTCGTGTTCTCTCATTTTTATCCAGTTTACTTCCTTTTTGCTTCCCCCACTTGATCTCCGCGTTGAAATATAACTCCAATCGTTCATTCTCTCATTGCTTCGCAGTGTGGGGAGTATTCGTTTCTTAATGTATTGTTTCATTGCTGCTCATTCCTTTGGTAATGTTTCATATACCCCTTCCCATCCATATACTTAACGCAATTTACAATTGATCTCAGGATCTTACACGTGGTGGTTTATTATTATGTTTATACATTCTTATATACATATTTGTTATTTTTCCTCGCAAGGTCATTTTCTTTTAATATCTCTTTATAATTTAATGTTTCCAAATTATTACCACCACCATCATCATCATGCTGTACCTTGAAACTTGCGACTGCACTTCCTTCTTTCTCTTTCTGTGCGTCTTTCCTTACCCACTTCCTCCGCCGCCGCGTGTCTTGTTTCCTTGTGCCAGTGGTCTGGGGGTGGGGGCGGGGGGGCGGAGGCCGCTGCTCCTGCCGCCTCGCTCTGGCGCGCCGTCGCCGCCCGTCCGCGTCCGGAACTCCGTTTAAATTTTATTAATTCCGCCGCCTTCATTTGAAATGCAAACGCTGTACGAGTGTAATTGCGGAAGACTGGCGGCCGGCCGCTCGCCCGCTCGCTCGCGGGGTCGGCCAGCCCCGTGCACTCCACGCCCGCTTGCTACCTGCCGCCCCCCCTGTCGCCTGCGTCCGTCCGCTCCCCACTCGGAAGTGTCGACGCTGGTGGCTGCGCCTTCGCCCCTCATCCGTCCGGCAAAAAAATGCGGCTTGCCTTCCAACTTGCTCGGTGCGCGCCGGCTACCGGCCCGCCACCCTCCATCCCAGACTTCACCAAATCAGTCCTCAAGACTGCGAGTCCCCGGTGCCAGTCCTCCAACTCATCAGCCCTCCTGTTCACAACCCATCTCCTCACCGCATCATCGCATAACTCCATCATCACGTCTCCCCATCATCACGTCACCCTTCAACGCATCACCCCACCCGTCATCGTTTCAGCCCTCGCGTCATCGCGACACCCCGTCATAGCGTCACCCCATCAAAGCGTCACCCGTCATCAAGCTACCCAAAGCTATCATCACATCACTCCCTCACGTCATTCCTCTTACGCCCCGCCCATTGCCACCCCTGCCCGCCCTCCCCTCGCCCCCCCCCGCCCCGCGCACTCCGCGCGCCGCACCTGCTCCACTTGCGCCTGCCACTGCGCGTCCGCCCCGTGATGTTCGGTTATTATGCGAAGGCGCCGCGCCAGGGCTGCTGGGCTGTGTGGAACGGTACCTCCTCCGCGATGCCGCGTCGGGACGTTCCGCTCTGCCAGCCTCTTTCCGGCACCGCCGCCCCGCCGCCTCCGCCGCCCGCCGCCCCCGTCCCGATTCCCTCGTGCGAACCACCAACGCCGAGACCGCCCCGCCTACCAGCTGCCTCAATGTACACTGAGTTGTTCGGTGCGAAATGACAAATCCCTTCAGGGGAACACGGCTCCATTGAACATCCCACAATGTACAGTCGACTCCGGTTATAGTGAACTCAGATATTGTGTACTCTCGGTTATAGCGAACTTAATTCACTGGTCGCATTTAACTAATTATACAAATAAGCGTATGCTTATTCAGTAAGATTCGTAAGATTCAGTTATAGTGAACCAGAACCTCGGTTATAGGAAATTCGCCTGAAATTAATTCCCTCCTGCAAAAGAATGTATCGCCTTCCTGACATAAATTCCAACACCAGCCAGCTTGAAAAAAAATATCAGCCAAAGGTGATATTATGTAAGAGTGGGACGAACAACAGAGCAAGAGGCAATTAAGGTGGTGAAGACTGCATTATGATACTTACATACAGTGGACAATGGAGAATGAGGTGTGCAGAGAGCATGAACTCTCGAGAAGGATCTAGAGAAATTACCAATGAAAAATATACAAAGCAAAAAATTGAAAATAATTGTTTTTAAGGGCAATGAAATATACTGAAATTTTTAGTTCGGGCTGTTAATGTTTTTTACAGATCTCTATTTTAATAAAATCATTGTGGATAAATTCTATTTAATTTTGATATCATCGGATATAGTGAACTTCTGTTATAGCGAAAAAAACAATTTAGTCCCCAGGAGTTTACTACAAGCGCAGTCGACTGTATGTTGGTGTCTAGAGCTTCATTCGCACAAATCCATTGTCTCGTCAATTAATTTTTTTTAATAAAATTTTAGTTATTTCGTATAACTGTGCGGGCCATATTACATGTTAGGTAAATTCTAGTAAGAAGGTGGTGACTTCCGAGTAATTAATTTGCTACACCTAACAACCATAGTGACGCAATTTGAAGTGTGTCTAACACGTGGAAACGAGAAATGTTGGCATTTGAGGTTCCGACCACAGCTTGTAATGGAAGACCTTTTACGCTTTGCACAGAGAGAAGTTGTGGTTAGTTCTGTTAAATATTTTTGTGGGATAGAGGAAATTATGAGACAAGGTTTTACCGCCCGTACTTCTTCTTGCACCACCTCTTTCAGACCGCTGCCCCCACTCGCATTCTCCACCCTCCCCACTCCCGTTCCCGTTACCGCCTCTGTCTACGTCGGCGGTCCCTCCACACGCGCTCCCGACCTCGCCCTGTTCTCCGCATCACGGACTCCTCCTCCACCCTATTTGCGGTCGAGTCCTCACCCCACCCCGACGTCGTCCTGGCCCCCGACCTCCCGTCCCGCCCCGCCCCGCCCCTCCTCGCCCCGCCGCTACCCTCCCCACCCCTCCCCGCCCTGATACACCCCGCCCGACCCATCCCGCCCCTCCCCAACCCTCCCGTCCTGTCCCGTCCCATCCCCGCCCCACCCTCCCACCCCGCCCCACCCCATCCCGCCCCTCCCCAACCGTCCCCATCCCACCCCGCCCCGCCCGCCCCGCCCCGCCCCCGCCCCGCCCGCCCTGCCCCGCCCACGCGGTCGCGCGTTGGGAAACGCCGCGCCGCCAGGAAGTTGCAACGCGCGGCGCGGCGCCTGCATAAGAGAAACCTGCGCAAACCCTTGTGAAACGCGCGCCCAAGAGGCGGGCTCGGCGCTGCCTTGCCGCACGGCCCTCCGCTGGAGCGCTGAATGCGGACCAGCGCTCAGACCCGGGTCCCATCGCCGACGCCTCCCATTTCGACTCACATTTCGGGCAAATGGAATTGTGTGCCCCAGACAGCGAATCCGAAGAGAATATACGCATATCAACACCATAATTCTGAAAGGAGAGAGTCAATCCATTTTAAGTTAAAATAATACAAATAATATTCTCTTTCAAATCTTGATTTTATTCATTTTCAATCAATCCAAATTGTATGTAGATTTTGAAGAGCGTAATATTGAATAGAGAGGTCTTCAATGGCAGTGGCAAGGACTAGAATTTTGAATATTAATTGCTCTAGATTGCCCTCGGAAATAATTTTTCCTGTTGTTAATATATCTATCTACGTCTTTAAAATTAACAGAGAGAGTGTACAGATGTAAAAGCTCATACGATATCAAAGATTCAGCATAGATTTCGTCAGTGAGATATTTCATAATTAAATATTTCACTTTAAGATGAGTCAGCATAATTTGGTCTCTTCGTTTTTTTTTTAAAATATGACCCCTGTAAATGAAGTATCAAGCCAAATTGTTAAAGGAAGTAAGGTAAAATAGTGATGATAATGCAGATCTCCCAAAAGATGTAAGCAAGGGGCATGAGGGGCAGCACGATCTAGGAGGGTTCTGCCTCGTTAATTAAGCACCTGAGTACTAGGAATCTCAAAAATACCCTTATTTAATTCAGGGAGTCTCCTGAATTTAACATCTTCCCGTCTTAATTCTTACGATAATATCAAGAACATGCATCCTTACAGGAACTAAAGGAAAGATCTGAACACCAAATACGAGTTATTCTGCAGGCAGCTCACTTAACAACCAGTGTTGGCACAACTTTTGTCGCCAGCGCTATCGCTGTTGCCGTCACTGTGTCTGTCGCGTTGTTAGCATCTGTCCTTGAATTTCCTTTTGCTGCTTCACGTCTGTCCTTCATTTTCACTTCCACACCCCTCCCCTTTAGTGAGCCGCTGCCGCAGTCTACGCTTAAATTCTCCATTCCTCCCTTCTCGTCGAACTTAGTTCGCCGCTTCATTCTCAGCCTAATCTCCCCTCCCTCATTTCCTGAATTTCCTTATATATTGTCACCTTGGTCACTTTTTTCTGCCTCCATTGCATCCCCTTCCCCCAATTTCCGCCTTCAAACTTCGCCTCTCCGTCTTCGCACTCTATTTTCTTCCGAGACTGCACTCTCTTCCATTACCCCACTACAGTGCGTCCTTCCAGATGCATAAACACAACAACCGCCATAACTAATGCCACAGAGAATTTGTTTAGTCTAATTTTAGAGATGATGAATAATGGACAAGGCAGTTTTGTCAAGAATCATCACGGTGGAGTAATTGGTAGGAAAAAATGTTGAACCTACGAACCCCGCCGGTGCGACACTGTTGGATTCCTCGACGTTTGAACAAACTCAGGTTTTGAGAGTGAGGTGACCCATCCGGCATCCAGCATCGATCTGCTCGCAACCACGGGTATGATATAGACAATTGACTAACCATCTATTCCTGTCGGATCATCTATCACAGATATCACTAGACTACCAACCAATTGAACACCAACCTCCCATCTTCCACCAACTTTCTATCCACCAGCCACTTCCCATCGACCACCTACCTCCCATCGACCACCTTCCCCACACCAACTTCCCATCAATTTAACTACCTTTAACGACCCCTGCCTCAAACCACCAAACCCCAACCGCTCTCACCCCACGCCCCGGCGCCGTCCCCTGCGCGCCTTCCGGCTCGTCCAGCGTGACGGCCGCCTCCGCCGCTCTTCCGGAGGTGCCTGCTTTTTGCTGCTTCCCGCCCCCGCCGCGCGGCGCGCCGTGCGTGGCAGCGGGCGGCGCGGTGCGTGGAAGGCGACACGCGGTAATGAGGCCGTAATTGAAGCAGCAGTTTGCAGCCGCCCCGCACGAAAACCGCCGCGTTACTTCGCTGTTTACCGCGTCGCCGATAGCATCGGCCGGCGACCTCCGGAGTCACCACGCTCTACGCGCCACGCTCCCCTCGCCCCCCCCCTCGCACGCTCCGTCGACGCCACGCCACGCCACGACCCGCTCGCCAGATTTCCTCCTGAGAACACTCAACGGCGACACGAGTTAAGGTTCAAGGAAACCTTGATGACATCGAATACTCGACTGAATACTAGTGAAATCATTGCTACCCCACTGGAGGTAATTGTTTATTCGTGATGGTTATACTATTTGTACGCATAAGCGTTTTTCACCAAAATGGTGGTAGAATAGTGTATAATGTCATAAAAAAGACGTAATTATACCATTGGACTTTAAAATATAATTTATTTTTGAGATCTCGTAAGAATCTCGTTTAAGATATAAATTTTCTTATCTGTTTTTAAATTTTCTTGTGATCTAAAAATATGTATTTTTGCATAAATATTTTGTTGTTTAGTAAACATGTATTACAAAATTAAACACATGACTGCTTATAAGCAATTCTGAGGACCTTTAGCTCAACTACCTTAATATCTAAGCATCATACTTCATACCTTTCATCCTAAAGAATCTCTCCGCTGCTATGAAATACACGACAACTTTACTCGTTCCATTTTACGAGTCAGATATGCCGAATGATATTAATAGCAGTTCTGCTCGAACGCCTCTACTAAATCTCACGTTGGCCTGTTCCGAGGTTTTTGATTTTTCTCGTGTTTCAGGGCGCGTAAACTACTCTGGTCATTAGTCCCGTTAGTGTAGTGCACGTTTTTTTCGCGGGAGATAGTGGTGATCTTCCTCTGCTGGATGGCGAGATCTGGCGCCGACCTACCGTCGGCTAGTGGGGTTTCCCCCTAACCAGGACTCTCCCACCAGCGGGGCACCGCCCCAGACGGGACAAGCTCTAAGCTCCCGACGGATCTTTCGGAATATGTAGTAGTGTAGTGTAGTGTAAGTGTGTGTGAGGTAAGGGGAGAGGATAGGACAAGGAAGAGGAAGGACAGATCGCGCGCGGTCCGTGGCCCGTTTGGTAGGGTACCGCTCCCGCCTTCGCCTGGTGTTGATCGGAAAAAACACGGAAAACTACCGGTCAGAGCAGCCGCCTGCTAGAATTCTCCTCCAGACTGAATTCGACCTAACTGAAAAGCTAGTGTCGAAACTCCTGCCGCCGGCCTGTTTCGACGATGCCGGGCCTATTCGTTGCTTGCTGGCGTCGGAGAAAGGGTGGCTTGCGTCTGAGCGTCGCACTCTGCGTATTTGAGGGAACGAGCTGAACTTAAGTCCCGGCATCAGCATTTTCTGATGTCATTATGAGTTCATAATGATGATATTAAAAAATGCATAAATATGTATTATATAAAACATTAATTGTTGTGCAATAGCAAATCTATATTACCAGTTTTCAATGAGCGCACAAGAAGAAGAAGAAGAAGAAGAAAACTGCTGACTCCGAGCACATGGGAGGAGTCTGTGGTTTCGTTTGATACCTAGGAACTCGCGAAAAGTAAACAAGCATTGAAATAGTTTCGATTGACTGACAAATGCGAATATTTCATTGTGTTATTCCTCCTATTAATTCTCATACTCTCAGTGACACAGCTTCCTTCTAAATGAAAAAACCAACTAACTACTACTTTTGCTGAATCTTATTATTAACTGAGCCGTTACCGTTAAATTTTAACATTTAAATCCTTACAGTATTGTTCGTTATCCTATTCTATACACAGTGATCGGGTATCCCATGTATGTCCGTCTGCCTGTACGTCCGTCTGTTGTTCAACTAAAAGACCTCTTCCGGACACTCATTTAGGGCAAAAGTGCCTTCTGGGCACTCACTCCTCGCGTCTTCATCTAGTGATAGGGAATAACCACTTTTCGGATCCTTTGAGAAAGTTGTAAGCAAAATACCAACTCAAAAAAGTAATTCGGGGGATTTTAGAATCGTACGTGTTTAGGGAGTTTTAAGGCGGTGATCAGTTGGTCATTTCAATCCTCTCGACTAGCCAAATCGTTTGACAGACAAGATTATCTTCAAGAACGGATAAATCGCCATTTTTACCAAGATCCTTTTACAATATTCTGAAAGATTTCTGAAAAAAGTAATGCCTTTCCGGTATAAAATTAATTCTTTGGACGTGATTAATAAGGTCGGTAATTGTTAAACCTAATAATGTTCTGACATATACACGTTTTTTAAAAATTCTTCTATCCATACTTCTTAATGCAACTCTTGTGTCCAACGATACACGAGCGAGGCTACTGTATTATTTTTCAAATGTCCATTTATTGTAGACATGTATTTCTAAAATTTGATAAGAGAACAGAACCAACAAAGTCTCAAAACCGTCAAAAGGATAACTACTTTTGTGAAAAATAACTTCGATAAATGTAAGTGAAAACCGATAAATATAAGTGAATAAGTATAAGTGAGATCATTGAAACTGTTAGGACAAAATTACCAAGATATTTATGATAAATCATTGATTTCATATTCCACTGTGAAGAACATATGTTATTATCGCTCACGTTTTTTAAATCGATTTTTGTCTACCTGGTTCGGTCAAATACCGCAGTGGGTGGCGGCTGTGTGTCCTGTAGAGCACCGTGATCAAACGAGAGTTGCGTGCAGAGGGAAGGGCAATTAACAGGTGTGTGAATTATGTGTTATAAAACAGTCAAACATGCTCATAAATAAGTAAATATATTTAGTAACATATGGTATTAGAAACAAAATATTCGAATAGGAGAAATAGGGAAAATAGGTGAACTGCAAAACGTAAGATACAGAAATTATATAAATAGTTATCTTACAAACAAAACACATTAAGTCAAGAGCTTATTTTTTTAAAAAAATTTACTAAGTTTGTTAAATAATAGGATAAGCATTTCGTTTCATTTTAGAAAAGAATGTGTTCCCAATAAAAATTTTGTTTGGTTTCCATAAAATTCGCAACACAACTTTAATGAAACAAAACTTAAAAATCTTGGGAAAACATGTTGCCTTTGTGAACACAAACTACGGGAAGCGTTGTTTGGGCCAGAGTCTCGACAAATAGGCGGAGGCAGTGCGACTCGATTACGATTCGCAAATCGGACAAAGCACTCGTCTCGTTCCGGGAGACAATCGATATATGGAGTGCTAATAGCCCTCGATGGCTCGTTCGTTAGCGTGCTTTCCACGACACAATCCCGAGTTCGGTTCCCGGTCGGAGCAAAATTTAACTTGCGCTTTCCTTGCAATGTCTCCGTATCTGTTGCGGTGTGATGATGAGAAAGTTCACTTCTCAGGTTGAGAAGAACAGAGATTCGGCGTAGGGATCGCTATGTGCTTTATAGGCTTGGTAGGCCGTAGCTCATAAAGAGTTGTACATTGGCATTAAACAGTTGTACATGCCAAAATACATTTATTCATACATACATACATACATAATACATACATACATACATACATACATACATACATGTGCAGTGCTAAAATATCAGGGACCGATAAGTTAATGTTACCCTTTTGAAAATGTTCTGCAGTGTAAGAGCTAATATGTAGGAAAATATGTACATAAGATCCAAGTAAACGAAAATTCGCATTTAAACTGTAGAAATATGCAAAAGCTTAAATTAAAATTCGAAATGTCTCATATCATGTAAAATTTCCTGAAATGGAATGCTCTATTTTACCAAAAAGTATGTAAATTCGTACAAATCACAGCCCTAGTAATCCTAATATGTGTTGTGATAAAAGTCCAGAATCAGCGGATTTGGTTTTTGGATGTTTTATCTGACGGGCAGTCACTACTCTTCTTAGAAAAATTACTAGACTGATGTTGATAACAGTAAATAGCAAGCTATGAATGACTAAACTTGCGTTCTAATAATAATACAGACCAACAAAATAAAAAGGTTTCAAAAAACCTTTTTAAATCCTACAGTCCCTCACCCACAGTTTAGTCACAATTATATCTAGTAGCTATGAGGCTATAGGATAAATTTAAAATAAAAATGAAAAGTAAACGACTTTTAAAATACCAAGAGAACTTTATTTAAATACAGAATATTACTTTATATTCTTAACATTGTATTTTTCAAAGGATTTACGTGTTCATTGAGGTTTATTTTCTTGCCTCTTTTCTTTAAAGCTTCTGATATAGCTTTTTATCCTATACACCGTTTGCTCACTCTCGGTGAAGTGACCAACTGTATATCCCATCATGACGGTGTTCCAGCGCCCTGATGACATGTTCCTGTCACTTTTAGATCTTGATGAAAACCCTCACCCTGTTCTTCACTTTCATCACCTCAATTTTCCGAAAAGAATTGTAATAGACTGATTAAAAAGTGAACATTGAGTCTCAATAAAATGAAGTGGAATTTGATGACCTAAATCATCGCCAAATATGATCAATAAAATGCTCTTAAAATGCTTTAAAAATACCCCAAAATCAAAGAAAAATTACGCAAAATATCTTATTAAAATCAGTTCGGATGAACAACGCAATCTGTTGGATACGTTACTGATGTAATCGATGCTTCTTCCATTCGTTCAAGTGAACTCATCTTGCAAATTTTGGTTTGGACTGTTTTTTACCAGGAAATCTCTGTCTGTAGTTATCCCAAAATCGGCCGAACTGGCAATGGTTCTGGCATACGTACAAGAATTACCTACTCACAATGACTGTCAAAACCATTTCTGGGCAACCAAATCGAATATGCTACTGAGTAATTCTGTGAAGAACATTTGTTGTATCTCGTAAATATTATTTGAAACAAGTACCATTGAAAATGACATTAAAATCAATGAAATCAGCAAAAAATGCATTAAAAATGACGGGAAAAGGTTAAAAATTTTTTAAAAAGAATAATTAAGATTCAAGAACGTTCTGAAGACCACGAAAAGATGGTCGAAACGTCGGCAACACAGCCTTCGACGCGGCGTCACCTGGACAGCCAAGATCATTCACATGAGTGAAGTACATGCAAACATATTACATTCACATTCAAACATAGTACATTCATACATTCACATGCAAACATAGTACATTCACAGAGGAACATAGTCTGCTATACTCGCTGGCGTTTTTAATCACAAATTAGCCACAAATATAACAAAAACTGTCATGTCTGTCATTTCAACCACGACAAGCCACGACTGAACAGCGACTGCTAAACTAGTATCTTATCTTGATGGCAACAATGCAAGCACGTGCGCCTCGAATTAACCAAGGTAGTGCTTGTCTAATGCAACTCCGTCACACCTATCGATGCGTGGACATGGAATGGATCACAACGTAGAAATATTTTACCAAAGCGATTACTACCCCCCTTTGTAGTCTTAATACTTTCTCCGTCTAACTTCCTGCATCTCATACGTTTCTGAAGACTCAGCTTCGTTTTTCCTAGTCATGTAGAGAAAATGTTAAAATGTGAAGAAATGGTGGGTGATAAGACATTTTCAATGTTGTTTTTTAATTAGCACAGTTATAACGACAAGAATTAGGTCAACACGCACAAAACTATTTTTGGTCGTTGGCCTGTGTAATTGTTACGAAAGTAATACACAGTTGTTAATAGTTGTCTATGGGTTATTAGATAACTTCTTTTCAAATAAATGTTCTTAGGGGCCGCTCATGAATTATGTAACACAAATATGGAGAAATTTGAATATCCCCTCTGCCCCTGCAACGCACCTATGAACCCCCTAAATAATGAAGTAACGCTTGCGACAAGACCCCCATCCCTTAACAATCTGTGTGTGTGTGTGTGTGTGTATATATATATATATATATATATATATATATATATATATATATATATAGTGGTGTATATAAGAGCGGTTAACTCTGCCACCGTATGACCGATCTCCTTGAACGCTGGCTGACACATCTGTGTGTTTTTTCACCCAGAAGGTTTATGTGCTGTTAATTTTGTTGTAACTCCACTAGTTGGCGCTGTAGAACAAAACTAAATATTTTTGTCAAAGACAACCCGCAACACTCGGCAGCATTTTTAAATCTATATCATTAAATAACTTCTAAAACGAATCGTTCTAAATTAAAATTGGGCATTAAAAACTAAAATATATAAGCCAAAGGCCTCAGAGAAACCTTTTTCACATTGTTATCTACAGGATAAGGATCTTGAACATTCTATTACATTTTTGTTGGTCCGGCAATATTACCCCACCTGCTTAGGAAAGTGCAGAATTTGAAAATAAATTTGAATGAGAGGGAGAGAGAGAGAGCGAGAGACGGAGGGCGAGAGTCCAAGGTAAAGGGAGAGACGCAGAGAGAGAGAGAGAGAGAGAGGTAATAGAGACGGAGAGAGAAAGGGGAAAGGGGGAGAAGAGGGAGATGAAGGGCAGAACGTCTGCCGGTTTCCGCTAGTAAATTATAAAGCCGCAACAACCAGTTTTATTAATTTTGGTTATGTTGTATATTAAAATGTATAATAAATAAAGCCAGAATTAGTTGGCGATATAGACTGCACCTAACAATATGATTGGGAGGGACAATTGTTGAATGAACAAAGGACGCTTAAGCGAGAAAATTTTGACAAATTTTGACGTGCGCACATCATCGTGAAAGACGCATAGAGGGTCCGTACTGCGCTAATTTAATTTAATTCTAGAATATACTATAGATAGTTTTGAATATTTTTTTTGTAATCCAACAGTTTCAATCAATATACTATCGATGAAAAAATATTTCCATTTATTGTAACAACTTCTGCATCACAGCATTTTTAATTAATGTTTATTTTTAATTTAATTTGTTAGTATTTTAATATGTGAGTATATGACTGAAGAAAGGGATTTTTTCAGCAAAAGGAGAAAAAATTTCCAAAATAAATATCAGTATTACGTAACACTAAACTCTGACCCTCCCCTCTATCCCTAAGTAACGTAATTTAAAGCTACCCAAAACCTCTCCCCTTCTTTTGCGCAACGTAATTTATGGACAACCACTTACGTCATTGAACTGTTTCGTTAAGTTTCACTTTAAGCAATGAACGCGGATTATTAAACTGCCCGAAGGGTAGTGTCTTTGCTGAGAGGAGCGAGTCCTGTGCGTGCGCGAGCTGCTGTGCGCGCGCCGTGTGAAGCGGCGTCCAGCAGGAAACGCAGGGGAAGCGCCCCCTGTAATTGCGGCGCAGATTGCTCCACAGGTGGCCCTGCCCCGCACGGCTCCACGCGAGGGGCCGCATCTGCATACATTTGTATGGATTACTCCGCGGCGCAGCGGGGGGGTGGGGGCGGGAATGGAAGGACGCATCAGATGTGCGTAGGGTGTCGTTTTCCACCTAACTGCGTATATGAGACGAAAAGTACTTTGCATTGCAAAATGTTTTCCTTTGAAGCTTTATTACTTTTTGTACTTAACAATATTACGCGTGCAAATGAATTCAGATTAAAATATAACATCTCTTTCCTTAACACTCGTTTTCAAGACGCTTATATTCATCAGCTATTTTAGAAGAACGCGTTTCCAGTCTTGATGACTATTTTTTTTAAATTCAGTGTGTTTCAACCTACTCTTATTTGTGTAACATTAAAAATATTGCGAAATTATCGTGATAAGCCAAAAGAAGTTCATAAATTTTAAATAAATATTTTTATTCAATTTTTTGGGATAACTGTACAACCTATGCTACATGAAATTTAAGACAAAATACATAAAATAATATAATCGAACCTACTTTAGTTCAAATGAACTCTAACATTTGAGATCTGCCGTGAGTACTCTTTCCGTTGGTCATGTAATCGTGATCTTTCGGCCGCGTGCAATCATCCAAAAGCAATTCACGAATCGAGTTACATCGAACGGTCAAGTGAACATTGCTGTAGCTCGTCGCTATTGTTTTAATGCGGACAAAGAGCTAGCGCAACACCGACCGGAAACCGCCGGGGACCGCATTTCATCGACGGCATCCTTCGGTGCGTGCATTCTGCAGCGAGGCCGATATCGACGCGGAGCTGGTTGGACGGGGCGAGACGCCGCTGGGAAAGGCGCTCGCGTTCCCGGCGCGTGTTATCCTCCAGCTCGCTTCCCCTCCCCTCCCTCTTCACCTCTCTGCCCCATCCTCCCTTTGCCCGCGCTCTCCCCCTACCCTACACGTCGTCCGTTGGTCCCACGCCACCCTCCCGGCTTCTCGCTACACAATCCTCGCCTCGCTTACCCTTCCGGTTGATTGATTGGTTTTTTCGTGTTTCCGGGCGCGTCAACTGCTTCGGTCATTAGTCCCGTTAGTGTAGTGCATGTTTTTTAGGGAGATGGCGGTGATCTTCCCCCGCTGGAAGGCGAGATCCGGCGCCGACCTACCGTCGGCTTGTGGGGTTTCCCCCTAACCAGGACTCTCCCACCAGCGGGGCACCGCCCCAGCCGAGACAAGCTCTAAACTCCCGACCGGTCTCCCGGAATATGTGGTAGTGTAGAGCATGTTGGTGTAAGTGTGTGTGTGTAAGGGGAGAGGTTGGGACAATGAAAAGGAAGGACAGATCGCGCGCGGTCCGTGGCCCGTTCGGTAGGGTACTGCTCCGGCATTCGCCTGGTGTTGATCGGAGAAACCTCGGAAAACTACCGATCAGAGCAGCCGGCTGCTAGAATTCTCCTCCAGACAGCGAATGAATTCGACCTAGCTGAAACGCTAGTGTCGAAAATCCTGCCGCCGTCAGGACTCGAACCTAGCACCTCCCGGTCAGAGGCGCTGCAGTGACATCAGTTGATGCAATGGGCTACCGCTCCCGGTCTTACCCTTCGAGACTTCATATGTCCCTCACTCACCCTCCCCGCTTCCTTTGTGTCATCCTTGGTAGTTCCCCAACCCTCGACTATTCGTGTCGAAGAGTCCCCACTCAATTGCTGCCGCTCTATACTCCAGCCAGGGACATAAATGGCTTCGTTTTCTTCAGGAAACGAGTTTGGAGGAGAGGATATATTTTGTTTCAAAAGTGAAGATATTAAATAGAGCGACCCCTCCCACAACACCCGGCACACATTCCCCGCGTGTCCTCCCCCACCCCCCACCCAGTTACGTTACCTTGACTCGAACCCCATCTCGTCCGGATCAACGAAACATGGGTCGGGAGTTTGAAAGCGGAACAAAACGGAGCAGGTAAACAAGGGAAGAGACATGAAAATAACAGGGGTAGGGTGAGGAGGGACGCGACAACGGTCAGGGTAGGACAGATGACACGGAATAAGATTGGAAGGGAGCGAATACGGAGGAGTGTGTACAATTCACGGAGTGGTTGATGGTTTCGAGACGAGGTGGAACGATTTGAAGAAAGATTGGGGAGGGTTGTCACAGTTCGAGGAGGGGTGGAGCGATTCGAGGAGGGGTGGAGCGACTCGAGGAGGGATGGAGCGATTCGAGGAGGGGTGGAGCGATTCGAAGAGCGGTGGAGCGCTTCGAAGGAGGGTGGAGCGATTTGTGGAGGGGTGGAACGATTCGAGGAGGGGTGGAGCGATTCGAGGAGGGGGGAGCGATTCAAGGAGGGGTGGACATCGAGGAGGGTGGACGACTCGGGAGGGGTGAGCGATTCAAGGAGGGTTGTAACAACTCAAAGAGGGGAGAAGCGATTGCGATGAGTGGAGCGCTTCGAAGAGGAGCGGAGTAAATCGAGGAGGGATGGAGCGATTCGAAAAGGGATGGAACAACTCGAAGACGGTAGAACAATTCCAGAAGAGGTGGAGCGGTTCGAGGTGGGGCAAGGCCAAACGGGGGGGCGAAGGGACGGGGGGCAGGCCGGGGTGGTCCGCGCAACCTGGCCTCGCTGCGCCGGTCGGTAGCCGGCCTTTTTAGCCGGGCGGCGCGTCGGCCGCCCGCCGCCGCGCACAATACGCATACCGCCCGCCGGGGGATTCCTGGCGGCCCGGGTTCGCAGCCGCGTCGCGACCGCGGGGCGCGGCCCGGGCTGCCAACCCCCGCGATGAAATGTGCGGAGCGGCTTTATTCCACGTACCGTTTGATTGGTTGATTGTTCTTTCCGGGCATGCCAATTGTTACGAATTGCTTTAATGTAGAGAGTATTTTCAGGGCGCGAGGTGGCTGTTAGTCTCCCAATGGATGGGGAGATCCGGCACCGACCTACACGTCGTCTTGCGAAGGAGTTCCCTTACCAGGTATCTCCAATCATCGGGGCACCACCCCAGCCGGCTCCCGCCAAAGAACCAGCTGATCTCCCGTCACGTGTGATAGGGTAATGCATGTCAGTGTATGTGTAAAGGGGTGAGGATAGCGCAGGAAAAGGAAGGAAAGATGGCGCGCGGACCGTGGCTCGTTTGTTAGGGTTACTACTCCGGCAATCGCCTGCTATTGATCGGAGGAGCCACAGACCACTACCGATTAGAGCAGCCGGCCTCAAGAATTCTCCTGCATTTAGTGACTGAATCCATTTTGGCTGTATAACTAGTGACGAAAATCCCCCAGCGTCGGAGCGCGAACCTGCTGGGTTGCAGCAGAGACAGGGTCAATGCCGGCTCTGTACTAACTCTGCCTATTGAACGTACCGAATCTGACCTTGGGACCAAACGTTTCACACAAGTCGTCACTCGCACGTTCGAACCTAGCTAGGGAGTTTGGTCAGATATCGCCGTTGCCTGGCACTTCAGAGACAGTCTTCTCTCAACTGTTGTTTCATGGCAACACTTCTATTAAGTGCAGGTGTAGTGCCTTAATTACAAGTCTCCAAACCTGCGCGCGATGCTTCTTTCCCCGTCTTGTCAAATTTGAAATTTCATGACCACTTGTCTAATGAACATAAATTCCTTACGTCCCAACTGAATACATGATTAAGACGATATTAAAAAATTAAACTTGTAAACATGTAAACTTAAAAACTAACCTAAACTTGTAAATGTCGAAACATTAATCAATTTAATTTGTAAACTTAAAAACTTTAAAATTCACAGTTCTTATTTCTGAAGGATATTTTCCGGAGGGGGCGTCCATCTCCTTCTGTGGGGGCACGCCCCCTGCCTCTGCGTCGGGAGGCTGCGCGCCTGGGTTGGCAGCCCTCGCGGGTCGCGCTCTCCGGGGCGGACACGGCCACGGGGCGCGGCGCGGCGCTCGGAATTCGCCCGCGCGTCTTGCGCAGCCGCCGCACCCTCCACCCCTGCACTCCCTGCCACAGGTGCCGCCTCCACTCCATCTCCCTCCGAAGACCCACCGCCCCTAACGCTCCCACCGGCCCTAACGCCTCTAACGACTCTGAAGCCCCACGCCCTACCCAGCACGGCCCACCGCCGGCACCGCCCTCACCGCCCCACCGCCCCACCGCCCCTAACGCCCACCGCCCCCACGCCCCCACCGCCCCCACCGCCCCACCGCCCCCACCGCCCCACCCCTAACGCCCCACCGCCTCTAACGTCCCCAACGCCCCAAACTCCCCCACCTCCCAAACGCACCACCGCCTCTAACGCACCACCGCCCCTAACGCACCACCGCCCCTAACGCACCACCGTCCCTAACGCACCACCGCCCCTAACGACCCTAACGTCCCCACCGCCCCTTACGCGCCCACTACCACTAACGCCCCCATCGCTTTCATCGCCCCTACTGCTCCCACTGTCTCAGTGTGTTGGCCGCATACTCTTATCACTAACCTCCGCCGCCCTCGATCCCCTGTCCCTGTCACACCTTCGCATCCGCCTCTACGACTACCCCACCTTTTCGGGCCCCCCCGCCGCTGCCGCTACCTCTGCCAACTCTGCCAACATCCTCCTCCTGTCCTTCCCCCCCACCTCCTTCCCCTCCCCCCTCCCGCCCGTGATTTGGCGAGGGCTCGGCGCGGCATACCAATGCGCCCTTCCCACAGGGCCGCCGCCCGCCACCTTTGCTTGCGCGCGCGCCGCGGCCATTTTGTTGTTCGCCGAGCCGCGCGGCCTGGTTGGCGAGGACGTGCCGTCGGCGAAGCTCGCGCGCGGGATGCCTGAGGACGCCGCGAGTGGAAGCCAGCGCCCGAGAAATGCGGAATATCAATTCAACCTGCGGACGGATACGTGGCCAGTAACTGGAGTCGAAAAGATTAGAGAAGGTGGAGCAGAACAAATGATTTCGAATACTCAATGAGAACAAAATTATTGTATTACATGGAGTAAGTGAAAATTATAATTAAAATACAAGTGCTAACTTACGTATTTTCTGGCAACGTAATTTTTTTTTCTGTGAACAAGTAGTTTGGAAAATTTATCTGACGACCGTGATATTATAATATTTCTGCATTGATATCTGTTGAATAATATATCATTAATTTTAATTAATTCTTTCCATATGTATAGTTCTGTTCGTATTTCATTCGAAACAACAAGTATTTCAATTCGTTGATAATTAGACATTAATCTTTTACTATCGCAAAAATACAAAACCGGATTTTTATTTGAAATATGCAAGAGGACTCATTATCGTTAACAAAACATTTTACTTCTTAACATGAAATAAAATTTTGAATTTACACTAGTTCATGCTTTTTAACTGGAATGTCTAATTAGAACCCAGGATGTGAATAATGCCATGATTCTTTCATATATTAGTAGCCAGTACACGATCATTTTTATCCAGACGCAAAACCAGATATATTTCTAGTTTTGCAAGTAAATGCAGCGATGCATGGTTAGATCAACAAAAAAGGTGCTTATTTTCGTGACTCTTTTACTGTCTTGCGCGACATCTATTTCTGTATATTAAATAGGTGTTTCACAAGTAGAATTGGTTGCTCAAAACTGTGTGCAGTGCGTCATAAACGGCATGAATTGTTTCCTCCACGGACGAGGAGGTCGCGGAGGAAAAAACGCGGGCTCAAGACGCATTCATCGAATATGCGCGCGAGGAAAAGTGCGCTTGGCGATTGCGCGTCCAGTGGGAACCAGGCCTGGAACACAATGGCAGGGGGAGACTAGCGCCACCAGGCGCGGGCGAAGGCGCGGGCGAAGGCGCGGGCGAAGGCGCGGGCGAAGGCGCGGGCGAAGGCGCGGGCGAAGGCGCGGGCGAAGGCGCGGGCAAGGCGCTGTCGAAGGCGCGAGCGAAGGCGAAGGCAAGCATGTGTAATGCTATACTTGAAGGTGCAGGCGTGCGCGAATATGGATATTTCAAATGGTGTTTTTCGTGAGTAAATTTTGAGTGACATTAATACTGAATTACTTATTTAACACGAATTGTATTATTAAGGTAATTTTTACAATATAACTGGGAAAATAATGTGTTTTAAATTAACTAGTAATATTTATAAATTAACTTGTAAGTTTTCTACGCAATTTGTACAGTATAACGATAGTCACTTGGATTTGAAAATGTATATCTTACTAATACACAACAACAACTAGAATGTTAAAATACTGCGGGGACGACGGTGGCGGGGACGACGGTGGCGGGGACGACGGTGGCGGGGACGACGATGGCGGGGCGCGGTGGCGGGGACGACGGTGGCGGGGTCGACGGTGGCGGGGACGGCGGTGGCGGGGACGACGGTGGCGGGGACGACGGTGGCGGGACGACGGTGGCGGGGACGACGGTGGCGGGGACGACGGTGGCGGGGACGACGGTGGCGGGGACGACGGTGGCGGGGACGACGGTGGCGGGGACGACGGTGGCGGGGACGACGGTGGCGGGGACGACGGTGGCGGGGACGACGGTGGCGGGGACGACGGTGGCGGGGACGACGGCGGCGGGGACGACAGTCGCTGGACGGCGTGGGTGGATGGTAGTGAGCCGTCAGCAATACATTCGGTAGGCCTCCGCTGCCGTCGCCGTTAATTGTTGTGGCCGGCGGTAGCGGCGCAAGTGTGCCCAGGAGCCGTGACAGCGCCGCTGTTTGTTTTCCTCGCGCTCTCCGCCCCGCTGCGCAAGTTGCGAGCGCCATCGGCCTCTCATCCTATGCAGCATCTGCAACTGGATGCCCGTCGCCCCGCCAAGACACTTACACATCTTATGAAGATCTCTGTAATGTCACGATAATTCGGTTTAAATTGAAACAAATTCTACCCCACATATATTTCAGAATTGATTCACGTCAAAAAAGTTGATATAATAAACGAAAAAATGTGTATTAAATGTAATAAGTAGAGCCCGGAAGTTAAAGCATTTATCTTAGCTAAAATAGGCCGACAACAAGGCATACAAGCAAAAAATCACATCATTTGAAAAGAATTACTTTAAAAAAATTATTCACATTTGTTTGTCTAACTCGAAAATTACAATATGACAATAGGTAAGGAAACTTTCTTTTCTTTGTAATATTGATTCCCCTTTATCTTGATTCCACTTGAACTAAGAATTTGTTTTACGTGCGACGCTGTCTCTTGGAAATGATATCTTATATAGACTCCCTTTTGAATCTTGAAATGGTAGTATCAGAGAAAACGGAATTACATTTTCCGCTCTTCGCACTTATGTAATCTCCAGCATTGAGAAGGATATATCATACGTAGAGAGCTGTCTTTAAAAGGGATCGGAGGCCAAAAGAGCTTGTCGCTATCAATGAAAAAAATCTTGACTGGCATTACCTTTTTCATTTAGTTTTAACACAACCTCTTCTTCTACAGAAGGACAAAACACGACCGTGCCTTCGTGTTGTCGAGGCTTGCAGGTTCCATTTATGTAACACTAGGGGCAAACTGTTAATGTAACAGGACGAAATCAAACATTCTATATACATAATGCATTGCAGATAATAATAGAAAACAATTTAATTGTTTTAATACCTATTATGTTTTCTTCAATTTCTGTACTTCCTTTATCAGTGGTCAGTTGTCCTCTAGGGGTTCCCGAAGGGGTCCCTTTAAGGAGTACATTGAAGGGACCACCAGATGTAAATTTGGGTAATTTTTTATTGTTGTCACGCACCGTGAAGGAATCAAATTTAGTTCCTGATATATTACAGTCGTTTACGCTCTCTGGGTTTTAGGAATCCAACAGCGTGTATATCAAATATTAGGTCCATACTGTTTCCAGAAATCACGGAGACGTTCTTCCCAATAAGTATTTGTTGGCAGCATAACCTTAAACCTTCAGTAACTATATTCTACCAATCCTCAAGTTTCTATCTTGCGTCAATTGCTCTAATTGTACGATACAATCTCTGGGACGAAGGAAATTGTATCGATTGATTACGGTGACATAAGTTTAAACCTCGTAAAAGTTGCAAAAGAATGCTGTTGGTTACATTGTGTCTTAATATTCATTCAAGTAGTCCGACGTGCTATGAACTAAATATATGCAATGAAAGAATACTACAGTTCATTGTGCCCCAGTTTGGTGCAAATTTATGCTTCATTGTCATGTTCGCTTATTATCTGACAGTTTCACTTCGCTGAAGTGGTCTATAAAAAGAAATATTCCTGCTTGGCCAATACACCCTCTGCAGCCAGGATAGGATTATTTGATATAGATTTACAAAATGTTTGATATTTGATTTAATAGATAGTTGTAAGAGTTATTTCACAGGATCTTACTTGTGTAAAGCCACATTGGGTGAATGCTTAGTATGGTGAGTAAAAAAGTGACGCCATTCTATTTACTAATTTTGAAATAAACGGCTGAAGGATTGTTTTCTTTTAGAATAGAAACAAAAAAATAAGAGAGGTAAATGAACGGAGATTATAAAAATGAAGAGTTCACTATGTAATTGGTTTTGGTATTTAGAAGAATTTGTTTTTGAAAATCTGGATTTTTATTGTCTTCTGTATTATTTTAGTAATATACACATTTTTGAGGCTCTCGCACGCAACTTATCTTTACAAACGAGATCTCTAAAGAAAGAGAATTTTACAAAGACGTGACATATTGCACTTTGACTTTAAAAATATGAAGGATGTATTTTGAAAACGCATCTAAATATTCATGTCAAATGCATACCGCAACATTAGCATTTTTGGATTGATATTGTTAAATAATTCCTAAATGAAGTGTTCAAGGTTGTAAAATAAAACTTTGAGTCCAAAGGCCTCAAACAAACGTTTCTCATACCGTAATCTGCAGGATGAGACCTTAAACATTCTATTGCATTTTTGCTGATTCGACGGTTCTCGATTCCACCCCACCTGCTCAGAACACGTACAACCTGCAGCTATATATGAAATAATTATCACCTTTCCCGTCACCTGTTGAATGCACTTACGATCGGAGAATATGTTCCCCAGACGTACAGCTATCCAAATTGTGACCATGTTACTGTGTAACAATGTATTTGAATAATTAAATTAGTTCAGAGAATTGGTCACCCCGACCGGGATGCGATCACGGGATCGTATCCCGTTCGGGGCGACCAATTCTTCGAACTAATTTAATGTATGTGAAATGAAACTAATAACTTGATATTCTACGCAATTGAATTAGACGGGTGCACCTTTCTGCTCGGTAATATCATTAAATAAAAATAGTATTGCCAAGGGTGTATTTTATTATTATCAGTTACAAGGAGACATCTAGAACAAGTGACGGAGGATAAAAAGATTTTGAAGAAAAAAATATATTACAGGCTTAACATGAAAATGGAAAAATAATGAATATGATGTGGTTACCATGCGAGAGAGTTCCCTCACGCGAACGCTAGTAATTTTAAATTTCATCGTCCAAGCTCTTACAAGAGAAGCTTAGGAGGGGATTGGTCGGACTATTGATTGCTAGAGTTGAATTTGAACGTGTAATCGGAAGGGAGATGGCTTTTTGAAGTTTGCATTCACTGAACTAAAGTCAAATAACATGACGTATATATTTACCGGTAGTATTTCATTAATTTGTGGCCAGCTAATGTAATAAAAGTACTAGTCACCCCAGAATGAGACGTATTTCTGAAGTTCCGTCATTTATTCATTCTTTCGTTAGGTTTGTAAGACGAAAGCAATTCAATACTATATAACAAATATTTTTAATTAATGATATCTGAAATATTAAATTACATGTCGAAAGAGCATTGTATTGACGAAATGAACAATTGGCGTTAAAATTGCTTGAATTATTTTGTAAAACAAAATGGAAAGAGAATATAATGATGTGTTGGTGCTAATATCCCTGTGTGAATGGTGATCTTCATTTTTATGTTAATGAATTGATGCTAATACGTTAGTACACTATTTCGTCTATTTTAAGAATAAACGTACGGGTATGACACGTAGTATAGCGAATTTTCAGAAACGCTCCACGAGTATACTAATAAATTGTAGACAATGTGAGACAGTGAGGTTATTGTAAGGTTCTGACGTTCTTTCCTCGCACTCCCATAATTCTTCTGTCACTCATTCATTCCATAATCATCAGCATAATTATTATTAATTACATTTTAATATTCAAATCACTTTCTTATGCTCCAATTCCATGTACGTACAGCTTTAGTTCGTGGTATGCGTAGGAAAGTTATGTAATGCTGCGCAAAATATGTGTGTGTATATATATATATATATATATATATATATATATATATATATATATATATATATATATATATGTGACGTCATGGGATTATACGAACACGTAACGCCACCATAAGCCACGAGAAAAGCCCAGAACACAGAGAAATAGGGTACGCGGCGGAGCGATGGTCCGAGAAGGCGACATCTACCCGCAGGTTTTCGCACTCCGATGTCCAAAGTTAGCGGATAATATTTTCTTGAGAGGGCGCGAAGGAGGAGAAAATTCACCCCTCCAGAAATTTTTCCCCAGGCGGAGACGCATAAATACTGCGACGCACTTCGGAAGAGCTCTCTTACAACTTCGACAGCGACGGCGACTCAACTTACTTCTTCGGCGATAGTCATTGGTTAGTGCAGGAGTATAATTTGACTTGCTTAGTTAAAGCTGATTTTAAGAAACGCGGTAATAAGTGATAGAATTCAGAAGTGAAGTGCATGTGCAGTGTTAGCACTAACATTACGCGAGTAAGCAAGCGATGTGACTGCTTGAACCTGAAATAGTTTCATAATTGCAATAAATTCGCGCAGAAGGACTCTGAACGAAATCCAGTATTTAATTTTGTACGCCACGACCACGCACGCTCAAAGTGTGGTATGTCGGCCGAGTGCTAGAAGTAGTCAATTCAAGCACGTTAGTTATTTAAAACTGGTAGCGCGAGCAACGGGTACGCGGCAGGCGGCAGAAGGACGACTCCAGTGAAGACTCAAGCGTAGGCGAGAAGGACTTGGACCACATACTTGGATGGTACGAGCCCGAGATCGAGAGAAAGGTTTGGAATTTGACGTGTGGCGGCATTCTGAGATCGAGCGAAGGAAGTGGTGTAACCGCGGGACATCGAACCAGTCAAGTGACGTGGCGAGGACTGCGAGCGACCGAACACCCCAAGGTTAACTGACGGCGAGCGGGAAGGAAATGACGAGGTAAAGATCTGGCAACTTCTATACGGCAATTTGTTGGGAAACCGTGCAGCTTTAAATACCAGGCGAAGCGTCCTAAAATAGGTGAAAGCTCCAAGTAATTACTGGGAGAAATATTTCGAACGTATGAGCGGCAGTTTTGATTTCATTCGCTGTACGCACCAGTAAATTCGTTTGAATGCCATACCTTGTACAACTTTTCTAAAGTAAATTATAATTTTTCATGTAATGTAAAAGTAATCTTATATGAAAGCCGTGTTTCCATTGTATGATGTCAGGGATAATCAGTTGCTATAATTTTGTAAAGGGTACGATTTAGTAACGTGTGTGTCACTTTATTCTTGTGTTAGAGTTTACAGCATTGTAATAAATGCGCAGCTCAAGGCTGACCTCTGTGAAGTCTATGATAGAATAATTGTAGAGAATCACTTAAAGGGCCGTGCACGGAGAAAACTTAAGATTAACAAAAGTTAAATGAGGTACACGAAATAATTGAGAAAGAGGTAGAAGCAAAAATATTGTGAATAGTGCTTATCGAAGAATTCAAGGTGACGCCTATACATTCTTTTGTGGTTGTGTTCTTTCTGTTCTTTTTGTTTCTGTTTTCTTTGCAGTGACCATCTACGCAAAGTGCATACTTTATTGTATATTTGTGCCACTGTGTAATTTTTTTTACTGAATATATGCTCATTTTACCAGAATTTTATATAATTCATTGTGTCAAGGGTTCAGACCTTTCTCATACCCGAAAGATCCTGCTTCCTGAGAATTCAAAGCTCGCTTCACGAGCATTCATAGTTTCACGCTTCATCGCCACCGGCTGGAAGGTAGTAGGTGGGCGTGTTATATATATATATATATATATATATATATATATATATATTATATAGCCACCGCCACAGCCCCAGCCACAGCTACAGCCATAGCCAAACCCACCACCACAGCCCCACAGCCACCGCCACAGCCACAGCCATAGCCACAGCCACCGCCACAGCCACCGCCACAGCCACAGCCACCGTCACAGACACCGTCACAGCCACCGTCACAGCCACCGCCACAGCACAGCCCGCCACAGCCACAGCCCCCGCCACCGCCCCCCCCAGCCCCACACCCGTATACCCATCGCCATCCACACCCCACCATTACCCATCACCCCCCGCGCCATTGCCACCGCCGCCGCCGCCGCGTTATCTGCGCGCGCATCGCAGCTTCGACCCCCGCGCGCGGCATCTCTCCTTCATGCTGTCGACGGCGCCGCGACGACGCGGCCGTTCAAAGAGGCCTGCCTGTGCGCGCCAGCCGCGGCCTCTCTGTGCCGCGTATTTTACCGCGACGGGAACGATTTCTATGTGGTGTTAGCTGCGCTTGAATTATCCACCCGCCGCCTGGCAATACGCGCAGCTTGCGAAATAAAATGATGGCGTTGTGAGCGCGTGAAAGGACGCCGGAGGAATTTACTTTTCTCCGCAGCTATAATATAGCGTCGTGGGAAGGGAGAATGCTCCTTGGCGTAACCGAACGGTTCGTACATCATTTATGATTGTAACGCGCTCGCTATGTGATATTTAGCGCTCTGGTCGTTACGATTGTAAGTGATTTTTATTTCTGCGGAAGGTTTTACGACGTTTGGTGTTCATGACTCTTGGCAAAAGAATTCCTAATATGTCCCGATGTTTATTGCATACTTCCGTACGATCTTCCTGGCCAAATGGGAATGTAATGAGTAGAGCCCGGAAGTTGGGCAAAATGCCTTTTTGTTATTGTTACTATCTTATGACTTTTAACAATAGGAATCACTTAATTACAATTCTGGTGTTCTTTTAGTATATTTTCTTGTTGCCCGCTTTTGCTTATTTAACTTGTTTTGCCATTTTGTCTTATTTTTGCCTTTTACTCCCTTTTTGCTCATTATTTTGCTTGTTTTCCCCACATTTCGGGGAGACAGTGCTGCGAGCACTTGTGTGCCATCATACGGCCATGTGGAATCAAGATTACCAAGAAGAGCTACTTTCGTTACTCGTTACGTGCTAATGTAAATTTGAGAGTAAAAAAAGTATTTCATTTTAATTAATAATTATTTACAATAATTCGTTTTAAATGTGATTCTTCTTTATTCACATATCTTTTTGCACCCCTACTTTAGAAGTACCTAGAATAAGTGCCGTTTTGAATGGCTATTTAAGTGAAAATAAAAGTATTTCCCCTGCCTATTTTAGGTAAAACAAATGCCTGAACTTCCGGGGTCTAGTAAGAGTGTTGTAATCGAAGATTGACTATGTGTACATTTTTTCACACGTCTTTGTAAATTGCGGATTATCTGCCATGTTACAATGTTAGAAAATGTAATTTTAATTTCGCAGGGAATATGAATCCTAGGTAGAAAATGTACAAACAAGTTAAAATGAAGCCTAATGTAGTACTGATATACGAGGGCAGGATTTTTTCAACCTTCAATGGAGCCTTTAAACTGCTAGATAAGTAGGGAGATGGGGGGGCGGTGAATTGGGCAAGTGGTCTTCATTTTTGCGGTGACCTCAGCTAACACCGTCGCCATGGCGCCAATGGCGCTTCTGCAGTTTCAGTAATCGTTTGCAGCTTCCGCCAAGTGCGAGCTGCGTAGTGCTTTCCGCTTTCAAGAAAAATTGAGTAGTTGCAGCAACACAAATTCACGTAAGAATGAGATGAGAACGGTGTAAGCTTCCAAACAAATGAGGAATTCTGGCTTCTGGAGATGTTCTGGAGTGTATCCGCCACTCACAGTGCCGCTGTAATCAAATAACATCGGGGGCAGTTCCGTCGTGTTTCATCATTCAAAGTTAAGCCCGACTTAACGGCGAATAATTTTCATCTCTCCCTCGAATTGAGGAAATGATTAGGAGGCTAGAGCTTCCAGATCAGTGGCGACGATGTTTGACGAAGAGTGAATGGAACAGCTCGTTCACAGATAAGACACATACCTGAATCTTCAAGGCGATTACGTAGAAAACTAATCATGTTTATTCATACATTTTGATTACAAAATTATTTTTTATTTACACTTGATTTATTTTTACAGTCCATCGGAAATTTAAAGAAAAACGACTCTGGTATTATCCGAAATAGGTAATGTAAACCGAAATAAGCGTTCTTGAAAAGTTCTAAATTTAAACATTTTGTTTACTACCTACTAACAATATTTCAGTTTACAGTATGTGGTCAAATTATTAGAGACAATACTCAATTTTTGTGTAATTTCTAGTTTGAACCCTTTTTTACATACAAAAGACAAAACTCTGAGTTCCATCCTTAATGATTTGACCCCCCACTGCAGTTGCAAGTATTTTCTTTGTGACAAGAGAATAAATCGAGGCGAAAAGAAGCATTTTATAGATATTATTCTAGTGACAGTCAACATGAAAGTAGCTTCATTGGTGTTCTGACGGTATTACAATGGCTCAAAGATGCAGGGATCTAAATTATATTATTAATTGTGAGAACATTTGTGGTGTTAATTTGCAAATAACATAGAACCGTATCGTATCTGAATGTATTTATCGTGGATAAAAAATGTCAATGTTGTTCGATCGATGAGTTCCTTCCAAGAGGTGAAGGAGACGGAGCCGATGAGGTGAGCTCTGAGCGCTACACAGGCAAAGAGTATGCATGATTCCTGAGAGCTTTTCTTCATTCACGTTGGAATCTTGCTATTTCTTTCGATATATATTTACGAATCTGTTTCTTGGTCAAAACTTACCTACTTAAGGTTGGGAACATATTTTCAGGCAATACTGGTATTTAAAATTCTAAAAGACGCTGTAGAAATTACATTCACTAGTTATTAGTGTCAACAGCTCACTATAAGAAATCAACATATAATAATTGTACGTTACTTTACAACATTGCCAGATACATTAAACAATTAAAACTGAAACACAAGTTTAAGTTCAAATAAAAATATTTCTGCTGCTTTATTGCTTTTTTGTTTTGCTTTTTTTATACAATGAGATTATTCTGACTATCAAAACGAAAAATGATATTTATTTTCACAATAATATATAATACATTAAATTACATTCGTATTGTATGTATATTTAAAAATACTTAATATGCCTATAACAAGTAATGAACTTCAGCTTCTGGGTCAGTGACCCGCCCATTTCTTTGTCCTGTTTTCCTAATCCATTGAGCAAACGCTAAGGTGGTCCCGTGTTTTGCTTCTGAACATAAACGTTGCTTCACCATGCGCTCGTTTTGTTGAGGTTTCCTTTTGCTAGTTGCTGTAGAAGTAGAGCCAGAGGTGTCGTTTACTATAATGTTAGCAATACTAAAAAATCAAACTTGCAGTTCGTTCACTGAATCAAATAAATTTCTATAACTCTGGAGCGAAAATATCTAGTTTTTAAATGCGGCTAACCTCCCTTTGTTTGTACTTTAATTCATCATTTGACTGCCTTTCATTAACAAGTGGAGAAGAGATTCTGGAGCACAAGAAAACGTGCGCAGATTGTATTTTCCCCCATATATCACTGACTAGATTTACTGTTATTTTGACGAAAATAAATCAAATCAAATTAAATGGAAGAAGGGGGTAACAAGTACTGTAGCGAGGGACGCACAACGGTGGTGAAAGGACCTAAGGAAACATGAATCAGCGGTTGCTCTTTCTATTACAGTACAAAGACACTTCCGACTCTAAAACGTTTTCACCAAATTTCCTACACAGCCATATGCGATCTTTTACACATAGGCAGTTAAACCCATAAAGTCCACGCTATCTCAGTACTAGGTTTTAGGTTTTCCGATATTGTAAACAAATATAAGTACTATAACATACGGTAATGTTTCTTATATACAATAATACACAACTTACAAATATCTCTTTGTATAAGCGAGAACTATAGGTTGGTTCCTCACAACAAAAAACAGTGCTGAAGTAGTGATACGAAATTGATGACGAATCATCGATTTTACTAAACATGGATGGTGAACATTAAAACATCAATGCTAATAATTCATCAATGAAATCGATGTTTTAAATGTTGTTATGAACCTAGAACATTTCATTCGGGCGCAAGAAAATTTAATTTCACATTGACTGTGTTTATCAATTTATGCGTAAGATTTAACAAAAAACAATATTAAAGAATGATAAGAACAACGGATACTCTATGAAAACAGTGAAAACAGCATTCGTTTGGTTTGTACCCACAAACTGACAATGGTGTCATTAGTTATTATTTCATATTTTATCATTTACATAATTGTGATGGAAATTTTTCACTCACAATCAAATGATCGAAAACATAACATATCGAGCACGAAACATCGATGATAAAAGAATCCTTTGATTTTTTAGTTGTAACTGTCTAATTTTATTATTATTAAATTATCCCAATACATTTTCAGACAGTTATATAGTCAGACTAAGTTATATTCTGTACATCTCCTTGTAATATGATCAACCATTGAATCAATTTGCTCTTGGTAAGTTCCAATATTTTGAAAACACTAGTACGTAGAAAATTATTATATAAAACATAAATGTTTACAAAAATATCATTCAATACTTGAAAATGAAAAAAAGGTCGGCGAAACGTAATACAAAATGAGGAATTGAGCAATTGAAAATAAAAACCGCTATGTCATAACTGTCTGAAAATTTGTTTGGATAATTTAATAATAATAATAATAATAATAATAATAATAATAATAATAATAATAATAATAATAATAATAATAAAGCATCGGCTGTAATATATCAATGTTTGTAACATCCATATTTCTGTAAAACATCGATGTTTTGAAAACATTTGATGAGATGCTGCGCCCGACGCGTTCTTCGCGAAGTTCGGCAAAGCCCGTGCGGTGCGCTGAACGTGGGAATGGAAAGAGTTGAGGGACCTGGGCAGTTCTTACATCGGAAATGGCGGTGATGGCGCAACGGCGGTGGAGGCGGAGGGCGAGAAGATGGCGGAGGTGGTGGCGTTGGAGGCGAGAGCGGTGGCGGCGGCCACGCGTTTGAATATGTAACGATTTGCTTCCGCCGCTGGTCGCAACCTCGCTCCCTTCCTGCGCTTGAGTCATTTCATTACGCCACGATGACGTAGCGGCAGGGGGAGTGGGGCTGATGACTGAGAAGTTGCTATAACCCCCACGTCATTGGGTGGCACTTGCCTGGACGATGACGTTGGTGTTACGTCCATTTTTTTAAATTTTTTTTTTTGGGGGGGGGGTTGTTTTGTTTTTTTTTTTTTTTGCCCTACTAGCAAACCGACAAGTGACGTCAGTTGGTGAGGATCGGAATGAGAATTATGTTACAAAAGAATCGACTGTAACCTAACTTGTTCACCCAGTGGGTGATATTAAAAATTCAAGTAACTGAAGGTAAACGCATGTTCAGTAATTTGTGAACATCAAAAGAGTGAATAAACTGAAGATAATTCCATCTACGAATCAATCTATATCGACAAAGTCGACAATATACCATGTGATCTGCTTTTGTCACCATTTATTACACACATAACAATTCAAGGGGGAATGTCTTTAACCATTTTGTTACGTATGCAGACACAACTCCGTCAGGCAAAATTACAATCATCAACCTACCAAATAGAAACGTTTGGAGACACCCTCCGCTACTCGAGCAGAGTGAAGCAAGCTCTAATTTTATCTTAAAATAACAAGTAGTTCCCTCAATAAATGAACACATATTAAAGTGCCAAAAGGATGATTTCGCAGTTTCTAATTTAAAATGGATATGCCCCACCCAATAAATTTCAGAAGAGTCTGTGATCACCGAAAGCCATACGACGGTCAAAATATCCCATATAATTGGCCAAATTTATATTTCAAATATTCTTTTCTTTTCCACACACTTAGTGCGTGGCGCTAAGACTCTGATGATTGTAAAGATAATTTTTGATCTAAAACAAAGGTACGAAATGAAAAGAGAAAACAGAAAATAATTTATCGCTAACGACACACAAGAATAAGTGCATTAATACACTTATCAATTTTTGTATCTGAAACAAATATCTGCAGCTCTAAATTGTTTGAGGCGATTTGATACTGTTAATGATGACTTCATAGAGAAGACGCATCATTACACAAGCGAGAAGACGCATCATTACATTATTTTATTCATCTCTTCGTACTTACTCGGATCATAGTCTTATTGTCCCGTTTCTACGATTTCTGTGTTATTCTCTTGCTGCCTACTGACTGAAAAGTAGAATATTGGACCTTGTTCGGGAATTGGTTTATTATATTCCATCTGCCAGGAATGTGTTCTTTACAATTCGATGCTCAATAAAATGAAGTTTGGTAATGGAAAAGTTATTAGCAAATAATCCCCACGCGGTTTGCGAAATAACACCACGTTCAATTGCGACAACTGTCCGAAGTTTAATGCGCTCTTGTTAAAAAAACTGTTTCGAAATGCAATGTTACTAGTTGGGACCGTCGATTTATTCAGGACTAATAAGTTTGATAATGTAACTCTCCTAAGTAAAACGAGGGAAAATGCTGCAATAATGTTGTTTTCCGTATCAAGGGGCGTGAGTATTTTAAAGCAATTGTGCGCATTATTGTGTGAAAGTAACTACCTACAGTGACGAATTCAATTACCACTTGATCAAGTGTCTGTTACTGTCGGTTACTGTTGTATAGTGACATTTTCCCCATGTAAAACCGCAGAAAAGAGCTAAGCAAAGTATGTTTAGTTGTATGTCTGGAATATGAACAGTTTTCTTATTTAATATATTTCAACTCATCACGACTCAGTAAGAAAATACCTAGTTTTTTTTTAACTATGAAAATTATTAGATAGTGCTGAATTTCCACGGATTGGGGCAATTTCAATGTTCATACTTATGTTTTTATCATTATAAATTAAAGAACAAGACGAATTAAAAATATAACTAGAAAGGAAGCTAGTATGATTATAAATTGCAGAACGTAAAGGTAGAAGAAATTGTGCAGTGCCGATTTAAACAGAAAATGAAGTACTTTTCTGAAAATAACAATTTAAGAAAAAGTTTCATTGGTGTCTCTAGAAGCCCATCTTTTTCTTCTCTAAGAATAAACATAGGGCTCTCCTTATCTTCATCCTAAAAAAGTTATATTAATATTTTTTAATTTATTTTCTCAATGGATCTTGATGTAATAGATAAAATGTAAAAAAAATGCTTTACATACGATGCACTTGGAAATCTACGCATAACTGACCTCTAGTATTCACGAGTTCACGACAAGTCACGAGACATCGTGACTGAGAAGTCCCGCCAAAGAACCGAAACACCTACTCGACTTGCTTCAATGAAAATACTTGAAACGTGCAGCAGTGAAGTTATAATGTGAAGCATTTCTTCTGTTAAAGCTCTCAAACTCACACATTCCTTGTGAAATGAAATAGATTTAAAGGCTCGACTCAGTGTGACAAGAACTCACGAGATTCGCAATGTTATAGTATATTGTAGTAGTATATTGTTATAGTATTGTGTTACTGGGATGTATGAAGAAGAAAAAAGTTGTTCTTTGTTCTTGTGTAATTGAGAACTGCTTGTATGTAATTATATTATTATTATTATTATTATTATTATTATTATTATATACCATCTTTATTGTTCATGGAAACCTGTGGTTTAATGTTCAGACCACTCCCTTCCATTTCTGGGTATCGAGGTTAAACACCTGATCTATGTGGAATTTGGGTGGTGATTTTCGTTTCACTATCATAACATCAAAATCACCTTTAGATATGTTTTAGGAATTGGAATCACAATAAAGATATATTTCTTCTACTCAGTAAAATCTGTTGATGCGCCCTGAATCTCTAACCAACCAACAAATCTACTCAGTATATAAAGGCTAGGGTGAACGGGAATTTCAAACAATATGATACTACAGAGTGCGAGTTAAAGCTTGAATCGAGCACTATTGCAGATGAAGTCAAAACCGTTCAAAGGAGTTTTTATTTGCCAAACATTATTTGTAATTAAAGATCATGGTTGAAGTTTTATAAAGAAAAAATTCCAAACAACAGAATTGTAAACAGTGTTAATTTTTACCTCATAAATAATTTAAAATGTAAACCAGTGAAACTCAAAACTGTGAAATTTTCTAAAATAAATAAATGCCAAGTTGATGTGACCATATTTTTAATTACCATCTCCCATTTTTAACATGTTCATTTAATACACATTTTCGTAATTTTTGCAGTTATTAGCACCAACATTAGAATAATTAACTGTTTACGTGAAGTTTGCAATATTTCGATCAAAATCTTCAAACTAATAACAAGATATGAAGCTAATATTGGACTATCATAATGCCCAGATTCTTTCCTGACGTTTCGCAGGAATACTGCAAACAATTTTGAACTCCTTGTCCTACAAACTTTACAGCTCCACATTTCCCTGTACGCTTCAACGCTGTTTCCCCCGCGGCAGGTGAAAAACGCCCCATAATAAGCGATACCATCGCTCGTGAAAGACCACTTCCGGTACCACGGAAAACATAATATTTCATCTTCCGAGCAGAAAGAGAGAACATCCCTTTAAACAAATCCCTGAAATGTATCATTATATTTTTCTGTACTTTGTTTGCAAAAGACGTCGTTACATAAAATTTAGGTGGCTGGACGTTGTAACGAGCAACTTCTTTAATTAACAAATGGATTTAATAGCGCCACGCACAACGATTTTCTTCAAGGTTACACCGAAATAACGATGTGCATAGAAGCAGCGATGTCAGAGAAACAAGTTCTGTCTGTATAATTATTCCAGAGGTGTGTTAACGATTTGTTAGATATCACACGGTTGAAATGAGTCATTTTCAATACTCTTGAATGGTCATGCTATTGAAAATATAATGCGTGTATTTAAAAATATTTAATCAAGTTACTAATGACTAACGAGAAAAATTACTCAGCTGAATAGTCTTTATTTCAAAAGTACGTTTACAAATCTAAAACCTTTGTTTATTTACTTAAAATTAACCAGATATACGTTAACATATCAAACATTTTAATTAAAAGAATTATATCCTAATGAGTCAATTTGAATTAACATAAATAAATTATTCATTAACATTATTTCCTTTATTTCAATTTCTAATTGTTACTAAATTCAAACACTGACCTATATTTTTGGTATTTAGTGTAATAATTGAAAACCATCATATCAAAAATAAGACAAGTATCAGAAATAATGTGTAATTGAAGAAATCATTCAAAAAAAAATTTTCGCAAGTTTTTTTTTTTTTTTCAAGAATCGTTTACAGGTGCCATGGATGTGCAAATAGTCATTAAAATAGCAAATATTTGCATTTTCCCTATTCTGGCACTTACTCATTTTGGTTTGCAATAGAAGACCAAATTTTAAAATAACTAATCACGATTCGTGAGGGCACTCGAAAAGGTATATCATTCTGCACAAAATACTCTTCTTCATATAAAATATATATCTTTCCAATCTCAATTATCAAAATTCTATCTCACACTTCTCTGACATAATGCATATTAAAATAAAATACTAAACTATGCGAATCTAGCTATATTTGTACCAGCTCTCTTTAGTGATCAGGTAAACAATATTTTTATCTTCTACAATATACTTTTCTTTAAGTCGTAATATGTAGGCAATGGGGAATGCGAATAAACAGCTAGCCACGAAATCTCGCGGCAGCTGGGGTAACTATTAAGTCGTGTTCCAGACAACGCTCGACGACAGATCTCACGATCTTCTCCAGCTGGTTTTGCCACTGTGAGGCATAAAGATTTACTAAAAGACAGATCCCTCCTCCATCACAGTCTACAAACAGAAATAACATGATATCCTGCACTAAAATAGTCATTATATCGCTGAAAGCCTGTTAGGTGGTAGGCCTTCGTAGGCCGATAAACACCAATTAACAGACCCGATTGAAGTTTGTAAATCGCGGTGATAACCGGAGTTTGTTATAAACTCCGGTTATCACCGCGAATGAAGTTTGTTATAAACTTCATTTTATTTATTTATTTAACGTCAAGGACAGTTAAAAACTGTGTGACGTACGATCGGGAGAAGTGCAATTTGTGCATGATTGCTTTAGCTCTGGGATGTCTCATATAACTCATATGCATATTATTGAATTATGAATACGTAAAGCAACGAGCGTGTTTGGGCAAGAATTGATATGAAAATATTCGTTCCCGAATAAAAGAAACTAGTTCCAAAGGCAAAACATGTTCAGATGTTGGCTATTATCCTTAATGCTTTACGTGAAGAAATGTTACTGCCGCGATAAAATGGAAAACGAGTACTCTAATATCTACATTTTTGAATGAGCTCAAAAAACATACACAGATAGTGGGAAACTGAACAAGAAACCTAATCAACATGGGTATCTTTGGGCCAGAATGTGAGGTACCGTACTTGTTACATGCTTGTTTTGTGTTTTAAAATTATACAGTCTAAATAGCAACTAACATATTAAATATCAATAACTGAGTCTGTTGTTTCTGTTTTCGACCGTGTGTCGTTCAATATTTTTTTAATACTGTCTATTTATAAGAACTTAGAGTGAATTCACACAATACCAACACTTTTTCCACCTACGAAAGATTATTTAGAATAAAAAGGAGTGTTGGGGATTTTACCAACAGTGTTTTATATTTTTAGTTCATGTTCCATCCACGTGCGCATTCACATCACGTGAGCATTCCACGTGCCCGGTCCATCTGATACACTTAAAATTTGGGGAAAATGTAATTTTTGAAATGTCAGAATTGGAGAATATTTGGGAAAGAAATCTCTGGCATTTGCAACTTCCAAATTTCAGAGATTTTAATGAAAGTATGTTCTAAAAATGCTAAAAAGTAATCAAAATACTACTTACAGCTGTACGCAATAGTAATGTCACAATATACTTGGGACGTTAAAAAATGATTACATATTATATTTCAGGTATTCCCCGCCAATGTTTATGCACTTTTGCCGTCAATTTGCAGCATCCGTATTTGTGTAGATTGTGTCGATTTCGGCGCCATTGTTGCACAACTGCATGAAGTCCGTCGTTGGTGGGAAACTGATCCCGCCCCCATTGCGCAAAGTACCACATAATCGGTAAGAGCCAGATCCGCGAATATGAGGATCTGGCGTCTAGTGAAAGAGGCATGACTCGTCGACGGTGAACCGATTCCGAAGAA
The DNA here is from genome assembly GCA_964035755.1 of Teleogryllus oceanicus. Taxonomy (NCBI): domain Eukaryota; kingdom Metazoa; phylum Arthropoda; class Insecta; order Orthoptera; family Gryllidae; genus Teleogryllus; species Teleogryllus oceanicus. Next base: position 99,751,737 of record CAXIVR010000007.1, read on the forward strand.
CTCCCCTGGATCTTCATTTACCTGTTTAAATTGTTTAACCAACTGTCGGCACATCTCCACACGCTTCCGTTTCTGAGCAATGTTGAGGGTATGAGGCATCCCATTGTGCACACACCTTCATCTTCAAATCCTCATGGATGATGGCATGGAAGGTCCCCTTAATGGATACATTGCCTTTTCTAAATCTTCAAACGTGATTCGCCTTTTCGTCATTATCAAGTCATTGACGCACTGGGCATTTTTTTTATTGGCGTGCAGTTGCTGGAGGTCCAGCGCTTTGGCGTTAGTTCTCTTGCATTGGAACTCTATCGAAGTTCAAAGTTCTTGCCGTCTGTGAACGTTGATACCCACCAAAATGTGGATTTGTGACTTCGTGATGACTCCCCATGCCTGGTTACTGACCTCTTGTGGATGACTGAAGTATTCATTCCTTACCTCCGGGTCACTGTCCAACGTTGCCTATGCTTGTCAGCATCCATGATATCTTCTCGATGTCCAGCAGCTTACTGGCAATTTGGAACAATTACTGCTACAATGAGTTACCTATAAAGAAGCAGTAAAACCATCCGGTGGCTGTAGAGTATAGTCTATCTTCACGCATACATCGGCACACATTTCAAACTGCTACTTTGCAAAAGTTATAAGGGGAGTGTCAATCAGTACTGAATGACTAAATACAATGATAGTTTTTTACATTAGTCAAAATTTTTTAAAAAATATTGTGAGTTGTGCAAGACTACTGAAAAATTTTAAAAAAAAAGACATTAATTATAAAAACTAATTTCATTTGAATAATAATATCTTTAGTATTTTGAATGAAAGAAAACGGCGACAAAATTAAGTCTTCCACCATTTTAAATATGTTTTTGTTCCGCGAAAAATAAAAAGTTGGTGCTATTTTTGAAAAAAATTGAAAATGTCGAGTGTTCATATAAAGTACCCCCAAACATCACATATAAAGTACTCTCAGACATCAAAATATTCATTTCAAATTCAAAGGACCGCAAAAACAATAAGATTGATTGTAGAATATAAATTTTGGTGAAAATCCTACCAACGGTTTAGTAGCTAGTGTTGTTCACAGACTGACAAGTTTTTTTGCCCTAAACCTATGTTTCAAGAATATCAAGTACCCCCAAAACTCAGATTCCAACGATACACTCGGACTCTGACAACACTGTGTTGGTAGGAGTAATCGTTTCATTTAATTATTTCAGTAGTATACCTTTTGCGGCTCTCACACACAACCAATCTTTATAAATGAGGTCTCTAAAGAAAGACAATTTCACGGAGACGTGACGAATTGTAAGTTGACGTTAAAAATATGAAGGATTTGTTTTAAAAAATCTAAATATTCATATCAAATCCAACCCGCCACACTCGACCCGCCACACTTTGAATCTGTATCGTTAAATAACTCCTAAAGGAAGGGTTAAAGGGCCTTAAAACTCAAATTTTGACGCCAAATGCCTCAAAGAAATGTTCCTTTCCGTAATCTACAGGACGAAATCTTCTCGAACATACTTTTACTTTTTTTTCTGGTTCGACGATTCTCGATTCAACGCCACCTGTTCAAAGCCTGTAAAATCGGCAACTGTATATGAAATTAAACTAATTACTCGATATTATACGCGATCGAGTTACACGGGTGTTCTTCTCTGCTGGGTATTAACGTTAAATAAGAATAGTTTGTATTGCCAAGAATGTATTGCATTTTTATCAATTTCAAGGAGACATAGAACATGCGTCGGAAGATAAGGTCTTGAAGATATTGTACAGGCTTATTATGGAAATGGAAAAATAGGGAAGAGGATGAGGTTTTACATGCGGGAGTTCTCACATCCACTTTTTTGGAACTATAGCCACCCAATACGAGTACTTCTTTCGAAATATCGTTGTTTTGTTGCCGCAGCATTGCAATACTTTCTCTATACAACGCACGTAATCTGCACTAAAGTAAAAACATTTAAATGTAGTCAGTGCTCCATTACTGCAAACAATCTGACTCTTTGCAGATGGACGACCGACATCAACAGTTGCCTCGGCCCTCTGAACAAAATAACTTTTAAATCCTTGTGGATTTCATTGCATCGAAAAAAAGACCAATTCTTACCTATCTAAGCATAACTTTTATCGTTTTCTTGTGAGAAATAATAATAATTATGGGTCACAAGCAATCACGAAATAAAAAGCTGGAGACAAAACCCAAAGATGAGGAATCAGAAAAGCCTGAGAAGAAAAAGAAACATGAAAAAACTGCTAAATCTGATGAAACTGAAAAATTCAAACAAACCTGGCAACCAACATCAAATAGTGTGTTCACGTTCGTTATAAATATTCTGAACAGGTTTTTTTTTGCACCAATGCAGTGTGCAGAACCATGCATTGGAAACTGCTTCCAATTACCTGAACATGACTTCGATGATCAAGAAAAACCGTCAAATTGAAATCAGATAAGGAAGCCGATGATGACAATGAAGAGACAGAGACTTCCAAGACGCGTGCTGACATCTGCTTGAGCTTGAAACTGCAAAGTAGATTTCTCGTTTTTTTTGAGAGACGCAAAAAGAAGACACGGAAGGCCAACGAAGTAAGTTATCGTGTACCTAATGTTTAGCGTATTGGATAGGATTTAATGAATTTTTATTTAAGTCTGTATCGTTTCATGTTTATTTTCTGCAAACCTCTTCAATTCGTATTTCTACTTGCACCGCTTAAGTGCTTAAATTTGTTGAAACATAAATAATATCATTAGGATTAAAAGTAAGATTCAAGTTTAAACATGAGTGAATAGTGGAGATAACAATTTTCTTTAATTATTTACAAATAAATTCATAATTAATAAACAAATTCACACGCATATAAATAATGTATTATCAAAGACGATACACTTACACAATACATTTACTTCGCGTAAATTAAACATAGGGATAAAAATTTTGTTATCTCGATTGTTATCTCGAAAAGGGGCATTTGTTCAAGAAAATTGTGTAAGGAAAGTTTTTAGGGTTGATCCCGAGCACGGTTCCTTTGGTTCCTTTTATGATTCATTATTTCTCGCGATTCCTATGTTTATAGTTGCGCGGTTCACTATAACAACTGAATTATTTATGTTCAATGTTAAATGAGAAGAAGTCACCTGATAATTTGTTGGCATGGAATTGTGTGTATTTTCGAATATCAAGTCGTCTTCAAATAGGTTTGTGTGTCTACTCAGATGGAAGGTATGAATTTTCTTAAAAGTGAGTGTTCCCTTTAAAATAAATTCTCTTAAAAGTGAGGGAGGTATATAATACAGCGTGAGCGCCGGAGCGACAGCGGAGGCGCGAACCAGGTCTCGAGAGCGAGGGCCGGAAGGCCCTTGCGAACGTAGCACGTTGGATCCGTAGGGTAGTGACGTGCTGTAGCACGTCGCGGGACCACTTGGTTAAAAAATGCGTTGGTTAAAGAATTGTGTATGTTCTAAAATTAAATTTGTAGCGTGAAAAATACGAATAATCAGTTCACTTAATGAGAGTACGTTGCTACGGAGATTTATACGTACAGGGGGGCTTTGGAGTAGGGGGTAGCTATTCTCCCGATCTACCTTTATTTTAAATAATTATATTTATTGCTGTAACATCATGAACTTAACTACACGCGACTACTAAGTATAAACAAGGATTCAGTTCATGGAGTCGATTCTCTTCTAATGAAGCGAATCAGTGAATCAAAGGAACCGTGCCGCCCTAAACTCGGGATTTACCGGTTTTTGTATCGACGGACCTCCCACCCCTACCCCGTGGGCATGTGGGTTGGGAAAAAATAAAAAAAGTTGAATATATTTCCAAAACCAGTTTTACGTAAATGGAACACCCGGTATAGTTCCTCTTCATCTTACCTCGCCTTCCCCCTGCATCATTTTATCGAACGAATTTGCAGGACTTGGGTGTTTGGCGACAGCTCAACCGCTTGCCCTCCCCACATTCTGCCCGCAGCGAAGGCGCAAGAAGCGCAGAGAAATAACGCCGCTGTGGGACAACGTGACGTACCACTTCGTGGAGCGCCTGTACCACACGGTTGGGCGCGACACGCAGGACGAGACCTTGGGCTGAAGCACTTCGTGGCCGCGTGCGCGCGCGTCGGCTACAGGGTGACCGCGAAGGCGGCGCGCGACCGCTTCTGGAGCGCCGACACCAACAAGGACGGATTCCTCAACCTGGACGAGTTCATTATGCTCGCTTATTTCTTCGACCCTCCCAAGTACGTACGCAGCCTCGCCAGCTGTAAGGCTGCGCGAGTAGTGAAAAGGTCGCATCGGTTCGCGGCACTTTCAAAGTAAAGATTCCGAAGCACAGCTTCTGACATGCTTTGTTTTTTTTCGTAAAGTATTCATAAAACAGACGATAGCCTGTATAGTAGTAGGTCTGGAACTGAAGCTTCATAGTCCAGAAGTCCTAGGTTTGACTGAGTCAATGAGTGGGGGCAGTAGCAACTGAGGTCAGGAGTTCCGGAAGAGTAGTGTATGTTAAGCGCTGTAAGTGCAGTGTATGTTATATCCTGGCTGATGACGGTGTTCGGCCACCGATGAAACATGTTTTACAGCGTCGTCCTACCGCCCATTTGGTGTTCCCTCTCGAGGTATCTCCCTCAGCGAGACACGTCCCCAGCCTGGACAAGCTCTGAGCTTCCGTCTGTTCTCCCGACATGTCTGGCTGTATTTGTAACCGTGTGATGAAAGATGAGGCGACGAGGATGGGGAAGGAAATATAGCGCGCAGTCCTGATTCTTTTGTTAAGATAGTGATGCGGCATTCGCCTGGAACTCATTGCAGGATCTGTGGGAAAATTTCAATAGAAACAACCAGATTGAGCACCAGAATTTTTCTCCTGAGGTAGTTGAATTCAACTCATCTTTGCAGCTAATTTAGAATATCCAACCCTAAAATCTTAGGAACTCAAATCCTAAGATCTCCCTGATAACAAACAATGTTACCACTGAACTCTCGCTCACGGTTTTTTTTACTCGACTGTGGTTAATTGTCGACACCATCAGCTGGTGTAAATTATTTCACTTCACAGATAAAAATTCCATAAACTGCGTACTCTGATTCGGTCACATGAGAAGTTTCTTTGTTTTTGTTAAATATGGAGGAACTCGGGGGAAAATTCAAAAACAATTACGCAATTTTGATTGTGACTGAAAAAAGAAAATATTTGACTTTTCGCCTATTGCGTGTACATTCAGTGCGCCACTGTTTACGACAAAGCTGACGTCTACAACAGCAAAGTTCCAAGGAAGGATTCCACCCATCATTAAATATTTGCTATTCCCATATTGCGGTATTGTACATTGACTTTTAGATATTCAAATCGATAATGACATTACTCATATGAATAAGAATACAAAATGACGTAGATTCACAAAAAATCAGCCTCCTAGGGCAATGTGTTGCAGAAATACAACGAGAAACGTCTTTTCCATGTTTTATTTTTTATAAGCATCTTTTGCGTGTATCAGGCTGGAAAAAATTGCAGAGACGGGAAAACATAGTTTAATTTGAAGGTATTTTTGTCAATGAATTTTGACGCCAAATTCATATAGAAAAAAATTTTTTAAATTCATTTTCGACGTGATGGTGTTGGAGTACTGTCTCCATTCTTTTCTCTGAAATGGATCTTATAACATTCTATAACATATATTTTTTACAAATTCAAGGAAACGTTCTCGCCCTCCCGTCCCGTGGCGCATCCATCATTAAACTTCATAGCAAATAAAATGCAAATACATCTTCATACATTAGAAAGTTGGACCTCAAAATGGAAGATAAAAATGAATCCCACAAAATTAGCCGCTAAAATATTCACATTCAAACCATACACTCCTTCCACCTAACTAATAATAAATAATAATATCATTCCATGGACTTCAAACAATAAGGAGTTAAATATTAGGACTTCATCTTGAAACCACCCTCAACTGGAAAACTCATATAGATAACACAGTTCAGCAAGCCAAAATCAAAATTCTTCAACTGAAACCGTTTATAAACAAAACTGTCTTTACACAATGCCATAATCATATAAAATCGATCATCAGACCCCTCCTCCTGTTCGCCTGTCCAATATGGACAATACGCCAAATATAACACAAAAATTGCAAGTCATCCAAAATAAAATTCTTAAATTCCATTACCCAAGCTCCCTGGTTCACCTCTAAGAAGCAACTGCACACCGAATTAAACATCAAAGTAATCACTCATCATATTTCCTACCTCGCCAATAACTTTTTCTCGAACCTTCAATTGATGAATTAAAGCAGAAATCTTAAACTGGGAAAATACACAGAACGCCAAACTCGAATTAAAAACAGATATCCTTTACATGCATTTTTGGACATTTTCAGCAAAATTGAATAAATGTGCTCTGTGGGTCCCCTCGTGAGATGACGTGCTAGTAGTAAAGTAGATTAAGTTAGACTGTAAGCCATGTTAAGTTAAATATACACTGAAATTTGTAATTTCATTCAAAATATAAATTAAAAAACCCTCCCCTCCCCAACTGCGCTAAGTGGTATAGAGCTTCCGATGCAACAACTCCAGGCGTTCAGTGTTCATTTGGTTCACAAAAATTACGGATTTGCTGTGATGATGTATTGACTTCGAAATATACCGTACTTCTCGTTTTTGTGTTTATACCAAATTTAGTTTACAATTAAATATGTTCTAACAGGAAAATGTTGAATATGTTTGCTTGGAAATTTTACAAAATGAACTACTTAAGTGATTTTCTTAAAATTAGCCTTTTTAGCCTCTTAATATTTGCACAGGAAAGATCAAAGATGTTATAATATGCTTTATAGGGATGTATAAATAACTTACTGAAACATGGTGACATCTTGTGATGATTTGTTAACAACGTTGTCGCTTCTGCTCGCAGGAAGTCTGGGAAGTTGACGGGTCTAGGCTTGTATTGCGCTCTCGCTGCTACAGCTGAGAAGTTCATCAAAGATCTGGATGGAGAACAACGTTTAATGTTCGGACTAGTGTGAGCAGAAATAAATTGCGTACGAACGTACATCCATATTCAAGTTTCCTCCATTTTGAAGACAGATTGATTGTGTCTAAAGTGGTGATTTGACGAATACTTTCATGTACTTGAATGTTATTGACTTTACTTTATTTCACAAACCATAATATTATTAACTGTTTATTAATACATTGTTAATTGTGTACTGTTGCAATTACATTTTTCAAACACTATTGTTCGCGTTCTCTTCAAGAACCTCGTTGAAATAAATACTAATGTAATTTGACACTTAAATGTAATGTAATTAAAAAGGTCTTCCAATTTTTTAGGAATTTTAAAATTATACGTATACTTTCCCGACAGTTTGCAGAGATGAATCTATCTAAATTTTCGTTTTTCCTCCTTCGACTACCACTTGCATACCTTAACCCATTAAGTCCCATTGTTCTCTTTTGGGAACACACAGATTTTTCTTTCTTAGAAGCAGTCTATCTCTCCCCTGATAATGAAACAATTATTAGGGGAGAGATAGAGGTCTGCCTAACCTCAGGAATATTCAATCCGTTGCTTTTGCTGTGTGTCTGTGTTGTGAGGGGAGTCAGCATATCCAAAGTTTTCAAGAAGTCGTTCCGAGGCAATAATTTGTGTTCTTCAGACATTGTTGTTTTCTACGAAAATCTGTACATGCAGATGCATAAAGAAAACATTGAACAATACTTTTAAGGTTATAAAGCAATCATAACTTTGTTTTATGCAGTGTGCGAAACTTTATTTTACGATGTTCCCAATTGGGAACATTGGGAAGATTTGGCGTATTCCTGACCAACAAATATTCTGTTTTTATTATTATTTTGTTGCAATTTATTATTGCTAATATGCTTTCTGATTTTACTACTTTTATAGACACTTTCTTTCAAGAACTATTTAAGATTTGAGAAAATTCCTGATGTTATGGAAGAAATTACAGATGACGTGATAGATCTCGTTATTTTGCCCGCCGATGACTGTAACGGAGCACTTATGACGATAAAAGATGCTGACCAAAAAGTAATTGCTTCAATGAACAACTGCATGCATCTTTCACGAGAGGTATGAGGTACTTGAAATCTATACTGTAATATATTACATGTGGATGAAACACGTGTGAACATTTTATGTAAACCCTGTGAACTTAAGTGGAACTACAGGAGGATGTGAAAAATGAGACAAAAAGGGGGCTTTGAAAAAGATATATGACATGAAAACCAAGTGTGAGAGAAGCCGTTTTTAGCTGTTTAAAAAAGAAAACGAACAATGATATAGAAATTGAGTACTGAAATTATAGTTTGCGTGATGCATGAGAGGAGCAACCGAGAAGGAAAAAAGATAAGTCATCTACACTTTCATATCATGGATAGAAACTAAAACGGTGTCATAGCGAAGGAAGAAAGGATCAAAGGCCTGTCACAGGGTGAAAATTTTTGTTGTAAATATTAATGTTCTGTTGTTAATTTATTGGCTATATAAATGAATAATATAAGTTTATTTTTTCAATACAGAAACGTCTAATATTTTTTTAGTATAGTAATTTTAGCTGATTATACGAAATATCTTATTCAATTCGTCAAATATTTCCTTATGGAAATAGTTTAGAGGCCTTGAGAATGTCTTTAAAATTGGTGTTTTATTTACTGATGTATCGTAAAAAGGTCGGGCATATTTAAAAATATATTTCGGTACGTCACAATACACAAAGTGTCGATAAAACTGATGAACAATAAATTCAATGCTATAACCTAAAACTAAGTAGTAATATGTACAAAAAGAGAAATGATTTGCAGAAAAACAGAAAGTTTCATAATATTCTTCCTAACAATGAACTTAAGTTGGAACGGATTAATTCACACCTATGTGACCTTCATCCGAATGAGCTGTTTCGCCAATTTTTCACAAGTGAAATTTTGAGTATGTATGTGAAACGAAGCACTATGCTGCTCAAAATAATTATCTAAATTTTGAATGCGATGAAGATATTTTCAATTTTTTTGCCATATTTTTTGTTAGGATTCCACTTGTAATGATCCAACGTTTCGAGACCAAAACCCCAGATGCAACGTTGCCAAAAAGTGGCAAAGAATAAACCTGTATATGGAGTGCAACGGTGCCGATAAAAACATGTTTGTAAATCCAAATTAAAATAAGGAATTGTAGCGTGTGAGATTTGGGGAAAATTGAACATAATCATCCGGTAGAGCAGAAATTATAGAATGAAATAAAACAATCGGCATCAAATTCGGTCAACGCATTCGGAAGTTATAAATTGAACTATAATTGGAATTTTTAATAACATGAACAGAATATGGCCATTGTTGAGTTAGAAAATAAAGATTACAAACAGGGTTTTTCAAGAATTATTACAAAACGCACGGACCGATTTGGTTGAAACGTTGGGAAATAATAGATTAAAATACGGGGAAGACGACAAAATTAGTATCAACTTTGTCGCATTTTCGGAAGCGAAGTAATAATAAAATTTTGGAGGTTGTAATGAAATCAATAGGATAAACAAATGACGCCATGTTAAGAAGCTAAGGAAATCTTCTGGAGTCAACAGAGCAAGCGTGTGGCAATTATTTTGTGACAAAAATCTGTGGTAACAATGTAAGTGGATAGAAAGAATTCCGATGGGAGGCAGAGGTGTCGTGGACACGGTGATGAACGCTTCGTGTACGTGAAATCGGTGTGTCGTTAATTTTTTGAAAGTGTAAAAAAAATTTAACGAGAAGTAACGTCGAGATGCTTATAGAAATTTTGGAATATTAGGAAAGGGAGCAAAATTTGAATTCATTTGAATTTGTTATTTTATTAGTAACACTTCAAGTAATTACGGATGATCAGTTACGTTTTATTCTAGTGTGAGGAAGTTTGGCGCGATAAACATTTTTATTATGGGACATAACTGAATCAATACACGGATCAGTATAATTTAGACGATTATTTTCCAAGATAAATGGACGTAAGCAATAGAACTTTTCAAGAAGTGACGTGTTTGACGATACGCGAAAAGTAGTTGTTTCTTTTTTCGTGTTACTTATTTTTCCGAGCAGTACGCCGCAAACATACAGAATTTATCAGTCGGTGACGGGCTAGCAGCTGAATTTTCACATTTAGGTGAAATATAGCGGTTGACGAAAAGTGGTTCTCGAAGGCGACCGCGAGTAAGAGTGGCCGGCGACCGAACATCGAGGAGCATCGGACAGCGGACACCGGACATCTTCAGTACGAGAGATGGCAAACGGAGAAGTGAAACGCATATACATGTGTGTGTGTGTGTGTGTGTGTGTGTGTGTGTGTGTGTGTTGTGTGTGTGTGTGTCGGAATTCCTTGCAAATGCTTCGTATGAAAACGCATTCCATAATTGAAGAAAAATTTGTTGAAGATCAAGTTTTGTTAATAGGAATAAAGTAGAAATGGTTAAAGGAAAAGTAGGGAATGCGCATTCGAGGGATGAATGGGATTTTGATATTGTGTTAGTGTGTATGAATGGTTTTTGTTATTGTGTATTATTTTGTTCTTTGTTTGACATGTTGATGTTATAGGGTATTATGTATTAATGTAGAAAGAAAGACGGTGAATTATCGCCGTATAAATGAAAAAGGAGGAAAGTTAGGAACGTAAATAAATGATCGAACCAAAAATGCGGTTCGTTTTGATCAATTGTGATATTCGTCGTAATTTACCCTAGCACGCACAATCCAGTTACCTCACTCGGATTCCTGTATACGACCGCCAGCTTATCCACGGCATTAGATAGTTAAAAAGGAAAAGGAAAAAGGGGATTTATTATATATATATATATATATATATATATATATATATATATTTGATAAAAGCGCGGGCATAGATAACGTAGAGAGGTTAGAGGATAAAATTAATGAATGATAGGAAGATAGCAGGAGAAGTAGGTAGAGAGGGTTACATTACATAAATGGCGGCCCAACGGTGGGGCATCAATGATAAATAGCAGATGAGATGAGTGATACATTACACACTTCTAAGAGATATCAGTATTCCAAGAGTAAAAGTTTATTAGTCGAAAGCTGAATATGTGCCATTAGTTTCACAGCAGATGAGAAGAAACAAATTTCAACATGTGATGAAATATTTCTATGTTGCCGATAACAATAATTTGATTTCTGGAGATCAAATGGCAAAAATAAAACCCCTTATTGATAAAAGTAAACTTATTACTGCAACAATTTCGCATATTTACAAAAAAAGTCAGTATTAAAGAGCGGATGGTCCCATGTTTTGGGGGACAACTGCAAAATACTCATGTGTGGAAAACCAATTAGATTTGGGTTCAGACTGTGGGTGCTGTGTTCTTTTGGTGAATTCATATTTAAAATCAATCCATACTGTGGAAAAAATCAAATACAAAGTATGCATGAACAATACCAGGCTTATATTTTGCAATTTTTAAGGATTTGGCGCAAATGCATTGCTTCCCTGCACTGCATGATTTGTAGACCCTATATCTTCCCATTGTTCCCATTTGGGAACAACGCAGTAAAATAAAATACTTTTTGTGCTTCAATGTGTTATGTTCTAAGTAGTTAGAAAAATAAAGATAATAAAAAAAATTTAGGTTTTAGTGGTGTTGGGACTTAATGGGTGGCATTTATGGCATAAATGGTGGCATTTATGTCATGGACATATAATGGGATTTCTATTAATTTCATTTTGGAGGGTGTTTGACGATAATTTTAAAACAATACATTTTCCATATTTTCTGAGCTATTCACCTAGAATGAAATTACGAAACACTTTGTCAATAGCCGGAAAGGTTCTGTTCATCAATCTATGCTGTATTTTAGTTCTTTACTTACAACAAAGGAAACTGGAAAACGGAACTCACATAACCAGGCTAGGAGATCAGTATTTTATCAATCACAAATTTCACAAAGAAAGTAAAGTATTTTAATGAATAAACTCACTCTTTCTTCAATCTTTAGAATAATTGTTCTTTAGTGTATTAAGTATAAGGTGTGGTAAAGTTAAGAAAAGCAGACCTACTAGATTTAGATACTAAGGTAAAGCGAACGGATGAGGTGAGGGTGATATTGCAGATGAACAGTAGGTGATGGTGAGGTGAGGTAAGGTAGGTGAGACAAGGATAGGGAACATGATGTGAAAATGTTGTTAGGTGAGGTGAGGGTGAGGTAAAGTAAGGTGAGGCTGAGGTGAGACTAGGCAAGAATGTGGCGACGCATGGCGAGTTCGACAGAGTGCGTGATTGTGTGTGTTTATATATATATATATATATATATATATATATATATATATATATATATATAGAGAGAGAGAGAGAGAGAGAGAGAGAGAGAGAGTGTTTGAGTATGTGTGAGTGTGAGTGGTGAGGCGTGGTTTGGGCGGGGCGAGGGGGAGGTAGAGTGTATTAAAATGAAAGCGAAGAGATGTGTTACGAAGTGAGGTTAAAGGTGGGAAGTTCACATTGAGCTCTGGTCGAACACAAGGCAACTTAACGTTCGCGTTGGTGCTGGAGCACTGAGCGCGGAGGAAGCCGACGGAGCGCCCTCTGTGAGCGAGCGCTTCGTTGGGGCGTGCGTTGAAACGCGTGCCCGCCGTGCGCGGCGGCCGCCCGCCCTTGGCTCCGCCCCTGGGATCCCGCTACGAAGGCGGCCGCGTCATGACATCATCTCGGCGGCTGCGTGAGCGCGCACACGCACCGCGACCAGCGCGTAACGGGACCTGCGCCCGCGCCTCTGAATGGGGATGACGCACTTTGCGTGCTCCCTGGACCGACGCGACGCCACGAGAATCGCCGCCGCCGCCCCCGCCGCCCCGCCGCCCCCGCCGCCCCGCCGCCCCGCGCCCCGCCGCCCCGCCGCCCGCCGCCGCGCCCGCCGCCCCGCCGCCCCGCCGCCCCCGCGCCCCGCCGCCCGCCGCCGCCCCGCCGCCCCGCCGCCCCGCCGCCCCGCCGCCCCCGCCGCCCCGCCGCCCGCCGCCCCGCCCCCCGCCGCCCCCGCCGCCCCGCCGCCCCGCCGCCCCGCCGCCCCCCCCCGCCCCCGCCGCCCTGCCGCCCCGCCGCCCTGCCGCCCTGTCCGCCCCGCCGCCACCGCTCCCACCTCCCTCCGCCCCGCCATCACCCCACACCCACGTACGCCGCCCGTCCCTCTTCCTCTCCGCCTGTTTCATCGTCTGCACCTCCGAAGCAGCCTTCTTTCATTCATTGATTGAGTATATTGTATTTGCAGGCGCGGGAACTGCTATAGTACATACCATTAAAGTTGTAGGTATAATGCATGATGTATTCCATGGTGGAAAGAAGTGGGCGGGCTCCTCCGGTGCACCGATTTGTGCTCGTTCTGCGCAGCACCGGTTTGTGTCACGAGCCACATGACTACACACGGACCCTTCGTTTAGAAAACCTAGACCTGACGTTGGCCGCCATCTTGCATGGAGAGCGAGAAGTGTTGAGAATCATTGCAAAATTGGCATAAAATGCCCATTTTCAACGGTGTCCAACCGAAAATAACACGATGAAGGTGTAATTAAAATAAAAGATGCATTATTTTAAAGAGCAGTGCTTCATAAATGTTTCAGTGACACGTAACAAGGTGATAATTTTGGTATCTGGCTGCGTTGAAAATTTCCGGTAATATAGTGACGCGTATTGGTGCTCATGGGCTGAAGTCGGAAGCGACCCGCAAGAGCCCACCTATCTCTTTCTTCTTTCTAGGGTTTTTATCCAGCCGACAGCCGGTTACCCTTTACGTCCCGATGGGACGCATATTCGACCATACACTAGACACCAACACACTTGCGGGCTCCTCTGGTCTGGGGTCAGCAGAACGCGAGGCCCTCCGCACAACACATACATACAAAGACAAGGGACAAACAACCATGCCCAAGGCGGGACTCGAACCCGCGACCCTTCGGACCGACACCTCGGCCATCCAGGTCGGCTCATCTGGTCGGCTCTTTCTACCGGGGATACCCGGTCTAGACTGTACATCCCCCCTCCAACGGGGTCAACCTACTCAACGGCTATCCTCTCCAGAAATCTCCTTGTATCTCCCCCAGCGGGACACCGCCCCAGCCGAGAGAAGCTCTAAGCTCCCAAGTGGGCTCCCAGCATGTGTGGTGCAATAGTGCTTTTAAGCTACTGTGTGGGTAAAAAGAGAACGCTAAAGATCGGACGCCGTCCGTTGTCGTTTTGTTAGAGATCTACGCGGGCATTCGCTTATATTTATCGGAGAAACCATGGAAAAGTCCCGATAAGAACAGTCAGTTGCTAAATTCTCCTCCAAACAACAGCTGAATTCGACATAGCTAAATAGCTAGTGTCGAAAATACTCCACCTTCGGAACTCGAACCCTAGAACCTCCTGGTCAGAGAGTGCTCTAGCACCAGTTGACGATCTGAACCATCTCAACCGGTCCCTGAGACCGGTCGGGGGGTTTAGAGCTTGTCGCGGCTGGGACGGTGCCCCGCTGGTGGGAGAGTCCTGGTTAGAGGGAAACCCCACTAGCCGATGGTAGGTCGGCGCCGGATCTCGCTATCCAGCGGGTGAGATCACCGCCATCTCCCGAGAAAAAGTATGCACTACACTGACGGGACTAATGACCAAAGCAGTTGACGCGCCCGGAAACACGAAAAAATCAAATCAAATGAATCAACCGGTCCCTGCTTTCGATCTTGAATCATCCGCTTGGACATATCTGCTTCCACGGATACCTTGCCACCGCCTCAGTTCTCTTCACTGCCATTCCCAAATGGAGCTCCCTTGCCTGATAGCTTGGTAAAGCCCGAGAAGCCCAGGTACTCTCTCTAGGCGAGGCGAACCCACCTGCCTTCGCTCTCTAACTCTCACTTCTCAAAAGGCACTTACGATCTCTCGGGTCAACACCAACGCTTCAAATCTTGGGGTGTCGTATTCGACCATACACTAGACACCAACACACTTGCGGGCTCCTCTGGTCTGGGGTCAGCAGAACGCGAGGCCCTCCGCGACAACACATACATACAAAGACAAGGGACAAACAACCATGCCCAAGGCGGGACTCGAACCCGCGACCCTTCGGACCGACACCTCGGCCATCCAGGTCGGCTCATCTGGTCGGCTCTTTCTACCGGGGATACCCGGTACGAAATTTTGCAGGCTGTGACGAAATCGAACAATTACAAGAGATGCATTCTACGTGAATATATGCTTCTAAGGTCGAAATTATAACACAATTATTTATTGATTTGCCGTTTATTGCTGGGGGTGAATTCCACATTGTAGGGTCATACGAACCGTTCGGCCACACTCGGTTCGACTCACGACAGATCTGTAGCAGTTTCGTAAGGAGGTTCACCGTCTCCCCAAGAACTACCAACATTACTTTTTATTAAAATGAATTTTTATTAATTTATCATTATAAGTCAATTATTGACTTCTATGATGTAGTTTGTTTCTTTGGGGTGAATTACTTTGTATAATTTATAAGTGTTATATTAATTATTTATTTATAATCTCACGTAAAATTATCATTCCATGTGTGTAATAAAATATAGATTTATTTATAATGTAGTTATTTGCTCCGTTACTACAAATTAAAGAATATTTGAAGGACTAAACAATGTTAGTAACTCAGCTGTAAATAATATGTTTTAATTCATGATTATCAATATTACAGTAGGTGTCATTTCAATTTTCTCATAGATATAATTATCTTACAGTAATAATAATTCAAAAACATTTTTCTAACTACTTCAAAAGAGCTAAAGTAATGCACGTTAACAAAAAACGTTTTATCAAACCGTGAATTGAAAATCGAGCTTGTACAAGGAGTAACTAGTTAGAGTACAATTGTTGTACTTACTCCATGTTAAAAGTTCGCTGTTTACAAAAGATAAGCAACAATAATTTTCCGTTATCTGTACCTTTTGACTGCGAAGTGGAATTCATTAAGGTGCAAGCAGTCAGATGTTCACTCATTACAAAGTAAATAGTTTAGTTTACGATACTCGTTTTGCACTTTTCTTTCGTAGCTTCTTTCTACCCAAGACAGCTGCTTCCGGAAGAATTTTTCTCCAACTCTTGAATCTTTGCGCGTTCTTCTGGCAAATAGGTCTACTTATGCTTCTAATTTACTATGGTTGTCGTACACAGCACCCAAGTACAGACATGAATTCAGAATTCCAACTGTGCCCACCTTCCGTGCAACCACATGTGTAATTAAAGAAAACATGTAGATTACTCGCGGGTTACCGCAATAACTACATGTGATATAGTGAATATCTCAAGAGGCCCGACAAGACAATTACTATGTATTCCACCAGTGCATAATATCCGTTACCCGGGCCAGGAAATGATGAATTTTGGTTCTAACAAGGGAGTATAAAGACGTCACATGAGAAAACATGCCTCGAATTTGTTCAGCAAATTTACTACCTCTAAGTATATTTTAAATGGATGAAAATCGGTCATTTTAATTGCACCAAATGCCTTCATTTACAGATGCAACAGTTCTTAGTAGCCATCCTTAAGTTGGTTGCCTGGAATGAAATTTGCTTGTTCGAACAACTGTTATGTTTCTTGTTTCTTTTCCTTAAATTAACACCACCGAAAAAATATAATTATCATTTTTGTTACGTTTAAACCGAATTACATTTTTAGGAGGGCAATTTACCTAATCTATAATGCTAATTTATCTATTCTTAAACATCCATGACATATACTTTTCACCTGCATCAACTGCTTCGAAAATACTTCCTAGAATCCCTTGCATTTCTTTTCTGCAATCTCCCCTTCAGGTAACTAAGAAAGCTATCTTCATAGAATTTATATTTAATGGAACCTCGGAAGAGGAGGTACTAGTGGTACTACAACAGCACGTATTTTCTTGTATTAGTAACAATTAGGTAAAATTATAATACCCCAATTTCTGTCCATATTAACGCATCTCAGCAACCATTTGTAAAATCATTATCAATCGTAGAACGTTGAGCGGGAAACCTTCGCCAATACATCAACATAAATTGGACAATCCAAAACTCCGTTCCAGTTATCCAGAAACACCGCCAATATGAAGTTATTCTGAGAATTTCATACTGTAAATGTCGCAGCATTGCCGTTGTCTTCCGACTTGGTAACTCTGGATAGATTCTAGCAAAAGAAGTGCGGGAAATTTGAATTTGCAACTTCGTGCAAATATTATACAAAATTACACATATTTTCAGAAAATGTACAGGACCTTCCTTAAAGGTACCTTAAACTAATTTTGAAGAACACATTTCAGTACCGTAAAAAATCTTATAAAAATTCATTATTATTGTAGTTTGGCGATGTTAATTTTTTGCAATTTTAAAAAACCGGAAACAAGGACATTTTTATAATCGTAGTTTGTTCTATTTCAGAAAAAAAATTAAAAACATTTGGAACCGATTTTGAGAATTTTATTTTCAAACTAAATGTCTATATTTCACGTAAAAGTACGGGAAACTCTATATTTTCCAAAAATTTAACATGATTTTATTTCAAGATGAGAACACATTTCATTAATTAAAAAATCGTCAAAATAGTAGTTCTATGAAGACACTGACAAAATTGTGAACTTTTACAATTTTTGAAAAGTCAGATATTTCAACGAAAATGAGAACAGTGCCTTTTTTAAACGTCATTTACGGTATCCGAGGTCCAATTTTAATTTTAAAAAACAGGAGCCATTTTTCAGAAAATTTTGAAAATATTGAGACTTCATGAAAACTGCTCTCCAAAATCAAAATCTCGCAGACTTGAAATCTTTCAGATCGACCGCAGAATATCACTTTTGTAGAAAATACACTGAATGATTTAGTAGTGTATTTTGTTGACCACAGATGTACGAACCAACAAAGAGACTGTGCCATTAATCGATTTTTCAGAATCAAGGACTCATGAAATATGGATTCTCTTTACACATGTTAGAAGAAGTAATTTATTATTTATTTTTATTTACAAAAGATTTCTCCACTTTCTCGTTACCAGAGCCCGACAATACGAGTTTTTCTGTCGAAAAATGGCAGTTTTTCCGCAACATAAAATACTTTCTATATGCTGGGTAAGCGGTACGCGAGGCAATGCTGGACGTAAAGGATACGCATACATGCGACCCAAGCAATGTTTCGTTATCGTATTATTGAGCACATTCAGATGCTCGAGGTGAGGTTCTAAATCCACAACTAGGTTACATAACTCCCTAATTTATTTATTATTTTTTATTCCCAGGCGTTACAGTTATTAGACCCGCATGATCTATTTCAGGAGGTGGCTGTTTCTTTCCAATCTGTATCCCATAGCAATTTGTAATACAATTTTCCACCTCTAGAGATCATCATAATGCAAACATAGCTTGAAAACAGTATGATAGTTGTCATAGAAGTGTTCAGTTGTCAAGAAGAGAGCACATCTTCATTTTTATAGTTTGTGAGTTAGTAGTTTCCTATATAGCACCATTGTATTAATAATGAAATTTGCAAACTATTTCCGTCTAAAATACGTAAAATAAGCGATATTTTCTTTATTTTCATATTATTTATAAACTCTTATAAACTGTTTCATTTTTGGATTGTGCGTATGATCACCACTAAACCGCTTTGGTGCGCTGGAGAGGTAAAAATGATAAGTATGTCCGTCCTCTTCAAAAGTTTGGCGTCCCTGCTCTAATGCCTTCCAAGGCCTTTAATGTCATTAATCGGGTGAGCGCTTCGCTCTGTATTAACTCCGCCCAGCATTGTCTTCCTTCTCCGCCTTACCCTAACACCAGCCACCAATCAATCGGCGACGGGTCACTGTGCCAACTGCGATCAGCCGAGTTTGACGGCACACTCCCCAGTCGAGACCACAATTATTCTTCAACGGATGTAATGTTCGACGAATTATGTCTATAAGATGTGTAGAGGTATTTGACGTCTTGCGGGCCCTTTCTGTAGGTGGTTGTTGCATACAAATTTTGTCAGAAAATCAAGAATGCAGCGTTGGAGTAATTTCATTTTTTTTACATTTTTCCTGAATTTTTTTGTTACTACACATTCAGCCGAAATAACAAATGGACATGGTGTTATCTTCTGTATTTTCCACATGTGGTTTCTAGGGTAAGACTTGCATAGTTAGCCATTTTCTCGGCCCCTGTTTTCTTTTTATGTGTGTCAATGGTATGGCAATATCAACAAGCATAGCATCTTTCAAAAATATATCGGGTCTATTGAAAGCCACAGTTTTATCTGTTAATATGTCCCAATAAATGATGGTATTATTTGCTTCCTTTGCAGGTTCTGGGTTGTATTTATATAATACGATGGAGCTTCATTATTTAACATTCCATGCTTGAGAGCCAATTGTTGAAGGACAATCTTAGCTAGTTGGTTGTACGGACTGTCGGTAAGTGTAGTGCATCCAGCTGTCATATGTTCAATTGCCGTATATGTTCATTGGTGCCACATTTCCTGCATGAGTCAACCATGGGCATGCTCGTGCAATTTTCACAGTTCCTAGTCGGCATACTCTATCTTGCATTGCCATTATAATTCCCTCGGTTTCTGAGTGTAAATATCCGTCTTATAGCCTTTGCAGTGAGTATGGTGTTTCAACATGAGGTTCATGGACAGCTTTAGGAAATTTGCCGCGCATTGCCTTTTGTTGCCAATCTTCTAGATATCCTTGAATTGAGAAGAAATAAAAGAGGTCATCTTCGTCAACATATCAGCTTTATTAAGATAGCCGGCTTTCGACGGCTTTGCCGTCATCGTCAGTCTACAGAATACAGAAAGATACAAAAAAAATTTATAAATGAATACACAATAAGATAAAAAAATTAATTAAATTACAATTTATGGATAAATCTAAAATATTTAGTTACAGATAGATAAAATTTCAAAAACGGTAAGGGGGTATTAAGGTATTTCAAAAACGGTAACGGGAGGATTAGTGGAAGTTCAAATTAAACAAAAAATCAATACAGAAAGACACATTGTATGATAGCAAAAGTTAAGGAACATATAGCAGATAAAATTATAAAAATTTTAAACTCGTCCATACCATCAAGAACAGTTTGGAACTTGTGACCAAACTTCAAAACATACACGTACCGGCCAATGCCAAACAGATATCCTTTGACGTTACAAATTTATTCCCTAGCATCCCGACTCAAGACTGTAAATTAATTTTACAAAATACCCTGGACAAAGCTACATGCCCCGTACCAATACGAACAGAACTGTACAATCTGATCTCACTCTGCATGGACACTAACTACTTTATGTTTAATAACTCTTTCTACAAACAAAATTCTGGTCTTCCGATGGGATCACCACTGTCACCACTACTTGCAGACATGTTCATGGACAATTTTGAAACACTCTTGTTTGAGACACAACATCCCCTTCTTCAAAATTTAACGCACTGGTACCGCTACGTCGATGACATCTTAGCTCTATGGACAGGTACAACAAGACAACTCGACATCTTCCTCGAGTTCCTTAACTCCAGACACCCATCCATGAAATTCACTAAAGAACTAGCAAATGAAAACCAATCAATTAATTTCTTAGACCTAACCATCTCTAGGTTGGGCAATAAACACATCTTCAATGTTTTTAGAAAACCCACACACACAGACACTGTCATCCATAACACATCCCAACATCCATCTGCTCACAAACACGCAGCTTTCCATGCCATGATTCACAGACTTGTTAGCCTTCCCTTATCACAAGACAATTTTCAAAGAGAAACACGCACCATTAAATACATAGCTACCGCCAATGGATACAGTACCACTCTCGTTGACAACATATTACGCCGCAAATTAAATAAGAAGAAACTGAAAACGTATACAAGCCTCACCCCATTCACCCAGAAACCATCAAAATTTATTTCTATTCCGTTCTTTGGAAAAATATCGCAGAAGGTAGCCCATATTCTTCACAAATACAATTTTCACGTTTCCTTTACACACACAAATCCTCAAACAGCTACTTTCACCTCGAACACCACCCCACTCATGGCGAAATCAGGAGTTTATGAACTACACTGCCACAATTGCGAGGCTAAATACATGGGACAAACAGGTAGAAGCTTTAATACCAGAATTAAAGAACATTTACATGCCTGGAAGCACAACACAAACAAATCGCACTTTGCTACACATCTTATAAACGCAGGCCATACTTTCCACCCAGACTCAGACATTAAAATTCTTAAATAGAAAATAAATTCTGGAACAGAAGTGCTTTAGAAATCTTTCATTTCAAAAAAAAAAATTTTCCCCGACGTCCCTAACTGACTCCCCCGCCTCCTAAGGCATTTCCAAGAGAACACTAAACAGACCTCCTCCGACCCACCCACCCCCGCCGGATCTCCGGAAAGCAATAAAAACCCCGTGTCATGTTTCCTCTGGGCACAGTCGCTCGACTTTTGCCGACAGCAGCGAGGTAAGCAAAAACGGCTCAACTTGCTATTCAATTATTTCCCCATCTTTGTAATAACATTGATATGAATTATTATTACTATTCCCCATTTCTTATATATGTATATGTATATGTATATATTATATTATTTATATATATATTTATATAAATTTTGTTTTTCCTTCTTTTGAATATAAGAATGTATATTTCTTCACATATATTTATAATCTGAAATTTGAACTGCTTGTATAGGTATTAATTCCTCTCCGCCCCGCCGCAATTAATTTTTATAATTTTATCTGTTATATGTTCCTTAACTTTTGCTATCATACAATGTGTCTTTCTGTATTGATTTTTTGTTTAATTTGAACTGCTACTAATCCTCCCGTTACCGTTTTTGAAATACCCTAATACCCCTTTACCGTTTTTGAAATTTTATCTGTAACTAAATATTTTAGATTTATCCATCAATTGTAATTTAATTAATTTTTTCTATCTTATTGTGTATTTATTTATAATTTTTTTTGTATCTTTCTGTATTCTGTAGACTGACGATGACGGCAAAGCCGTCGAAAGCCGGCTATCTTAATAAAGCTGATATGTTGACGAAGATGACCTCTTTTATTTCTTCTTATAAGAACGTCAACAACACCCAATCAGAATTCCACAATCCTTAAATTGTATCTTTTGGTGTTGTTCCTGCTGCATTTGCCGTTGTACCTGTGTTGAAGGCACTCAAGTTTAGTGGAGTATAACCATCATCTGCTTGTACAGCCATTTTCATTAAGGCATCTTCCACGAGAGTAGCTTTTGCTTCGTTTTTCTCTCTAGGTTTCTGCAGAGATTTTCAATGTTTAGAAGTCGCCTCTCTCCTCTTCAGGGTAGATATAGTCTTTTAATAGATGAGTTTGTATGAAGACACCTGAATTTAGTAAGTAGCCTTCTGGTCAATCTATTTAATTTAGCGAGGTCTGCAGACGACCATTCCAGAATTCCGAAAGTATGGGAAGGTTTAGGAATTGCCTTTAAGTTAATTGCTATGATTTTTTTTTCGTTTAATTTAATGTTCAGAACTTTTGTAAGTCTTTATCTATACTTATCGATCATAGCCTTCTTCATACTGAATGATCTATTCGGTAGCTTGGGTCATTCCTGAATATTTGTAAACCTAATCAGGCGTAAGTTCCTTAATGTTTCTAATTGGTTCATTGTGGCTTTCGATCTTGCTCTTTTAAGTCTATTATGACCATTTGTCTAGCCAAAAGGCATCTTTATATATTCCTGAACCCTTTCACTATCTCTATTAAACTGTGTAATTTGTCTCCGCTCTCTGTATAGAGTTTGTGGTCATCAACATACAACAAATAAAACAGGCATAAGTTGTTTCTTTTGACTCATTTGTACCCAATTTTTCTGTTATTAAAAAGTTTGGACATAGGATTCATTGCTAGATAAAACAATAATACTGAATCTCCTTGGAACATTCCAGTTTTGAATGTGGACCACTCCTATATTTTCCGAACCCACCCATATCTTTGTTATCTATTTCGTCATCATTGCACTAAGCGTCTGTTTGATTTTCGGGCATACACCGTATATCTCAAGAATCTTTTTGCAACGAGATGTGCGGGAGAGAATCAAATTCCTTCTGATAATCTATATAGAACATATGCTGATTGTGTCGCCTTTTTTGAACTTGTTTCAAGGCGAGTGTCAATTGTCAGCTGATGCTTACAACCCATCGATCTTTTGAAGCAATCCTTTTGTTCCGCTTCTAAGACGGAATAGTTATCGCAATGTTCATATATCTTCTTGCTGATTATCGATGTAAAAAGTTTGTAAACACTCTATTGGTCGAATTTTATTATTATTATTATTATTATTATTATTGTTGTTGTTACATTTTTAAGCAATGTAGTACATCTATGTACACTTGAGAATGTATTATTCGATTAAAATGTTCAATGAATGGCAGATGTGGTAGTTCACCACTGCTTGATAAATGTAGGTGATTTTAAAATAGAGTTCAGTGGCGGCAACAAATCGTATACAACTTCTTATAAATGAATATAAATAATGTATATAATAAACCATGTAAAATATAATATAAATTAAATTCTTAAGTTAAAAAATAGTACATAAATATTTTATAGATTTGTTTATCACTTTATTCAAATCCATTTAACATAGGTTGATAAACAAGTAAGCTTTGTGGGATGACTTTCGCCATCGCCCAACGCTTTATTCGCCCCTGAATCAAGAATCGCTTCTCCTTGAAGGTGAGCTCTCCCCGCCAACCGCATCCGTCACCGCATCTCATCCGTCAGCTGCGCCTCCCGCATCCGCCCTCCCCCCTCCCCCTCCCCCCTCTCCGCCTCCGCCCCGCCCACGGCTCCCAGCGCCGGGCACGAGCCACCGGAGGCGGCGGCGGCGGCGGCGAGTCCTGGGGGCGGGCACGCGCCCGAAGGGTCCACGCTTTGTTAGAATTCGTCGCGCGCACATCACGCAGCCCCCCCTCCCTCCCCTCCCCTCCCCTCCTCGCTCCACCCCGCGGCCGGCCCCGCCTCCGCTCCATTGCCGCCACAATCGTCGTTCTTCGACTCCGCTGCTCGCGCGGATACACTCACTCCATCGGGCCTCTTTTCTTGAACCTGGCAATACCATGGGTTTTCAACGAAGAGCTTGGGCCAGTGAGAAGACTCACCACAGCGAGCCTTGAGGTATTCGTAAAAGTTAATGTCTTTATGTTGATGAACGTGTGGTCAATCCGTTTCAAAATAATAGTCTTGTTCACATTTATGAAAGCTACGCCAGTAACAAGATGAGACACACTTACCAAATTCGAATTATGAATACTCACAGAAAGCGAGAGTTTAGCTGTGACCGATATGGCTCTTCTTGTTTTTGCCCCAACCACTTCGTTTATACCATCAGTAGCAGTATTAATCATGTGAGCTACCTGATAAGACTGAAAACTATAAAAAACAATCATGAGTGGAGTCTGAAACCCCCTGGTATTTCTATGATTAATATATTTACTCTTCTTCACAACCTACAAATCAAGACGGTCCAGGACTAGTCACTGCTACTTACGAAAACAAAGCCGCTTAATACATATTCCCACCAACAACGAACAACAATTGTACGAGTATTAAATACCAACGCTGACACGACCACATCGAAACATTGATCAACACCAGATGATCTGTTGTCTCAATTACGTCCGAAAACAATTCTAAACACGGTTATCCACATCATAAAACATATCACACTTCCTTAGTGCCTACAATATCCCCAACACCACCTTCAACTACGCAAAATCACCGCCTCGAACACAAATTCCCCGCCATCGTAATCACCCTCACCACCAACACCAACCTAAAACACCAACGCCACCCTCCCATTTGCTACAATGCTCGCCACAACCAATATCCGATCAGCCATTTCTACTACTTTGGTCAAGTCCATTTCACTAACACCATCTCGGTGTCTGTTCTTCGCTCCCCCTTTGTTCGCCTTCCCCACCTGCATCAGGAACGCTGCATCCCAAAGCTAATCAAGCTGAGGATCTCCATTGCTACCAGAGCACGTCCCGCGCACGCGCCGGAGGCCCCGACGACGCGGCGCTAATTATCATGCTGGCGATTGCCGCATTAGCGGGGGACGTGGCGGGACGGCGACGCGCACGCCGCGGGCGCCCCGCTCTTTTGTCCGCGAGCGACCCACGTTCTCGGAAAGCGGCGTCGCCTCCGCCACGCGCCGTCGAGGCGACGACCCACGCCCGCGGCGCCGCCCCGCCCCCTCGCGCCCCTCCCGCCCCTCCCGCCTCTCCCGCCCCACCCGCCTCCTCCTGCCCCACGCAGGCCCCCCGCTGTCAACGCCTTCTCGCGGCGGCCCGTCTGGGCCTCTACGCCCCCCGCCCCCCTCCCCCCCCCCCCTCCCGTCGCCTCCTCCCTCGTCGCCCTCCCGTCGCCCTTCCGTCCCCCCCGTCGCCCTCCTCGCCCTCCAGTCGCCGTCCCTCCCTGCCTCCCTCGCCTCCGTCGCCTCCCGTCGCCCTCCGTCGCCCTCCCCGTCGCCCTCCCGTCGCCCTCCCGTCGCCTCCGGCGCCCTCCCGCGCCCCCCGGCGCCTCCCGCGCCCCCCCGCGCCTCCGGCGCCTCCGCGCCTCCCGGCGCCTCCCGCGCCCTCCCGGCGCCCTCCCGGCGCCCTCCCCGGCGCCCCCCGGCGCCTCCCGCGCCCTCCCGCGCCCTCCGGCGCCCTCCCGGCGCCCTCCCGGCGCCCTCCCGTCGCCCTCCCCGTCCCTCCCCGTCGCCCTCCCGTCACCCTCCCTGTCGCCCTCCCGTCGCCCTCCCCGTCGCCCTCCCGTCGCCCTCCGTCGCCCTCCGTCGCCCTCCCGTCGCCCTCCCGTCGCCCTCCCCGCGCCTCCGCGCCCCCCGTCGCCCTCCCCGTCGCCCTCCCGTCGCCCTCCCCGTCGCCCTCCCTGTCGCCCTCCCTGTCGCCCTCCCCTGTCGCCCTCCCTGTCGCCCTCCCTGTCGCCTCCCGTCGCCCTCCGTCGCCTCCCCGTCGCCCTCCCGTCGCCCTCCCTGCGCCCTCCGCGCCTCCCCGTCGCCCTCCTCGTCGCCCTCCCCCTGTCGCCCCTCCCGTCGCCCTCCCTGTCGCCCTCCCTCGTCGCCCTCTCGTCGCCCTCCCTGTCGCCCTCCCGTCGCCCTCCCGTCGCCCTTCCGTCGCCCTCCCGTCGCCCTCCCTGTCGCCCTCTCAGTCGCCCTCTCAGTCGCCCTCCCTGTCGCCCTCCCGTCGCCCTCCCGTCGCCCTCCCGTCGCCCTCCCGTCGCCCTCCCGTCGCCCTCCCGTCGCCCTCCCGTCGCCCTCCCCGTCGCCCTTCCGTCGCCCTCCCCGTCGCCCTCCCGTCGCCCTCCTCAGTCGCCCTCCTCCAGTCGCCCTCCCTTCCCGTCGCCCTCCCTGTCGCCCTCCCAGTCGCCCCCCTCAGTCGCCCTCCCGTGCCCTCCCCCGTCGCCCTCCCCGTCGCCCTCCCCGTCGCCCTCCCCGTCGCCCTCCCCGCCGCCCTCCCCGTCGCCCTCCCGGCGCCCTCCCGCGCCCTCCCCGTCGCCCTCCTCCGTCGCCCTCCCGTCGCCCCTCCCGTCGCCCTCCCGTCGCCCTCCCGTCGCCCTCCCCGTCGCCCTCCCTGTCGCCCTCCGCGTCGCCCTCCCCGTCGCCCTCCCTGTCGCCCTCCCGTCGCCCTCCCCGTCGCCCTCCCTGTCGCCCTCCCCGTCGCCCTCCCGTCGCCCTCCCCGTCGCCCTCCCTGTCGCCCTCCCCGTCGCCCTCCCCGTCGCCCTCCCCGTCGCCCTCCCCGTTGCCCTCCCTGTCGCCCTCCCTGTCGCCCTCTCCGTCGCCCTCCCCGTCGCCCTCCCCGTCGCCCTCCCCGTCGCCCTCTCAGTCGCCCTCTCAGTCGCCCTCTCCAGTCGCCCTCCCTGTTGCCTCCTCCTGTCGCCCTCCCCTTCGCCCTCCCCGTCGCCCTCCCCGTCGCCCTCCCCGTCGCCCTCCCCGGCGCCCTCCCCGGCGCCCTCCCCGGCGCCCTCCCCGTCGCCCTCCCCGGCGCCCTCCCCGGCGCCCTCCCCGGCGCCCTCCCCGGCGCCCTCCCCGTCGCCCTCTCCGTCCCCGTTACTTCGTCTTGGTCGCCTCTCACCCGGTCCCCACCCTTGACACGCCTCTGGCACTCGCCCTAGTCGCACCACACCCATGCCCCTACCGCCCTCATCCTTCCCTCTGCGACTGGCTCCAGCCAATCTCCGAACTCTCTCGGCCGCCCTGGCCCCGGCGACTCGCTGCTGCCAACGCCGTGTTGCCACTGCAGAGAGCCTCGCCACGAAATTTTACCGGTTGACTTACAGCTAGAGAGCTAGGTCGCATTCGCCGTTCGCCGCTGTGGATAGGAGGATTTTAGCGAGTTTTAGACGGTAGGTTGTTAGGAGAGTTTTAGACGGTAGGTCAGTGCCGGATCGCACCATCCAGCAGGGGAAGATCACCACCACCTCTCGAGAAAAAAATATGACTGCACTTACGGGGCTAATGTCCTTAGATGTTGACGCCCCCGGCAACACTAATCAATACGATAGTTTCCGTACTATTCTCAGTTGCCATCAAAACGTCACCCAAATCCCCCCTCCCCCGAAAGCTGTCCGATTTCCATGGTCGCCTGCGCACACAAGACGTTACTATTTTGAGATTATTTAGACGCCGAGCCACTTGAACTGCGTAAACAGTTCTCGCAATTATGTTATTATTCTTAATCACAAAAACATATGCCCTCTGTCATCCGCTCCGCGCAGTTGGATCACACTATCCCTTTTCGTCGCTCTTTCTGCCGTAAGTTCATCCTAGTATGCTACACCTGTAGCTTGTTTGTCCCTATCATCTGTCCGTATACTGTTACCAAAGGCGACTTTTCCCCCTTGTAGAGTTGCAACTGTCCCACAGGTTCATATGAGGAAGACAGACTGTCTCTGACTTCGTTGCTTCCCATCCTTACAAGGGGTTCGCACAATCCCTTCTACACCAACCACCGCACAATGAGTTTATTTCAGAAAAATAATGCTACAATTACACTGTCTTCCGTCTTAACATTATTGTATTATCACCACACTACGAGTACCTTACATGACTTTTAGTTCTGTCATTGTCCTAAACAAAACTGCTATTGAATGTGTACTCCTCATTCGGTAATCCTTTCCACCCATGAGTCTCATATCGTCCGTGCTGATTTAAACGATTCTCTGCAAATCTACCCACCATGAGAATTGGACGGAGTAATTGAGATTAGGCTACTGTAAATTGGGCAAAGTATATTTTGCTTTCCTTAGAGAAATTGGTTTAATCAACACATGATTGAACCTAATGCTGATGTTATAGGCAAATATTTTAAAAGATTTGCAATTTTCTTATTTCAGGGATAATGATTAAAGGCCTTAAAGTGACTTTCAGCATAATAAGTTTTTTCAAATTAGACCTCCTCCTAAATTTATTGAAAAATAACCCAACTCTTTTTCCATCGGAAGAAAAACAAAATTTTAATGAGTAAATGCTAATACTTATTAAAGGTAGCATTGCCCTTGTTCGCTATTTAAAAAAATTGCATCCACAAATGGTATTTCAAAGTATTTACAGGACTTGGTGTTTTATAAATTTTTTATCATTTTTAAAAATTTATGAGTGAAAGGGCACAAAGTAAGGGGTTTTAATTTATCACATTTTCTTGAAAATTTTGCCCAATAATATGAATTTTAAAAAGTATTGCAACAACTGGTTATCTTCTTTCCCTCTGGCAAGAGAACTACAAATATTGAGAATGCAAACCCTGGATGGAAACCCTCGAAACACGAATTCCAAGGGATCTAAATAAGTGTTATCCTATTATGACAGAGAAAGTGTGTGAAGAGAGAGGGAGAGAGAGAGAGATAGAGTCGAGAGGGAGAGAGAGATTGAGAGAGAAAAGAGAGAGGGAGGGTGAGAGAGGGAGTGAGGGAGAGAGAGAAGTATAGGAGAAATATATTTAATTTCTGTTTTCTTGCCAAACGCGAAGTTCGTTCGTGTTACGGAAAAATTCGTTTTAAGCAAGAATGTGGTAACAGGGATTTACGTGACATTATATCAGGTTGTTTTATTAATTATTCTTTATAAAGTAGACATTGTTTTAAAAAAGGGAAAGAGGCACCATGATTAGATGTATTCTCTTGCACGATAGTACGCCAATGACCATATAATTCATGTCAAGGGACAAGTGTTATCATTGGAAACAGACAGAAATGATACATATTGGTACCTCCAGACCAGGTATTATAAAAATTAGAATACGCTTCTGGGAGGCGTAGATCTTGCAGACACGTTAATTTAACTTTAGAGCAAAGAAATGGTACACGAAAAATGGAATAAGTGGTTGAATGTTGCATTGGTTAATTCTAGAACAAAAAAGACATAAGATAAAAACAATAAGTCTATGTAATTGCCTTATTCGATTGACTCACTTTTTCTTGTTCAATCTTCAAAACGTCAGTCACAAATAGCCTGTATTCAAATTCTTACCTGACATATTCAGAATCAGAGGCAAGTGTTTCAATGTATCGTCAGAAATTATTCAGAAACGATGAATTGGAAATATTCCGATTTCATTATGATGAAACCAATAGTTGGCAGCAAAAACAACAAAAAGAGTAAAAATTGTCCAAAAATTTGGTGATGATTATGTCTTTCAAACACCAAAAATGATTTAAATGATTATGAAAATAAAAAAAACTAACATTGCTGTAATTAATTCTTGAACAATAAAATGAATTAAGTTCCATTTGAGCTCGTCGTACTCATCTCGCAACATTTTGTAAAAGTACACTAATATAGAAAATGTAATGTAAACTTGTGTTTATGTCTTCAGTTATCACTTTTATACATTAACTGTTATTTCTTCATCATAAATAATTTGAGATTGAAAGAGAAGATGCAGCTTCGGGACGTTTGTTTCTGACATTACTTCTTCACTTAGCATCATCCTTGTTCCTTCTTCAAGCATCTTCAACAAGATTGTTTCTGTCACCTCCAATCCTTCCCTAGGATCTTCACCCCCCCTTTTTAAGACTGCCTCTACTCCTTTGTCTTCCCCTCCACTCCTTTGCCTACCATCTTCAGCTTTAATTTTCCCCACCTTCTCCTTCACCTTGTATATTCAGCAAGACTGCCTCTACTCCTTTGTCTATCCCTCCACTCCTTTGCCTAGCATCTTCAGCAAGACTGTCTCTATCCCCCTCCACTCTTTGGCTCTTCAGCAAGACTGTTCTACTCCTTCCCACCTCCCTCATTGCCTAGCATCTTAGCAAGACTGTCTCTACTCCTCCATCCTTCACCTAGCATCTTCAGCAATACCTTCTCTCCTCCTTTACCTACCCCTTCCACTCCTTTGCCTATCATCTTAAGCAAGGCTGTTTCTACATCCTCCATTCCTTCACCTAACATCTTCAGCAAGACTGTCTCTACGCCTTTGCCTATCCCCTCCACTCATTTGCCTAGCCTCTTCAGCAAGACTGTCTCTACTCCTTTGCCTATCCCCACCACTCATTTGCCTAGCATCTTAAGCAAGGCTGTTTCTACCCCTCCACTCCTTCTCCTAGTATCGACCTCTCCTCTTCTGCCGGCGGCAGCAGCCTCCTCTTCCCCCCTCGGCAGGCTATTGTGCTCCGCGGAGGCTGCTACTCGCGACGCGTGCGCGCCTCCCGCCCCCGCCCACACGCCCCTCGCCCTTCGCCCGCCGCCCATGTGTGCAGGAGATGCCAAAGTTATTCAAATGAGGTGGACATGCGACGCGCCTTAATGAGCCTTAATGTGCCTTAAGAGTCACGAAGCTGCGTCCTCCGTTGATGTGAAGATAATGCACACGCGGCCATGATGAGATTGATGATGCAAGTGAAGGGCGTGCGCAGCTAATGGACCACGTCAACTGACAACGCCTGAGGAAAGAAATGGATTTTGTTGAAAACTAGCAGTTGTGTGTGTTTAAATGTTCTCAAGTTCAAGAAACCGAATTAATTATTTTTTATACCAGGAATTGTAATCTTTTCATAAATATATTGTTTAATTCCCTTCCTATCACACTATGATGTATTTTTTTTCTTTCTTTGAATTTGTTTGTAAAATACGAATTCATTATTTTTATTACGAATCGTTCAGTCTTAGGATTGGAATAGTATGTAATTAATTCAATCAATTCATAATATTTCACCTTTTGAGTGAAAACTTGTAGTATAATTAAATAACTTTATATGCATGATTCTAGCATTCAATACACATTAGCTCCTTGGTTGGACTAGTTTGTCATGCGCGATGAGAGTTTTCTCAGGCACGTATCTGCAACCCGTCGCACTCGCTCAGAACTATCCCCAGCACTTCCACAGTTCCATTATTTTTTCTTGTTATTTTCCTTCTTTTTCTTCTTTATCATCATCTTATCATTATTATTATTATTATTATTATTATTATTATTATTATTATTATTATTATTATTATTATTACTATTACAGTATCTTACCCGTGGCTGTACTGGAGACTATATACACGAAAGAAATTATACTCGGTTTTATTATACAAGTATACTGTCGTAGCATTGCTGGCAGTTATTGTCATGTTAAAAATTTTATTTATGTTTTACAAGTTCATAAAAAATAATTTTAAACATATTACAAATGCCCGGCTCGTCCATTTCAAGAATTGAAAATTACTGGAAAACTATTAGTTATATTATTGTTTACATGTTTGCTTCGTTGCAAAAGTAGGTTCAAATATAGTCAGTCTGATTAATCAAATCGTAATTATTCATGAAAAGAGCACATTAATTCAGTGTTTCACCAAAGTACTCGTATAATGCATTAAAAACATTAAAAGCGTGGTTTTAAAAAACGGCTTAAAAACGGATTTTAAGAAATGTTTCAGAATCTCCTAGAGGGCAGCAGCCAAAAATTGTGCTAATCGATTTGTCTAGTCGAGAGGAACAAATGGAAGAGGTTTAATAGTGATTACCGACAGGCGGACAGACAGGCAAATATACGGACTGACGCAGGAATTCATAACTCGATTATTCACTGTGTGATTATTTATTCAATATAGTGATATTAGTGTTACTATAACAGAGGTTATTTGGTTTTCTTATGCCTTCCATGCCACAGACACTAGATTAAAGTTAAAACCCCTTTTAACTACTGCACTTATTGAGAGTCATAAGGTATGATCTGTTGAGTAAATGATATCGATAATAATCATGATTAGCAATGGTGGAATGAGTCAGAGACAAACGTAGAATCCTGAGAAATTCTCTCCATCCACCAAACATTCCTCATGCATGTATTGGGGATTAACCCCGATCCCTATCAGTGGATGGCATAGCCATTACGTCTCTCACAGTCGCTAGATGGTCAGCGATGCTATGCATTGGTTTCGACATCAAAACTCTAATCCAGACCGATTATCAAACGTGTACGCTGCGTCCCTGAGTAATGTATACTCCGATTAAATTAATACTTCTTGCTTGTATTAAGCAATCTCAACTTTGCAAACTCTCTTAGTACAATTGTTGCAGCAGAATTATAGCATCAAACAAGTTCCTATCACTTTCAGCTTTCATCTAGTATTGGAAAATTCAGAGAGCTGGGAAGGCACAGTAGATCTCCAACTATCAGGATTAATTAGGATCAGGCCCAATCCTCATAATAGATATCCGGAAAATCAAATAAATCATTAAAAATTCATTTCCTAAAAAACTGAATTTGTATGCACATATTACTGTAATATTGAGTTAAGGGCTACAAAACAATGTTCTTTACACTTTGTACTCTCCTGTACTTACGATACATAAAGTGTTAGTGATGTACGTCGCAATGATTGATACCGACAAACAAAAGGAAGATTTTGTCTTTTAATTACATTGGATGTGGATTGATTTTAAAATTTTCAATAAACATACAGTGTATTGTAATAACTGTCCAACATAAACCTGTTCGTAGTTTCAATAAAGTAATTTTAGTCATGTGAATGTTTTTTAGACAATGAATATCGTATATCGATGATATTTCACATTAACTTGCTTTTGCAGCAGAGCGAAGAATTTAATGAGGACACCATGTCACTTTCATAAATTGTAAGAAAGATTCGACCTGGAAATAATCAAAACTTGTACCAAAGAACTATAAATGTATTGGATTTAAATGGAAAACTATCCGAAGAATTTAAAATTAATCCCTGTGTTTGACAAGGTTGTAGCCTATCACCAAGTTAATTTAATATTTATACGGACGACGTTCTGAGATAATGGATACAGTGTATTCCAGGTGTTATCAAGATAAACTCTGAAACCCCTCTAAATACGATATGAATTGAGAACCTCAACTCTGAAAACCAAAGTAATGGTGTTTAGAAGCAAACATCTTACACAAAGTAAAATAATAATAAATAATAAAAATGTACAACAAAATATCCATTTTAGATTTGGCTGCTTTAAATTCTAGATTTAAGCTGTGATATTACTTCTAAATTCAATAAAGATATCTCCATAAAAACCCAAAGACTTTATAACATTTGTTGTGCAATAATAAAATACCTGAGAAAGGAAACAAAAAAGGAAGCACAATTTAAATTTCATAAAACAATGTCTATCCCCATACTTCTTTATGGATGCGAGACGTAGACTATGAAAAATATTTTACCATAATTCAGACATCTGAGATGAGGTTCTTGAGACAAGTCAAATGCTGCACTATGTTAGACAAAATGAAATGTAAGATAATCAGAGAAGAATTAGAAGTCCTCGCATTAATAAATAAAGTACAAGAATACAGGAGTCGATGGTCCCAACAACTGCACGAGTAGGAACCGCATTCCAAAACAAATATATCACAACATACCTCATGGTAAAAGAAATGTTAGCTTCCCAAAATTAAGATGACCTGCTGAAGACGGAACAGGAGACTCTCGTTATCTCTGAAGAGATAGGGATGATGATGATAAATATAAATATACATTTTTCCAGTATTATAAACGGCTTTTTCATCGTTCACAAAATGACGTCTTATGGAACGGATTATGAAGTATTTGCCGGTTTTGTCACGAACAATTGCGTCGTCACAAATCAGCCAATCGCAGAGAGAGAATCGTGGGATGGTAGCGATAAACCGAACGGCCCATCACCGTGTTTTCGCACAGATGTCAAATGCCCGTGACGTCACAATGAAGAGGATTCCAAATATTAACTTTGATTATCTTACAAATGTATAATGTTGTGTTACAAAAAATAGCTCATTTATAATGTTGTTTGTGGTGATATGCAACTCGTTCATAATGTTGTTTTATTGCATTTGTACAAATTTGAAAACTCGCTCCTAACGATTCTCGATTTCAAAACATGTACTCATTCAATAAAGCTTAACATAAAATAGCTTCATAATATACTGTTTTCCTCAAATAGATCTGAATAGTAAGAGTTCAGATTATTGGAGTTTATTTAATTAAAAAACAGTTAAAACTGCGTATGACGTGCTATGGGGAAAAGTGTATTGTGTGCACATTTTCAAAATTCTATGATCCCTGCACTAAATCATATACAACTTAAATTTTAAAAAAAGCTCACATGTAATAAAATATATTTTCAAGGATAAAAAGGCAATAAATTTTGGCTCTTATCCATGTTGTTCAGCTGTACCTTTGAATGATAGCGTTGTTATTCCTTTGTACTCTGTATGCCTTTACTAAATTAATCCGCCAAAAATTTTTTTCATTTTGTGAGTTGGGTTTATACACATTTATAGAGATTTAATTTTTAGACTCTAAAATATATTTTATGGGCTGAAAAACATATAACTCGAAAATATGGAGACTAGGAAAAAATAAATATGTATTTCAAAAAATGCTTTAAAAATCAACTGGAAGGTGTCTTTACATGTAATAAATATTATTTTACTTCAGAATACTTTGAAAATTATGACTGTGAAATTCGAGATGGGTAGAAATATTTAACGTGAACAACAAGGATACTATTACTGAAGAAAAGATTCGCACAATCATACAGCAGTATACTACGCATCAATGTAGCTAGACTTTCATCAACACTACGGCGGCACAAGTCTGAAGTTGAATGATTTCCGGGATACCTCCCAACAAGATGGAGAGACGACCTACGTAGCATCCGGATTTGCATCTTTCAAGTCCCTCCTTGTATCATTGTCATTGGCAGTAATTGTTACTGATGTATGTATCCGTTAAAATTATCTGTTTACTGTGTCACTTCGTAGTTGATGAACAGGTGATGAAGCAAGGAAGTCATATTGTTGGTGTGTCTCTTTATTCTGAACTTCACGTGAATTTTATTTTTACAAAAATCACGTTTCACATTAAAAAGTTACAAATTTCACATTTAAAGGTCAGCAGAACAATCTTCAATTTTCAGTTCTTCTACTGTGTTACGAGTGTCGTTTAGTTAAGAATGTATTATATACTTCATTAATTATTATCATAATTCTAGTGCCATGCAGCACCAAGAAAGCAACCGGGAATGGTAGCTCAGTGCATCAACTGATTTCACTGCAGCGCCTCTGACCGGGAGGTCCTAGTTCCGAGTCCTGATGGCCACAGGATTTTCGACACTAGCTTTTCAGCTAGGTCGAATTCAGTCGCTATCTGGAGGAGAATTCTAACGGCCGGCTGCTCTAATCGGTGGTTTTTCGTGGTTTCTCCGATCAACACCAAGCGAATGCCGGAGCAGTACCCTACCAAACGGGTTAGAAGGAAACCTCACTAGCCAACGGTAGGTCGGCGCCGGATCTCGCCATTCAGCGGGGAAAGATCATCGCCATAACTCGCGAAAAAACATGAACTACACGAAACACGAAAAAATCAATCAGAAAACAACAAGAGAGCAGCCGTTTGGGGTGTAAAACATGGCGCCTGTAACAGCAAAAGGTGTCTGTTCTCCAACAGCACACGTGAATATAGAAGCTTCTTTGCTCCTCGTCGCATGGCGTCTGCTGTATCGTATGCAGTGACGCACTGAGGATGATAAAACAAAGACGTAACGTATATGAGATATTGCGGTTTAACAAAATCGAGAATTTGTGTTTTCCCTCCAAATCTCAACTGCTTTATGGTTTTTGTGTATTTTCCTCCAGTATTTCTTGATACCTAAGGAGAACATTGACACCTCCGACATGCCTAGAGACTGCTTTTCCATCAATTTATGCGAATATTCGAAATTAGTCATTCAGATCTATTCTAGTGGGCATTTGTGCATTAAATAGGATTAATAATATAATACTTGTAGCATTTGGATGTCTCAAATAAATACTTGAGTTTCTAAGCTTCCTTTGAATTTATTCGTAATCTCAAACCCACTCGTCAAAATATGGAATCCCCTGCAATACGTACAGTTTTGTTGGACATGTTTAAAATGTTCTGTTTTACTCATACACGTTTCCAGAGTGTTTCAACAATCGTTATCACGGGAAAGCTATAATTAGTTTAAGTCATCAGCTGAATTTTAAATAAGAATCGAATGCGTATACTTTGCAATAAGTGCACCAATTTGATCACAGGTGCTTCGCTGGTAAGCGAGTTCAAAATAAACCCTGTAATCGGATCTGGGCATCGCACGCCATGAGGCCGCCGCGCCGACCGGCACATCCTCCCCGCCCCACCCCCGTCCCCGTCGGGCCCGCGGCCCGCCCCGCCCCCCCTGACCGGGGGCGGACAGCGCGCCGTGGGCGGGCGATGGCGCGCCTGTTATTAACTTATCTGCGCGGCCATCGACGCGACGCCGGTCCATACGGCACGAGCGCGCCGCCCCGCCCCCGCCCCCGCCCCCGCCCGCGCCCGCGCTTCCTCCATCGCTCACGCCGCCGCCCGCGCACAGGTGGACAGTGCGTCCGCCCGCGCAGCGACGGGCTCCTGCCCGCGGCCGAGATACGGATCTTGAGATGCTCGTGGCGGAGGACATTCTTTGATGTCCGCTGAATGCCCGCCAGGAATTGATTAGGAATTTATGGAGGGTTTCTGTGGGTAATTCGTTTTGGGTTGGATCTAACGACATTGATGATGTGTCACGCTCGGGTATTGACATGGCACGGGGGTTTGGATGTGTATTCAAAATTATATTCTCTTATTAGATTCTTATGGCGTGATTTTGTTCAGTGCACTCGTATTTACCTCTCAAATGTTATTACAATAAATGGCAAACAGGCTTTTTTACATCCACTCCTTTTCCAGGTCTCCAAATAAAAGGTTCGAAATGTTATTTAACGATGCATAATAAGTTTGTAATAACGATGCAGTTTACTTTACAGTATCTTTATTGTAATTTACAAGTATCTTGCGTTAAAAACGAACTTAAAATGTAGTGAACATGACAATGGCGATGACGATGACAGTGACGGTGGCGATGGCGATGGCGATGGCGATGGCGATGGCGATGGCGATGGCGATGGCGATGGCGATGGCGATGGCGGTAGCGGTAGCGGTAGCGGTAGCGGTAGCGGTAGCGGTAGCGGTAACGGTACGGTAACGGTAGTGGTAACGGTAGCGGAACGGTAGCGGTAGCGGTAGCGGTAACAATGGCGGCTGCGCTGGCATTGGCAGTGGCGCTGGCGACGCTGATGATAATGGCTGTGGCGGTGACCGTGGCTGCGGCGACGGCACTGGCGTTGGCGAGGTTTGGGGGGGGGCGGGGGGGCCGCGGTGGCGGTGGCGGTGGCGGTGGCGTCGGGGCGCAGCGCGCGTCCAGCGGCCGAGGCTACAGGAAGGGGCAGACAAAACCGCAGTCGCCGGGCGCCCGGCCGAAGGCCCGCCGCGCGTGCGGGGGAATGGGAGGGGCGGGGCTCTTTGCTCGCGCTCCCCTCAGCGCAGCAACTGCCCTCACCTGGCTCGCTTCCCCTCCACGTATCAACCAGAGAAGAAGCGTTTTCATGATGTGCGTTTCTCGGAAACTGGGAAGGTCAAGTGTTCTCCAGCGAGGCGTGCCACGTTGAAGTTCTCAGTAGCTTAGATCTTGTTTGGTTTAAGAAAGGGGCACGGACTGACAAATGATTCGTGTATTTAATAGCTGTTGTACTAATGTAGTAATGTCTTGGGCACGTTGAGTACAAGAACAGAAGTAGAGAACGAAAGTGGACTGGAAAATATTTAAGGAACGAAACGGAATGCGTAGAATTAAGGAAGTCTAGCGGTAGGTACTACATATCGGTTCCTTACTGCCATCACCCAATTGGTATTTCTGCCATTTTTTGTGGTATTCAGTTCCTCCGACTATTGCTGAAAGCTGTGGAAGCGGTCGCTCTAATAAAAAGCAATGAAAAAGAACAACCTGTCTGTGGCGTAGGTCGTACATAGTTTCGGATGAAATAGCATAATGGCAAGCTTTGTTGCGTGGAAAGCAGATTGCCGTGGTGTTTCTTTGCAGGAGTGGTGTAAAGGAAAGAGATGTCATTAAGTTACTTCCGATGTTGCTCTTTCTATCAAGTAGCTGTTGAGAAATGTGTTGTCATTTCGTATATCAAACGGCTCTTACACACAAACTTCTTCCGCTCACTCAACGTCTTTCCCTACCTTCGAGGTTCTCTCTCTCTCTCTCTCTCTCTCCTCTCTCTCGCTCCTTCCTCTCTCGCTCTCTCTCTCCTCTCTCCTACTCTCTCCTCTCTCTCTATCTCTCTCGCTCTCTCTCTATCTCTCTCTCGCTCTTCTATCTCTCTCGCTATCTCTCTCGCTCTCTCTCGCTCTCTCTCGCTCTCGCTCTCTCTCGCTCGCTCGCTCTCACGCTCTCTCTCTCGCTATCTCTATCTCGCTCTCTCTCTCTCTCGCTCTCTCTCTCGCTCTCTCTCTCTCTCTCTCTCGCTCTCTCTCTCTCGCTCTCTCTCGCTCTCTCTCGTGTCTTCGCTCTCTCTCTCGCTCCCTCTCTCCCTCTCTCTCTCTCTCTCTCTCTCTTCTCTCTCTGTCTCTCTCTCTGCTGTCTCTCTCTCTGTCTCTCTCTCTTCTCTGTCTGTCTCTCTCTCTGTCTCTGTCTCTGTCTCTCTCTCTCTCTGTCTCTCTCTCTATTGCAATACACTTAGGAATCTCTCGCTGCGTGAGGCGAGCCGGTATGTAGAGTTGCAGATCCCTGTGCTCTCCTCTTTTGTAATGTTAATAATGAATCATAGAATCTTAGACGATGGACCAACCACGTCGAATGCTTGTGAGCCTTTCTGATCCGCGAGTATATGATGCGAAGTAAAAGTGTATCGACAGATATTGTCAATGTCACTACTTTAAATGGATTCACGCAACTATATATCCTAATCCTCGATCATTGTTTTAAATATTAACGCAGAATTGGATGGAAAATAAATATATGGAACACCTAGTAGCAATGGACAGTAACACTGTTCTTTATTAGAATGTTACTGCCTAAGCATTATGACCATATCTGAGGCTTATTTGTAAGTTTGATTTGATGTAAGAGTGATTACGAACATGTAATATACGCGATGATAGACCAATTACGAAAATAGAGCACGAGAAACTAAAGAACCCCGAGAAAGGCTGCCGCGAATACGCTTTCTCCGTGACTAAATCTACAAGGATCGACCCGGATTTAAATCCTGGTATCCAGAGGTGAAAGGTGAGCTGTCTAACTACTACATCACGGATCGCCTCGTATAAGGAACAGGGTAACCATCATTTAGTTACAGTGTTTACCATGTTTACTTAAATCCGAAATATTGGCGACCTTTGCTCTCTTCAAATATTCGGTTACCCGAGCCTCAGATCACTGAACCCACAGATAAATTCGCACTTGTCTCAGTGAAGCGCGACCATGATGTAAGATATGTGTAGCTGATCTTCAGGATTCATCCATTCAAAAAAATTGTAAATTTCCGGAGGTCCGATAACCACACCAACAAGAAATGGAGACCAACCTGAGATCAGACGTGAGCTGTTTGATTGATTAATTAATCAACCAATTGCTATGGTCAACCGTTTCATAAGTTTATTGGAAGCTCAATCTTAGCAGTATTCCGCCTCCGCTGGGAGATTCGGCGCCGATCAAGACAATTGCTTGCGGAGTTTCCCCCGTCAGGTATCGCCGGACACGAGGGAGGCTCCACGAACAAGCTCTCATTGATTGACTAGTGATTTCAGGCAAGCCAACGGCTAATGCCGTTATTCCCATACGTGTAGTGCATTTTTATCACGCGAGTGTTCATTCCCCGATGGATAATGAGATCCGGCTGCAAGGGAGTTTCCCCAACCCGGAGTCTCGTAGCGGTGGGGCACAGCCGCAGCCGGGACAAGCTCCCAACTGGTCTGCCGGAATATTTGGTAGTGTAGTGCATGTAAGTGTGGGTGTAAGTAACGGGTGAGGATAGGACAAGGACGAGGGAAGAAAGATGGTACGTGACCTGTTTGTTAGGATACTGCTCCGGCATTCGCCTGGTATGCTGTCTGGGTTGATCGGATGAACCACGGAAAACAACCGATGAGCGCGGCCGGCCGCTAGAATTCTCCTCCAGACAGCGGTTGACTGACCCGGCTATGTAGCTCGTGTCGACAATCCGGCGACTGTAGGGACCGAAACTCTGGGACCTCCCGGACAGAGGCACTGCAGTGACATCAACTGATGCCCTGAGCCACCCGATACAGTAACAACAATTTATTTATTTAATAGGTAATTATTACAGACAAATTAGAAAACTTGATGCTATGTGGCTAGGCCGAAGGCATTCAAGCCATTACCAACATTCTACCGCGTTCTAACCTTTCGTATTCACCCCAAATGATCTCTCCATCGCATCAAAGCCGCGGAAGAGAGACCATATGGTACGGCTGAGGAAAAAACCCCTGAAGGGGGGAAAACCTGCCGTCGGAAGCTGAGTACATGCTAATCCATCCTATTTTTTAAAACTATTTATTTATTTGGCGCGGGCGTAACAACCAACTGAGAGGACCCGGATTGGCCTATTACTCCTGCGAGTCAGGCCTATTCCAAGCCTGGCAGCAGTTTTTCCTGTGGTTCGTGCAAGAAGGAGCGAGGGGAGAGTAGCCGCAAGCTTCAATGCGAGCTGAAAGGCCATCCGCTCTTATGGGCCCGGCGGCCGGCCGACCGGGGTCGAGCGCATGGGACCCCCTATCCCATGGCCCCATTCATTTTGTGTAAAAGTCGCATACAGAAACCATCGATTGCAAGTATTCGTACGTGAAAATATGCATTGTTTATTAATAATAGATTATTGACCATTGAGTTCAAAGAAGTGTAGTCGATATGCAATCTACTTGTAGTGGAAAGATATTTCTTAATACCTTTGTTGTCTCAAAAAGTGAATAATGAAGTAATTTCTTCGAAATAAAATTCTGTTCAACCGAGAGCGATCTTCGGGGTTACAAAACAGTGTATAGGTATCCATTGGTTCTCGTTCTTTTATAAAATCATCGTTGCATAATAATGCAATACTTAATCTTCATTTATACATCTAATATTTCTGTAAGTTTCATATTTCAAACGCATCATTTTATTATTTCAATTCACATTTTCGAAAGAGGATACTATCGATAAAAAGGCAAGGTGTATTTATTTGACACCATTTCAGATCTGTATATTTGCCCACTACATATATTATTTACAAACTAACATAATAACTAACATGCACTAATAAATGCACTAACATAATATTTTCAGAAGTAAATATTCTAATTCTCATTTATGTTTCCTTCCCGCATTTCTTTATTTGATATCGCTGTAAACATTTTCTATTTCTCAGGTTAATACGATTTGGAGGATTTAAAAATTTGTGATGAGGCTGTGATGAGGCCCACACTATGATATGCTTTAATGAAACGAATTTATTAAACACATTAACGGAATGCATGGAAGGAATTTGGCAATGTGAGATTGTTGTAAATAAATAATTTATTTTCACGTTTAATCTGAGTTCATATTAACTTAGTTCTCTAGCATTTATTTTCGAGGTGAATGCTTTCAAAGTGAATTCGATTAATATTCTCTTACAACAAAAACATCACACGAAAAACCTTCATACAAAAAAGCATGAAGATGTACAAAATAGCATGAAGACACCAGTAGTGGCCATACTTCATGTTTATTTTAGTTTTTAGTTTTTATTTTATTTTACGTCAAAAAACAGTTGAAACTACGTATGACGTGCTATGGGGAGAAGTGAATTCTGTGCACATTTTCAAATTTCTGTGATCCCTACACTGAGTCAAATACTACATAAATTTTGAATTTTTTTTAAAAAAAGAAGCTCTCGTGTAATAAAATCTATTTTCAAGGATAGTATTTAGCCGTTCAAGGATAGTAGTAGGATATATATTTTCAAGGATAGGTTTGTAAGCATTGCTGTATTGGCCCAAGCTGTACGCAACCCTCAGCTGTTCGATTAGTCATTGCTCAAACCCCTTCTAATAATATCTTATAGTAAAGTATATAAAAATAACCCTCGTAGTACATAAAAATAATATCGGCGCATGTTTCCTAATACCCTCATTTTGTTAAAAATGAGAGGAGTGAATGTATAGTTCTTTCGGCGACAGGACTGTTATATGGAATCTGCAGCTCGATTTTGATTGCAAAGTAGTTTCTATTAAATTAGAGCGAAAATGTATGGTTATCAGATTTTGTGAAAAACGCTCGTTGCTACCTTTTATTCTCAGTTAAACTAATGTCTGTAAAGGAGTGCGGTTTGGGATACCAGACCTCTAGAAAACATGCGGGGATAATATTTTCTCTTTCATAAAAACTGCTACTGAAGGCTCTTGTTATTAGCTCAGCTATTAGTTGCTCTCTATTACTCTAAATTCCGTAATTGGTCAATCTAAACAAAGCCATTTTAAGTTTTCGAATACCGTCAATTAGCTTAATACTTATAAATTGAAGTTTTTAAGACTTCGAACTCGTTGTTTTCGTGCCATTCGGCGTTAAATATTAACTTCGTGTAATGCAACTATTCATTGGCGTGCTGACACGACACAATATGGCATGAGCAACTAAAATTCGTCCCTAGAATTTGGTCATTTTGCAATTTTAAAGGGATAATGAAGCTTCTCAAGAGGTTAATTGTTAACATATCAACTAGAAGACGAACCCTCTTATTTTTGTTAATGCATTATTCTCTACGCACTGCCGTTTTTTCCTTCTTGGCCAGATTTCCTTGCAGGTTTATCGAAGATTTGTAGAGTTGCCTTTGAACGTATGGGGAACAGGTATTCAGTTAAGAGATAATTAAAGCAGTGAACGGTACGTCTTTCGAGGGTTTGGGTACTGCAACATAAGAAGTCACTGCAGCGACTCTGACAAGCATTGCAGTACGTTCCGGAATGGAGACGAAATCCAGGCATAGCGCTTGGCGCACAGTGTTCTGCGAATCCATTACGAAACCAGTCTGGAGACATGAGACATGTGGAAAGTGTCACATACCTCCACACCGTTCCGGGATCAGCTACCATGAAGTTCCCTGAAATGCAATTGCCATCATGGATTAAAAAGACTGTGAGCGAGTCGGAAACTTAAGTATGAATGGCGGTCATTGGTGACGTTTTTCACGATTGAAATAAAAAAAATCTCAGGGTAATTGTCTCTTAAAAGATGAAAAATTGCTGAAAGTAGAATATTGTATTATGCAATTTAATAGTACATTATTATACAAATACTGTGTATTGATCATGTGTTCAATAACATTATTGCCTATTGTATATTAATTGTACTAGTATGGCATGGTTTCATTTCTAATTTTTATTCCTCCATTTATTGCATTTACTATTACGGCAATAGAAAAATGGAATTTTTACCCGTAGATTTCAATGAAAATCGTGTACAATTAGTTAATAATTATTTGCGAAAAATCATTGAATTTCTAAATTGTCAAAAGACTTAATAGAAAGGCCATCTGATGTGCGAATAATAAATTAGTGCGTTAAAGACTGAAAATTATGATTATATGTTATTTTTGATTATGTTGGTTCTAATATGTTAATATACTTGTTAGGATGAATGAATAAAATGAATGTGATGGAAAGCTGTATTCACAATTTCTTCTCGACTATTTCGAAAACGATATTCCGCATATTTTATTATATTTGTAATAATGCCAGATATAAATTCATTTCAATATTTAGCTGTGATTTCAGTACAATTCTGCTTTTACTCTTATTAAAAAACCTAATTAGAAAATATGGAGTTTAACACATCGGATTCATTTACTAACTTAACATATGTTTGCAATTTGT
The DNA here is from genome assembly GCA_964035755.1 of Teleogryllus oceanicus. Taxonomy (NCBI): domain Eukaryota; kingdom Metazoa; phylum Arthropoda; class Insecta; order Orthoptera; family Gryllidae; genus Teleogryllus; species Teleogryllus oceanicus. The sequence continues at coordinate 99,795,963 of CAXIVR010000007.1, forward strand.
TCATGAATAAAACATTATTCTCAATCAATTACAGGTTACTTTCATTTCTTGGGGTATAATTTGCCTAATAAATGACGAGGCTCTAACGATCATTACCCACTCAACACGAAGATCACAACACGACAGCTAATAAACAAAATTCACTGGTGTCTAATCTACTCCACCACCAAACGTCCCCTTAGTTTTGCCTGAGATCTCATCACGATAACCAATCAAGATGTATCACGAACCTCGTAAACGTTTATTTGCCTATTTAGTAAAGTAAAACAATATTCCGGGGCGCCGGGGCGTTTTAAACCGGAGCGTCAGCGCGATGATATCGGCTTCCGCGACGCCCGTGACTCTCTCTGTCCGTCAGGAGGGGTGGGGAGGAAAGGAGGGGGAGGGAGGGGGAGAAGGACCGGTTCAGGGGTCGGGAACGGCGATTCCCGTTGCGTTGTTGGTTCGGGGCTTTGCCGCCTTCACGCCAAGTTCACTCGGTCGGTTCGACGCGAGAAAGGTTCGGTAAGGAGATTTAACTAGAGTAGACGCTTCACTACCGCAGTGGTATGTCATACGTGAAAGGAAGATATCTGTGGTATCGGGCCGGCTTAGATGACTCAGAGCATTAGTTGATATCACCTGTAGTGCCCCTCACCTGGAGGGGCACTAGAGGTGAGTGGCTACATTCGACCAGCTACATAGCTGGGTAGAATTCAGCCGTTGTTTGGAGGAGAATTCTAGCGACCGGCTGCTCTGATCGGTAGTTTTCGGTGGTTTCTCCTATATACACCAGGTGAATGCCGCAGCAGTACCATAACAAATGGGCCACGGACCGCGCGCGATCTGTCTTTCCTCTTCCTTGTCCTATCCTCTCCCCTTACACACACACACTTACACTAACATGCACTACACTACCACATATTCCGGGAGACCGGTCGGGAGCTTAGAGCTTGTCCAGGCTGGGGCGGTGCCCCGCTGGTGGGAGAGTCCTGGTTAGGGGGAAACCCCACTAGCCGACGGTAGGTCGGCGCAGGATCTCACCATCCAGCGGGGGAAGATCACCGCCTCATCCCGCGATAAAAGCATGCACTAAATTTACGGGAATAATGACCTTACACGTATACGCGCCCGGTATCACCAATCAATCAATTATTCAATAAATACTGAGCTTGCAGAATAGTTCTTTGCTTCCGGCAGAGTTAGAGTGACAATTCATTGATTCTTCCTCGCAGGAGCAAACTAAAAGTATATTGCTTGCTTTCTGGCTAAGCCACGTACTGCAGTTGGAGAATGTTCATAAGCTTTTGTTTTTGTCTTGGTAAGATCTATACAATGGTCTTATAAAAGTGAGATATTAAATAAAAACTTTCACAAGTTAGTTTCTGGACCTTGGAACGCAGTGCCTGGGATTTCCTTTTTAGTTTTTCTGCTTAAGACTTTGAATAATATTTAAAAATATTAGCTGAATGCTTAAGTGAGTGGCGTCAATTGAATCGTGTCACCCAGTTCTTTACTCCACAAAAAAATAGTATTTTATCCTACTACGCACTTCTACCTTTCTTTAATTATAAATGATATTGGATTTGCCTTATCACGGCGTCGTCCTCTTCTTGTTTCGAATCGTTTTCCTTTTTTATTGGTATCCACTTTAAGATCGTTTTGGTATCGTATTATCCTTCCGTGTGCATGCGTATCCATACCTCTAAGAATGCTTTCTTCAGTTTTCTCCTCCTCTACTTTATCGAATATTGATTTTTCCATTTTCAATTTATCCTTTTACCATTATTTGTCTTTGGTCCACCTGGATGGCCAGGTGGCTAGAGTATGTGCCGACTCAGCGCCTTGGTCGGAAGGGTCGCGGGTTTCGAGTCCCGCCGTGGGATGGTTGTTTGTCCCTTGTGTTTCATGTATGTGTTGTCGCGGAAGGCCTGTTGACTATAGACTTAGTCTGTTGACTATAGACCGACGAACCCGCAAGTGTGTCAGTGACTAGTGCAAAGGTTAATATGTGTCCCCATGAAGAATATCTCGCCCGCGCTGATAATCGGAAAATCGTAATCCCGTGAAGCTGAAAAAAGTTCCCAGAAGGAGAAAATCATTATTTTTCTTCCGATTCTGACGTATCCACAGCTACTCTACAGAAAATCCAAAAGCTAATGTGCATCGTTTTGTTCTTGTTTACCAGACTACCTCTCCATTTTTCTGACTCATAATGTCATACTTTCTGCTTGAATGAGACGAAACATTTTTTGGTAGCGATATTAATCTTTTTGTTTCACTGTGTGGAGTTCTCACATCGCGTCATGCTCATTACAGGTTCTTTTTACGTTCTTTTAAACAAAAGTCTTGAATTTCTTTATTCTGCTACTCTGATCCGAAACCAATTCTGAATCTAATGAAATTTCTTTTTTCTGCACATTTCTTCTTAAATTAGTTGAAACAAATACAAAAAAGTGAAAGTAAAATTCATTTCAAATAATGTTATTGATATATTAGTGAGTTTTTGAATTTTAAGAGTTGTGTATCAGTAACAAATGTAAAGATTTTGTGTTTGTGATCCGATTTCAATCAAGTTTTTCGTCACCTCTTCAACCTCTTCATACAAGCAAATTCTAAGTGGTTTCACGCCTCGGATAAGCACACTAAATGTGAATTTTGATTGATTGATTGATTTTTTCGTGTTTCCAGGAGCGTCAACTGCTTTGGTCATTAGTCCGGTAAGTGTAGTGCATGTTTCTTTCTCGGGAGATGGTGGTGATATTCCCCGCGAGATCCGGCGCCGACCTACCGTCCGCAAGTGGGATTTCCCCCTAAGCAGGAGTCTCCCACCAGCGGGGCACCGCCCCAGCCGGGACAAGCTCTAAGCTCCCGACCGGTCTCCCGGAATATGTGATAGTGTGGTGCATGTTAGTGTAAGTGTGTGTGTGTAAGAGGAGAGGATATGACAAGGAAGAGGAAGGACAGATCGCACGCGGTCCGTGGCCCGTTTGGTAGGGTACTGCTCCGGCATTCGCCTGGTGTTGATCGGAGAAACCACGGAAAACTACCGATCAGAGCAGCCGCCCGCTAGAATTCTCCTGACAGCCACTGAATTCGTCCTAGCTGAAAAGCTAGTGTCGAAAATCCTGTCACAGTCAGGTCTCGAACCTAGGACCTCCCGGTCAGAGGCGCTGCAGAGACATCAGTTGATGCACTGAGCTACCGCTTCCGGTCTAATTGTAAAACACTCCCAACTAACGCCACAATCATTGTTTAGTGTTTTAGACGTTCAATAGAGATTGGTGCCTGGTCGGATCCTGTTCGTTCCTCGGAGTCGCACATTTGATTCCCCGCTGCGGAAGAAGCCCCTGAAACCATTATTCGCCTCATGGGCGACTCGTGTTGCCCCAGCGACCACACACTGGGCGGCGTGGGCGCGGGGCGCTCTCCGATTGGCTGCGACGCCGCTGGCGCTTGCACGCGCTCGGCCGCCTATCAGCGCATCTCCGCTCTCCACCCCCGCCCTCCCCCTGCGCACGTCCAGGCCACCTCCACGGACTTCCGCTTAACAACTCAATCGGGAAATCCGTAGAATAAGGCTGCCAAGGCAATGTTTTTTGTTATCTAAGGTCGCATCAACATCTAGGCCATTAGCGATCACTATTGGAGTCAACGTTATGGTAACTATAAAGATGAAACGAAATGGTGAGAGGACCAACACAAATACAACCATGCCCGAGGCGGGACTCGAACCCGCGACCCTTCGGTCCGAGATCACTATGACACTACTGCAAGGCCATCTTTAATTCATAACGACTAAGAGTTTAAAGTGAAAACATATATCTTCCACAGTCAGTTCAAGATCTTAGTAAAGGTTCTCTATTTTAAAGAATTAGCCAATATTTAAATTGAATGTTCAATAAAAAGGGTACCAGCCAAGAAGAAGAACTCATTTGAGACGGAGCATGACGGGATGTGAGAACTCCATGCAGTGAAACAAAAATATTAATATCGCTACCAAAAAAACCTTATTAATTTCTACGCAGTTATTGAAGTCGGAAACTAACTAAAATCACAATTCCTCCTTTATATCCTGTACTGTGATAAGCCAAGAACCCTGGGATTAGTTTTTAATTATAAAATCAACTTCTGACGTTGGAATAACGCATTGTTTTCAGTCTCGGAAGTCAAAGAATTCGCGTTGTTAGGACACCGGATGGACAAGGTTAAGATTCCATACTTGATGTCATAACGTTGTGGAAATGGACATGGCCCCGAACATAGTATTTTACAAGTAATTGAATATAGTCAGTCGCTAGTAGATGTTCATACGAAACACAGATAGGGGAATTCCTGACCGCATATTAAATTTGTGGGTATATTAAGTCGTATTAACAGCAATCGTTGAGGATATTCTGGAACATTTTTTAATTAAGAAGAGGTCGCGTGAATCGGTACACACAGGAGTTCATGGACATCATTCTGCTAGTCAGCCGAGAAGTCAGCGATCAAGACTATGAACGTAATTACGGACATAAGCTTACGAACTATAGTCAAACCCATATGAAGTTTTTAATGTTTCAAAGTGAAAAGTAATTCTCATGAGAAGGAAAGAACTGTAATATGTACAGGAATAAATGTTAATTTTTATTGTTGAAAAAGGCTGATAATTTATAGTAGTCGCAATCAATCTAATATTGATTTCAATCAATAGAACTTTCAGGAATCGTAATTCTGAATAGAACTACACGTCCACATGCAACAGGTAAGAAGTGTAAGTTGTGTGTCGAACACATGCTTAAAATTGGAAAGTAAAATTCAATAAAGTCGATAACAAGCAATAGAACTTTATATTTATCACAGTACTAAAATCTCACAAAAACAAAAAGCAATTAATAAAAATTAAGAAAACGAATGTTAAGTAAATTGGTGAATAATAGCATAACTTTACATTATGTGTATTCTCAGATATTTAATTTGAAAAGTCAATGAGTGAATTACAGCTCACAGTCTTTGAAATACCAAAAACGAGTGGCAATTAGTGTCCACAGTAGTCTTCTTTATGATATTGTCTTTCTACATCTCAATATTGTTTGATTCCTGATTCTGAAAAGAGAATGAAAAAAAGGGACGTTCTGTGAACAAAACAACGACAAAATCTCAGACGTTCTTGGGCACATTACTGGCGTGTCTGTGTAGAGTGAGCACTCTTCGCTTCCTTGGCTGAATACGGAAGCGAACGGACACCATTTGCGAGGAGCAACGAGGCACGGAGGGGGTGACCCCGTCCACTGGCGAGCGCCTGCCAACCCCGCGTTCGCATCGATCTGTGCGGGGTGTGCGGCGCATGCGCCGTATGACTTCATTACAGATTTGCCCCGCGCCCCCAACCGCGGCCCGACCCGCCCCGACCGCTCGCGGGGCCCCCAATTGGTTCCCCGCGCGCGCGCTCCGCCGCCCCTCGCCCGCCCGATGGCCCGCCCCCGCCCACCCGCTCGCCTGCCCGCTCGTCCGCCCACTCGCCCATCCGCTCGCCCATCCGCTCGCCTGCCCGCTCGCCTGCCCGCTCGCCTGCCCGCTCGCCTGCCCGCTCGCCTGCCCGCTCGCCTGCCCGCTCGCCTGCCCGCTCGCCCGTCCGCTCGCCCGCCTGCTCGCCCGCCTGCCCGGCTCGCCTGCCCGCTCGCCTGCCCGCTCGCCTGCCCGCTCGCCTGCCCGCTCGCCTGCCCGCTCGCCTGCCCGCTCGCCTGCCCGCTCGCCTGCCCGCTCGCCTGCCCGCTCGCCTGCCCGCTCGCCTGCCCGCTCGCCTGCCCGCTCGCCTGCCCGCTCGCCTGCCCGCTCGCCTGCCCGCTCGCCTGCCCGCTCGCCTGCCCGCTCGCCTGCCCGCTCGCCTGCCCGCTCGCCTGCCCGCTCGCCTGCCCGCTCGCCTGCCCGCTCGCCTGCCCGCTCGCCCGCCCGCTCGCCTGCCCGCTCGCCTGCCCGCTCGCCTGCCCGCTCGCCTGCCCGCTCGCCTGCCCGCTCGCCTGCCCGCTCGCCCCGTCCGCTCGCCCATCCGCCCACTCGCCCGTCAGCCCGCTCACCCGTTCGCTCGCCCGTCCCCTGTGCCGGGCCGCAGTAATGCACGTGAAACGGAGCCGGGCCCTAATTACAGGGGGCGAGGGCGCACGCGCAGGCGTGGCCAGGCGGGTGGGGGAGGAGGGGAGGGGGTTCGACCGGGACAAGCGCCCCGCGATTCCCAGGATACAGGCCCGTGCGGGAGAACCAGTCGTGGGGTCGGCTTAGTCCTAAGTGGATTGGGAGACACGGGAAGCAGGAGTTTTCAGGAACCTACAGTGGAACTTCTCGACAAGACCACCTCTTAAATAAGACCACCCCTTTTCGACACCAGGTTTCTATGGACCGGGATAATTATTCCATAAGACCTATGTAAAGGAGACCATCCAGAAAGTGTGAAGAAACTATCGCTTTATAAATTTAAAGATAATTTCAGAGAAGCAAAATAATACCTCTGGATTACAATAATCTTCCATCTTATGTCAATAACTCTTGAAGGACAATTATTAAAGCATACTGTCCAATTTTTTTTTGTAATCACATTAATTCAGTTGATCAATGTATACAAGAACCTTCAATTGTAACCATAATAGTGTTACGATGTGTATCGTAGTAGTCTCAGCAGCAGCGTGGAGTACATTCAATAGTAGTACATTCAATAGTGGTGTTCCCTTTAAGAAGGCCACCCATATAAAAAAAACAGTTTTAAGGTATTAATCACGTCGTCAGCATGAAGAGGTTTCACTTTCCCCTAAAATCAGACTAATTAAGTTTGTAGTTACATTGAAGTTTGATTCATACTCTAAGCGTTCATTAAACAAGATTTATTCCCTTTTTCGATATCAGGACCTCACACTACGAGTTTTTCTGTCGTAAAATCGCTAGTTTTGGCCACAGCATTACAATAATTCCTCGTTAATACGTAAGTAGTATGCAAAAAGTGCAAAGCAATTACATGCTAGAAAACTTAGGATTCAAAGAGAAACCTTCAAAAACTGGAAGTATTGCAAAATAAATTTTTAAGAAATGTTTTAAAAGCCCCATGGTATATCAGAAATGATCAAATTTTAAAAGAACTATCTGTAGAATCTCTGAAAACTTTGATTTTAAAACTTTCTTCTAATTTCTACTCTTCTCTTTCATCTTGCCCAGTCACTCCTTTGTACACTCTAGGTAAATCAGCAATCTTTTTCCACGAATAAAATAAAGATATTCTAAAGACCTTCTACATCCTTCTTAATTATCTGTAAAGCAGGTTCCAACATTTCTAAATTCAATATTTATGTTTTAATCCAAATTGTATGCATTTTTCTGAAGGACCCTTCCTGGGCATCGTTAGTTGTTATTGTGTTATAGTAAATATTAGTCTTCTACCATTGTTCGTGCATGATGAAATGTAATTACAACAAAATTGTATACTGTGTATCATCAAACCCTTGAAAGACATAATAATGTCGAACAAGGAAATAAAAAACTAAAAAAAAAGGATTCAAAGAGGCAGGGGGTGACGTGTTGCAGTGCGGCGTGGCGGTAAGCACTCATGCCTATGAGCATAAGCACACATCAAGTGGCGCAACCGGTCGATTTCGGTCTGATTGGAGTACTTTTAGAGAAGTAAATAAGACGATGTAATGCTCATTTTGCCCCATCTTTTATGGCAGAGTAAGGTGACCGATAGCTCGTTTTCCCTTCTTAGAACCCTCTCTGATGTTCTCTCTTGAGGCCAATAGCCTGTGAAACACTCTTGTCACGTGGTACGTAAGCATACGATCAACTCGCGCTTACTTTGTTATGAACTAATGTAAACTCAACGGAAAAATTATGATAATTTTTAAAATTGTTGACGACACTTTATGCCGATTAGTCATTGTCACGAAAACAGGAGATTTCGGAGTCCCGCTTTCCTTTCAAAGTAATAAGGGACTGAGACTCAGAAAAGCGACTGTCCCGGCTAATACGGGACGTCTGGTCTCCTTAGGCAGATAACTTGTAGAGATCTATCGCAATATTAAGATTGACAGTACGCACAGTATAAGAGTAGATTTGAACAGTAATTAAAGTAGGTTATCTTTATTTATTTATTTAGTCAAAAACAGTAAAAAAAAACTTTATGTGACGTATGGGGGAGAAAACCATCTGCGCACGCTTTCTTGAGTTTCAGAATCCCTACCCATCAATTTAACTATTCATAGTTGAAAGATGAAAAAATAATAGTAATAATAACAATAATAATAATAATAATGATAATAATAATGATAAATTTTAAAAAGTGAGAGATTAACGTTTCAAAAACTAGATATTTTCGCTTCTGAGTTATAGAAAACTTATTTGTAACGGTAAACGAACTGCAAGCGAACTGCAGGTTTGATTGTTCTGTATTTACCTTAATGCAATTATAGGATTCATATTATTTTACCAGTTATGGTAAAGTTAAAGTTACCTATATAGAATGTGCATAAGCTCTCGTTACAAAAAATACCCTAGCGTTTCACACTAGACTCCTCGTACAAATGTAACTTAGTACTCTTACTACTTTACTTTTATCTTTGGAGTTTCTTTCGCACATCAAGTTCGTTTCCTGTATATTTTGCACCAACTGATGAATATTCCCATATCTTTTTAGTATAAATTGAAATACATATGAAGTAATAAATGCCTGCTTGAGTAGGAAATCAGAATTAAAGAGAACCGTTTACATTGCCACACTCAAATTAGCTTCACCTCTCAGTGTGTATAAAACTCATTAATCTTCAGCCATTGTGTGGATATTTGTGCAATATTTCTTTTCGAGGAAGTAGTACTTACGACTCACCCAAGAGCCTGAAAGACGTGTTTTACTCTTTTCCATTGGTTTTGTTTTTTCATTGGTAGAATATTATTTAATGATGAGTATGTAAGAGAAGTGAAAATAGAATAAAATAGAAAATCCTCAAACTCCAAATTTAATGTTAAATTAATACATTACTTTCTAAGAATTACTTCGTTTCGGATAGCTTTATTATCATTTATTTCTTCTCTTTCTGACTTGCATTTAATTTTTATTGAGGATTCTTGTTAAGTACTCCATTTCAAAATATTACAAAACCATTCCCCTGCATTATTGATTGAATATTAAACAGATGATAGTATTTTAGTGCTTGTTTAAAATTCAATTATATTTTTGCAATTATTTTTTTCTTGGTAAATTGCTTTCCAGTACTGAATGTTGCCTTATGCCTTGTAATCCACTTCGATGGGTACAAAACTCTTCCGTATGAGTAAATGTTGAAATCGTCAACTTCCTAATAAATCTTCTAAAAATATTTATCTAAGACACTCGTGGTAATTTGTTGAATGTCACATGCAGTTTGGAAGTCAATAAAACTACTGGACCGCAACAGCACAAAATCGAGTATGTGAGTGTTCTATATATTCGAGACTGCGAAAAATGGGATTGTGGACGTGAATATTATGTATATAATAAGCACATGAATACAAATTAAGGTTTCCTCTTAGCAGTCGTCAGCCGTGTCGTAAAGAATGAGTGTGAAAATATGGTCGTAAAATCAGATTTGAGAAATTGCGGGTTAACAGTATCAAATATTTGCTCCTTGGCGTCAAAATCGACGGTTTGTTTTTGTACTTTTTCAGACTCCCTTGGTATTTAAGAAAACCATTGATACGGCAGATGTTGCTTACTTTTCCGTCATTTTATGAGTATATTCGAAATTAGTTACCTCCACAATATTCTAATATAGCATTGATATATCACCAAATTTGTTGAAAAGCATTGGGATGCCCCAGCCTGCAATACTACTTATTTTTGATGGGGGTAAAAAACAAATATAAGCGACAATTTTAACTATTAGTTCATTGTTTAATGAGTCCAGTAATACTGCACCAACGACAACTTACTATGAAAATGGTGAAATATAATAACTGCCAATGTGAAGTAAGGAAGGAATGAGTCTCTGGGGAATGGAGTAGTAAGTCTGTAAGCATCTAATATAACGCTGTTTCACTGTCGGTAAACTGCCACTGAGACTTCTGTTTCAAATTTTTCAGTCCTGATTTATTTTACACAGTATATTGAAACCAAAAACACATGGATCAGAAACTATAATTTAGATTGAAAAATTTTTAAAAAAGTATCGTTACTTTGAAGCCTTTTTTACAGACACAGAAGTCTTCTTTAGGTGTCTAAATTTCAAATAAACAAAAATTATTATAAAACAATACTAAATCTTGTAAATTTAAGTCAAAGTTACATAAAACAAATTGAAATTATAATAAATGTGTGCTAGGTACAAATGAACTCACCTTAAATAAATTCTGTCATTTTTTTAAATATATTTCTAATCTATGTAAGAAAGGTATGAAATGTTCATATAATGTTTCAAAATACAAATGTATATCACCTCTCCCCATCGTGTCATGTAGCTTCCTATGCGCTTCCTTAGAACTGATGTTCATAGTATTCTAACTAAACGCTGCATGTTTTAAACATTTTTGGCACATTTACATGATATTTTAGGACTAAGCTTGTGTAAACTTTCCAGCCTTGATCATAACGCTTTACAACGTGAAGGACTTAACTTCGAAACCAAATTTTCATAACTGGCAAAGAACTCCTAGGCTTCTATTCTTAGATTTTGGTACTCGAGGTGCAGTCGTGTGTTCTCCACATCCCTCCCTCTGATGATTATTATTAGGGGCCGGATAATTATGTACTAAAAGGAGAGAAAATATGTACATATATACGTATTATAATGCACAGAAATATATAATAAAAATTAAGAAATATGTAACATTAATTATCGTTATATCAATTCTATTTTATTAAAATAATTACGTGAGTGTATATTGTTCTGTTTCATTAGCAAAAAACAAATTAAACATTATTCTCCTCATAATCCTATTATTTACTGCGATCTCTGTAACAACAAGGACGATGCCTCTTGAGCTGGTGCGTGTAGTTTCTGGTGACGGGTACCAAGGTCAAGGGAGACCCCTGAAAGATGCGAGGTGGCTGCGCTATGTCGCCTGCTAAATGTATCATTTTCACAAACCAAACTTCCTTTCTGTTCTCTGCGTTACTCTTGCTGAAAACTAACACACCAGAATCTATGGCTTGCGTCGTCGTCTTGCCTTTCGATTTGCAATACCGTCCGTATTTATAGACTGACTTATTTCAACGCGATACAATATCAGCATTTCAGAGAGGATGCTACAGAAAAGTGTTTGACAATGCTGAATTGTTTGTCTGGGATATTCCTTATCAAAAACGTAAAGGAAAAATGAATAATTAAATTAAAAATTGCAGTAATATCTAAAAATATGTTCTTTGGGTAAAATATGTAAATATATGCTCTTTCCGGTATATATGTACTAAAAAGTCGACGTTTTTTGACACTAACCGATTTGAAACCAGAATATATCGTTGATTCGACTTGACAGAGTTACATAAGGAAAATATGTTATTACATAATTATCCGGACCCTAGTTATTATAGTAGGTTTTATATTCTTAGAAAAATGGAATTGGGCTAGAAGAACTCAATATTTACTTTTTTAAGGAGTGAAATGCCGAGACAAATATTCGAAGCCCGGGCATTTTTGTGCGAGACCTGAATATATGTGCAGCGTCCCTGGGCTGCGATCCTCGCAGTCGCGGATGATACGGTTTACTCCGTGATGCGCAGTAGCGTGGAAAGTTCATAAATCCTTTACTTGTGTTGTTTCTTTTCATTTTAATTTATTTGCTTACTGTTGTACAACATTTTGCGAGGGATTTAAGACAATAGTTTCTATTAGAAAATCGACACTGACTGAGAATTCTTTTTATGGAATGAGACTAGTGAAAGTAAAGGGGAATAAAAGAATCTGTGGATAGTTTCCTGCGGATACCTAATTCTTTTTTAGTTTTGTTTTCCTAGTTGGAAGAGGAGAGCTTGTGGAATTCAGAGTATTTTTTGATTGATCATAAGGATGGGTTGTGTGATGTGAGTAGTGATGGGTACTGCCACAATCTCGTGATGGTCTTTGGGAATGAACCAGAGTGCTTCGGTAATGATCCTTGGGAAAAGATTTTGCAAAATTTCCAGTTTTTGGATGTTATTTTTATTTATTTATTTATTTAGTCAAAAACAGTCAAAAACTGTATGTGACGTATGGGGGAAAAATCATCTGCGCACGCTTTCTTGATTTTGAGAATCCCTTCCCAACAATTTAACTATTAATAGTTGAAAGATGAAAAATCATAGTAATAATAATAATACATTTAAAAAAGCGAGGGATTAACATTTCAAAAACTAGATATTTTCGTTGCAAAATTACAGAAACTTATTTTTAACAGTAAAGGAACTTTGCTGCTTTTTGCTGCTTAATCCCAGACTAAACTTTTGAGGAGAGTTTTTACTAATGAATAGATTTTAGAAAATGGGTGCCATTGTGCATTTGAAGGGGAGAAGATAGACATAAATATATTCACTTCTATTTGCGCAACATTGATTGCTCAGAGTTGTTGACTCAACTTGAAACAATTTATTTTCCATTTTTACTTGCACATTATTGATGAACATCTTTTAATTTGTTTTAGATTAATTTTTCAGCATTGACCTTGCATCTTTTAGCAACAGCAGGTTTGAATTGAAAATGTATAAATGTGAATGAAAGAATTAACAGATAGAAACGAACAACTTTACAAAAGAGTATTGACCCGGATGCGGGTATTAGTTGTGCGCCCTGAAGAATTCGTTTCGATTAAGAAGTCAAACAAAACCTGTATATATTTCTGTGATTTCTTTATACATGAAATAACTTTTTTCATATCAAAGTGTAATGTGTTCGATGAAAATATGACTATCATGTACGATATATATTTTTCTAGGGATGTAGGGACAAGAGGCTGGTGATGATTTGGAATGTGACATGGTTTTTGTTTTGTAATATGGAGGCTGCGGTTGATGGGGTTCCGGAAAGGCAAACAATTATGAAATTTTCGTTTTTTGGATGTATATTAATATTTAAAATCTCATCTTTAATTTGATATATAATTTATGAACCTTTACAGCTTGTAAGGTGTTCATAGTTTTGAAAGAGTGACATGGCCAACTTTGAGCAACCGACAGCGGTGACGCCTATATCAATGTGCGATTTGCTTTGTGAATTACCGGGGTATAATTTTGAATGTCAAATTCCGAAGTTGGCCACACTTTTTCGATCTTAATTGTCTGTACAGTGTCCACAAGTAATCCACGCTTCTGGGAGTGTTTGTTTACATTGTGTTATTCTGCGCTTAGTGAGCATTTGTTTCGCTTTCGAAATGAAAAGTGTAGATAAATCATAGGTAAAGGTGTGGTTTAATTACGCTTAGTAATCTGTCTCCCTTTACAATATCGTTAAAAGCGCTTTACGTGTTTTTAAGAAGAAGAATAACGTGAGTAAAGCCAAAATTCAGTTGTTAGCTATAACTCCATCTTCACTAAGAAGTGAAGGAAAATTAAGGTTAGTAGTTCTGGAAAGAAACTCTTGATGAAGAGAGATTGAGAGTTTCAAATAAAACCCTAAAGAAATAGAAGCAAAAACATGTGATAAAGAAATGTTAGAAGGAAGATTGAAGAAACTTAAGATCTTGATGACCAAATTACGGAGCTGGAATGGGCTAGAAACTTTGTTGATTTACGTCAGTTTACTTTTCAAATGATTTTTTTTCTCCAAATCTACTGGACAGAATTGAATGAGATTTTTACAGATCTTCACATGTACTCTTCTCCGTATCTTAACGCAGATATTTTGCAATAACTTGTGTAGATGAAGATTCATTAATGAGAATACATACAAAAGTGTGCAAAAAATACAAGAAATTATTAAATATTTTTTCTAAAAGCTCAAAAAATATTTTTGAAACCCCCTCTGTTAAAGTATAATCATAGGCCTACAGTTTCACATCCGTTTTTAATGGAGTTATTACGAATAGTTTCGGAGAACTGGAAAAACCAAATCTGTCAAATTGACACGGAGGAGTAGGGCCTTCCTGAGCACCTTAAATGACAATTCAGATTCTTCAGTGTTTCCCGTTTATGGACGATTCGACAAAATGCGAGATGGATATAAAACATGCCGAACATTTTAAAAACGTGTGTGAACTGAAACCTGCAAATGATGATAATCTTCAGTCACTACGATTCTCAATTTTCCTTATGACTTACAATTAGTAAGCAATGTTGTAATCACTGTATCATTTGTTAGCGATATTTAGCGTGTATTATTTTTCTGTGCAGCATTTGTATTGTATTGCATAGATGTTGGTTTTCCTGACGAGAGAAATTGTGAAATGCGTATCATTGAAGAACGGGAGCATTCGTGTACGAGGTCCGAAAGATTCAACTCGGCCTCCGGGCGGAAAGTCCGCGTGGATTCGCCCGACTGCCCAGCGCAGGCCGTGGGCGAGTGGGGCTGGGTCGTGCGCCTGGGGGGCGGGGCGGGGCGGGGCGAGGTGGGCCGTGGGGGCAGCCCGGGGCCGAGGGCGCGGGGAATCTATTAGCGGCGCCGCCGCGACGTTTGACAAATCGCGGGGCCTCGGGCCGCGAAGGGGCTCACGGCCCGCCCCCGCCCCCGCCCTCTCCTCCGCCCCCGCCCGCTCCACCGCCCCAGCCCCGCCCCCGCACCGCCGGAAACCAGTCGGGCAGGTTGCGCCAGCGCCCGTTATGAAGATATTTAAGTGAAAGTTAACATCGCGCGCGTGGGTGGCGGCGGCGGCGCGGGCTTACGAAATCGGCGCGGGGGCGGGGGTGGGGGCCCGGGCTGGGCGGAGCGGGGTGGAGCGCGGGGCGGCGCGGGGCCGCCGGGATGGAACGCGCGTGATAAGACTGGTAACGACGCGTCGAGCGCACGAGAGCGCCGCGGCGCGCCGGCTATCGCCCATCGGCCGCGCGCCCAGCCCGGCCCGGCCGGCGGGCGGCCCATCGCCGGCCATCCGCCTCGCCGCCCCCGCCCCGTGATAAGCGCCCTCTGCAGGCGGACGGGCGCCCCGGGGCGGCGGGGCCGCCCGGCGAACCGCCCACGCGGGCGAGTGGGCGGGGCCCCGCGCTTTCGCGGCCGATGGAGATGTTCGTGCAAGGGCAGGATGAAATGGAGCTGTGTTTAGGTTGTCTTTTATGATTTTCAATGTTTTATTAAAATAATAAGATTTCTATTCTTAAATATTTGACTACAATATTTGGAATAGTCTTAAATTTATTTCTCTGTTCTTCAGCAGCCATGGTAATAAAAATTGTGCCATCGTGCGTTACAATCACGTAAAGCATTTCTTTGCGGATTTTCGTTTTGTATTTTGTATTCTTTACGCGTGCTTTAATTTACTATTACATTTATTATTTTAATTGAAATAATCTGCATATTTTGTGCACTTCGTCTTCACCTTTAGCATGTTCACGTAAATTAACATCTGATGTGCTTCTCCACCCACCAGTTTTTCAATGTTCTCCCGGAAACAACAGTCTGGGAAGAACAAGATGGGAAGGAATAACAAAAATAACGAGAAGGTAGAGTATTCTCGGCCATAGAGCTCAAATCCGGTTTGAACAGGTTGGGTGTATTTGCACCCTTTTTGGATATCAGAGGTTTAAATAATTAACGAGAAAGATAGGACTTCGAATGTATATTTATTAACAAATCAAAAATTGGTAACAATTTATAAATTAAGTTTAAATAAAATATGCCTAGCTAGACAATAGCAAAATTTTAAGCTCCTTTGTAACTGAGTATATCTCCTTTTGTGGTTGAGGATATCTGAATTTGAATCCTTATTTTCACATTTAGACTTTTGATAACGAAATAGTAATTTGTAGTATTATTTTGCCGAAGAATCATGAGCTCAGCGATTTGTTCGCTGCAATCATGTTAGTGGAATGCGTATGGAATGTCGTCTATTCCAGAATTTGATCGTGAATTCTACGGGTTTGGATGCTTCTTCGCGTGTGGAGTCCAGATCACGTATTGACCGGACTGCCGTCGTCCTCGTCTACCCCCTCGCCCGCCAGCTCTGTCTCCTCCACGCCCTGCTCCTCGACGCCGCCGTCGGCCGGGGTGGGCAGGGCGACCGCGCCCTCCTCGTCGGAAGGGGAATCCCCCAGCTCGGGCAGCGACTCGTCGTCGTCGTCGTCCTCTTCCTCGTCGTCCTGGTCGGGCGGCGGCAGCTGCGGCGGCGGGTGCGAGGGCTTGCAGCCCAGCAGCCACGCGTGCACCACCACGCCTCGCAGCGCTCGGCGCTCCAGGGCGCGGGGGGGGGGGCGGGGGCGGGAAAGGGCGGCGGCAGCACGTCCTGCGCCGACTGCACCGCCGTCTGCACCAGGCGCGCCAGCACCGCGCCCAGCCCCTGCCGCACACACGCGCCTTTTCGTGGGCTCGAGTCCAACCCTCTGAATGGATAGAAACAGAGTCGACCTTCCCCGTTTTTCACGCAAAATTACTTGAAAAGTACTCACATTTTGAAAATTTATATGACCTTATTGACTATATTTCAAAATATATCTTTAAGAACAATTTCACTAAAGAAAAAATCCATCTTTAATATTTTAGTTGTAGGAAGACGCCGAAAAATGTTTGAACTTTCGCCATTTTCTAAAAATTAGCGTTTCCAACAAACTTGAAGCCTGCACCATTCTCTTAAACGTCTTTCACACTACCCAACAACAAAATTTAATCAAAAACGATGGAGCCTTTTCTTTAAATTGAAAAGTGTCCCAGGGACTTAAGGTAAAGCACCCCCCCTCAAATTCAAGGGGCCGCGACATCAGCCACACCGATTGGAGAATATCAATTTTGGAAAAAATTGGCTGAATTGTTTAACCGCTAGCCGTTGTTCGCCGATGGACAGACAGACGTTTTGCCATCATTCGATTTTTCGGTATCAGGGACCCACAAAACATGAATTCTGACTACACCATGTGTTAGAGAATTGTTTTCTAAATTTAGAAACTGGATTTATCCACTTTTTCGTTACCAGAACCCTGTAAGAAGAGCTTTTCTGCCGAAAATTCGCCGTTTTTTCGCGCAGCATTACATGACTTTCTTCCTACTCTATAGAGTAAAATTAAAAAGAAGTAATCTTCCACAACAAAAATGTGTTTAATTTTTAATGATACGTTATAGCTTACTATTGCTTTCGGTATGGTGCACGATGCCCACAGCATAAATTATCTGGATCGATAGGATCATGTTTCGAGGGAAATTTGATAACAGTTGTATGATGCTACATGTTCTTGTATGGAGCGAATTATGAAAGGGACTTATGGGAGAGAAATATGAGAAGACAAACTGACTGAAGTGAACACCTAGTTAATTATTAAATAATTAAATTGTAAGTAAGTAAGTAAATTGTAAAGTAAGTTGACTGTTACTGTGGCAAATTTAGCTCCATTCACATTTCTGTCGATCTGAATAGCCGAGCTGGCTAGGGGCATGTATCAACTCATCGTTACAGTCCGAAGGGTTGAGTGTTCGAGTGCCGACTTTGGGATGTTTGTTTGTCCGCTGCCTCTCATGTGTGCGTTGTCGCGGAGGGTCTCACGTTCCGGTGACCCCAGATCAGAGGAACTCGGAAGTGTGTTTAACGTACGATCGAGTATGCGTTCCAACGGGGCGTAAAGGCTAACCGGTGTCGGCTGGATAAAAGCCCTAGAACAACAAGAAGAATTGCCATTTCCACAGCTGAACGAAAAAATAATTCGTTAATATTACTCGTAGAGTATGCAATTAGTTTATAATGTTAAGCTTTATTGCATGAGTACAAGTTTTGAAAACAAGCAACGTTAGGAGTGAGTTTTAAAATTTGTACGTATGCAATAAAGCAGAATTATAAACGAGTTGCATCCACAATTTTTTTGTATAACAGCATTATAAATTAATCAGAAAATCAAACTTAATTTTGCGAAACAACTTTCTTGTGACGTGAAGGATATTTGATATCTGTGCGAGAAAACGGTCGACGGCTGTTCCGTTCACCGCTACCTCACCAAGATTCTCTCCTTGCGATTGGCTGAATGTGTGATGACGCAATCATTCGTGCCGTAAAATCTGAAACGTCATCATTTGTGCCGTAAAATGCCCGATTATGAACGATTTCTTACACCAGAAAATGTCGTTTATAATGCTGGAATACAAAAAATGCAATAATGCATGAGTTAGATTTACAATCGCCACTTGCGAGTAAAAATGAATGATTTTAAAGAGGAAGAGCGGCACGCGCACCTGCAGGAGGGCGAAAGCGCAGAGGATGTCGGTGACGCGCCACGCGCTGCACTTGACGCGGTAGGCCAGCGTCGGCGCGCAGCCCTCCGCCGAGATGGAGAGGTCCTTCAGCGGGTCGTACCTGTGCCACGGAGTCGGCTCTGCCGTTGTCTCTGCAGCCACTCTCACCGGGAATAGCTGCTGGGTTGTTCGGGAGACGCCGCGTCCTAGGCAGTGGTGCCAACGTTTCGGTGACCTTCTTCAGGGCGAAATGCCCGTAGAAATGTTGGCACCTGTGCCTAGGACGCGGGGTCTCCCGAACAACCAAGCAGCTATTCGCGGTCAGAGTGGCTGCGGTTGACTCCAGTATTGTGCAGTCGACTCCGGTTATAGTGAACTCTCCGTTATAATGAACTTAAAACTCTGGTCCCGTTTCACTTACATTACAAATAAACATAAAGAGATTCGGTTATAGTGAACCTGAACCTAGGTTATAGTGAACGTAGGAAATAAGTCCTGGAAATTAATTGGATCTCGCATGTTATTAGGCCTTCGGAGAGTGGAACGGTGTTCCAACAGTGCAAGAGGTTTTGAAGTGGTGTCAAGACTACATTGCGATACCTATGCAGAATGAAGGAAGAGGACAATGCAGAATGAAGTATGGAGAGAGCACTAACTCCACAGAAGGATTTTCTCTCTACAGAGAAATTACTAATGAAAAATGTACGAAGCAAAGAATAGAAAATAATTGAGTTTTTAAGGGAAATAAAGATTTTGAAATTTTTAGATCGTGCTGTTCATGTATTTTGCTGTATCTCATTAATAAAATCAACTGTTATGGGAAATTCTATTTAATTTGACATCTCGATGTAGTGAACCTCGTACTGTGAACAAAAATCTTAGCTGAAGTTCATTATAACGAGTCGACTGTACATATTCTCCTACTGCGGAAGCTTACGCACTCTTTGTGTTTGGGGATTTTCTAGGGTTCAGACGGAGGCGGTTACTCGACACTAGCTACACAGCAAGATGCAATTCAGCCGCCACCTGGAGGGAATTCTAGGGCCGCTGGTCTTATCAGTAGCTGTCTGAAGGAGAAATCCAACGGCCGGCTGCTCTGATCGGTAGTTTTCCGTGGTTTCTCCGATCAACACCAGGTGAATGCCGGAGCAGTACCCTATCAAACGGGCCACGGACGCGCGCGATCTGTCCTTCCCATTCCTTGTCCTATCCTCTCCCCTTACACACACACTTACACTAACATACACTACACTACCACATATTCCGGGAGACCGGTCGGGAACTTAGAGCTTGTCCCGGCTGGGGCGGTGCCCCGTTGGTGGGAGAGTCCTGGTTAGGGAGAAACCCCACTAGCCGACGTTAGGTTTGTGCCGGATCTCGCTATTGAGTGGGGGAGGATCACCACCATCTCCCGAGAAAAAACATGCACCACACTAACGGGACTAATGAACAAAGCAGTTGATGCGCCCGGAAACACGAAAAAATCAATCAATCAAAAGCAGCGTCTGCGTAAATTTGTCAGTGCTGACACAGACTACCAACACTGTGTGAAATAACCGCGGAAATCACCGTGTGACGTACGACGAACGTATCCGTTAGGACAGTGCCGCAAATTTGACTTTAATGGCGGAACACCGACCCGAGTGCCTTTACTAATAGTAATTACCTGCAGCCCTCTCCTGGGCTTGTGGCCATAGCGATTGAACCCTAAGACACTGAAAAACCACAAGTCCCGTTCAGTTGGTTAGATCTGTGGTAAGGCTTGCATGTGGCTGAAACCTTCACGAAGCCATGGACCTAAGTTGGCAACAAGACACTGTGCAAGCTGGTGGATGCTACATAATAGTAAGAGCCGATTTACATGGAATGTACCGGGAGCGGTAGCTCAGTGCATCAACTGATGTCACTGCAGCGCGTCTGACCGGGAGGTCCTAGGTTCGAGTCCCGACAGCGGCAGGATTTTCGACACGAGCTTTTCAACTAGGTCGAATTCAGTCGTTGCCTGGAGTAGAATTCTAGCGGCCGGCTGCTCTGATCGGTAGTTTTCTGTGGTTTCTCTTATCAACACCAGGCGAATGCCGGAGCAGTACCCTACCAAACGGGCCACGGTCCGCGCGCGATCTGTCCTGCCTCTTCCTTGTCCTGTCCTCTCCTCTTACACACACACTTACACTAACATGCACTGAACTACCACATATTCCGGAAGACCGGTCGGAAGCTTAGAGCTTGTCCCGACTGGGGCGGTGCCCCGCTGGTGGGAGAGTCCTGGTTAGGGGGAACCCCCACTAGCCGACAGTAGGTCGGCGCCGGATCTCGCCATCCAGCGGGGGAAGACCACCGCCATCTCCCGAGAAAAATCATGCACTACACTAACGGGACTAATGACCAAAGCCGTTGACTCGCCCGGAAACACGAAAAAAGCAAACCAAACCAATTACATGGAATGTACTGGGTTCTCTAGTCTAAATGAACGATCATTGACTGGAAATGGCTGTGTTCAGCTTCTTGAAGATCATTTCTAGCCATTCGTGGACTTCATGCTCCCAAACAACAGGGGGATTTTTGCGGATGACAATTCGCCATGTCATCGGCTCACCAGTGTTCGTTATTGGTTTGAAGAACATTCTGGAATCCGAGCGAATGATTGGGCCACCCATATCGCCCAACATGAATCCCATCGAACATTTATGCGATATAATTGAGAGGTCATTTCGTGCCAAAAACACGAAACCACAGTTTCACGTTGACGGACGGCTATAGAGGCAGCATGGATCAATATTTCTACAGAGGTCTTCCAATGACTTGTTGAGTCCATGCCAAGTTTTGCTCCACTTCATCGGACAAAAGAAGGCCCGACACGATATTAGGAGATATCCCATGACTTTCGTCACCTCAGAGTACATTGCAATAGCGCCTGATAAGATTCTTTATTTCGTTCTGTACTTCGACTGTAAGGTTTTTCCTGAAACGACGAAAATTTGATCATCGACTTGCTTCGCTCTTAGTGGTAGCTAACCAAACGGATCCGGGCGGGGCATGTAGGTCATGATCCCCCCCCCCAAAAAAAAGGCCTGGGGTTTCCTTTTTCCTTTCTTTATTTGGCAAAATGTGATTTAGATATTTATATTCGAATCATATAATTATTTAAACAGTAACTATCATATCTACAGTATATAAATAATATACAAAGTAATTACAAATATGTTTAGTATTGAACAAAAATCTACAATGCTGCCCCCAAAAATGATTGTTTGGATCCGCCCCTGACCTCAATCAATGTGAAACGAAATGTTCCGTACGTGATATTGACAATAACAGGTATGACGTTTCCAAGCATTAAGTTTCCAGCAAGAGAGACCAGTCCTA
Organism: Teleogryllus oceanicus; assembly: GCA_964035755.1. Classification (NCBI taxonomy): domain Eukaryota; kingdom Metazoa; phylum Arthropoda; class Insecta; order Orthoptera; family Gryllidae; genus Teleogryllus; species Teleogryllus oceanicus. The sequence continues at coordinate 99,817,571 of CAXIVR010000007.1, forward strand.
GAGCTTGTCCCGACCGGGGTAATGTCACTATGGTTGTAGATACCTTGTTGAGGAAACCCCGCTAGCACATTTAGGTCGGCGCCGGATCACGCCATCCAGGGGCAAGATCACCGCCAGCTCCCGCGATAAAAACATGCACTTCACTTATGGGGCTAATGACCTTGGCTGTTGTCGTGCCCGAAAGCTAATCAATCCGTCAATCCGCGGAACTTGACTTATCCGATGAAACACGCGTTCTTCAGCTTCAACTGTTTCGTGGAAATCAGCCACTGGGCGTCTCAACTCCCGGCCCCCTAGCATCTTCATTCTCGCGGCCCCTCCTCCGCCGGGAGTAGAAGGGAGGGCGTGTCCTGGCGGCCCCTCGCTACCAGCGCCGCGAGAATCGAGCTCCGCTACTCGCGCGAAGCATCGATTGGGCCGCCCCCACGCGCGCCCGCCTACCCCGCCCTGCCCCGCTTCGCCCCTCCCCCCACATCCCTCCCCGCCCGCCCCGCCCGCCCCACCACATCCCTCCCCGACCGCTCCGCCCCGCCCTGCCGCGCCCCTCCCCTCCCCGCCCCGGCACACCTCGCTCCACCCTGCCCCTCCCCGCCCTGCCCCGCCCCACCCCACCTCGCGGCTGCCCGGCAGGTGCCTAGATTTGAATCTCGCCTCTTGCGGTTTCGCCAAGGGAAGGCATCGGCCACTAGAAGAGCAATTCTTTATGAATCGCTGTTTCAATGCCAGGCGGCTGAATTCCGAATATTATTTTGATAAACTGTTGAAGTATGAAATATAAACTTCGTTTGACAACAGGAATAATTGATTGCAATGATACATATTATTCCTTATACAGGTATGCCTGGATATTCAAAGTAAAAGAAATATTTAAACGTAATTGCAACAGATCAAAAATGCAAAGATGCATTATTATAACGAGTGTAATTCATTATCAAAATAAAATATTTTTGAAATATTTCGACACTTACATGAAGCTTAAATTTGCTAAGCAGTTTGCTAGTAATAGTGTATGGGAACTTCAGGCATCAGGAATAGTCAGTAAATATGTAATACTATTATTTTTATAGGTAAATTGCTGTCTCAATTCAACCATTTCTTAAGTCTCAAAGTATCCTTTACAACGCATCATTTGTTTGTAGGCACCAAGGCGTGTTGCCAAAATTAAAGTTTGATTTTTGTGATTGAAAAATGTTAGCAGGTAACATTTTAAATGTTCCTGTATCTCTAGAAGTTATATTATTAAGTAGAAACCTTCCAAATTCTTACAATTTATCGTCTAATAGGGGAGTTTGAGTTTGAAAAACCTAAAAAATTAAAGGATAATTTTTCTAAGGTAGAAGGGGATAAAAACATTTGAAATATTGCTATCACATCTTTGATTGTGCAAGTCCGAAGACAAATACTTTTATTTTTTAATAATATTGCATAAATAATGCAATTAAATAAAAATTTAATGAATTAAACAAATGAATTTACTTTTTGCAAAATTTTACTTTTCATCATTTTAGCTTCAATTCTAGATTAAACGACTCACATCAAGTAACGCTTTCGAAACATGTTTTCATCTGATATTGTGTAAAATAGTTTTGACTCCGAATAACTAATCATTGATAATTGAAGTGTACAATATTTGTTCCTGAATTTTAAGCAGTATCAACCTTAGTCATTTCCTCGTATAAAAGTGTTCTGTAACACCCGTAATTCCGGTATGATAAGGTTTTGCATCTTTATTACCTTGCCAAAAATTCTCCCAGAGATTCTCACGTAACTCACATTATTCATTAAGTTAATTACCTTGTTACACAGTTTTGCAATTTTGCTGGGGGATCCCAGGATCCCTCTTGAAACGTTAAGTATAAATTTAGGAGTGTAAGTATTAAATTTAGGAGTGCTTTATTATAGTATTCCAAGTAATTCTGTTTCTTACTTAAATATACTGACATAATAGACACCGAGTTCATATTTCATATATATCTCTATGTTGTAAAAAGAATCACAATTTTGATATCTACTTCTCCTCAGACCAACATTGAATCTCAGGATAATAACCAAAATAACTCTTTTATTATTGTCTTGTTTGTTACATGTGACTTACTTGTACACGGGATTTGGAGAAAGGATTCCGTGGTGAATGCAAGGCATTAAAACGTCTCGCTTACAGCAGCTGTAAGGTACATCATCACTCACGTAGCCTCCTCTGGGAAAAGAAAAAAAAGTTTCATCCAATTCTGATTATTTCTAATTTAGCTAATTCTCCAAATTAAAATCTATAAAATTCTTAAGTATAAACAATTGGAGCAAGATAGAAATGTTTCTCTTTGTGCATATTATTACTTACAGATTAAGTACGTCATCTAAAAATATTTTTGGCAGAGGGTGTCTCCATAAGCAATAAAAAATAAAGAATTGACTTTGTCGCTCGGAAATCACTGAACTTTGGGTGCCATTGGAGCGTCATCTGGCGTTAGAAATTCACGATTTCCTGTTTGCGAGCGATGCGCAATTTGTTGAAGTTTGTGCTGAGTTAGAGTTTATGAACACCTGCACAGCTTTAAGTATAGAAAATGCATCAGGAGAATTGAATTTTCAAGTTATCTCGTTAATGCGTAATTTTGTAGTGATATTCAGAAATAAAAAGAAAGTTTCCACAACGAGAAAATTGATCATCAAGATTCACTGTGTGATCTCTAAATTCTCGATTAAAATCATTTGACCTGGCGCCTTATCACAATCTAACGCACAATGACATATTTAGTATTTCTGATATTTAGTATGCCATCACTTTTTTGAATGTCTATAATTCTCACTGATAATTTTCATTACCAATAAAAGCACCATGGAATATAAAATAGAAAGTTGGAATATAATGCCTTAACTACAGTCGTGTTACAGAAATACTCTGAGAATAATCTGAGAATAATATCATGAGAATAAATTCTGAGAATAAAAATGTTAATATATTTTTTTATTATTAGCGTATTAATTGCTTGCAACTTCAGAATTTAATTATAAATCTCAGCACATTTCTGAGAATATTTAATGATAATTAGAATATGAATTGTTTGATTGTAAGTCGATGAATGTCAGTGGCAATTTCACAGCAACTTGGTGGGGAAAACATATAAAAAGGAATTTTAAAACGAAAGAAAAGCAATTTGCTCCAGGTTCCGTTTGTCGAGATACTGCTGCACAATCCCCTAGTATTGCTAGTAAAACCATGAGAAACATCCGATGAGAGCAGCTAGTCGCTTGAAATCTCTTCTAGACCGGCTAATTCCACCTAGCTATTTACCTACTGTCGAAAATACGACGCCGTCGGGACTCCAACCTTAAGAACTCCCGGTCTGGCAAACTTCAATGACAATGATGGTCAATAGCAGAGTTGCAAAGGTAACTCCCTGACTCATCTCTACCACCTGGTTGTTCGTGGAAAGAAATGTAGTCAACAAAGTACTTCTTGATTATTCGTCATAGAGCATAGATTCAACTGATCGTGCGTTTCGCATACTTTTAGCTACACACGAAGATTCCGACCCAAGAGGGAACAATAAAAGGACCGGGAGCGGTAGCTCAGTGCATCAACTGATGTCACTGCAGGGCCTCTGACCGGGAGGTCCTAGGTTCCCACTCCCCACGGCGGCAGGATTTTCGACACTAGCTTTTCGGCTAGGTCGAATTCAGTCGCTGTCTGGAGGAGAATTCTAGCGGCCGGTGCTCTGATCGGAGTTTTCCGTGGTTTCTCCATCAAACCAGGCGAATGCCGGGTAGTACCCTACCAAACGGGCCAGGTTCTTCGTCCTACCTTTCCCTTATACACACACTTACACTAACATGCACTACACTTGTACATATTCCGGGAGACCGGTCGGGAGCTTAGAGCTTGTCCCGGCAGGGGCGGTGCCCCGCTGGTGGGAGACTCCTAGTTAGGGGGAACCCCACTAGCCGACGGTAAGTCGGTGCCGGATATCGCCATGCGGCGGGGAAAGATCACCGTCATCTCCCGAGGAAAGAAACATGCACTGCACTAACGGGACTAATGACCGAAGCAATTGACACGTCTGGAAACACGAAAAAATCGGTCAATCTATCTACCATCTGGTTGTTTATGGAAAGAAATGTAGCAGCTTCAACAAATCACTTCTTGATTATTCGTCATAGAGCATAGATTCAACTGATCGTGCGTTTCGCATACTTTTAGCTACACATGAAGCTTCCGACCCAAGAGGGAACAATACAAGGAACAACTAGCCAATCCATTTCGCTCACTGGCCCAGCTGCGGCCCGCCGAGCGACAGGTCGAACCACGTGATCTCGAACCACTCGCGGTAGGAGCGGGCGCCGCAGCACTGCATCTCGAACTGCAGCAGGTCCAGCTTGTCCTTGGCGGGCCCGCTCTTGTTGTAGCAGCGCATGGCCGCGAGATGCCTTGGGGCAGCTCGTCCATGACCGCGTGGCCACCAGCGCCGCCGCCAGCGCCGCCGCCGCCGCCAGCACCGCCAGCTGCAGCGACCCCACCACCTGGGCCACCGGCAGGGGGAGGTTTGCGATGATATGCACGTTGGGTTTACACGTTATTGGACTTTGTAAAGGAACGACAGATGGAAGGGTATGAGCATATTCGATGGATGGATGAGGATACATCGAACAGTGATCGCTTCATTCGAACGCATGGGCTGACAGCAGTTTCTATTTTATACTTTAACTTTTACAACATTGTGATTATGGGAACTTTTGCGTTCACATACAAAACAAAGAAAACATAAAATAACATCGAACACAAAACATCGATGTATATACATCGGGGTTAATAAACCGATGTTTTATTGCTTGATTTATTGAGTTAGACAAAGAACAGTAAAAAACTATGTGACGTGGGGTCACTGGGGTCTAAGGGTAGCGGTATCATCTGCGGACATTTACTTGACCCAGAATCCCTTCATAAGATTTTAACGACAAATAATTGAAAGATGAATAAAAGTGTTAAAAATAAAATAAACAAAAATAAAAACATCAATATTTTTTCAACTATGAACGCGGATGTCGCTTCCCTAATTGAAACGCGAGTGTTCGTGAGGGCATGGAGTTGGGGTGAGGTGCGTGTGCGTGTGCGTGTGCGGGCCCACATGCACCTGGGTGGAGTGGGTGTGTACCTGGGCGCACATGCACCTGGGTGGAGCGGTGTGTACCTGGGCGCACATGCACCTGGGTGAGGTTGGTGTGTACCTGGGCGCACATGCACCTGGGTGGGTGGGTGTGTACCTGGGCGCACATGCACCTGGGTGGGGTTGGTGTGTACCTGGGCGCACATGCACCTGGGTGGGGTTGGTGTGTACCTGGGCGCACATGCACCTGGGTGGGGTTGGTGTGTACCTGGGCGCACATCACGGATGCCGCGCCCAGCAGCGCCAGCAGCAGCGGCGCGCGCCCCACGCCGCAGGCGGGCGCGAACGCCTCCACGTGGCCCCACAGTGCCACCGCCTCGCCCGTCGCGTCCCCCACCAGCGCCTGCGCAAGCCAGCCACTTCAACAAACACAACAACGACAACCACTATTATAATAATAATAATAATAATAATAATAATAATAATAATAATAATAATAATAATAATCATCATCATCATCATCATCATCATCGCACGATAGCGGCACACAAGCCGGATATTGTTTGGGTGTACCGGGATTTAGAGAACAAAACGTGACTATTTGCAGATGTTTCTGTGCTGTGCGATCAAAACGTCGTTACCAAGGACGCAGTGAAAGTCAAATACAAAAGTTTGGAAATCGAGATCAGTCGAATGTGAGGCGTAAAAGCGCATCTCGTCCAGATAGTTATCGGAGATCTGGGATGTGTTCCACAAAATTTGTCTAAGAACTTGGCTAAACTCTCAGGTCATTTAAAATATTGGGAAGTGCAAGACATTGCTATTTGGAACAGCTTCATTTTGCGCAAAGTATTGTAGAGTCACCGATAGTCTGTAGATCGGCTCCTAAGGGTGCTGGTTGCAACCGGGTGTAGACTATAATCAACCGATCCATAAAATCTTTAATCGTGAATTAGAGGAATAATAATAAAATATAATGCAATAATAATGTAATAATTCTGGACACCTGCTACATAGAGAGAAAAACTGACACTGACATGTTTACATGTAATGTTGGACGTCCTAAAAGTAAATAATATAAAAAAAATAATAATAATAATAATAATAATAATAATAATAATAATAATAATAATAATAATAATACATTATCATAAGTGGTTTTTACAATTTCCTACAGTGATAAATGCAATGGTACAGATAAAGACCTTTCAGCGTTTTCAGAGTTCCGAGTATATTTTCAATTCTTATGAGCTGACAACGCTGCTCAGTGCTCAGTAAGAACTCGTGGATCACTTGACGCATTTGTCATAGAAGTGAAATTTCTCTAGTTCAGAATTCTAATACGAGAAAGTAAATACAGTTTTTTCTGCATATACGAGGTTCCGGGGTGCGTGTGGCTGTCTTTCGTTGCTCGTTTCCTTGTCTTAACTAGAGATTATGTGAAGTACAGGATTCCATTATCCTCAAACTGTCATTAAAATTTTTGTTTTTAGATTTTTAGTCCAGAATTATTTTAGACATTCATTTTTAATGAAACATGTTAAAACGAAAAACACGTTAATCAGAAACCATAATTTATCGTTAATCAGAAACCAACGCTTATCAATTAATCGTCACAACACGAGCGTCGCGTAACGACGTTGCAACGTCCATATTTTCACGGACGTCAGAACTCCAGACACACAAGCAGAGCACAACGGACGTCGCGCAGCGCGATCGTGTGCCATGCCCATTCGTGTCTGTAAACTCCGCAACGGACGCATTTCAACGTCCGTGAATGTGCGCCCGTGTGCCCCCGGCGTTACCAGCGAGAGCACGAGCAGCATGAACTGCGCCGCCCAGTGGAAGGTGAGCAGCCACAAGTAGCCCGCGCGCCGCAGGGTCAGGCGGCAGCACTGCCAGTTGCACAGGCGCCCCATCGCTGCGCACGCCACACACACACACACTTTTCCGAAACGCCGGGAATTCCTTTTCAATCTCAAAAATGTAACTCGATATACTAAAATTTATAAATATTAAATTTTAGACTAATTTTTCAATTATTTTCCTATCAAACCTCTCCTGAATCATTATCTGCAGACGTTACGTCACTCGTCAATAGCTAAACTGTAAAAATAATATCCCATAAATCGCAGATCTGATGGTCTTTAAGTTATTACATCTTTCCCTTCCGCTGATTAAGAAATTCATCAAAAAGAACCGGTTTATGGAGACAACTGTGTACTATAAACCGCAAACATTGCACGGGCTTACATTAATATATAGTTGCTGCATCAGAAAATCATGTCAAAAATTTGCATTTTGCTTGGGAGTGGTGTTATTCTAAGTGAGTGCGCTTATTTCGCGACCCGTGACAAAGTGGATTGGTCTTAATTCCTGCTGGCTTGTTTTTATCTTAACAATCGCTTAGCAATGGGAGTCAACAACAGATCAGAGCTTAGTTTTTTTTATTTTTCTCTCTCTTTTGACAAGGAGTCACTGTTTCATCGTATTACTCCTGTTATTAGATCCTTACTTAACTTTAAGTGATAGTTTCGTCTTTCAACGCAACGGTGATAAAATGTTCAACGTATTCAAGCCATTGCCATAGATCAAAAACAACAGAATCGGCCTGAAAATTATTGTAATGTATTGTTTAATAATATAGCATTAGTACTTAAGTATAAAACATTTCCTCCATACCTTTTGCAATTCTCACTCGCAACCTATCTTTGTAAATGAGGTCTCTAAAGAAAGAGAATTTCTCAAAGATGTGACGAATTGCACTTACGCATCTAAATATTCATGTCAAATGCAACACGCAACACTCAGTCTTTTTTTAATATATCGTTAAATATCTCCTAAAAGAAGCGTTTTAGGGTCTTAAAAACTAAAATTTTGACACCAAAGTCCTCAAAGAAACGTTTATCACGCCGTAATCTGTAGGATGAGATCTTCTTGTACATTCTATTACATTTTTGCTGATTCGACGCTTCTCTATTCTACCCCAGCTGTTCAGAGCCTGTAGAATCTGCCAGTGTATGTGAAATTAAACTATTTACTTGATATTCTACGCGAATGAATTACACGGGTTTAACGGGTACACTGGGAATTACACTGGGTAATAACGTTAAATAAGAATAGTTTGAATTGAGAATGGCGTATTGTATTGTCATCAGTAACAAGGAGACATTTAGAACAAGTGACGGACGATAACAGGGTCTTGAATAAAAAGTATATTACAGGCTTATATGAAAGGGAAAATAAAAATAGGGTGGGTTTAAAATACGAGAGTTCACGCACGGGTACGCTGGTTTACTAATTTCCAATGCGTGCAGAACTTGAAAGAAAACAATGAAGTCTACAACGTGAGACGTGTCTGGTTTTGCTAGATTCCAGGAATTCGGGAACAATATAAAAATGACGGAACAGTTCCAATTTTCACTGGAATAAACAAATATTTGATTTTTCACCTATTCTCATTCGTCGCCCGGCGTTTTAATAATTGATATTCACGTGTTGCGTTATGGAAATTGTAATTAATTGTAATTTTATGCGAGTGTATTTTTTTTTATTTTATGATATTGAGCAGTGCGTGTGCTCCTTAGTGGAAAACCGTTTTGTGTGGTTTTGCTCAGCTGCATTTTTGGTGCTGCGGACCACTAGTAAAATGCTGCTTTATTTTCTGACCAATTCTTCACTTCACTAAAAATTGTCTGTTTTTATGGGTATCGGTTTTTTGTGCACCAACGATATTATTACACGATTATATGAGTATTTTGTAGCATTTTGCCGTCCCTACCTGCCGCTCGGTTGTTCGTGCTTCGCCTTGTCTCGCCTCACCCGCTGTGTGTCGTGGGCTCTGTGGTGAGTTCCCCGGCCACGCTTCTAGGGCTCGCTGCCCGGCAACGGACGGCCAAAATGTGACAATGCATTATCCTTATGTAGCAGAATCGCGCCTATGGGAGTGTGTGGTGTGATGGTGGAGAGGGAGCTCATAGGGCTTCATACTCCACCCCCCCAATAATTCAGATTTTTAAAAAATAGCATTTACAAATGTTTTATATTAACGAAAGTTATTCAAGATATCAGTTGTTTACGAGACAAATATTAACTATAGTAATTCAAGAAATAATTATGCATTTTATGTTCAGAAGCAATAAAAAAATTATTTATAAGAAAGCATTTCATCGGCTGAGCATTATTCCTATGTATTGTATCCATCCTAAAACGTGTTTTGGGTGACTTACCGCATCGACAATGATAATCAAGAGCTCTTTCGATTTCTCTCGATGAAATGAATCGATTGGTACAATTCTTAACCGGTTCCTTCTAGGATATTCTGAAGTAAACCTAGAAAAACAAATGTTTTTATTGTCTTAATGCACCTCCGACGAAAACACTTGTGAAATCACAGACGTACTATTTACCTTCGAGTGAAACACTGTGAATTATTACACTTTTCTTTGCATTTACGTGAATCGTTATGATTTAATAACATACAAACCACGCACGTATACAAACGCACGCCTACTAGAGGTGAAATGTTGTAGTTCTGAACCTACAATAAACTGTCACGCAGAGTAATTTTTACATTACATTACTCTTTAATACGTATCGAATAACACGAATTTCATCAATGAACTCGCGAAAAATTGTGATAATTCTGTATTTAATATTTCAATTATTATAAATAATTACGAGTAATATTATACCAGGATACTACTATTTTGCAATAAACAAAGAAAATATCTTTCAATACAAAAAATATTTAACTATTGACGTTTTCTCACTTCTGTTCTAATCATCATTCTTCAGCAGCAAGTTTCCTTTTTCCGCTCAATGAAGTCATGTCCTACTCGGAATGTTGTCTATTCCAAAACCAGAAACACGAGCTTACGCCTGTTTTTCAACGCATTCTTTTGTGCTATCAAAGAACACACATGCACCTCCTTTCATGTTAATTCGGTTACATCTTCAGCATGCTCAACATTCTCAACGTTCATACAATAAAATACCTGTAGTTCTAGTTCCCTTTCGGAATTCTTTCGATTATTGCAGGCAAATGAAGTATTTTCAAAACCCAGACGATCTTGGAAATAATTGCTTCAAGATTTTCTTTCTTCTGGGATATTTGAGCGTTTAAAAATATTTTTATTATTATTTGCTTAAATCTCGGAGATTTCAACTTACGGGTTAATTATGGTGTGTGTTTCAGATTTTAAGATTATTGCATTGGGGTTTAATTGTAATTTTTGTTTATACTTTTTCCAGTTTTTATTGACCAGACCACTTGCCATGAAAATAAATGGTATAACTTCAACAGAATTAAGGCGATATCTCTGTATTCTACGACGAAGAGGGCACATTTGGTGATTTTTTTCTCTTTCTGGCTTATCAATGTTGTGATCTGTGTATTTTGGATGTCATATATCCTGTAATTCTTGTTTTCCAAAAAAGGCTTAGCTTTATACATATAGTACGGGCATATGGTGTCAGGCGAGTCATTAGTCATATAGTATGGGCATATGGTGTTAGTCCATATTTCATTTCAATGGCTTCATCGATGATATTTGCTGATAGATTGTGCCGGCTTAGGTATTCTGTGTTTGCAAAGTTAGTGCAGGGCTTTATTACATGGTCTATTGCTTGAAGACGTACCCTACATTCATCTCCGATGTCTGCTTTTTTCAATGTATTTTTATAGTTTGGTAGCAATCATCTGATCGTGAATGGCATGGATAAATCCCTCCCCCCAAAATAGAGACCCATTCCGAAGAAAATGGAGGCGTCTTTATCTCCATTTTCTAGGGAATGGGGAAATTATCAACCGTGAAGACTTTTAAATTTCCATGATTGTATTCTGTCATCAATGGTGGTAACATTCAGATTATATTATTATTATTATTATTATTATTATTATTATTATTATCATCATCATCATCATCATCATCATCATCATCCTTATTCGGCGGACCAATGGTAAAAGTAGTTGTACTTCTTAACTTCGTACATCTATAAATGGCTGCGAGTAGATTCATGGAAAAAGTCACATTCTAAGAGTGGGTTATCAGAACCGCATGAATCGTAAGATGAGTGTTTACTGTTGACGCAAGTAAGTCATTTCAATATAAGAGAAAAACGATAATTGATTGCTTGAACTGGACACTTCAAAAGCAGCGTTAGAGCTGTGTCCAATTATGGATTTGTGCAAACACTACTTCGTTACGATGATTAACACGTAAGATAGTGGAATGCCCACAGTGCTCAACAGCAGAAAGTTAGTTATACCTGCTAATAGTTTATTCAATTACTAATAAGCAACCCCTAATGAGAAAAATTTGAAACGTCTGCAACGTATTTATCTCATGGTAGGAGAGAAACAAAATAGCATTCAATTGCCACTTGATATATGGTCATTGCTGTCTCTAAAATCTTAAACTGACAGATGCAGAAATGGAAAATTATGTTAGTATTAAAAGAAAGAAGAAATGTTTATCCACAATGACAACGTTACTCCGTCTTTCCATTAATATTATAATGGAGTTCCTTAGAAATTCGAATGGAACCATCAAAATGGGGTGAATTATCTATTATGAAAATGTTCATGCCAAGTAGGTTTGATGTATAATTGAAGCGTTTAGTGTCATATTGGTCACTGTGCCAAAATCATACTTTTTTAGCTCGTAACTTTAAATTCCTCTATAGGAAGAACCCAAATAATTATTATGAAATTAGTTTAGAAGGTTTATTAAGTCACAAAACATTATTGCCTATAATTTCCGAAATAGATCTCAGGGTCTATTTTAAACAGTTCGTTCATTGGGGTTTCTCTTATTTTATACCAACGTAGAATTTGGCACTTGAACCCTTATGTAACTGAAGGCTTTGATTTCACTAACTTAAACTAAGGATTATTTCCGTTTGTGTGTCCAAAAATTAACAAATAATCTAAAATTGACTCACAAAGCCGAGTTTGCTAGGAAACCAGTTAAACTGCCCATGCTTGAAGGGCCGCTGTATCAAACCCCCCTTGGAAGTGGATGTTTGACAGTGTGTAAGTGAATGTGTTCCTCTAATACAAACAACCTTAGAAAAATACGGTGACAGTAAACGCCTCCCACACAAAACTAAGTACCACAACAACATAGTTTTTCGCATTTTTATAATTTTTGCAATTTTCAAAAATTCAGAGTTCATTTCATTAACTTGGCAGAAAATTTAAAAAAATAATATCTGATTTTTTAAACATTTTCTTCAAGAAAAAGTTGTATCATCAATATTGTATTTTTGCAATGTTAGCTTTTTGCAATTTTCGAAAGTTCAAAGAATTTGCAGAAGGTAGGACTATCTCTAATTTTTTACAGGTCTTAGAAACATACCCAGATGAAATGTAAAAAAATTGAAGCCGGTTTTGAAAAGATAACTGTTGTGTATATTTCACGCAAAATTACTCGAAAACTATTCATATTTTCGAAAAATTGTACTACATGGCTTTATTTCAAAATCTGAAGAATAGATTTTATTAATGAAAATATCTCTATCTTCAATATTGGCAAAAACGCCGGAAAAAATTTAACTTTTGCAATTAAAAAAAAAAGTTTCAACGCAAAAAGACTTCGCCATATTTTAAGTGTTTCTTATGCTATACAAAGACAAAAAAACAAAAAATTGGAGCCACTTTTTGAGAAAATTTTGAAAATGTTGTGGGTTCATGTAAAGTACCCAAAAATCAAAATATTATTTCAAACTCGCAGAGCCATGAGTTTTTTTTATTGTTCGATGAATATTAGTTTTGGAGAAATCGTCTGAACTGTTTAGGTCCTAGCATTGCCAACAGACAGACGTTGAGGCAGTGCCGCCGAAAGGCCGGTACATACGGTGCAATTTTTGTGCAGGTTTTCATACAGTTTCTGTACTTCAAAATCCCAAACTAGAAATACAAAAGCCAAAAGTCTCGCTTGTACACGATCTGTACGTTTTCTGTATGAATCGCCACAAGACGCCGCTAGGGGGGCGGAATTGCACCGTCCGAGTACTTTCAGTGGCGGTGTGCGTGCATTCCGGCTGTGATCTTTATTTAGTATTAATTAATCACGAGGAGCATAGAGAAGGAAATAGGAAGGCAGGAAAAGGGAAAGAGGTAGTTTATCACTTTAGCACTTCACACAATTGCACTTCGACACAACCACAAAATCGAAATGGCCAATTCCTGTCGCGTCGGGAAAACAAATCCGTTAGTAAACGATTCTGCCGCTAGAAGCACTTGAGTCAAACTGAAAGCTTTCTGCATGAAAAATTACGAACATACTCAAAAGTGTTCATCTTGAAATCGTGCAGTCTGAACTGCACGTTTTCCGTACGTCCAACTAGCACTAAACTGTACCTGTATACCGGCCTTTAAGAGAGCAGGCGATCTCCCTTACACAAATAAGTGGTCATTCATTCCCTACTTATTTGAAAACATGGACTCTATGTGAATAAAAAACGGTCATTTTTAATAACACGCGCCTCAGGAGTGGACAGTGAATTGGGGCCTAACTCCACCAAACGTGTACAGCGCGCGGTCGTTGCCAGTGGGGCCAGGCCAGGCCGGGCCGCGCCGAGCGTTGCCAACAATGTCAATGTTTATGTTTTCTAGTCTAAATTTAACAATAAACGATACAACGTAGCAGATGTTAGTAATGTGATAAAACAAACGACAACAAATGTTTAAAATTTACTAAAAGAAGGACATTTAAAATACTAAGGAGGACGCGAGGGCAATTGACTGTCCTCCCGAATGGAGGACAGTTGGCAACCCTACGCCGCCGGCGGCGCGGCGGGCTGCGCGGCGGAAGGGAATGTGTCAATTTATTACGGGAGGCGGGGGGCGTGTGCGGCGCGCGTCTCGGCCGCGCCGTAATTATAGAGGCAGCGATTGATATTGATTATGACTTCGGCGCCTTTGTCACCGGCACGGCGCGGCCCCGCCAGGCCCAACCCACCGCCGCGTGGGCCGCCGCACCCCTCCCTCCCCCACACACACACACGTCCTCTCTCGCAGGCACCGCTCGCCGAACCCCTTCGGGGGAAATTGAGCGTCAGGGAACGCAGGTCTGGACTTCATCAGACTTATCTAATCTGATTTTCTTTATCTGAGTTTATCTGATTTGTTTTTTTATTTATTTATTTTACGTCAAAAAACCGTTAAAACTGTGTATGACGTGCTATGGAGAGAAGTGAATTGTGTGCACATTTTCAAAATTCTGTGATCCCTACACAGTCATATACTACTTGAATTTTGATGAATAAAGGGAAAAAATTTTGTGCTTTATCTGGTGTATCGTCAAATAGTGGCAACTGTCTGTAACGTGTGGGGAACAAGTGTAATTGGGCAGGTTTTCTTGAGTTCCTGTATTCCTAGCTCACTCTTTTACTACACACTGCTGAATAATGAATACAAATACCAATATCGTGATTGGTAACTGTGTAAAAATAAAACTGTGTTCTCCCGAATGCTGAAAAAAGAATTTGTATCCGCACACTAACTACAGATTTTATTTTATACTCGGAGTATTAGTGACAAAATAACAAACCATTTGTTTTGTACTGTTTCCTATTAGCGGGTGGAAGGGGATGAATATTCCGGTTTTAGAGCTTTTTTCAAAGAGAAACTTTAGATGCCAACATGTAATTACAGATTAACTTAGTTGCAACTTGCATAGTTCAGAAATCAATTATTTTTCATTTCTAGTCATTAGGAATTTTAATTTATTGTTACGGTCAATGTTTCGTGAGTAAGTGTCTTCGTTTTTACTTTCTCGCTACCACGGAAACTATTACACCTTTACAAGTATACTATGACAATTTTAAGATATCCGTAATCTTTTTTGAATTATTTGCATTTGAATTATATGAATGAAAACAATTTTAGGAGAAACTGATTTTCGATTGGAAAAGGTGGAGACTACGAAATCTCCCAGAATTAAGTGGCATGTCTTCAAAATCCAATAAATAAGGTTCAAATGTGGATGCAAACAATTAGTTGATTTTGTCAACTGATTCAAACAATTCTTTGACCATGCAGTGGATTTAGGTGTATACCATGCACTGGATTTACGAAGGGGGTAAATATGATAACATCGTTTCCAGCAATTCCGTTTACTTTCTCGCCACAGAGTAGAGAGAAAGTTATGTAATGCTGCGTGAAAAAACGGCGAACGTTCGGCAAAAAAAAACTTTTATTACAGTGCCCGGTAACGAAAAAGTGGATAAATTATATTGCTAAATTTAGAAAAAAAATACTCTAACATGTGGTGTACCCCGAATCTATGTGTTTTGGTTCCTTGATATCAAAAAATCGAATGACGGTCAAACTTATGTTTGTCGGTCCGTCCGCCCGTCCGTTAGTGGCTAAACCGTTTAACTGATTTTCTCCCTAATGTATATACCCAATCGATCTGGCTGATATCACGGACGTTGAATTTGAAACTGATATTAAAATTTGGAGGATACTTTACATGAAGCCCCTGGGACATTTTCAAAATTTAAAAAAATGGTTCCATCTATTTTGATTAAATTTTGTTGTTCGAAAGGGTGAAGAATGTTGATGAGAATGGTAGAGGTCTCATCATCGTTTAAAACTCCGATTTTTCGAAAATTACAAAAGGTCAACATTTTTTCAGTCTTCTTAGAACTAAAATATTAAAGATAGAGGTTTTTTTTTAATAAAATCTATTCTTTAAATTTTTAAATTTCAAATTTTCTTAATAATTTTTTCTCAAAAACAGCTCCATCGTTTTTGATTAAATTTTGTTGTTGGATTCACTAACGGACGTTTAAAAGAATAGTGCAGGTCTCATATTTGTTGAAATCCCTAATTTTTTTAAAAATTAAAAATGTTCGGCGTCTTCCTACAACTACAATTGTGAAGACACAATTTTTTCGTGATGAAATGTATTAATAAAAAACATCTTCAAATAAGGGTATGTTGAATTTTTCGAAAATATGAGTTTTTATTTAGTAATTT
Source organism: Teleogryllus oceanicus (assembly GCA_964035755.1). Taxonomy (NCBI): domain Eukaryota; kingdom Metazoa; phylum Arthropoda; class Insecta; order Orthoptera; family Gryllidae; genus Teleogryllus; species Teleogryllus oceanicus. The sequence continues at coordinate 99,833,663 of CAXIVR010000007.1, forward strand.
GGATCAAACTTAGTCGCCCGCTTTGAATATCCTGCGTCATGTGAAGATAATATGAGAGATGATTCCAGGCTGTAGGATTCTACGTAAGTGGGCCTTTATATATTATTTAATATTTCTTTGTTCGTTTCTTGCATTCGAGATTTTGTTATACGTTTACAAATCAATCTTTTGGAAATGCTTTAAAACCGATTTGAAATATATTAAATAAACATTGCTAGCCTTCAGGGAATATTAAATTCAAATGCAACAATGGCATTACGCGTCACGTATTCTCAAAATTCTCTGATTTACTTCTCATTGTTGTGCCCTGATTTAGCTGTATGAGAAGCAGTTATAATTGTCAAATTTGTGTTGATATTTGCTTAATAATATTTAGTTCGCACCAAATGTTCTACGATTTGACATTGCCGTATAAATAGTATTACATAACAATTGCTAAAGGTGACGAAGTAAATGCTATTATAACATTAGCAGTTATTTTAAAAATTCACATTTGCTCTTTGCAACTTTCAATTAGCTGTTTAAAAACTATATGGTATATTTTCATCAAATAGAGACACTAATTCTTGAACGATTTGAACATGGAACGTCATGAGCAAGTGTATATACTACCTAATTTTACTTTCCAAATGAAACATTTAATGGCGATATTATATAAATTTACTGGTGTGCAACAGCAAATAAACTGCTGTCAAGAGCGTGAAAATCAGGATCCTGTAACAGCAAAAGTTCTCTGTTCTGAAACGACACACGTGAAAATAGAAGCTTCTTTCTTCCTCGACGCATGACGTCAGCGTCATTAGTATACTCTCTGGTCAGCGTATCGTAAACAGTGACGCACTGAGTGTACGAATACAGTCGTAACATCAGATACGCGAAATTGCGGATTAACATAATCGAAAATTTGTATTTTCACTCCAAATTGAAACTGTTTCATGGTTTTTGTAATTTCAAGTCTTCCCAAATATCAAAATAAACCTCTCATATGGATAGAGATTGCTTCGTTTTACGACAATTTAAAGTTCAGAGATTGCTTCGTTTTACAAACTATATTCGAAATAAGTAATGTAGATATGATTCAATGTTGCCTAGGTATTAAGAGCACTGTTCTTTCGTGAGGTTATTTCTACTTTCCGCCTGATTTATAGAGAATATAGTTATACTTAATTATTTTTACATAAAACAGTCGATTGGGCTGTTTTGTATATAGGATATTGATATACTGATACGTAGTAGATATATTTATTTATTTATTTATTTATTTTACGTCAAAAAAACAGTTAAAAACTGCGTAGATATATGTAATCTTGAAAGGGGAAAATTCGTGCCTTTGCCTTTCCTTTAAACATGACGTCGTACGAGGAAATGTACCTATTTCTAACAGCATTACCGGAACAGAATATGTTTCAGATTTTTTAGAATTTACAATAACTTTCTTCGATAGTTATGTAATTTTTCATTCGAATTATCCAAAAGGATTCTATCAAAGTTGGTAGTTAATTTTTGGAGCAATAATCAAAATGAACAATTCACAACTTGGTAACTTGCATGGACTTAAATAACTTGCATTCCTCTATATATTAAATAATATCGTCCCCTTTCATTTTTCGCTCACATTTTGAATTCGATATCTGGAATCTATTTTTTCAAAATATTTGATGTCTTGCAAATTTGCCCACTTTTAAAAATTGAGAGAATGGGGTCATCCTTCAACCACTTTCAATTTCCGTTCCACTTAGCAGTAACTGCCTCTAACTAATCAGAGAAATATTTAAAGTTCTAAGTATCCCGAGCTCAGTGAATTATGCGCTCCTCTCTTGTGCAACGTCGTCTACTTAGTAGGCAGAGTGGAACAACAAATCCATCAATTATTTTTAAAGTCACACGATTCATTGTAAAATGAAGCCACATAGTGAAGCGTTGACAAAACGTCAAGTCTTCGAAAATTGAAGAAGAAACCGGCAATGTAACACATTAGTGAAATCTGAGATTACGGGCTTCACAACACTTACATTACACACGATGGTTATTAGCACTAGAGTTCTTTCATCACTTCTTTCTCCCCCTTGAAATTTGGCGCTCCGAGTTCCGGAGCAATTAGTGTGGAAAGTCCGGGGCTTCACCCGCTCCTGACGCAGAGAAGCGCGAAACTCCGGAGTTTATATCTTGTATATACAATCAGATTCAGAAAATATATAAAGTGAACACGTTTGAAATATGTACAGGAAGTTCAGTGGGTTTGTGAATCAAAGACTTGTACGTGTTAAAGTTATTGGGTTAAGTTCGCTAAGCAAAACTTTCACCAATTTAATCTGGCCAATTCCACTGGCTACTAACATTTCCAAGTTTACGGCGAGACTCCGATCTTCTGTCTCCGCGAACAACATATAACGTTCTTCAGTTCAACGTACCCAAAATTTTGAACGCGTGTACACCGAAATTTAGATACAGTTAATCCCGATAGTTATTAAAGTTTGGGGTTTGTTCCGCAAAATTTGTGTAAGGACTTGGCTAAACTCCCAGGTCATTCAAAACACTGGGAAGTGCAAGCATTGCTTTATTAGGAAGAGCCCACTTTCTGCACTAAGTATTGGAAAAGCATTGACAGTCTTGCCTCTTAGGAAGCTGATTGCAATCCGAAGTAAACTCTATTATTAACTGTCTCATAACACTTTTATTCGTAAATCAGAGGAATAATAATAATAAATAATAATAATAATAATATAATAATAATAATAATAATAATAATAATAATAATAATAATAATAATAATGTAGTAGTAGTTTTAATTTGGTTTTAAAAATTCCTGCTTAACGTCAGTTCGAGGAGTGATGCGTGGGCATGTGTTAGTTGTCGGTCAAAAAGCGAGCGGAGCGCGGTGTGAGGCGGCCTCGCCCGCCTCGGTGCCCCGCGAGGAGCGCAGGCGCGGTAATTGCCGGGAAGCGGCGACCTCCGCGACGCGACGCGACGTAGGAATGGAACAAGCGCGTCGCGTCGCGGCGCCGCCATTGGCTGCCCCGGGAGCAGTGGCCACGCGGCCGCCTGAGCTGCGCCGCCCCCTCGCCGCAGATTAGCATACTCGCGGGTGCCGCGGCGACGGTGGGGCTGGTGGCAATGGCGGTGCAATGCCTGGGGCTGCGGCAGGGGGCGGAGGCGACGATGGTGACGACGCTGCCGGTGGCGGTGGCGGTCGCGTTGGCGGTTGCTTTAGCGATCGTGTTGGTGGCAGCTTTGGCGGTCGCGTTGGCGGTCGCGTTGGCGGTCGCGTTGGCGGTCGCGTTGGCGGTCGCGTTGGCGGTAGTGTGCAGTTGCGTTGACGATAGTGTTGGCGTCACGTCGCGTTGCGGTCGCTTTTGTGGGGGGGATGGGATGGGGTGGTGATGGTGGTGGCGGCGGTGGTGGTGGCAGTGGAAGTGAAGGTGGCGTTCCAATGGCTAACAGTCCTGCCGACACCTTACTGTGGCGCCTTACAGTGACAACAGACGTGGCAGCCACTGCGGTGCATAAGCCTGCGTATGCTCATTGTACATAAGTCCGCTTCAGTTCATGCGAAATAAAAAGCCTGCATAATGAAAAGTCTGGAATAACATTGACTTCCTTGAATTTTTTACTGACACGTTTTTGCTCGTTATTGTCTTTTATACGGTGCTCAATATACATTGCATTACTTACCTGGATCGAAATGATTATGATTACGAGGGAAATATGAAAACAGTTGAATGATGCTACATTTTCTCTTTTAGAGTGAATTATGAAAAGCATTTATGAATCGGAATTACGGAAGGGAAATATAAAGAGACAATCAAAAAAAAAAACCCGGTTTTGTCGTATCAATTATTAAAACCCTTATAACCCTTGGAAAATTTTTTTGTTTTTATGGCCTTCGACACAGAGCTCGATGTACACTGCGTAACTTACTTGATCGAGAGGATTGTGGTTATAATGGATCTATGAAAACAATTGAATGATGCTGTCTCTTTTCTAATGGAGTGGATTATAAAAGGGAATTATGGGAGGGAAGTATGAAGACAAACCGAGTCAAGTTAATGGCTAGTGAATTATTAAATAAGAAAATTTGAATGATCAAATTAGGTAAAAAATAAAATCATGTATTACACGGGCGTTAACTGGTTCTTATGATCCAGCGGTGACAAAATACCAACGTCCTAAGGTCCTCCTGCTTTTTGTCGCCGCTAGATCACTAGAACCCTTTGGTGAATAAATAACTATAAAGCGTCGCGCAGTCACGCAATTGATTGATTGGTTGATTGATTTTTTCGTCTTTCCGGGCGCGTCAACTGTTTTGGTCATTAGTCCCGTTAGTGCATTGCATGTTTTTTTCGCGAGAGATGGCGGTAATCTTCCCCCACCGGATGGCGAGATCCGGCGCCGACCTACCGTCGGTTAGTGAGGTGGTCCCCTTACCAGGACTCTCCCACCAGCGGGGCACCGCTGAGCCGGGACAAGCTCTAATATTGCCGCCGTCAGCACTCGAACCTAGGACTTCCCGGTCAGAGGCGCTGCAGTGACATCACTTGATGCACTGAGCTACTGCTCCCGGCAACATAACTGAAGGTTCTGTGGTCGTTGTGCCCTTGAGCCCATTAGACTTCCTTTCTCGCATTCGTTCGTTTGGAGTTGGCTAACTTGTAAATGTCTTCGACACTTACACCAACGGGACGCCGCCGCAGCCGAGACAAGCTCTAAGCTTCTGTCCGGTCTCCCGGATTATGTGCTAGTGTAGTACATGTGAGTGTAAGTGTGTGTGTAAGGGGAGAGGATAGGAGAAGGAAGAGGAAGGACAGATCGCGCGCGGTCCGTGGCCCGTTTGGTAGGGTACTGCTCCGGGATTCGCCTGGTGTTGATCGCAGAAACCATGAAAAATGTCCCCTTTTGTGTGGTACACGAGGCCGTTATGGTCCACGTGATGTGGATGCGCGGCTAGCGCTTTGGTCCTCCTCCGAAGCCAGGACGCTGGTCGAGGCGCAAGCGGCGAGCGACCAGCCGGGCGAGGCCCCCCACCGGCGCTTACCCGGCCCGCGCGTGTAATTAAGAGCTCGCGCAGGCGGCGATTACCCTCTGTCAGCGCCGCCCCTCCCCTTCGAACCCCCCACGCCCACCCGCATCCCCGCCCTGCCACGCCCCCTCCCGATCCACGCCCCGCCCTGTTCCATCCTCAACTCCGAGCCTCCCCCCTACCCCAGGATGCTACAACTTTTGTGACAAAAGCGAAATAGAATGAATCAACTATACACTCTGTGTAGTATGTTGATGTTAGTGATTCCGGGCGCGACTACTGCTAAGGCTTTTAGTCCCGTAAGTGTGTGCATTTTTTCTCTCGGGGGGGGGGCGTTAATCTTCCGCCGCTGGATGGCGAGATCTGGCCTCGAACTACAGTCGGCTAGCGGCGTTTTCCACCAGTTATCACCCACCAGAGGGGCACCGCCCCAGCCGGGAAAAGCTCTAAAGCTCTCGACCGGTCTTTCTTTGATTGGTTGATTGTAGTGATTCCGGGCGCGTCAACTACTAGGGTCATTGCGCCGATCTACCGTCGGTTGGTGGGGTTTTCCCCAACCAGATATCTCCCACCAGCGGGACATCGCCTCTGCCGGGACAAGCTCTAAGCTCCGGACAGGTCTCCTGACATGTGTGGTAGTGTAGTGCATGTTAGTGTGTGTGTGTGTGGTGTGTGTGTGTAAGGGAAGAGGATAAGACGAGGAAGATGAAGGGAATATCGCGCGCGATCCGTGGCCCGTTTGTTAGGGCACTGCTCTGGCATTCGCCTGGTCTGGATTGAATTCGACCTAGCTGACGAGCTTGTGTCGAAACTGCTGCTACCTGGGACCCGAACCCAGGTCCTCCCGGTCAGAGGTACAGCAGTGACATCAGTTGATGTCCTGAGTTACCTCTCCCGGTTGATCTGTGTAGAAGGCGAAGATTTAGAAAGCTTGTGTTCAGTTTGTTTGAATTAGATGTGTGTAAAATTATCGCCATTTTGGCTAACTTCATATTTCCAAATGAACGGCGAGGCTTCTGCTTTCAGTCTCCGCAATTATCATGAAACAGCGCCGAATTCAATCGACGCCAATTTTGTGACATTTACTGCAAATTTTACATAACACTAATTAACTTGACTTCGCTCGTACAACTACTTCATAAACAATCTTTACTTAAGTACATGAGGTACAAACCCATCTTCACACATTCATTGAATGTTCTATAAGTTTTTGTACACTTACCTCTAAAATTGTATGTTATAGACTTATATTTAACACACATTTTAGAACTTAATTAAATTTTAAATAAAATGTGTTTTTATAGCTTATTTTCATTTTTGCTTAAACCCAATTTTCAATTTTTCCTACTTCCTCAGTGGGGAATTATTTATCTTAATCTCGAAGACAGTTTTCTATTTTTTTAACCCTTCGTTGTCGTTGAATTTGATGCTAAGCAAAGCGTCTTTCATTTACTTTATTACTGAGGGATCCATACTTTGTCGTTAGTAGCGATGCCAAACATCGTTTCGAACGCTGAACCAAAAGTACCTTTGATAAACACGTTTGATAGGTAGGGTATATTAAAGGAAGTTGCAGATGCCCATATCAGGGATCAATATTGAAAATAATACATAAATTATTTTTTTTAAAGTCCCAATACTAATATAGATACCTGAATGAACTTAATCAGCATTTTCATTTAATCATAAGTATGAGAAAATCCATGTTCCTGAATGTTGGTTCCTTTATAGGCGCTTGGAACATAATATATTTTCATTGTGTATTTACATCTCTTTGCATGTATACGTATGTTCGTATGTATGCTCTTATCTACATGTATTATGTATGTTCAAAAACCGAGATGAAATAATAAAAACGAGTTTTTTTCCAGGATCACGTCTAGAGATATTGAAGAGAAATGAACAAAAATATTCACAAGAACATTCAAAGCATTTTTATTCAGCGTGTCACGTAGCATTTGCGTCATAGTATTAACGTCTCTAAGTAAACCTGCGGATATTAAACCACTTACTGATTTCCTCACTAAACTAATTCATTTATATTATTATTATTATTATTATTATTTTTTTATGGAATTAAGTGTAGAAACTTGGTGTCAGAATACAATAATTTTACATTCATTGAGCCTAAATTTACCAACAATAAAATACTTTGCAAAACATGTATAATTTCACCGCTCAAGCTCCCAGAGTATTACATCTGAAATGTATTGTCTTTCTTACACATGTTTTTACTCCACAACACAAAGTATTAACATAAATATTCATGTTCGATATAGCATCTTGGCAAACTATTAAGGAAAATATCTTAACTGTTAGAATTTCTGGACGACACGAAAAAGTGCAAACCATATAAAAAAGTGTAAATGTTTTGGAAGGAAAACCGCATACCGGGACCGGAGACGCAAACCAAACGTCCATCAACCCATCCTAACGTCGTGTGTGGTAATGAAACCGCATTTCCGAGATTCCGGATCGGGCAGTTTTCCTGAAAGGGACACCCGAGGACCAGGATCGCTTCCCATGGGCTGTGGGGGCCGCCGGGGGAGGGGCGAGGCCCGGCCGCGTCGGGGGTGGCGTGGGCGGCGGCGGGCGGCGCTGGGTGGGCCGGTCGCCGTGGTGGGAAACGCACCCCCCTCCTCGTAATTACAATAATCCAGGGTTCGCCTAATTGAATGGTTCGGCGCGCTGGGGCCCGCCCCCGACCCGCGGTCGCTCGCCGCCCCCGCAGACTCTCTCCCGCCCCGCCCCGCCCCCTCTTGCCCTCAACCCCACACGCCGCCCGGCGAGGCGTGCCCAGACCCGCGTCGCCGCCACAGCCGCCTCCGCCACCACCACTACCGCCACCACCACCTCCGCCAACTCCACCGCCGCCGCCGCTGCCGGAACAGGCCGAGCCTCGCGTGCTGCCTTGTCACTTAACTCAATGCGTTATTTGGCGACAATACCAACAACAGAACGAAATCGCCCGGCGTGTAGCTGTAGAAGCTGCTGTTGAACGACAGTTTAAAAATTAGCATAAAGTAAACTAAAGAAATAGAATGAATACATCTAAGAAAGCTTCCTGTCATTTTTCTACATTTATTAGAAATGTGTTGTAACCATGTTTTTTTACTATGTAACGGGTTGAGGTTTCCTTTTCCGAGTTTATATAATCCCTTAGATAATATTCGTTCATTGACTTTAGAACGATTTTGTTTCTACTGAAAATGTAAAAAAACTTATAATCTTGCCCTATTCTGAATGCAGGATTCTGGACAGTACACCTCGAGTACTCAACACATGCCATAAATATTTCCAAAAATATTCTTATACTGTGGTCAGTACTCTCTCAGTCAACTGCAACTGTGGGTATAGTTGATCTTTATCAAGGACAATATTTTGTTTACACAGTCCAGTCACATTAATGTGACCACCCTTCAAAATCTTATTAACCCCCATTTGCAGGCTAACCGCTGCGAGACGTGCCGGAAGAGAGTCAGATAGATTTTCGATGGTGCCATGCTGACTTCCATGCCGTAACCTGCGCTGAATCTTCGGTTGCGTATCCGCAGCGCGAACAGCCCGATCGGAATGGTCCCTCGGATTCTCGATTGGATTTAAATCGGGAGAGTTTGGTGACCAGGGGAGTACTGTAAACTCATCCCGATGCTCTTTGAACCACGCACGTACCCTGCGAGCTGTATGACATGTTGCATTGTCCTGCTGGGAGATGTCTTGCTGGGGAAACAATCTACATATCGAGGTGGGAATGTTCCCCAAGGAAGGCTGCATATTTCTGATGATACATTGTGTCTTCCAAAATGACAAGATCACCCAGGAAATGCCACGAATACATTCCCCACAACATCACGTTCCCTCTTCTGGCCTGGGTCCGCCCGGGGGTTGTTGCAGGGCGTTTGCGTTCAGACGTTTACGCCAACGACCATCTGTCTGATGGAGCAGAAAACGTGATTCATCTGGAAAGGCCACCTGTCGTCACTGAATGGACGACCAGTTTGCGGTATTGGCGAGCAAATTCCAGCCTTGTCGTCGATGAACAGCCTTCAGCATGGGTGTGGGTATGACTGAATGAAGAGGTGCCTCCTGCGGAGGCCCATACTCAGCTACGTTCGCTGAACAGAGGTTGAGGTGACCTGTCGGTAGCCCCTTGGTTCGTCTGGACGCTCGGTTGCTCTGCAGTTGCATGTCTATCCGCCCGCACCCTGTCATCTATGGTCCGTGGGGCACGACAGTTGTCTCGGTGCCGGTTTTGGGTATCGCCGTGCACGTGCTTTTACCACGGAGGCTTGCAAACACTTTACAAACTTAGCAATTTCAGAAATGCTTTGATTTCATCACAAATCAAAGGAGACATTTCACAGCCTTGAAGGTGATGTAGTCTTCCCATAATTTTTTCTCATTATTGAAATTATTCACGATGGTAACGTACATCGATATAATTGAACCTATTATTTCGTTATTTCCGATATTAATTGGTATGGCAACTCGATTTTGTATCCCGGGTGAGCTATCTCTGCAGCGACTCTGATAAGAGAGACCTGAGATTCGAGTTCCAACGGTGACCAATTTTCGGTAGCTACATAACTGGGTTTAATTCAGCCGCCAGGAGGAGAATTCTAGCGGTCGGCTGCAATGATCGGTAGTTTTTTGTGGTTTACACTAGTTAATATCATGCGAATGGGGGAGCAGTACTCTAATAAACTGGTCATGTACCGCGCGTGATCTTTCCTCCGTCTTCCTTGTTCTACTCTCTTCCTTTACACACACACACACACACACACACCACACACACACACACACACACACTTACAAGCACTACACTACCGCCCATGACGGGAGACCAGTCGGGAGCTCAGAACTTGTTGAGTAGCTGGGACGGTGCTCCGCAAGGGAAAGACATCAGAAGAGGGGATCTTCCCTACAAGCCGATAAGTAGGTCGGCACTTGATCTCATCAAATCATCTGCACGAAAGACCCCTCTCCCCCCTCCGAGATAAAACGTACACTACAAGAAAGGAGCTATTGACTTTGGACATGTTTGGGAAACATCAATCAATCACAGATGCGTTTCCAGCTACTTAAAATATCTTGTCACAGTTGATACATTTGGGTGCAGGATTGATGCATGTGATTTGTTATTCTCAACTTTGTTAGAAATTAATCAATTTCATTGACTTAGCCTGATCTTCCAAAGAATGATACACCTCGTTTTTTAGTATTTTAATGGAAAGAGAGAGAAAATATGAACATAGAAATGGCGTTAAAGAAGTTTAACAACAGAAAGCAGAGAAGATAGAAGTTCTGAAAATGTTCTGGATTATCTTCCTTTGTTTGTGTGGGTGTTTATTTTCATTTCAAGTATCTAGAAAGAAACTACTGCTTAACACGAATATATTTTATGTTTCGTTATGACTGGTGTAAACAGTAGTTGTACCTCCTTAAAAGTACCCTTCTGAAACTGAATGCTAGATCTGGGCCTATCTTGGCTCTTTATGATTTTTGATTTATTATTTCGCAACTTGTATGGAAATAATACCATATGCCCATTACAGTACATAGAAACATCGGTAGAACCGAAACCTCAGAACCTTAATAAACGGTGCCTCGCGCGATCTTTCCTTCCCCAATCACGTGGTATTCTTCTCATTACGTACATGCACTACACTTCCACAAATTGCAGTAGTCTGGAGCTTGTCTCCACTGGGGAGGAGCCCCTGAGTGGAAGATATTCTTGGAAGTAGAATTTCCACAAGCTGACCTACATGTCCTAATGGATTTTACGTTCTAAGGCGGGGGGAGGGGCATAGCCACTGCCGGGCAATAACAACAACTATGCACACTTGCGAGACGCCATACGAGTAGCTCATTGGTCAGCGTGCTCACTTGCCATGACGCGATCCCGTGTTCGATTCTTGGTCAGGGCAGAATATAGCGTGCGCTTTCCTTGCAATGTCCCAGTATCTGTTTCTTTGTGACGATGAGAAAGCTTAATTCTCAGGTTGAGATGACCAGGACACGGGGTAGGAATGTGTATGTACACGTACCCTTTAACCGCAAGGCCGGGCTAGTAGGTCTTGGTCCCTTCAGGAGCTGTTGTGACAGCCCAGACAGACACTTGCAAGCCAAACTACCTAATTATTTGGTGCCCCCGGAATCAATTTCAATTCAATATTAGCAGACGTTTCTTTGAATGTTAAAGGAAATATTATAATTGAAGGAACACGAAAACCTATTGGCGAGACATGCAAGCCCATACATACTCTGCATTCTGCTAATATCAGCACACATTTTTTGAAGCCCTCGCTTCACTGGTTGCAAGAGGAGTAGGGAGTTTGGTTATTTTCTCAAAAGGAATTTTATATCAAATGTGTAGTTCGTTTTCCGATTCAAAATAGTTTCTATTATACGGGAACAAACATTTGTGGTTATCAGATTTTCTCTACAACGCTCGTTCGTATCATTTATTCTTAATTCAACTGATGTTGGCAAAGGAGTGGGGGTACGTATTCCGGGGCTCAAGAAAACGTGCGCGTATAATGCAGTCTACCGGAATCACTGAACAGTTTCTCACTCACCAACTACCTCTTTCCTTCGCTCGTCCGAGGAGGCGTTCTGGGCGCGCGCGCGGACTGTCGGCGGTGGCGCGGGGTGGTGGACGTGGCGGCGGGCGGGGCGGGGGCGTGGGGGCCGTGGTGAGGGGGCGGGGGCGGGCGCGATGCAGCGGCGCGGAGGCGCTGCCCGAGCATTATCATTACGATTACACGGCCGCGTGTCGCTTAGGCCGGGACACGAGGTTATTTAGATAAGGGCGGGGCATTAGCATGCGGGTCATTTGGGCGCGCTGTCGCGCTCTGCACACAATGCGTGGCTAATAGGGCGGCCGCGCACGCAGCCGATACGCATCTTTAATTTGGGCCGCCCCGCGCCCCCGCCCCCGCCCCGCCCGGTGCAGGTGACAAAAGGCGCGCGGTCGCGACGCTTCCGAGCGGCTCCCGGGCGCCGCCCCCCTCCCGTCCCCCTTGCCCCCCCTTCCCCCTTGACTCGTATCGGCCGCGGAGATGTGTCGGATGCTCAGAGAGCTGAAGAGGTTATGTCGTCTACCAATACGGCACCAGGTAAACCAGCAAACGGAAACGAATACGGAAAATTGGGAAAAATAACCCAAACAAGTATTCGATTTCCTGTAGCGACATGGACGTTTTTTACATAACTGCACATGATGTGCACTTAATCAGACAATAGTTCAATTTAATATTTCCTTTTTTTCATGAAAGAAACACGTTGATACGATTTTTGCTTACGTTGTTAGGAGTTATACTTTTTTCTGAGTGTATAAAAGAGGAGTACGAGTGTATACAATGATATAAGATATTTCATCTTTCAAAGGAAAATCAGTACTGCTTAAGTGAAATTGTCTCTTCATGTCCTAATAAAGAAGGGATCGGGATAATACAATAATAACCCACATTTCATTCTTCCCATTACAAATCTTTGAATTTCTACAATTTGATGTAGCAGGACATGTACATTCAAATTGTTAAATGACTGCAATTACAGAAATTCACGTTTCATGTAGATAATAAAAATTACAGAAATTAGAGTTATCACTAGATTACCCCCAACTTTTTAACACGTTTTTTGATCATAAATCCACTTGAAATGTGGAGCACCTCCATCTCGATAAAAACCAATAATTTCAATTTCGCCCCGAATGTAAGATTGTATTTTTAACTCCTGAATGCGTCATGTAATTGAAATAACGCAAAAGCCCTGCAACACAAAAGGGAAGTTTTCCTTTCCGACAGTGCATCTTCTCTTCTCCCGACCGCCCATCCACGAGGGGATGGCGACTAGGAAAGGGATTCGAGGCTGCTGTGGTTAACTGATTCCACATGCTGGGTATCCTATGCGTTTTATGCAGTCGTTCTCAAGAGTATAAAATTGACTCCGATAGTGGATACAGGAAACTTCGTAGAACGTCTGAGGGGAAGATGCTCGGAGGAAGCTAATTGTTATGAACAGATCAAGGCTGTGAATCTAAATTTTAGTGCTTGTTAATGTTGAATGCATTGATATTATCAACCGCATTAGTAATTAAAAAATATATTTATACGCAGCATGATTAAAGTTTTTATATAATAGCGATTATGCAATTAGGCGTTCATTGATTTATTTTCAATATGAATTACCACAAGATCTCTGTGAAACTACTGATATATTAGTGCTCGTTATTATTTTCACAGAGTCATCTGTATATAAATATTAAGTATTGAAACACACCGCTTGAATACTACGAGACGCTCATTCGATTCCCAGGATGGGCAGATGTTGGTTCATTGTCTTTGGCGAGTCTTGCGTCGCTGAGGGCCTTACATTCTGTTGAACCTAGATGCGACTAACCCGAAGAGTGTTAGCGGAACATTCGAGCACCATCTCATTTGTGTTCAGATGGTAACGGGGATCGGATGGAAAACGACCTAGGAGAACAATATATGCACTGTCAAGGTAGAGTGGAGATGAAAGCGCCGAAATTGCTTCGCTTCCAAACGACATGAGATTAAGTAAATGAATTTCTAATAATCACTTGACTATTCCTTATTATATTACCAAAATGCTAGTTGCGTAAAAAATGTGTTAATTTATAATGGCTCTCTAGGGGTAAGCAATTTCGCTTATAAACGATTTTGTGGCGTGTTATTAAGCATACAACTCATTTCAACGAGATATTAATAACATAAAATTATTTAACTCTCATCGCGCACACTAAGAAAGTAATATTCGCCTTTTAATTCAATTATTATACAGAATAATTAACGCTATCCTCCCCTGTATATTCATCCTTAAAATACGTGTGAAGGAGAACCGCTGAGAAAACAAAAACAAAATAAAGAACAACTTTCTTGTAGTCGGCATGTGTGTTATTGACATGTGCAATCTCATGTGATATTGTGGAATTATAAACAAGGAACGATTTCCTGTGAGTCAATGTTTAGTGTTGATGTTCCAATCTACAACCAAATAATTATAGTGTGAAGAGTTGAGTTCAGGAGATGATTGTTATCAAGCGCTTCGGAAATTGTGAATTGATTTCCTTCCTTTTTTTAAGAATTCAAACTATAAAATAATCGTATCGCTAAATATAATGTAACAAATAATACAGTGAATTTAATTATTTTCAGGGACTGCGCTTGTTGGTGAGTCAGTTCATGAACCAATCAGCACGTTTGCGCAGGTAAGACGTGTGCCGTCAATTTTATAAAAACATACATTTGCAACTATCGCTTTTATAAACTCATGTTAATAGTTTGAAGTGTTGATGTTGTACACAGATTTATATGTTTTCTTGTGAGTTTAATGAAATTATTTTAAGTGACATAATTAGAGTACGGTAATATATATGGTGAGAGGTCAGGAGAAAAAAAAAGACGAAAACGGAAACCCCCTACCATCTGTAATACACCAGCAGATACAGGAGCATCTCAACGTGAATGGAAGACACGACAAAGTCTGTACTCTGTATCCATCATGATTTTTGAAGTAGAGAGTGTTAATCATTAACCGTGACACCCAAGAAAGTTGGCCATAATTTCTGTGAACTATGCTCGATAATTTCGGAATGTCAGCTGTACATCAATCTATAATTCTTGAAGAATCTGTCATAAATATTTGTTTATAAAATATAGTTCGTCCTAACCGAAAAATAAAACATTATATTAGATTTTGCTAACACAGTTACTATCGTGATTGTCGTTTTATAAATGATCACTTTTCACTTCATCACATCAATCATCACTTTTCCCCATAGCACGTCATACGCAGTTTTTAACTGTTTTTTTGACGTAAAATAAATAAAATAAAAAAATCAAACACAGTGTGATGTTCAAACAGGGGGAAAGTGAAAATGCACGCGCGTACAGAGGAAAGAAGCTCGCGCGAGCGGAGGGCGACTGGTGGTGTGGCAATCCCCCTGGGGAAAGGCGGTCGGCGGGCGGTTTGGCGCAGCATCGGCGCGGCCGCAGAGGGCGCTGCAGGTGCGGACGGGGCCGCGGCGCCGCGCTGGGAACGGCGCCCGCATCGCGTTTCATCGCGCTCGCAGCCAGCGTCCGACGCGGCGGGTGGGGCGGGGCGGGGCGGGGTGGGGCGGGCGCCGGGCGCTGGGAACGGGCGCGGCGTAATGGCTACGGGCGTCGACGGCGGGGCGGGGGCGGGGGCGGAGGCGGGGGCGGGCCGCAACCCTGGAGATGGGCTGCAGATTGGGCCGACGCGTAAACAGGGTTTGTTCTCAGGGCCCGGCCGGCAGCGCCGTCGCGACGGCTATCTGATGCTCACTTCCTCCGGGGCGGCCGCCCGCGTGTAATCAAAATGTAAACCTGGCGACTCCCTCCGCGGCCCGCGCTGCGGGGGGGCGCTCCGCCGCGCCCCCCCGTCTCGTCCGCCCGCCCCCTCCTCTTCCCCGCCACTCCTCGTTTCTACCCCGGCCACCTTCCGCCCCCCCGTCTCTGCCTCCCCCCGTCCTAGTCCGTGCCCCCCCCCCCCCCCGAGTCCAACAGGCCCAGACGCAGTTCCCACCCCTGATCCAGCCCCACCACTTCCCCGTCCCTATTCCTGCCCCCATCCCACCCCTACGTATCTCCCCGCCCCCGCCCCTGCCGACGTCCCACTCCGTCGCCCACTACTGAAATGTGCCGAAAGTCACGCATTCCAAAAAGGAACCCATTATATTTACATAACGTTTCGAAGTAAACGTTCGCAAATTGACACCATTTTCTACATGTTCACAAAACGGCTCTAGATAGTCCTATGCCAAATCGTATTCATTTTGAGCAACAAGAGAAACGTTTTATTTCGTCATTCCTTGTCGCAGAGTAAAGAAACGTCTCCTTAGTGCAGCGTTATTTGTTACACCAGCACCTCATCACTCGTACAAAATGTAAAATTTGATATACCGCGAATGGCGAGTCGATATGCCACATTTTCGACGAAAGAGCTGCTTTCTAAGACTATGTAGAACCGAACCCATCTATTGTTTAAATTATCATGAAATATAAATAACTTAATACTTTTTTATATTTACTAGTCACTCGAAAAACCTAAAGTGCAGTTGAGCAAAACCACAAAAAAATGCTTGTCTACAAAATAGCACACACGTTACTAAAATAACAACAAATAAAATATTCTCATCTAACACTGCAATAAATTAAATATTTAAACAAAAACTGTCTTTACGAATACTGCAATAAAATAGTATATAGGGATTCACAGTAACCTTATTAACTTACCAAGAATTTCAAAGAAGTTACTGTTCCATAACGAAGCATATGTTTAGCACATATTAAATGGCGCGTGGCCTCTTCATTGGATATTCTGCCTAGAGATGTCAGCGCTGTCCTAAGCAGTTAGGTACTGAGTGTGAGAATACAATCAATACGCTTAGTACGAGAAAAGCCTGAAAACACTGTCAAATATTTACATTTTCAGCCCAATCTAAAAGGTTTCGTTGATTTTGTATTTTTTCCGAGTTCCCTCGTAATTAACGAAAACAAGACCCCTCACATGGCCCGAAACTGAATAACATTGTTTCAGTTCCTAGGCGCATTGGAAACTAGTAATAATCTTATAGATATTTAATTATGAATATTATATTTTTCATGTGTTTGCTTTAGAATCACAGGAAAATATTGGACATTCTTCTGCACATTTTGTCCTCCTGATCTCGGCCACTGTGAGTGATGTCCTACCTCCCTCTCTCCTTCGATCAATCGTTGCAGAGTCAGCAGCATTGTCGTTGTCTCTGCAGCCACTCTGACCGCGACGTTAGTTTCGCACCGAACGGTAGCTTCTCGTCACTCTCCACGTACCTAGATCGATTCAGCCACAACGGGAGGTGGCTCAGGGCATCAACTGATGTCACTGCAGTCCCTCTGACCGGGAGGTCCTAGATTCGAGTCGCAACTGTAGTAGGATTTTCGACTCTAGCTTCTCAGTACATCGAATTCAGTCGCTGTCCGGAGGAGAATTCTAGCGGACGGCTGTTCTGATCGGTAGTTTTCCATGGTTTCTCCGATCAACACCAAACGAATATCGGAGTAGTATCCTAAATAAATGGGCCACAGACTGCGCGCGATTTTTTATACCTCTTCCTTGTCCTATCCTATGCTTTACACACAGTTACATTAACATGCACTACACTACCAACATGCTGGAAGACCGGTCGAGAGGTTAGAGCTTGTCCCGGCTGGTGGGAGATATCTGGTTGGGGAAAACCCCGCTAGCTGACGGTAAGTTGGCGCCGGATCTCGCCATCCAGTGGGGGAAGAACACCGCCACCTCCCGAGAGAGAGAGAGAAAAACATGCACTACACTTAAGGGACTAATTAACATTGTAGTTGACGCGCCCGGAATTAGTAACAATCAATCAATCTGTTAAATTGAGCCACTATCTGGAAAATTCTAGCGTCCTGTGGCTCTGATCGGTATTTGCAGTGGTTACTTTGATCAGAACCAGGCGAATGCCGGAGCAGTTCCTTAACAAACGGGCCATGGACTCTCACACTCCTCACTCTTCCTCGTTCCCTTTCCACTTATGTATTGTTGTTTGGTGATGTAAGAAGACCAAAGCGGCCATAAATTAAGCAGGAATTTAATATAATCAAATAATTCATTTAACTGACTGCGTCGTAATGGGGCGACGCCAACATCAATCTCTAATCGGATCAATACGAGGAAAATGTAAGGATAATATAACAAAAGGAGACTCCCGTAAATCACTATAGATGACGTTAAACATATGATAACTCAAAGCAAATACAATGATAACAAGCTTTATTAACAATAATTTAATTAAAAAATTACAAAAATTATTAAGTTTTGATAGTAGTCAGGCCAAATGCTTGTTGAAAGGGAATTGTACAGAACTACAGAAAATACAGAGGTCAGAGCAGGTTTACCACTTTACGAGCTGAAGAAAAAGAACATGTCATTTCTAGCAATACAAACTTGAAAGGGTTCTTATCCTAAGTTCCAAGAAACTCCTAATTTAATGGGTTTTAAATTAATACCATTCAGTTATACATAATAATTGAAATGGCAGTAAATAGCTCTTATACAACATGATTTCGTCTTTATCAAAAAGTTTACTGAAAATAACCAGTTTCGAAGTTAAAGTTAAATTACTTGTTCATCTTGCTAATAACAAATACGCCAGTGCGCCAAACCAAAATAATTCAGCTCTTAAATAATGTGAGAGCGTGCGATAACCCTTGCTCCTCAAAAATGACGGCTATATGCCGTAAATGCAACAAAGTTCAGCAAAATCAGCGATTCAGCTGTTTGCTGCGGGACCGAAGACGCGTCAAAGAGACCACTGAAAAAGGCCAGTGCGCGCCGCGCGTCCTTTTACACGGCAGGCACAGCAAGCGATCCATCTGCCGTGAAAAGAAAGTTCAGAAAAGACCGCTACTTCAAAAATCTGCAACAATTTTCACAAGAAACATTAGAAAACATGCATCAAAACATATGTGGCAGAGCTGCAACTTGTGGCAGGTGCCCACGAAAAATGAAGCTACGAAGAAATATGAAGTTTAGAGGCGATGAATTAACAAAAAATAGCAAAGTGAACATTCAATCATCATAAATAATCAATTAACAACGAGGGAATCTATGTACAATACCTGCTTCGACCTGCGGAGCGTTAAAATTTAAATTTAAAAAATATACAAGCTATTTACACTATTGGCACAATTTTTAAATACATTTAAGTATAGTTTTGTAATGTTTTCGTACTTAGAAAGACTGAAACACTAGACAGAAATTACGTGTATGATTTGACTGAATAATTGAGAAAGAAAACCAATCATTAAAAATTATTAATAAATACACACACTATACAAACGGCATATAAAATGCAGGGCAGCGCTCCTGGTTTTCCGTCAGTTAAAACATGTTGAACGAAAGAAACATTGTTGGTGAACAGAGGGCCACGCAGGATGCAAACTATAGAGAAAAAGTAGCAGTCTAAAGAGCTGAAACAACCAGGACCAACTAGCAAAGTACTTCGTAGCTTGGTTTTTACATCTATTATATAGTCTTTCATGTAAAATATCTCTACGCTGGATTTTTCGTCTGAGCGCTGAGCGGCAAGCGGTAACAAAATAAATTAATATTAGAAAAAGCGCCGCCGGTAGCAAGTTACGGTATTAGGTAGATTACATTGTTTCCTCAACTAAGTATAGATGCAGGAATGGACTATAGCTGATAACAGGCTGCTATCTAGTAGCAATTTATGATTCCTTATCATACCAGTTTACAAGGAGTTTACAATGTTTTCTTTACTAACAAGGTGTTACATGTAATTTACCTTAAAAAATACAATACGCAGGGTTCAAAACAGAATAAATGGAGATTTTATAAACAGAATTACCTTATGAAGAAGAAAGTAATATTATTTAATTATTAATTAAAGAAAGAGATGTAATAATAAAAATAAACAGTGAACAAAAAAAATAAAATTAATAATAAATTCTTCATTAATTAAAACCTTGTCAGTCCATGACTTATACTTAGATCTGAGATATAACATGTATGGAGACCAGTCAGGTGTTTAGAGCTTGTCACGACTGTGGCGGTGCCTGATGGTGGAAAATTCCTGGATAGGGAAACCCCCCGCAAGACGACGAGTATATCGGCGCCGGATATAGCTGAGTTAACACCACCATCTTTCGCGATAAATCATGCACTACCCTTACGGAACTAATTACCATAGCAGTTTCGCCCGGACGCATCAAACAATCTGTTCACCTATAAGCTACAGTGTTTGCTATCCCAGTCGGCAACGCCTTAACCAGTCACCACCGTCGGTCAGCATTGCCACCGCCTTATCAACGGATTAGCGACACCAGCGCCAAATTGTAGACGATTACGATTCAAAAACAGATTATCAGGGAGTGCTCTCTAATATACCCAATATATGAAAACATATTTGGAGGGACGCGCTTCTCCCGGCAGTGGCGCCCATTGTTTGCTCCCAGACTGGCGCTAGCTCCAGCACCAACTCTGGCATATCTCGTCCCAATCAGTATTAGCGCCTACGCAATCATCTGTGAATTTATCATCACCATCGTTGACAAAGCCAGAATTTCCATCATCTTCGCCTGCACCTCACCTTCACCGTCAAATTTTTCGCCACCTCATTCATTGTTGCCAGCCCCACCACAGTACCTATCACCGCCATATTCCAATTGCCACTAGCATAATCACGATCACCATAGTTTCCAGCAACGTCACCATTGTCACAGTTTCGAGACTTGATATTCGCTACGGGATCTATGCTCTGGGCAAAAATTTGTGAAGTGCAATCTAGATTGACATCTGGTTTGAAGCGCAGTCTTGATCTGTAAACACACATGAAGGAATCTGGGCGAAAGTGCGCCGGGGATTTCTAATCGGATGTGAGCTAGTGAAAGCGAACTGATTTTCATTCAACAACAAATTTATTTCTGCAACAATGTCCAAAATAAACTCTGAAATAGCAAATAAAATCTCCTTAGTAATTATTTTAATGTCTTGATTATTTTCTACAAGTGAGTTCTTTTCCATAATTTCGAACACCTTACATTGGATGCACTAAAGTTTTCACTGAATGTTTTTATTTGCAGCTACCTTACAGTCGCTAACTCCTGTTAGTTGCCGCAAACAGCAGAAAATTACTCTGCTACATTTTTGCAACGGTGCGTTGGAGAAATAATCGGTTGCTAATGAAATAAAGAAACGTAAGAGGGTTTGAACAGAATCAGCACTACCAGCGATAAAAATACCGCTTCTATTTCCAGAATTTGAGACTCACACAGAGCGTATCATTGCTCTCGTTTCAACTGCACTCACGGCATTGCGTAAGTGCTGGATTGCGCGAGGCGGAGAGCGAGGCGGGGCGCGAGGCGGGGCGCTACGCAGGGCGCAGGGCGGGATGCGAGGCAGGGCGCGAGGCGGGGGCAGGGGTATGGGGCGGGGAGGGCACGTGACGGGGCACGAGGCGGGGCACGGGCGGGGCACGGGAGGGCACGGGCGGGCACGGGCGGGCACGGGCGGGCACGGGCGGGCACGGGCGGGGCACGGGCGGGCACGGGCGGGCACGGGCGGGGCACGGGCGGGCACGGGCGGGCACGGGCGGGCACGGGCGGGCACGGGCGGGCACGGGCGGGCACGGGGCGGGCACGGGCGGGCACGGAGCGGGCACGGGCGGGGCACGGGCGGGCACGGAAGCGGGCGCGGTCCGGGGTGCGGCCGGGCGGGGCGCGGCTGTGACGCGCGGACGGGCGCTGGGCGGGGTGCGGGGCGGGGCGGAGCACAGAGCGCGACGCGGGGCGGGG
Organism: Teleogryllus oceanicus; assembly: GCA_964035755.1. Classification (NCBI taxonomy): domain Eukaryota; kingdom Metazoa; phylum Arthropoda; class Insecta; order Orthoptera; family Gryllidae; genus Teleogryllus; species Teleogryllus oceanicus. The sequence goes on from CAXIVR010000007.1 coordinate 99,855,047, forward strand.
CGCAGGGCGGGCGCGGGGCAGAGTAGGGCAAGGCGGGGCAGGGCAAGGCGGGGAGCGGGGCAGAACGAGGGGCATGGGGCATGGGGCGGGCAGGGCGCGGGGCTGGGACGGTGCGGCGGGGAGCGGGGCGGGGCGGAGCGCAGGAAGGGGCAGGGCGTTGCGCGGGGCAGGGCGGGGACAGGACGCGGGCGCGGGCGCGGGGCGCGCGGCGTGGGGCATGGGAGGGCGCGCGTGCATGCGCGTCCCGCTACACGCGCGTCACATTCCGGGCGGCCGCGCGCCATGTCGCCCGCCCCGCGCCCAATAAACAGCTCAGCCGCGCCTCCGCTCTCCGGGAGTCGAACTCAGTGCAGTCGCAAGCAGCTCGGGCATTAGCCCCGCGGCAGCGCATGCACCACATGCGAGCATACACGTGATTTTAACATAAACTTGATTCAACCGCTCTTATTGGCCGCAATCGAAAATAGAAAGCATGTCTCTTACTGATATAATATACTACCGAGATAATAAATAACTTGTATTGAAAACAGTAGTTCACAGAGCTAAAAGCGCTGCGTCGGTGTGTGTAAAATGAGGTCCACGAGTAGAAAAGAATGGATGATCTGAAACGAGTTAGAATATACTGCATAGAGTGGCTGACCCTATGGTTTCAGCGCTCATGATGGACACTTGCTGAACAAGGAGCCGCTGTGATTTTTTGCAATCAAAACTTACGAGTCGTGACCTGGAGGTAGCGTATACATCTGTTAATATTCTGAATGGATGTGGTCTTTCAAATCTTATTTCTCTCTTTCGTTTAATAATTTTTTTAAATTATATTAACTGTATAATAATACTGTTTAAATAATATAGTATTTAGTTGTTTGTTTACTTATATTATTGACAATTATTAATGACACGCAAGAGATATTGTTTACATTTGTCGTCTTATGTGTGATATATTTCTTTGTCTCATTGCACTAACATTCGCTTTCAGATATTATGTTAATTATTATAATATTTCGATAGGTTTCATTGTTATGAGGATTACTGATGCAGGAAACAATCTATTTTTAAAGTTTCTCAGTTCTTTCTCCTTACTGATTCTGTTTTGTAAAATATTCTGTGATTGTAATATATATAAAAATTCAATTTGAAAGGAGAATTACTACTTAGAGCACTCAATGCTCTTCCAATGGTTTAGAGACGCTTCGCAAAAACGTTGACCCAACAAAAAAAAACAGCACTCATTGCAACTCAAGCTTGTTTCTTCATCGTCGTAAGCAGTAACGCACTGATTTTGAGAAAACAGTTGTACCATCAGACTAGTACGAGCAATTACGGGTAAACGTAATCAAATATTTGTAATTTTCAGTCAAAATCGTAATTGTGGGAATTCTGATGTGGTGTTGTTGACGTTCTTATGAGAAGAAATAAAAGAGGTCATCTTCGTCAACATTTTAGTTTTATTAAGATACTTATTTTTCCCATTTCTTATATTTTTTATTTATTTTTAATTTTTTTTTTTTTTTAATATGAGAATGTATATTTCTCCCTTTATATTTATAATCTGTTCCTTTTTTAAAAATGTGTCTTTCTTTATTGATATTTTTTTTTTAAAACCAAATTTTAAAAATTTTTTATTTTTTATTTATATCTATTATTTGTATTTATTTATAATGTTGATATATTTTTCTGTATCTTGTAGACTGACGATGACGGCAAAGCCGTCGAAAGCCGGCTGTCTTAATAAAACTAATATGTTGACGAAGATGACCTCTTTTATTTCTTCTCAAAATCGAAATTGTTTTATTGTTTTGTATTTTTCAGTCTTCCTAGGAATCTAACAAAACAATTGACACTCCCACATGGTCGGAGAGAAGTTTTATAGTTAATCAATATTTCTTCTTGATTGTCAAAATATGTTTACAAATAAAAGTATCCAAAGTTTTTTATGAGAATCATTTATTCAGTAATTTCACAACGTTTCGTAACTCGTTTTGTTACATCTTCAGGTGCTAAACTAATGTAACACAGAAAATGTTATTGTACATATCAATTAGTGTAATTACTAGAATAGTTCACAAACACTACAATTGTATCAAAAGTATAAGTCTATTAAGTAAAATTACGGACACGCGTACGTGCATATACCTCAGCGCAACTCTTGGACTTCTATATAGTGATGTTTTCTCAGGAGCCATAACCTAACACTTTACGAAGAGGCGTGGCTGAACAGCTGTCGCGGCGAAGGGATACTTCTCTGAATAACATGTGAAGTTCACTTGTTACACGAACTGTCACTTTGGCTCATCCTTACGAAAATTCTTCTATATTTTGGGATCTTCCAGAAATCCATGGAAACGGATGCCCAAACTGCGTGGCGGCGCAGCAGATATGTGGTGTGAACTGCCGCGCGAACGCAAGATGACGTTGCGTATCACGTGATGGGAAGGTATGCAAGCGAGAGCGCAAAGCGCGGGGGTGGGTGTTGAGCTGTGTGAAAACCTCGAGTGAATGCACAATACTTTCGCCCAGGGCGGTGCGGAGACGAGCGGTGCTCGTAGGGCAACCCAAAAAGCCGCGATGGATGACTGCGGTCATGGAGCACTACGCTGTGTACGTAAGCTCGATGAGGAGTGGCGAGGGCCACGAGTCTGACAGATCTTGAATCATTTAAGGATCGCTCCTGCGATCGGAGGATAGGGTCCATCAGAGCTGAAAATAATTGTTAAACTATTAATTTGTAAATACTTAATTACTAATCATCTGTAAATATCTTAATCTCGTATCTGTGATTGCTGTTGTGTTCTCACGACGTCACAAAAGAATTGTCAATGAACCTTGATCCGAAAGCGGTGGTCTCAAGCCCAATAATTCTGCGCGTAAGAAACATAATAAATTACGCTGGAAAAGTATAACACACAATAAAAATTGGGTTTTGCGAGCCTATAAAGCAGTGTTAACGAGTTTTAAGCGATAGTATCATGTACTACAGCGTATCATGTGTTGTAGGTTGCATGTGTGACTACCAGTTTCTTCATGCCATAGTAAATTTTCGGAACTTCATCGTCATGAATACTAAACTACACACGAATATCTATTATCATGCCAAATGCAAAGATATACCACGTGAGCTCCGGAGGATCTCATGCACCCGACACTAGCGTGCTTGCAGTCTGAACTTTCCATGTGCTAGGGGTAAGCTGTACATTTCTTGTCATTTTGATTGCCGTTTTATTATACAAGCACAATTAACAATGATAGAATTAATTACAGTAATCACAATATTGATTTAAAAAACATGAAAATATTAGACAATGAAAATAGATGTTTTCCGACTAATATTAAAACCACTAAATCAATGTATGGTCTCATTGGTTGAAAGAAATCAGTTTACAAATGACAATCATTTACATAAATAAAATAATTTCCTTCAACTGCTCTCTTTTACTCTCACTTCTCTTTATTCCTTTTCGTAACGTGACGCAAATCAAGGTAACAAATTAAAATATATTAGTGCACAAAAATATTAGCTTCGTTTGTACTTTGTACAAATTTATAATGTAATTATGTGTTTAAAATTTTATAATTTAAATATTTAAATGAATTAATTGCAGCCTGATGATAAAAAATAGGTTCTGCAAAAGTTGCTTTTTCAAATATTTTAAAAACATGATAAAAGAGAAATCGCTTCCTTTATTATTACATAATTGTTAAAAATATAATAGGACCATATATTACGATATACCTGCATTGATATACCCGTCGGTATTAAGCTGCAGCTTACTTTCTCGCCTCATCACTCATACCAGTTTGACCACCGAATGCCTTTTTGCCTGATGACTTCGTTCCTTGTGTTTATGGCTTATAATAAGCGAAACAGTGTTTTTACTGCGTGTAATTCAAGCAACACGATGTCTTTTCTGCACGAGGATTAAAATTCCGACTGTGAGTCCGCACGATAAGAATGACAGGGAGCTCATTTCTACCAAAAGTTGTTTTGCACTTTTTTTACATTACTATTCTGGCAGATAATTCACATTCGAAGAAAACTCAGTAATGGATGCGAAATGGGAAGACCAAGGGGACACTGAAAACGCTATGCCGCCCACCCTCTGCATTTCGTCATCAGCATTATCACTTCGTGGATTTCGGTTTGAGCCTCAGGTCCTCTTAGATTCCAATATTAGAAGGCCTATTGATCTTCAGTCATCAACCTTCTTCAGGCTGGGAGTCTCTGTTTTCCCTTTTCATTGTTTCACTTCTAATACGAGGAGTAATGACCCTTCTGAACTTACTCTCTGAAAACGATTTTTCACTTATTCCTGATCTGAATATTCTGTGTTCCGTGTATACAAACTGGTGTAATTTATATTTTCCGTCAGATATTTCTCACATTATCATGTAATTTGTACCCTATCAACGCATTTCTGTTATTTGTTTTATTTATCTTAGGTCAAAAACAGTTAAAATCTGAGTGTGTCGTTCTAGGGGAAAGTAAATTCTGTGCACGTTTTCAAAATTCTGAGATCACTACCCTAACCATATACTACTTGAATTTTGAATAAGAAAGAAAATGAGCGTTTCTTGCTAGGATTATTAATAAAATATTCGCTCCCAAGTACTAAAATCTATTTTCAAAAGTAAATCAACAATTTGTGCTTGTATCCCTCATCATGTCCTTCGTCAAGGAATAATAATACATCCTGCCGGGACAACATGGAGAACGTTAATTTGAATAACTATATTTCCCACTGAATTCTACAAGATGTGCGCAGATAATGAAGTTGTTGCTTTACTTCCTCGCATATCACATTTCGTGCAATCCTTATTTCTCAGTAATACGGATAATAGCGATTATCCTTTATGTAGATGGGAACCTAGTAGTACTTTGTAGATTCTCAGAATAGTTTCTATTTTAATTTTATTCATAATATCCGCTTGAATGTGTTAATAATTTCTCAGTAAACGTACATATTGTTTTTTAACAACTGAATTTGAGATAAAATACGCCACATCCTAATTAATTTTAATACATTGTTCTATTGTTCATTTGTTTTGTAATCAACTATCTTAATTTCGCGTAATGTCGTGTGTCCCCAACCCTGTCCCATGGTGGGAGTCCCCAGCTCTCACCATCAGCGCTCCACGCCCCTCCTGGATTGTTAATCCGCTAACTCACACAACGCCCCCCCGTCCCCCTTTTCCTTAACCTTTCCTCCCCCCTACACCGCCCCACCCCTACACCGCCTCATCCCCATACCGCCCCCCCGCCCCGCCCGTCGTTTCCCACGCTCCCCCCCCACTCCCCGCCCTCCCCGAACCCCCCCCCCCCCCCCCCCCCCCCCCCGCACCGTCCCGTCCCGCCCAGCCCGGCCCTGCCCGGCCCGCCCCGCCCGCCCGCCGCACGGGCTCCCAGCGTCCGCGTGACCGCGCGCGACCACACGGGCGCTCGCGGGGTTTGATTAGCGGCGTGTCGCGCGCGTATATCTTCATTATAACGCGGAAACGCGCCGTATCTCCACCGACGCTCTGGCTAATGAGAGTGCAGCGGGCGCAGTCGCCGCCGCCGCCGCCGAGGCAACTGAACCCCCGGTGTCGCCGTGGCCTCCATTTTCCAGCCGCGCTGCCGCCGTCGTCACCAGCGTCATCGCCTCCGCCACCACCCCGATTCTTCTCACGCCTCCTCCTTTGATTCAAGTATCTTGCAAGCCTCTGCTACCTCTACCATAGACTAAAGAGGTATAACATCTTTACTCTATGCCTCTACCTCCCTGCCTTTTACATTGATTTTGGATATTCCTCGCGCCCGTCCTCAAACCAACGTTTCTACTCCCTTTGCCTTCGCCTTCCACCGCTCCCTTGTCTTGCACACCCTTCTTCTTACACAACCTCCCCTCTTCCACTTCCATCAACCCCTTCCCCCTTTTCCATCCCCCCCTCTTTCACGCCTTCCCCCCTTTTTTTCCCCCCTTCCCCTTTTCCACCACCTCTCCATCACCCTCGTCTCCTGGTCATTCTCGTCCCCTGCACCATTTCCACCTTCTTTCCCGCCTTCTCCCCCGCCCCCTCCCCCACCCGCTGCCCTGCCCCGTGCCACTGCCGTCGCCGAAGCGAGCGAGCGACCGACCTCCCGCCGCCGCCGCCGCCGCCGAGGGCGGGGCGAGCGAGGGCCGGGGGCGGGCGGGGCGCGGTTATCTCTCCGCAGGCCGCTGGACCAGGGCAGATTTACTGGGCGGCGATCGCGGTCCGGCCTCTACAGTCGCCGCCGAGCCAACTGGAGCAGGTGCGCGCTGTCCCCGGCAGCCCGGCGCCGCCTAGTCACGCGCTCCCGCGACGCACTGCACGCACGCCACCACGCACGCCGGCCCCAACCGCCCTCAGCGGCTCCGCCAAGGAACCAAAGAACCCAATTTTCACATGTTCCTTTTACTACACAATTCAATTTTCTTACACGGCGGCTTGGCGCTTTACAGGAGGTTTTGTTTTTGTAGCTGCTTATCACGACCTCGTGTTGATAATATTTCTGTATACATAAAGAGATGTTTGTCAGGCGAATGAAAAATATTGTTAGTTCCCAACGTTTAGGAATGTGTTATTTCATAGGGTTTACTACATTTTTACCAACTTATCTCGTGCAGGATGAGTCATTTCCAATGTCACGTTCTCCCCCTTGACGCACAGAACCTCACCACTGCACATTTTGATTCCACATCTAAATCAGCAAGAAAAGGTGTTTTTATAATAACGTTTACCTACTTGGCATAACATTAGCATTATTTAGTGCGAGGTAACTCTTTCTGGAGGACTTTATCACTATAACCTTCACCACCTAGTAAGCATTTTGTGCTTCGTATATATTATTTACATTTGGAAGTTCGACAATTGAGTAAGAGTACGTTTCTCGTTTTGCAATTGCCAGTCACCGGTGCAATCAACGATATAGAACACAAATCTAGCTCGTTTGGTGTAACTCCATAGCTACTTAGCAACATGTAATTCTGAAATAACTATGTTCTAACTGTATAGTTTACGTAAGAGTACACTACTCTTTGTTCCACCCTTGATTTGATGGATATGATCGATTGTGTATTATGCAATGACGATAGTTAACTAATTTTGTTAGAAAATTATACTGTAATGTTCTAAACACAACAGTAATTTTGTTGTTTACTCTATAATCTACTCATTTACGACAATATGGTCTCATAACTCTTCATACATTTACAGACATGATGTAAAATGCAACGAGTTGACTTGTATTCCGGTACGTATGCAAAATGTTGAATATTTAAGTAATGCTATTCTTAGATCTGTGAGAATGATTAGAATAAATTGGATATAATAGCACTAATTAAAAAAACCCAAAAAAGATATCCACATGATACTAATGAAATTTGATAAAATATTGTTTCCTTTATTTTTATAAACGCACGTGTTTTTCATGGTGTACTCATTCTATTTTTATTTTGAATACGATTTATCAACTTGTGACGTCTCTTCTCCATGATATGGTGGTACTGGTTTCTCGGATAATAATTCTTGGATTATCTCGATTCCAAAACTCTTAATTTTCCTTTATCACTAATTCTGGGTATACCCTTATTTAGATAAAGATAAATTTATTTAAACTGAAATTGGGAGTAACCCGGTGGCAGTTAATTACATAAATAAGATAAGTGCATGCCAATAATATAATAAAGATAATAATGGAAAATAATAATAATAAAAAAACTGATGATTCATTAGAAATTAAATTACAGAAAAAGAAAAGAAACGTCTATAATATGCGTGTTTATACAATTAAGGTCGCACTGAACTGGCATTGCACTGTCCTTGACTTTTCTGCCTTCACTTAACTTATTTCATTTCACTGTACTAAAACACTAAAAATATTTCCTTCATTATTGCTCTGCCTACAAGGCACATATCTCTTCACTATATATAGTAAGATCTATGTTTTAAGAGATTCTTTGAAGTCGTAAAAAGTTGTGCTCTCCTCCTCTGCGTAGAGTGCATTTGTCAATGATGAAGTAAAGTATTATTGATTTAGACTGGAATAAAATCAATGTAATACATTAAAGTGAGATATTATCTGTCTCGTAATAACCAACAACACCTTAACTTTGGTATCTTAATAGTAGCAAGTACCCATACAGAGAATAAGCATACTAACTTGATTGAACTGGTAATGCAGAATGGGAGATTAACAAAACTGAAACTGAACAGTTATAAGCTGATTGAACAAAATAATGTAGTATTTTCATAATCATTTTTTTACAGTCAGGTAAAAATATATTCACTTTCTTTTTAAGTCCATTTTTGGTGAAGACAGGAAGGTGAGGTTGTTAATGACAAAGTCATTGATGGCATACTATAACAGTTTTAAGATATCAGTCATCTTCCTTGAATTACGTTGCATTTGAATTATAAGAAAGAAAACAATGTTAGAAGAAACTGATTTTTGATTTGAGAGGGTGAAAACTATTAAATCTCTAAGAATTAAGTGGCATGTCTTCAAAATCCAATAATCAAGGTTTCTGAATAACTTCTTTGTTGTGGATGACAACACAACCAAATGTGGGTGCAAACAATTGGTTGATTTGTTAACTGATTCTAGCAATCCTGTGAAACGAATTGCATATCAGTGTAGCAATAACAATGCACCAGATTTAGGGAGGGGGTAAGTATGATAATTCGATTCCAGAAATTCATTTTTACTTTCTCGCTACGAAGTAGAACGTTATGTAATGCTGTGCAAAAAACGGCGAATTTTCGGTAGAAAACTCTCATTACAGGATCTGGTAATGCAAATGTGGATAAATCAAGTTGCTAAATTTGGAAAAAATTCTCTAACACGTGGTGTAGCCAGAATCCATGTTTTGTGGGTTCCTTGACGAAAAATCCAAAGACGGGATTTTTCTGTTTCTCCTTCTGTATGTCTGTTGTAAAGCCGATTTTCTCCTAAATTGATATTCTGCAATTGATACGGTTGATGTCGCGGCCCCTTGAATTTGAAAGCAATATTTTAATGTTGGGATACTTTAAATGAAGCCGCTGGGACATTTATCAAATTTTCAGAAAGCAATGCCTCGATAGTGTGAAGAACGTTTAAGAGTACGATGCAGGTCTCGTGTTCGTTAAAAAACGATTTTTCGAAAAATTGCAAAAGTTCAAATTTTTTCGGAGTCTTCACACAACTAAAACATTAAAGAAAGAATTTTTCCCGTTATGAAATCCGTTCCTTTAAGATAGATATTAAGATAAGTTTCTGTACAATTTTTCCAAAATTTGATTACTTCTCGCGTAATTTTGCGTGAAAAGACGTAGTGTTCTAGCACCACTAGTTCTCAACTAGTTGAGGAAAAGGGGTATTATCTTTTTCTCTCAGGAGCTTCTTCCCGCCCTCAATTTTAGATCCAGGTTTTGATTGTCAAGGAAACAAATGATTTGCTCAGTATCTTTCCACTGTGCATAATCGAATACAGAATTACTTAAAATAAGCTTGACAAGCACTGAAGAGCCTAACTTCAAATTTTTAAAAACAAAGCTTTTGTCTTGCTTGTTTTGAAGAATTTATTGAAGCACGCGTTCCATAATGAATAGTATAAGAGCATCTAGTACGCGAATAATCACGTAAAACATTAACCCATCGTCATCGATAAAAACGTTATAAATCTGTCGATTAGTTTGTTTCTGAATCGAACGTTAATAATTTTATAGTATTCGGAATCCTTGTGCTTAAATGGTGTCCCTTATGCACTCCTGGGGCGGCCTCTAGCCGAATCCGTACCGAGAGCGGTAGCTCAGTGTATCAACTGATGTCACTACAGCGCCTCTGACCGGGAGGTCCTAGGTTCGAGTCCTGACGGCGGCAGGATTTTCGACACTAGCTTTTCAGCTAGGTTGAATTCGGTTGCTGACTGGAGGAGAATTATAGCGGCCGCCTGCTCTGATCGGTAGTTTTCCGTGTTTTTTCCGATCAACACCAGGCGAATGCCGGAGCACTACCCTACCAAACGGGTCACGGACCGAGCGCGATCTGTCCTTCCTCTTCCTTGTCCTATCCTCTCCCCTTACACACACACTTACACTAACATGCACTACACTACCAGATATCCCGGGAGACCGGTCGGGAGCATAGAGCTTGTCCCGGCTGGGGCGGTGCCCCGCTGATGGGAGAGTCCTGGTTAGGGGGAAATCCCACTAGCCGACGGTAGGTCGGCGCCGGATCTCGCCATCCAGCGGGGGAAGATCACCGCCATCTCCCGAGGAAAAAAACATGCACTACAGTAATGGGACTAATGACCAAAGCAGTTGACGTGCCCGGAAACACGAAAAAATCAATCAATCAATCAAAACCGAATCCGTCGGCCAGTATGAAGTTGTACGTCGGGGGAGATAGATCATGAGCGCCGGGGCAGACACGGTTGCGAAGCGCAGGTTAAAATTCGGAAGCGGCTTCACTGGCCGCTGGCGGCGGGGAGGGGAGACCGTTTAACAAATGCGTCGACGAAGCGGTGGCGATGGCAGTGGCGATGGTGACATCAGAGACGGGGGCACGCGCCGAAGGCAATGGGGTGGTGACAGCGACCGACGAAATACAGCTGAGAGAAAAGGTGCTCTGTTGGTGTTGGGCAGGGCAGAAATGCGGAAACGTTGACGTCGACTACTAATAAGGACTGGCGACTACAAATGTTGCGATATTTCATTCAATTCGATATTCCGTATCGAGACTAATCAGTCTAATGTCAAAAACGTTGACCCGTCGATTGTTGAATCTGGAGTATTGATACTTCCTCAGAGGATTTGTATCGATATATTGTGTAATAAAGGTCCAGTGTATTATTGTGTCAGTGTTCACATTTCTTATAATGGTAAGAATCTGCGCATCGTGATTACTGTATCCTACATCTTTCATTCCAACTTCATATCGAGTAGTAGTTTTGTTAATTATAATTTGATCAATTGCCTTCATCGAATTTTGTGTGATCCTGTAGGTACATTAACATACAAAGTTTCCAGGTAATTTATGAAATAAATTATATTACATGGATTATTTAAGTAAAATCCTTTTACTTGATGGCGTAAATATAGTAATATTCTGTATTTATCATGTTACCACATAAAATGCAATTTAAATTTAACGTCAGAGCTTTTCTATGCCGATTGTGAGCCCTTCTTTGGCTTAATTGAATCTAAGTGCAATTTTGATTCACGAGCGTTCCACATAGTCAATTAATTCTCTCAGAATCGCGCGTATTAACATATAAATAGAACAGAGTTGGCCAGCGTTTCGGTAGTGATAATACACAGGTTTCGTTACTTATCCCACAGATAGCAGCACTTCGGCTCTGGCATCGTCAAAATCCACGGAATCTTAGGCACGCAAGTAATTCCAGAAGTTTATAGCGTCTCCTTCAGGGTTGTTTTATTGCATGGTGAAAAGTTGAATGCGAACTGTTGAAAGTGATTTGCGGTAAAAGAACTGTATTCTTGTTAGTGATAAACAGTTTTTTTAACCAGTCATCGTTGTAAATCTTGGAAGTTAACGTTCTCGAAAACGAAGTATGTATTTTGTCATTTCATGATTACCGCGCGATCAGCATGGGCTCATATGACGCGGGCGGATTTCGCGAAATTACAAGAAGTAAATAGATTGTTTGATGAAGAAACCTCTCATGTTCATTTTTTACAGATTTTGAGATATGTTGATCGAACTAATACGTATATTGGTTGGTATAAAAATCTTGCAAGTCCGCCGCGAACTGTGGGTGTAATATCTGGCTATTTTTTTCATTTGGTGCAGAATCGCGTGTAAAGTAACTCAGTGTTTTTCCTTCCCCCGAAAAATGGTGGAGAGCGGACATATGGGTTTCTGTCACCAAATAATTGAAATGAACAACAGACTGTGATATCTGAGCTTTATGCCAATCGTTCTTAATGTTTACGACAAAACTTTTTTTTTACTGACTGCTTACGTTTTGTGTATAATATAAAGCATCCATAATCATGGCAAAGAATTGCACATAAATGCCGTGGAGATAACAATTTTGAACATCAATATTCTTGTAAATATTTATATTTTCAATAATCAAAGACGCTTCCATTTTTAAGTTGCTGAGTTTCTAGTCTTCCTTGTATGTAGTGGTTACAGATTTTTACGGCCAAAACATTTTTCCGATGCGTATTTATGACAGTTCTTTCTCGCGCAATAAAATATCTTTGAGTATCTCAGTAAATTATACAAAGTAATAATTTTTTGACGTGTCTGAACATCCTAACTTCTAAGGATAAACGGCGGACACTAACGAAGGGGAGCGAATTTGAAATTTGTTTAGCTTTATATCAGAAAACAATTAATTAGTTTCATTCTTTATTGTAATCATTGTGATCTTGATTATACTGATTAGGCGCCTGTTCATAATTCGGCCGTTGATCCACAATCGATCATCATTGTCTCCCTTCAAACCTTCATTGACCCCTAGGGGGTCTCTAGCGACCCCGTTGGAAACCCCTGCTCCAATGCTTTTATATGTTGACATTTCCTATTGTATTATTCTTATACAGAAAACATTTCTTACTGTATAGAAAAAGAGCATTGAATGTCTTGTTAAAAATAGTGCTTTTATCTAAGGATTTGCTTCTAGTACTTCAGAAAAACTGCCGAAATATTTATGTGTATTGGGTATGAAACAAAGAAATTGTACCAACAATCATAATTTTGACGGTTATACAATTAATATTGAAAATTCATCGCTAAGTAGTTTCGTACATTGCAATAGAAACCTTTATTCCAAATTTCATGTTCCTAGCTTCACTAGTATTGTAAGTTCGTTGGTAATTCAGACAGTCATTCAGTTTCTTCTTGCATAATACGAGCATTACATTATGTAAGACGACTCTAAAGCAGCTGGATTGAAGACATCGTGGCCCTCCAAATGCCGGGGGCATCGCTGGGGTCGCGTCCTCTTACACCATTCCCCGCTTGCCCTTCTGCAGGCGATCCCCGCAGCCCTTCAATGAACGTGTCTCCGCAGACCTGCGCTCCATATATTTATTGCTCGTGGTCCCGGGGAGGCCGTGTATCAGCGGCTAGCCTAGGTCCACTGTTTTGGCCAGGACTGCATTGAAGTGTTTGGTACCACACGGCCCAACGACATTTGCTCAACCGCCTTGAGAAGAAAAGTTAACAGATCTCTTGCAAGCATTAAGTAAGTCTGTTTACTTTCATATGTGGACCGGCTACGGTGGCTCTGAGACAACGGGTGATATGAATAAAAATTATCTACTTCATCTTTGACGAGTTTTCAAAATATTTGCTTCAAAGAATACGAATAAAGAACGTCAGCAATTGTTCTTAACGTGAGCAAATTCTGTATTGATGAGTAGCTGCTTGACCGAGGAGCAATTGCTTACTATTTGTATGAATAGAATCGAGAATTTGCTTCTAGTGCTAAGTATTTACTTCCAATTTTCGGACCAACCTCTGTGGGTGACTCAAATCGTATTGAATGGATAGAAGAGAGGTTATTCGTAACTGTTGTGAGCTGGTTTTGAGGTTTTAGGTAGTGAGTGAATGAATTATGAGAGACTTCCTACGATGTAGCCAACAATGCACTCAATTGTATCACTTCACTTAACACGTTCAACACCGAGAGGAACCAGCACAAACACTCGTTCCAGAGGCAGCGCTGCTGACCTATAGGTTCTAAAGTTTGTGTCCCGACGGTGGCGACTTTGCGACAGTAGATACTTAGCTGGGTCGAATTCAATCACTCCTAAAAAAATTCTCTAAGTGGAAAATAGAGAATTCTAATGACCTATAGCTCAGTAGTTTTCGGTGGTTTCTACGATCAACACGAGGCGAATTCAAGACCAATACCTCCTTTAACAAAACGGGTCTCAGTCCCCGTGACATCCTCCCTTTTTTGTCCTTGCCCCTCCTTCCCCTTCACAAATACATGCAGACTCACATGTATTAATTTACTTCCCATATCTGGAGATAGTCGGGAGCTTAGGTCTTGTCTCGGCAGGGGAACTGCCCCTCTGGGAAGACACTGGAAGGGGAAAATGGTAAGTCAGCGTCGGATCTCACGTTGCACTAAGGCAGGAACACCGCCACATCCAGTGATATAAAAACACTTCACTTACGTGACAAATTATCATAGTAGTTGACTCACCTGGAAACTCTAAATGTTCATTTTAATACACAGCCTTGTGAGGTTAACAGGTCCGTCTCATAAGCATTTATTGTAAGTAGAGCTTTGAGCAACAACAGCACAGCAAGTCACACCAGCTATAACAAGTCAGCTAGCACCGTCCACATCAAGCGCTATTCCTAAAAATTTACATCTCGCTGTTGGTGAAAAGTTTTCTTATCATGTTACTACATCGAACGTCGACTAAAATCGATTGTTTCTGAGTGCGTCAACGCACCATATTCCTGAAAGTGTAATGTTTGTATTAACACTGGTGTTGGCGATGATACTCCGCTGGATAGCAAAACCCGTCATTGATCTACTCGTTGGTTTGCTGGGCTTTTCCTACCAAGAATCACTCACCAGCGGGGCACCACCCCACCTGGGACAAACTCTAAGCTCCCGACTGCTCCCGTAGCATGTGTGGTAGTGTCGTGCCTAGAGTGTAAATGTGTGTAAGGGTTCAGGATAGAACAAGGAAGAGGGAGGAAAGATCGCACGAGAACCACAGCCCGTTTGTTACAGAACTTATCCGGCATTCACCTGATGTTGATGGAAGAAACCACGAAAAAATGTTTTTTCGAGGAAGATGGCGGTGGTCATCCCCCACTGGATGGTGAGATCCGGCACCGACCTACCGTCGGCTAGTGGGGTTTCCCCGTAACCAGGACTCTCCCACCAGCGGGGCACAGCCCCAGCCGGGACAAGCTCTAAGCTCACGACCGGTCCCTCGGAATATGTGGTAGTGTAGTGCATGGTAGTGTAAGTGTGTGTGTAACAGGGAGAAGGAAGAGAAAGGACAGATCACGTGCGGTCCATGGCCCGTTTGGTAGGGTACTGCTCCGGCATTCGCCTGGTGTTGATCCGAGAAACCACGGAAAACAACCGATCAGAGCAGCCGACCGCTAGAATTCTCCTCCAGACAGCGACTGAATTCGACCTAGCTGAAAAGCTAGTGTCGAAAATCCTGCCGCCGTAGGGAGTGTAACCTAGGACCTCCCGATCAGAGGCGCTGCAGGACATCAGTTGATGCACTGAGCTACCGCTCCGGTACCAAAATAGAATATTAACGTTTAGAATCGTGGCTGATCTCGTGCCTGCCGCAGAGGTCTCGGCCTCCGAAAGGGGCGCGTCGCCTCTGGTTGTGCGCGCGGGGCGCCGCTTCGGGCCCAGTGCGCTGTGCTGGCGGCGGCGGCGGCGCGCGCTCGCATGCGACGGCCAGGAGATGTTTTGCGAAAGACGTTTGGCTCCAGATCAGATTCGACTTTTTTGCGCGCGCGGCTTCATCCTTAACGTGGACGGGCGACGGCCCCAGCGGTCGCGGCGCGTCGCGCGCGTCGAGGGAAAGGAATCCGGCGGTTATCCGCTCGGACCTCCCTCCAACGCCTGCACCGGCTCCCACTGCAGCCAGCTAAAGGTGCACGAACCGAAGCCGCGATCAACACGACATTCCGTGCTCACTTCATGGCAAATGATCATCATCATTATTATTATTATTATTATTATTATTATTATTATTATTATTTGATTAATAATAATAATAATAATAATAAACCACAATAATAACCTTTTGACGGGTAACCGAACACCATACTATAAGTACACCCCCGAACCAATCATTGATACAAATAATCACAAAATGTACTGGAACAACTCCATAATAACAGATAGGTCTGTATCATCTAATAAACCGGACATTATATGGCATGACAAGAAAAACAAAAAGGTGTATCTGATTGATGTCGCGGTTCCGCTAGCTCACAACATCCCAAAGAAAAGAAGTGAAAAAATGCTAAAATATCAACCTCTGGCAAATGAGATAAAGGAAATGTGGAGAGACGTGGAAAGGTGACGATTGTTCCAATAACTCTAGGCGCCACTGGTAAAATCCCAAAGTTCCTACATGAATCTCTGTCTGAACTGCAACTGAAGAAGGGGTTATACATCCAGATGCAGAAGATTGTCATGTTGGACACATGTAACATCGTGAGGAAGTTTCTGAACATTGATGGTTGATCCAGTGCAGATTATTACAGTTGGAACGTGCATCTCTTGTTGACGGTAACCGAGATGCACGAGTGGAAACGAGTTAAATTGTGATGGTGATGATGATGATGATATATATATAATAATAATAATAATAATAATAATAATAAAAATTTACTTTTATTGTGTGGCGAGACTTACACCATTGGACCTGCTCGTCCTTTTGACAGTATTTCATTTCTGACGTATTGTACACTTTTTTGCTAACTTTAACATGTTTCTTAAGAGCACCCGGTGGAGGTGTATCTCTCCCATGTTAAATTGTGGTTTCTTTAAGGAACATTTTCTTAGAAAATATTAATGTTATCTTCTTCACGTGTTTTCCTCAAATTATCTAACTTTTGTTTCAGACTTTAACGAGACAATTTTGTGAGATCTGTATTATTTTTGAAAATATGCATTTTTGCCTTCCGCTTTCGACAGGTATTTTAACGAAAAAAATATATACTTTTTTGAAAATCTCCCATTAAAGGCTGTATTTACATGTGATATCGTATTTACATGTGTTACCTTACATTTGAAAATTTGGAGGAAATAGGATTAAAAGAAATTGAGAAAATGTTCTTTATGTTCTGAAAATTTTAACTTACGGCAAATGGCGATCAAAGATATTCAATGCTTTCCTACGCCAAACATCGAGTTGCCTTTTACAATGACACCTAGTATAATAATGTAATGGTAATTTTCTAGTTTAGCTTTGTCATTGTTATAACTATAGGGTATACCCTAGGAATTTGATGATGAATTGTAAAATTTTACATTATCACAGTTTTGATAAGCAATGGTTGCATTTCACATGCTAAACCATGTTTATTCACAGAATGTGATAACGTGACTTGTCCACATTTGATGCATGTAACATTTTTTGGTTCCACATATGCCAAGTTTTTAACGTTTGTTATTTCATTAATATTAGTGTTGTCATTAGAAAAGTTAAACACAATCTTCTCCTTATTGCCCCCTAGTTTCTTGCTTGATGTAACTTAGAACATGTTCCCTCTTGCACTTAACTGGCATCATGTGAACAAAGAATTGCTGGATTCACTACATTCACCACAAATATTTTGGTTTTCCACTGTTCTTACGCTTCTTAACAAGCATAGTACTAAAAAAAATATATAGTTCTTACCAGCATAGTATCAAAACAAATATATAGAAAATAAAAACAAAAATATCAGAAGTGGCAGCACCAGGGCCACGTCGCCGTCACACGCCATTGTATTTATTTGGAATTTTGAATTAGGATTGTAAGTTTAAGATGAAATAAACATTTTAAAGAGATGATGCACAACGTTATTCTGGACAAAAACAATCAGAATCGACATTTTTGATCAAACACCCCAACCGAGTGCCTCACAGAACAAACATTAACATACGTGCTACCATTGTCATATTAATGTTACCGTCTAAAAATAAAATACTGACATTAATATATCATAAACATTCACAAGTCGATAAAGCTTGGAAACCCATAGATTTAAAAACATGAAAAGTGGGAAAGGAACTACCTTTAACCAGATAATAATATTATTTTATTTCAAATTCTTTGCCAGCGTAGTAATCATGACAAATGTAATGAAAAATTTGGAATAAGAATATTTCATGTCATAAAAAACGCATTGTTTCACAAAATTTAAGGTTCCTCAAATTACTAAGTGAGGGACTCAATTAGACTGTCACTTTTCATATGATCTCAGTTGTTTTATTTTTAGTTTCTTTTCTGCCTTCCTTATTGTAGTATTCAACTTGTGCATCCCGTGTTCTTAATAGAATGAATAAAATAGGTCAGATCGTCAAAGAAAACAAACATCCAACCAAAATATGTAAAATTAAAATCTAGATCTAGATATGAACAAAGAATTTTTAAAGAGTTCCAAATATACATTCGACTTTTAATACTGCAGTTATCGCTACGAAAACCTATGGCCTTTGCGTTAAACAATCAAAAACGTAAATTTATTTACATATCCGCAATAAATGAAAACCACTATTCTTAAAAAAAGAGGAGACTACAAGAAACACATTTTTTCATTCATATACCGGTCAAGTATCCGTATTACCTGGTATTTTATACAAATAAATGACAGGAAGGTGTTGGTCATCCTCACTGAATGTGCTATACCAGGCGTACCCCTCAAAGCGTATTAATCGATTGTGACATTCAATTGAGGTATGTTGATCAGAGTGGGGAAAACCGGTAGCGGTAGCTCAGTACATCAACTGATGTCACTGCAGCGCCTCTAACCGGGAGGTCCTAGGTTCGAGTCCTGACGGCGGCAAGGATTTTCGACACTAGCTTTACAGCTAGGTCGACTTCAGCTGCTGTCTAGATAAGAATTCTAGCGGCCGGCTGCTCTGATCGATAGTTTTCCGTGGTTTCTCCGAACAACACCAGGCGAATACCGGAAAAGTACCCTACCAAACGGGCCACGGACCGCGTGGCGATCTGTCCTGCCTCTTCCTTGTCCTATCCTCTCCCCTTACACACACACACACACACACACACACACACACACACACACACTAACATGCACTACACTACCACATATTCCGGGAGACCGGACGGGAGCTTAGAGTTTGTCCCGACTGGGGCGGTGCCCTGCTGGTGGGAGAGTCCTGGTTAGGGGAAACCCCACTAACCGACGGTAGGTCGGCGCCGGATCTCGCCATCCAGCGGGGGAAGATCACCGCCATCTCCCGAGAAAAAACATGCACTACACTAACGGTACTAATGACCGAAGCAGTTGACGCGCCCGGAAACACGAAAAAATCAATCAATCAATCAATCAGAGTGGGGAAAGAACATGGGTGTTGTTTGCAAAGGTTGGTGGTCTAAATGTTTACGGCGGGGAGTAAAGAGTCCGTGAAAGAAAAACAAAGTTCGCAGTTTTCGCTCTTTTTTTCTCCTGCGTAACGTTCCGCCTACTCACTCCTCCGGCGCGGCGGCGTCGACCTGGCGGCCGCGGCGCGGCTTTCGGCGCCGGTTCACACGGAGCGGCGGGGCCCGGAAACGGCCCACCCGGAAGCGGAGGAGCGGCGCGGCGGCGGGGGGGGGGACCTCCGTGCACGGCGGAAGCGGGGGGGGGGGGGGGTCACGGAGGCACGCCACAACTGAATAATATAGAGCGATTTTCCTAAGGAGGAGCCAAAGTGTCAACTAGTTCTGGCAACATAACTGACTGATTTTTTCGTGTTTCGGGGCGCGTCAACTACTTTAGTCATTAGTCCCGTTGGTGTGGTGCTTGTTTTTTCTCGGGAGATGGTGGTAATCTTCCCCCTCCGGATGGCGAGATCCGGCGCCGACCTACTGTCGGCTAGTGGGGTTTCCCCCTAACCAGGACTCTCCCACCAGCGGGGCACAGCCCCAGTCGGGACAAGATCTTACCTCCCGACCGGTCTCCCGGAGTATGTGGTAGTGTAGTGCATGTTAGTGTAAGTGTGTGTGTAAGGGGAGAGGATAGGACAAGGAAGAGGAAGGACAAATCGCGCGCGGTCCGGGGCCTGTTTGGTAGGGTACTGCTCCGGCATTCGCCTGGTGTTGATCGGAGAAACCACGGAAAACTACCGATCAGAGCAGCCGGCCGCTAGAATTCTCTCCTCCAGACAGGGACGGAATTCACTTAGCTGAAAACTACTGTCGAAAATATTGCCGCCGTCAGGACTCGAACGTAGGACCTCTCGGTCAGAAGCGCTGCAGTGACATCACTTGATGCACTAAGCTACCGCTCGCGGTAACATGACTGAAGGTTCTGTGGACGTTGTGCCCTTTCTCGCATTCCTTCGTTTGCAGTTGGCTAACTTGTAAATGTCTTCGACACTTCCTTTTGTGGTGACCTTCTCCGACAAAAATATAGTGCGCTGCGAGAAATAATTGATATTAGGAAGTGCAGTGTAATGGGCTCTTTTGTAAAAATTCTTTTTTTCTTTATATATTACATTGAATTTACTTTTTGTGTGATAAATATTATGTTTATTTTAAAACAGAGACACGAATGCGAGATGCGTACCAGTGCATGTGTTTCCGGCTTAAAATCATTTTTCTATTTACATTCGTAGCAGTTTTCTTTTAGTGATTGTGCGAGCATGTTAAGAGATTTTCCACGTACGTAATTAAATTTAAATATTTCCCGGAGTCACGTACGTGCATATACCTCAGAGAAACTCTTAGACTTCTTCATAGGGATGTTTTCACAGGAGCCATTAGGACTTTACGAAGGGGCGTGACTGAACAGCTGTCGCGGCGGAGGGATACTTCTCTGAAATACATGTGATGTTCACTTGTTTTCGCGAATTGTCACTTTGGCTCATCCTTAGGAAAATCGTTCTATACAAGGCGGGTAAGGTGTTCTTAACTTTGGCCTTCACACCTTTGGGGCTCTAAAGGACGCCCCACGTGGCCAAGACTTTACCCCACACTCAGTCACTTGCTTACCTTCACCAGTCTTCACAAACCATCGTTTGGAAGTGGCTCGACAGGCTGAGGTAGCTCAGGGTATCAACTGTCGTCACTGCAGTGCCTCTGACCGGGAGGTCCTAGGGTTCCAATCCCGACGGAGGCAGGACTTTCGACACTAGTTACTACGTTGAATTCAGCCGCTCACTGAACGAGAATTCTAGCGTCCGGCTGCTCTGAACGGTAGACTTCCGTGGTTTCTTCGATCAACACCAGGCGGGCCATGGGCCGCGCGCGATCTTTACTTCTTCTTTTGTGTCATATCCTCACCCTTTACTTACACTTACATGCACTACACTATCACACAAGTTGAAAAATCAGTTGCGTCTTAAGAGTTTCTTCCGGCTAGGGTGCTGCCCTGTTGGTGGGAGATACATGTTTAGGGCAAATTCGCCAGCTGGCGTGTAGGTCGGCGCCGGATCTCGTTATCCGGCTAGGGATGATGAACGCCAACTCTTGCGATAAAAGATGCACTACACTCACGGGACTAATGACCTTAGCATATAACGCCTCCGAAAATGCGAAATAATCAACAATCGGAGTGGTTCAATCAATCAAAGCGAATCAATCACATACTGGTAGGCCATGTCAGACACAATTGAAATGATTGAAGGCGTTGTCGTTTTCAACAATACTATTCATTTCAATAAGAGCAGCTTGCGATGGTTTAGCTATCATCAGTTTCCTGCTGTCTGGAAGTCACAAAAACGACTACTATGTAGTCTTTTTTGTGACTAGGTAGTCATTTTTGTGACTTCCAGACAGCAGGAAACCGATGATGATGGCTAAGCCAACGAAAGATGGTCTTATTGAAATAAATAGTACTGTTGACAATGACAACGCCTTCAATCGTTTCAATTGTGTAAATGTCAACTATAACTCACCACTAAACCAACATGTCAGACACATATAAATATGTTTTCTGGCCAGCATAGCTCGTAAGCCCCTTTAGTGCTTGGGCATAGTTAGAGACAGGGAATCCAGGCTGCTCCTAGGTCGCGCTAGCGGCAGTGTCCCGTTGCGCTGCGTACACTAGGTGTGCTACACTCATAACTAGTTACCGCGATGGGGAAAGGAATCAGTGGAAGGAATCGTGTGCACATAGGTGATGCAAGGAGTATTGGAGATGCACAACGCAATATCCCATGCATTCGGCGTGTCTCGAACCCATGGTATGACTCGTACTTAGAGACAGTGCCTAAGTCCCTATGTCACCAGACTAATAGACTCTAGTAGTCCAATAAGTTCGAAAACATTTATTTTCTTCACATGTTTAATTGAATGTTCTTATATGAAAAATATACATGTGATTTTTTTTCAATATCTGATTTACACCGGTTATCGTAAAATCTTAATAACATCAATAACTGCGAAACTAATAGTTTTCCCATGATTCAGTTGAATAGAAGAATGAAAGTTTGAAGAAGCACACGCCACACATTTATTTTAAAATTGAAACTTTGATACGAAAATAAGTATTTTTCTTGTTCACGCTTTTCGATTACGGAATATGAAGCACGAAAACATAACAATCGTAATGTCGCAAAGAAGTTCAGAATCATGACGGAATTTATTTTATTGCGACAACTCTTTAAAGATCATAATAGAAATCGTAGCTACTAACATTAAAGACCAACTGATTGGTCTGCTCGACGAGATCTTATAAGTTAGCGAAGTGGAAGTCATTATCCTGCGTTTCCAAAGTGCCATATTTCTTTTTACAGTGTGAAGGATTTAAAGTGTTCCTCCAAGCAGAAATACTGCCGCTAAATTAATATAAAAGTTGTATAAAACGTCACTAAAGGCGATAGACCGCAAGGCAGGGTAACGAAGCTGAAGGAGGAGACTTCTCATAAAGAAACTTTAACAGCTGTTCTTGGAACAGGTTGTCGCCGCACGGAAGAAAGGGAAGAAAAAATACGGGAGGCAGAAGACCCAGCGAAGTCGCTGCTCTTCCTTTGCAACAACTGCAAAGCGCCAAGTGCAGCAAAGCCATTACAGCAGGCGCATTATGGAGGGTGGCTGACAAAACAAGCCGCCCGTCACGACGTAACGTGACTGAAAGTGAGGAGGCGGGCGAGTTGTGGCTGCAAGTATCATAAACGTCAAGCTACTTCTTTCTGACGGTGGCGCGGCGCTTCAGCCCAGTTGACCTGCTGACCTGACGATTGCGTTCTCACGTTTCTGCCGGAAAGTTTCGAGTTTGTAGAGGATGTGACCAATCCATCACCTGAACGTAGGGAAGGCAGCGACGACGTGGGTAAGGAAGCGAGTAATTTTTGACAAACAGCTAAAGCGTGTGGATAAATGAAACTCGTGTGGAATGCATTTATCTGATTAAGTAGAAGCACTTTAATACTAGTTTCGTAATAAAAGTGACGCAAAACATACCGAATCTGAATTTAGTGTAAAAAGCGTAGGAATTTTCATGTTTGTTGGACTATAGTATGTACGTTGTCTATACTGATAATAGCGAAGGTTTAAAGGCAGGAGCCTCACCGACGACTTGTAAATGCGCAAGAGAAGCAAATTGAAATACGCGAGGCAAATTCGCGTTTCAAGTAGTCGATTGTTTCACAAAGCTAACATATCCCAACTAACTTAATAGTATTTTGAATCGCTACCCATTATCATGCCCATTCCACACGGTGTTCATTAGCCATCTGGTTCAGCGGTTGTCTTCCCCCCAAAAAAGATCTCGCGGGAAGAAAGGTTTACTTGTGATCAGATGATCGAGCCCCAATATCCGGTTCGGAAAGGAATCACAGAATCGAGAGACTGGGGCAGTGAGGCTCCAAAATTTTCTTGTAGCTTGTGGCTTCATCTGACCCAGGGAAGATGTTGGAAATTGTCAGTATCTACCAGATTTCGAAATGACTTTTTCTTTCAGGCCCGAAGGATACAAGGTAACACATCTGGTACCAAATAATCAAATATGTTGAGTAATGCAAGTTTTATTTAATCTTTTATCGAAAAATAAATGGTAGAAATTTCAAAGTATTTCAGTGTGGAATCTCTCTTGCGCCTTATAAATAACTTTAGAACTTCAGAATCTCATAAATGTGTTACTCCCACATTTAATTACTCGTAAATAACAAAGTATCAATTCGATCTGTACCTGTTTGTTAATCGCACTCTTGACTGCTGTAGGCTACATTTTTTTAAATTTAACCAGACTCCATGTTGACACGCATTTGTTGAAACATCTCCTTGATACAGTAACTATTAGCCAGCAGACATGATAAAATACCTTATCTATAATTTTGTAAGTTAAATAATTCTGTAAATTAATGTAATTAAATGTGTGTAGATTAACTTCTATGGGACACAAAAAACCAAAAGGGATGCCTTGCATAAATTAATTGAAGTTGTGAATTTCGAAAGAGTTTTTGCAAGAAGAATAATTGGAACAAATGTAAACCAGGGTGATTACAAACGTTAATGTATACCTATAAAACATAAGACATTTCCAACAATCTGGAATGAGCTATGAAGAATCGATCCAAACGTGGGAGCAAACAATAAGCCACGCATTTGAAACCTTATCACAAGTTTGACGTGTTTCGGTTGTATACACATCGTTTATATTTGACCCTTACTTTCGATCGTAAGGTCACATTGGTTATTTTTTTTCGATCGTACGTTCACATTGGGTCAAAGTAAATGAAAACACGAGCTGAGAAAAGATTAATGTTTTCTGAAAATCGGCTTTAGATTTATTTCTAATTAAGTGTATATTATTCTAAACTGTCACATTACAATCTTTATAAGTAAAAGTTCTGTTTTGTTCTTTTTATTTTAACAACAGTCATTAAAATAAATATTGACACATGAAAAATAAAGCATATTATTATTCTTAAAAATTACAATTTAGCAATGTTTCGCGTCTATTGCGACCATCATCAGGAATCCATATTAATAAGTGTATAAATATCATTTGTAGTACAAATACAGCTCAATTGAATATCCTAAGTAAATATTATCATGTAGTATTCTATATTAACTACTGTCAACCTTTCAGCATTCTTTGCCGGGCATTTCTCTACACAAGTGTTATCTTCTGCACTCAGATTCTGAATGCTTGCAAAAATGAACTGTAACTTTCTAATGCAAATAGTCCGTTTCTATAGATGAGTGATGAAAGCAAGGTACAGTGATGTGCATGCGTCGTGCTCGTCACAGTCTCCCATAGCCCCAGGCGTGGATAGTAAAGAAAAGCATGGGCCAGGTCTGGGAAGACCGCTAGCTGGCAAAAGGCGGATTAATCCGACCCTCAAATGCTACATACATAAATACATTGGATGCAGATGACGATACTGTTGGTAATCTGATGTCTAATATCATACCTCGCGACACGCAATATGGGAGAATGACAAACGTATGTTGTATTTCTGGATGCCAGGTTGGTGAATTTTCAGAAAGCTTGACTTTCGCGATAGGTCTGGCGCAATTGAAGAAAAAATGTATGTGTGAGTTGGGTCGGACAAAGTTGAATCCTCGATCATATCTCTCCTTGTAATTTCATGACTGATAATACATCAATGACGACTTTATTCTAGCTATTACGGCTCAGTGAGAACAGCTATCGCCTCTACAACATCCTGAGGTCTGAGATCCGACAGTGGTGGATTGTCGATACTAGTGTGACGTCGTGGGTAGGATTGATTGATTGTTAGTAATTCCGGACGCGTCAAGTACTGAGGTCATTAGTCCGTAAGTGTAGTGCATATTCTTCTCTCAGGAGATGGCAGTGATCTTCTCCCGCTGGATGGCGAGATCCGGCGCCGACCTACCGTCGGCTAGTGGGGTTTCCCCCTAACCAGGACTCTCCCACCAGCGGGGCACCGCCCCAGCCGGGACGAGCTCTAAGCTCCCGACCGGCTTCCCGGAATATGTGGTAGTGTAGTGCATGTTAGTGTAAGTGTGTGTGTCAGGGGAGAGGATAGGGTAAGGAAAGGGAAGGACAGATTGCGGTCCGTGGCCCGTTTGGTAGGGTACTGTTCCGGCATTCGCCTGGTGATGACCGGAGAAACCACAGGAAACAACCGATCAGCAAACGACTGAATTCGACCTAGCTGAAAAGCTAGTGTCGAAAATCCTGTCGCCGTCGGGACGCGAATCTATGACCTCTCGGTCAGAGGCGCTGCAGTGCCGTGGGTAGGGATATACACCAAAATAAAGCAGACACGAGTGGGTTTATTTACATAATTATTAGTAATATGCCAAGTCTCGCTCTGAGGCGTTTGTTGGAGCTAATTCCCTTCATCCCCCCTCTAAACATGCCTTGCGGCGGCGCCATCGAATAGCCAACTAGGCCTATCCGCGATTGGACATATGCCGTACCCTGGTGCCCTGGCAACACATGCTTTACCCTACAGTGGTCGAGAATCACTCAGCCGTGCCCGAACTCATCGGATCAGCTCGTGCACACAACACCTCCGCGCAGGAGGCGGAAACCTTTTTGCAGCATTACTGCGAGGGAACTAAAATGCGTTCCTCCTGAGTGGCTTCGAGGCGCTGCCTTATAAAAGGCCGAACTATGTGACTTGGTGCGCCACCTGCCCCACGGCGCTGCCCTGGGATGCTTGGCAGCGAGGCTGTCTCGCCTCGGCGTCCCTCCTGCGCCCGGTTACCTCCCACGAATAGAACTCCCTCTCGACCGTTGTGGCGCACATTGCCCAGATGGCTGTTTTGCTGCTACGAAACAGTGCAAGGGCTTCTCTGGTGCAGAAAGCCTTGCCCTACAACGCTACACTACGTACTTAGAAGCGTTGCCTGGTAATAAGTCGTTGCCAGGAGGAGAATTGTAGCGGCTGGTTGCTCTGAACAATTGTTTTCCGTGGTTTACACACACACACACACACATGTTTTCAGAACAGTCGGAAGCATAGGGCTTGTCGAGGCTGGAGCGGTGAACCGCGAGTATAGATACTTGAAGAGAGAATCTCTGCGGAAGAAAAAGCGTTCCGGTGAATTTCAGTGTTGTAAAAGCAGTGACTCGGAAATGAAGCATTTCCGGACACATGTTGTAATGAACTGTTATGATTGTCCACATATGGGGAATACATACCTGAAATTATGCCTCATATATACCGTATATTTGTTCTGCATGAATTTTTCATTGAGGCTCTTCACTTTTAAAGCTTATCAGGAGTAATAAAATTTCATTCTCCTTTCTTTTCTTTTTATTTTCCAATGTCCTATTGATAGTAACACAAAATAATTGAAATTTAACAGGTGAATGTTTTGATTCATAATTGATACTTTATTAAAAAAAAAGGAATTTGTACGGATAATTAATCTTTGTTGTTCTTGACTTTCCACAAAAGACCTTAACTTTTGGTATCTCTTTTGTTACTCAACGTTTAGATTTCTTACGAATATTGTATTAAATACATGATGAACTGATCTCTATGAATCATTTTACCCTCGCAATATATCGGCCTCGTAAACATATACTAAATCATATAAATGTTTACACAACTATTTTACGTTTAAAATGTATTTTTATTATAAACTTGAATAAAACATTATTTTAATAACAATATGCGTCGAAGGTGCCACCCTAAGCTACGAGGATATCGGAGCTGAATCCGTGCGGAATTCCAGCACAATCAGAGAGAGAAGGAATGAAATCCAGAACGAAAGCTAGAAATGAGAGGGAAAGATTGAAAGGAAAAGAAAAGAAAAGAAAAGAGACGGGACGGGACGGGACGGACGACGGACGGACGACGGACGGACGGCGACGGAACGGAACGGAACGAACGGAACGGACGAAGCGGACGAAGCGGACGAAGCGGACGAAGCGGGACGAAGCGGGACGAAGCGGGACGAAGCGGGACGAAGCGGGACGAAGCGGGACGAAGCGGGACGAAGCGGGGCGAAGCGGGACGAAGCGGGACGAAGCGGGGCGAAGCGGGGCGAAGCGAGGTCTGAGTGGGACGCGGGGGGCGGGGCGGAGAGGGAAGGAGGGTCGAAGTGGGGCTGGGGGGGGCCGCGGCGCGGAGCTGGCAGCGCCGCCCGGGCGGAGGGCGGCGCGCGGGTGTTGATTGCTGCGTAATTAACCTGTGCCGCCGCAAGAAGCGTCGCTCCATAAAACGCGCGTCGTAAAGCGCTCTCGCTGCCGCTCCCGCTGCCGCCGCAGGAGTATCGATACTCGCAATCCAAGTCCTGTGAAGGGGCAGTGCCCTCCCTTCACAGGGCTTCCCACACCCTTGCTTCCGTCCTCCCTCCCTGTGCAATCCACTTGCAGCGCCCTTCTGTGCCATTTCGTCTCGGCCCCTGACTGTTGGGGCTCGCACTCTTTGGGGCTGCTGTGCCTCTGACCGGAAGGTCCCAGGGTTAGTGACCCGGCGGTGGAGGATGTTCATCAATAGTGTGGAAATGCTCTTGAGATGTTGTGGACATCGTTTCAATCTGTTCATCACTAACATTATGGGGTCAATTCGTGAAAAATGAAGAAAATTCCTTTTATATTAATGAAGACTGTATAACGCATATAAATCTCCTTCATGAAGCGTTGAATACTCAATGGGGCAGAAGTCTAGACACTAGCAAAAACTAGTAGTGCTCCAACAGCTTTCTCGTTTTTTTCTAAATTTCCAATTTTCGAAAATTCAGAGAGTTCAACGATTACGAAACTCGCGCCTTTCTTTTAAGCATCCCTTCTTCTGTCCGTAGAAAAGAAAACTAAAGAAAAATGTGATGGAACAGTTGCACGTTGGTTTTTGTGTGCCCATACATGCTAATTGGGGAAATTTGTAATGCCATCTCGTGTCAACCGAGCTTCAGCTGTAAAGAATACTAAGCCAGGAAAGTTCGGATTTGCACCACTCTGCTGCAAGAAGGACTGACAGAACCTAACTCGTGCACGGTCTGCTGGTGACAGGGCCTGTACACGTTTCAAATGATAAGGATACAGCTGATACTCTTGCAACAGTCTCCAGACAGTCGTATGAGGAACATTCACTTGCAACGCTAACCTCCGTGTGCTGATAGGAGTCGTGTTCACAGGTCCAGAATCCTCCTCTACAGATGGAGTTGTAGATCTTGTCGTCCCCTCCCCAAACCAGGAGAGTTAAATTTTTCAAGCTCGTACAGACGGCGATGGAGGCCGAAAATGTCTTCCGATCTGGACAGTCGCGGTAGATACTCTCCTGGTACAAGCGACGAGTAAGCGCAGCATTGCCATACCGTCATGAAGTGCATGTCTTCCAGCTCCTGTTTTGACTTCATAACGCACAGTCAAACGCCAAACGCAACACTGAATGTGACCTTCGCCTCGGAATAAACTGTCAGAGTGTCCTGTTAATATCTCCTTTCAAGGCAACGACCTGCGGAAGGAAAAGAGTTTCCATGAATTTCAGTTCTATGAAGGCCATAACTCGGAAAAGTATTTCCGGACACATATTGTACTGAACTATTTTGATTTTCTACATATGGGGAATACATACCAGAAATTATGCCCCCTATTTTTTAAACATCCTGTAAATTTGGTTAAAAATAAATGCATACTAACCCAAGAAGTCAGTCCAATTTTGAACAAAAGTTGAAGTTTCTTTAAAACCTGGCCATTAAAAATTCTGTCATAATTCTATTTAACACAATTTATACCAGCATTAATTAATACTACAAAATTATAAATTAAGGAAATTTTTTTTAAATTAATTTAAATAAATTATTTAAATTATTTTTAAATAAGTTGGGGATAGAATATGATTGGGTTATACCGTATTTCTGGGGGTCCATCTAAAAGCAGACTAAGTACGATTGTAGATGTGGTACGAAGTACGATGTGGTACGATCCAAGGCAAGAAGAAAGAAGTTACTCAATATTGGACTTAACTCTCAGTAAGCGACAAATGATGATGAGATATAAGATGATGATGAGATATGAGATATGTGAAATGATATACATACGATATTGTCTCTCAAGTAGCACAAGTACCTAGTTACGTTTTCAATTCTTTTCCAAATAGGCCGCACAATTATTTATCTATGCGGATGAAATCGATGTGTACTCCATTTCTTACTGAAATGAAACTCTTTTTTAAGATTTTTTTTAAATAGTTATTTATGAACCAAGGGTTCGAATGATCGAACGGCGACTAAATGCCCGAGGATTTTGACCTGAGGGTTTTTGTCGCCCGAGATAATTAGACCAAGTTAACGCCCATGGTACATTCATGATTTTATTTTTTACGTAAGTTTAATGACTCAGATTGAATTATTTACTAACTAATTAGTTGTTAACTTGATTCGGTTTCGTCTTTTCATATTTCCCTCCCGTAATGCCCTTTCATAATGTCCTCCAATAGAGAACGTGTAGCACCATTCAACTGCAGCGCCTCTGACCGGGAGGTCCTAGGTTCGAGTCCTGATGGCGGCAGGATTTTCGACACTAGCTTTTCAGCTAGGTCGAATTCAGTCACTGCTTGGAGAAGAATTCTAGCGGCCGACTGCTCTGATTGGTAGTTTTCCGGGTTTCTCCGATCAACACCAGGCGAATGCCGGAGCAGTACCCTAACAAACGGGCCACGGACCGCGCGCGATCTGTCCTTCCTCTTCCTTGTTCTATCCTCACCCCTTACACACACTTACACTAACATGCACTACACTACCACACATTCCGGGAGGCCGGTCGGGAGCTTAGAGCTTGTCGCGGCTGGAGGAGTGCCCCGCTGGTAGGAGAGTCCTGGTTAGGGGGAAACCCCACTAGCCGACGGTAGGTCGGCGCCGGATCTCGCCATCCAGCGGGGGAAGACCACCGCCATCTCCCGATAAACAAACATGCATTACACTAACGGGACTAATGACCAAAGCAGTTGACGCGCCCGGAAACACGAAAAAACCTGTTTTCGTATTTCCTTCGTAACTACGATCCCCTCGATCCAGGTAAGTTACGCCGTGTATATGGAATAACGTATCAGGAAAAATAAATATGGCAATTAATTCTGCGGTTTTTGTGGACATCGTTTAAATAAGCTATGAATAGAATCTGATGAATTACCTTGTTTGGAGGAAAACGTTCTTCATGCATATTTCCTATTTCTGAAGTTCATGAGACAGAATTTTGAGACATCATCATCGTTCTTGTCCTATAATTCTGCATTCGATATGCGTTGGGTCCAATAAAATGAAATTAAAAACGTAAGCTCTGTAAAAGAAGAAAACATGCACAACTTGATATGTGGTGGAAATTCAATTCGTACTAAGGGTATGAACAGGGAGGAATTGTTACAGTTTCATTGTATCCGCAATTTTATAGACTTCCCTTATTTTCTCCAATAATTTTTATTTTTCTATTCGAAAAATGATCGAACGAGGAGAGGGACTAAGGTCAGATTTGCGAGGTAAGCAGTAGAATGGTGAGGTTGTTTGTGCCACAGCTAAAGCAGATGGGTAAATTGTACACGTATGGTAAGCACCTTTTTAATTAATTAGAAGACATTAATTATTTATTAATTAGTAGTTACGCGATAAAAGGGAGTAAAGATAGGCCATATCGTTTTGTTTTGTTGTTTTTTGGGAGTAATTGTAGTGTGTGTGTGTGTGTGTGTGTGAGAGAGAGAGAGAGAGAGAGAGAGAGAGAGAGAGAGAGAGAGAGAGTGCGCGTGCGTAATTTGGTTGGAAATTTTGCTTTGGTTGGATTCAAGAATATTTAATGTAAAGTCGCGTAAGTCGAGGACTCGCCGTCGACTTGGAAATGCGCCAGCGAAGGTAGCGTTATGTTGTGCTTATTGTTTTCCTAACTAGACTTTAATTAACTTCCTCTGAATGTAAAACTCTTTAAACTTCCACCAAATCTACAGCAAATTCCACCGTGTTCCATTTACTCATTTGGTTAGGCTGTTTTCCATGGAATGTAGATCTCACTGAATGATTTTATGAAAGAAGTATAGTACCACTGACAATTATATTTATTTATTCATTTACAGTTGTCAACTGCCCGATTAACTAAGCGGAACTACATCGTTTGAAGTTTACCTTATCACACGAATAATTTGATTTACTATATGATCGCTTACTAAACATGCGTAGTACATTGCACTCCCACGTGTGTCTTAGTGCAGAAGAACCACACCCTTGGCCGGGTGAGGGGCCCAGGGCGGAGCAGAGCCGCACCTCGTCCCACCCTGTTGGACGGCCCTGTGTGCTCTGCCCGTTAGCCGATCCACTTAAAAGCAAACGGCCACGCCGGCCGGCCGGGACGGGCCGCGGGCGGGGCGGATGGGGCTGGAGCGTTTTTCGACGGCGGCGACGCCGCGCCGCGCCTCCGCTTCTTGCACTTCGCGGAACGCCCGTCCGCGGCGGCGTTCTTCCTGCCCTCGGCGCCGCCGACGCCGCCGACGCCCCGCCGCGCCGACGCTGGCCGCGCAAGCTCCCACCGTTAAGGGTCTTCCTGAAAGGCGGTGGAATTTGCCAAAAATTACCTCGTTATCTCAATTAAAATTTGTTAGAGGATCCTGAGACGGTAATAAAAGGGATTGCTCTGTTCGTGTCTCAAGTAGTAAAATCGATAGTGGCCACAGTATCCAACAGTCATACAATGATATTGTTCCTTCATAATACTATTAAATATTCTTGTAAAATCCAAAAATAATGAAGTTGTGAAAGTGACTTTATTGTAATAGTACAATGTCCTTTCCAAGGAGCTTGAGGAAGTACCGAACCTTCAGGAAGAAAATACTTGGCCTTTAGCTACACAGGTTCCATTTAACGAATGGATCTTAATTAGAAGTTCGGTTTGTTTCGGTTTTGTATTCGGTTTGCTTCTCCACTTCAGAATTACGTTTAAGTTATGGCTGATTCAATTAACCGATAGTTTTACAAACGACATTCTATACATTTAAAAAAACTGCAATTATTATTATTTTTATTATTACTATCAATAATAATAATAATAATAATAATAATAATAATAATAATAATAATAATAATAATAATAATATCTTGTTTCCAAAGCAACTGAAGCTTGGAAATACTACATTTGGCTTCCAAAGGCAGTACACTTTCGACACAGTCAAGAGTTTCGGTCGTCTGACGCAATCGGTAGATGAAAATTCTAAAACCCGTCTGGTCTTGTCGTTGGTTATCATGCTATATTCCAATAAATTCCCGTGAAAGACGAAACGGTATATCAATACGCCATGGACTGTAGTCTTTCCTTCTTCATTATTCGATCTTTTCTATCCGTAGAGTCCAGGAATAGTCTTTTTCTCTATCATCACATGGTTTATCCTCTGTGAAAGAAGACTTCTACAAAAATGCGAGTACGCGAATGCCAGGGCAAGGCTCGAGTCGCGGAGTAGAACTATAGTAAGAAGACGAATAAGCAAAATAAAATGTTTATAGCCATGTCGAAGGAGAAGACAACATCTAAGAAGAAAATGAAGATAATTTAAAAACAAACCCAACAAGAAGTCAGAAAATATTTTCTCGGACGATTGCAACCAGTAAGCAGCTACTCGTTCATCTGAAGCAGAGAAAGCATCATTGGAAATGTGCTTGGGGATAATTTTTCGTGGCCGAAATGATAAATCAAGCCGCTAATCAAGCCAATCAATGAAAGCAAAACAATCAATAAAAGCAAAAAAATCAATAAAAGCAAAAAATCAATAAAAGCAAAAAAAATCAATAAAAGCAAAAAAATCAATAAATTCAAGTCGCCAATCAATAAATAAATCAAGCCAATAAATCAAGCTAGTGGGAGGTGGCGCCGCTGACGTTGATTTATCCGCGCGCGAGCGCAGCGCCAGCGGGGACGGGGTGACACACGCGGGCGGCGCGGGTGGGAAATCCCCGCGGCGGCGGCGGCGCATTTTATGGTCATCGCGTCGCCCTTATCGCCCGCAGCATCGCCCAGCGTCGCCCGCCCGCGCCGGCCCCTCTCCTCGCCCTTCCCACCCAACCCAACCCTACCCCGCCCCGCCCCGCCCCTGATCGAACATTAAAGATCATCCCTAGACTATTAACAGTAATTCTAAATAAAGATATTTCATCACCGTTTTAGACATTTTGGTTGTTTACAGTCTAACGTAAAGAAGTCATTGCAATGAAAACATTATTACATATAACATAAAATTAAATACATAAGTTACAATTTATAATATATTGCGTTTTTGCTATTACCTCTAGAAGAAATTCTGACAGGTGAATTTACTTTCAGAAAATATTGCACTCTATTGTTTTCGTCTGCAATATTTAATTACTACACTATTTTTATTTTTTAGTTTAATATAAAACATGATAAACATGTTAGTTTGTTTCGAGAACTGTGTTAAATATATCAATAGCATTTTATGTTCATACATTGCTTTTTCTCACTTAAAAAAATGTTTGTGCTTCGTTAAACTATTTTGCCTTTACTTAAATTTTTTTTTAAAAGTATAAAAATACAATTCCTAAGGGCCAGTTGTACGAACTCGGAATAAAGCCGAGATAAATTTTATTCCATGGATAAAGGAAAATCCGGTTGTACGAAGTTTGAATAGTGCTTATTCACGGAATAAACTGATGATAAACTATTTCACTGTTTTTGCGGAGATATTCATTGAATAACGTGAAATAACCTCAAAAGTGGAAGCAGCAGTGAGAACGCGTGTACTGTGCTATTATTTGTATTAGCTGTATAGCATTCTGTAGCAATGGAGTTTTCGGATAGCGATGATGAATTCTTGTTTCGGGTGTATTTGTCTTCGCGAAAACGAAGATGATTTCGTTCCAGGCCCGATTTATTGAACGAATACGATGATGACGAGTTTGAGATTTCGTCTATCCAAATCCACAGTGCTAAGGGTTTTGGATCTTGTGAAGGATGATTTGAATCATCATACAGAGAGGTAAATATACATTTTATATTCGTAGATTGTATATATAAATAATAAGTGATGTTTAAATAATATTATATATATATATATATATATATATATAAAATAAGTGATATTTTTTATTAGCTGCCTAGTGCCCTAGAATAGATAGAATCATTTTCCGAGAGGGGTGAATTTTGTGCTCCAATTCCACTTGGACTTGCTGCAATATAATAAAAGAATTCATTTTTCCATGAAATGATAATTGATAAACAAAATTATCTATTTGTGTGTTTACTGTGTTATACTTTTTTATCAGTATATTTTTCATATAAGATTTTTTTTACTTTAAATACCAACCATCAAATGAGTAAACAGTAGAAAAAATTAAAATGCCACATTTTTAATGATTTCTTTTTAGCAAAGTTTGAATGACTGTACTATATAATAGTGTACCAGAGGATATCTCTGCTTTTCATTCTTGTATTTTTAGTTCAATGTGTGTTAAAACAAACAGTGTAAAAATATTGTTTAAAGTGAAATATATTTTTCATGTCATTGTTTCGGTGGTTAATATCTTTAAATTTCAAAACTATTGCAATTTCATGGCATAGAAATATTTGATTGGAATATTTCCAGGAAAATTGGGTACATCTTGAATTTACATTTTTTAAATGAATTGCTTTATAGAGGTGTGAAGGTGTGAAGGACAACCAATTTGTGTGACATAGTATTTGTGGTAAATAATTCCTTTCTTATTTTATATTCATTTCCTTTAAGAAAATTTACATTTTTTTAAATATTGAAGAACTTACATATCCATATCATGTTCATGGTAATGTCTGGTCCTAATATGCATTTTAAATGGAATACAAAATAAAACGTCAAATTGATTCAAATCCTTTTTTTGAAGTATTAACAATGTATTGCTATTTTTACACAACGCCAGCACTTCAAAGTATCATTTCTATTTCTAAAAATTAGAGTAAATGGTTTAATTTTTTTCATTGTTTTTGGAATACTATGGAGCTTTGTATTAGTAATTTTGTTTCACAGTACTGAAAACAATATGAAAATTTGAAAATATAAATTTTGGGCTCAGTAATGAAAATGCATTTTTCACTTAGTCCCTGTAGGTGATGAAAATACTGAGAAACATAAAGTAATGTGAAAAAAAATTTAACGCCAAACTTTCTTAAACTTCTATGTTGCTAACTAGTGTAATGTCTGCAATACTACTTTCATTTTATGGAATATTATAACTAATATTTTTGTTACAGGAACCATTCAATTCCTCCTATTACTCAACTACTACTGACGTTGAGATTTTATGTTTGTGGTGCGTTTTTAATATGTATGGGGATTTCTGTGGCATACACAAATCTACTGCCAGCAGGATTAGAAAGAGAGTAGTGAAGCCATAACACACTAGCTCCATATTTATTAATTTGCCAAAAGGAGAAGGCAAAATCAAATAAAAGAAGGCGAAAGTACAATGAGGCACAGATTCGAACAAGAAACACTGTGGAAAGAAGTTGGGGTCTGCAAGAGAAGATTTCCAATCCTTGCCAATGGGGTGCAGTTGAAGCAAGACCGGACTGAGGCTGTCATAGTGGCATGTGCAGTCCTACACAACATTGCTATCAAATACGATCTGGAACCTTCAGTCTCGGACGAAATCAACATTTTAATAGAAAATGGGTTACAAAATGAACGGGAAAATGGTAGAATGGAGAAGAACACTACAAGAGAACAGTTTATTGCTCACTTTAATGATTTCTTATAAAACTACAATAAATTATTTTTAATTTTTTAAAGTCTCTCTTTGATTTCAATCTCCTGCAACAAACTTTCTCTTTGCAGCTGGTAGAGAGATTCTTCCCTTTTCCTTCTTTCCTCTTCCATCGTCCTTAATTTTTCTTTTTTCCACCTTTTTTTGTAATAGGTACAAGTCGCGCATATGATTTATTTCCATATCGTGTTTTTAAAAATTTTATTTATTCTCTAGAGACTCTTGAGTGAGCAGGGTCTTGCTTTTTACTCAAGGCTCAAAACTCCTCCCAGTTGCAGAGAGTTGAAGATTATTCCTCCTCCTCGGCATCCTGTTTTGAGGACCAGAAACCTGGGAACTGTGACCTTCCATTTCTAAAATCTCCCCACTTTCAGTGGACTGTATCTGAGCAGTCAACACAGGGTGGAGCGGATTTCTGAGAATGGCAGGAGTGTGTTGCTCCCGCGACACCTGGCTTTCAGTTTCTTCATCCATTGGAGCAGCTTCAATGGAAATAGGTTTCAATGGTTCCATCATAATGATGGACACCCCTCCTTCATCAACATTTTCCATTTGGAAAGATGGGGCATCGCTGTCGAATTGACTGGTAGCACCTTCTGCAGATGCACCCATTATTTCCAAAACTTTCTAGGATGAGATTTTCCTTCAAATTTCCTACACCACCTCCAGTATGCAGCTGCTGTTGCCTTTTTCGGGCTGAATACTTTCTTGCGTCTCGTTTTAAAGAATTGTACTTTTGACGCAATAAGTCAGCAGTTCTGTGTATTGTTGTTTGTGCATTATAGACTGACTATTTTCTCCCACGTTTTCTTCTAAAAAAAAGGCAAACATGCATATTAGCAACCCACTGCAACAGGTTTCCAAACTTCCTTTTATTCACAAAATGTACCCTTACTTTATCATTCAAAGTTACTCCATCTGTTTCTTTATTCTCAAATATCGACTTGTACTCTCTGGCCAAGTTGATTGTCCTCCACAAGTAGAGTGTCCTCCACAGTGTAGTTACTTGTCCTTACCCTTTGGGGTGCACTCATATTGATCTGCAAGAAGTCATATTTAAAACTATTCACAAATGTGCGATTATAACAAAAAACACATGCACAAATTATTAGCCTATTTAAAGGTAAAACAAAAACTAATATGGAATATTTGTCTTCACTCTCTGAATTGCAATACTATTTACATACTTCCATAACATGCAAAGTATCATTTGATTAGCTAGCGCAGGAATAATATGGCTCTTGAAATCTGCCTCCTTCCAGTTCAATCATAAATTTCCTTACAAATGAATGTATGGATCAATAACATACAAAACATGTAACATAATACAAACATCACCGTCTAATGACTCTTGGAGGGTAAGCCCTTAACAATTTTTAATGATTTGTTCTTGGAAAGAAATTGCTTCCAGAATGAATTCTCATATGGAATGTATTAAAAGTTATAAAAAAGCACAAAAGTAAAGAAAAACAAATAGTTCATTCCCATTATGGAGTGTGGAAAGAAATGGCGAAATTAAGCAAAACTTGGGTTCAGGGACAGCAACGTATTTTCAAGTTTGAAATACAATAGACAAGTTATTTGCTATTATTGGAAAATACTCTCAATTTAAAAACTTTATTTGTTGATCTTTAAAGGTTGCCTCAAATTGCTTAAAAAACGAGTTATAATATATTATCCACCGTGCATGAACTCACCTCAAAATAGTAAAGCAGTACAATGCACCAGGTCAGCAAAGTGTGCTTGGTGATGAAACTACAAAAGAAATAGCAAATGTTTGATTCTGTGCATTTTATTAAGAATGTGATTGGCTGCTAGCAAAAATAATTTTGTTCATTAGTTCTTGGCTAAGAATATAAGAAAATGTGGTTGGTTTCAAGATTTTGTGATAATTGCAGATACATATAGTATGCCTCGATATTACAAACTGGGAATTGTAATACATTCTGCTGAAACTCACTCGTATAAATATTTTGGAGAGTTAACAGAACCACACTTCCAATTACTTGTGGAGAATGCTGGAAAGAAATAGTGAACATAAGCTACAATTTGGTTCTGGTAAACTTTCTAAAATTATTAATTCAAGACCTATAATATCTTTCATAATATCCTATTTGAACTTACCTTCAAAGTGTCCGAAATAGAAGTCGGAACTTTCAACACAACATGGCACAATTCCACGAGGACGCACACACGCAATACACACACGTTTACAGGGAAACGGGGCGATTCGAAATGGGCGGTAATAAGGCAGGAAGGAGCAAAACATGAGTAGCAAAGAATATATATTTCAACAAAACACTATCGAATGCAGTACCAACTTTCTCTTTCACAGACGCCTCTTCGGATAAACACGACATAGTTATCCATGGAATAAAATTACGTCGTACAACTCGACGAAGTATTTATTCACGGATAGAGCAATTCCATTGATAACTATTCATGGAGATATCTCTACATCATACAACCGGGCCTTAAATCTATGATCTCTAAAATGGTCAAAGATTATTTTCGAAGCATGTTTTTCACTGTTCGTAATTAATTAATAGCCCGATGGTTATTCAGGCGCGCAGA
Organism: Teleogryllus oceanicus; assembly: GCA_964035755.1. Lineage (NCBI taxonomy): Eukaryota > Metazoa > Arthropoda > Insecta > Orthoptera > Gryllidae > Teleogryllus > Teleogryllus oceanicus. The sequence goes on from CAXIVR010000007.1 coordinate 99,893,903, forward strand.
AATTGAAAGAAAACTGTGAAACGTCTAGGCATGTGAGAGGTTGTTGTTTTTATTAGATAGCCAGGAACTCGTCAAAAATACAAAAATAATTAAACAGTTTAGATTGTGTCTGAAAAATGCAAATATTTTATTGCGTTATATTGTTTACTAGTATTTTGATTGTTAATAAATTCTGTTGATTTTGCGAAACTAACTTGCTTTGTATTTTAAGCACTTTAGTGCTTGAAATACAAGACAAGTTATTTCTATAAAATATATTACTGATTTTTTTAATTTAACTGATTGTCTTAAAATTTAAGATACTGAAATCAACAGAATTGATGCGATTTGGCATATTCTCATATGCGCTTGCTGACTGATTCTCATTCTCAGGGTCACCGTTACGACACAGTTGGCGTCATGCGACAACAAGGTCCAAGGAAGGTCTATCCTGGTATATCCATATTTACGATTCACCTTGCGTTAGGAGCCGCAACCTTTTGATTTCCTTGGTATGTAAAGAACTGTTGTAATGTATATACACTATACTATGTTATTGCTGTGTTCGTGAATACGATTTCTGTTAAAATAATCATATTTAATTTACGTGTGTAATAATTAATTCATGTTCTATGAACCCTTTCCATTTGTTGTTCTTGAGCAGCGTCCGTGCGACGTTTTGGAAAACCATTTAGAGAAGTATATTTCAGCAGCATTTTTGCTGCTGCAGGGTACGAGTTTCTTACTAGAACGTTTTCCTTCCTTTGGCTCGTCGTTTCTCCCGTCCACCGCCCACCCCAGGGAGCGCGGCGGTCGGCCCAGCCGAGAGCACCCGCTTCAGCAAATTGGCGGCGCTCGCAGGGTAATTAGCGCAAGCTGTGTGTGCGGCCGCCGCAGATAGCATCGGCCGGCGACGTCCCCGTCAGCCCTGTCGCCGCGGACTGGGCTAGCGCTACCGACACAAACACCATCGACACACCCACACCCACCGCCACAGTCGCCAACACCATCGCCTCTCCCCACACCCAGAGCCAGACTCACAGTTATCGCCATTGCAACCGCTACAGCCGCCAACACCATCGCCACTCCCCACCCCCTCAGTCACACTCAAGCCACCGCCCCCCCCCCACCACACCAACTCACACCCCCCAGCCATATCCCCCACCAACCCCCCCCCCCACCCCACCGCCACACCCACACCCATAGCCACACCTAGCCAAGCCCACCCATTCCACAGCCACCATCGCCAAAACTACCACCACCGCCAACACCTGCCACCGCCACCACCATCATTACCACCAGATTCACCTCCACAAATACCACCAGCTTCACCTCCAGTGACACTAACGAAAATGTAGTTCCACCGCCACCACCATTGACGCCACAACCACCATTATCTTCTCAACCACCAGTCATATTTCATGTGCCACTCCCTCACCACGCGCCGTCGCTCCCACCCACGCCACGCTGCCGTCGCCACACACGTCACTGCCGCCCCCGCCGCTCGCCGCCGCCGCCTGCCGCCGCCGCCGCTCGCCTGCCGCCTCGCCGCCGACCCGCTCGCCGCTCTGCCGCCCTCGCGCCGCCGCTCGCGCCGCCATCCGCCGCCGCTCTGCCGCCTGCCGCCGTCCCCGCCGCCGACTCCGCCGCCACTCTCCGCCGCCCCTCCCGCCGCCGACCTCCGCCGCCACCATCTCCGCCGCCACCATCTCCGCCGCCACCATCTCCGCCGCCACCATCCCGCCGCCACCATCTCCGCCGCCCCACCCGCCCCACCCGCCGCCCCATCTCCGCCCCTCCGCCTCCTCCTCCGCCTCCTCCTCCGCCTCCGCCTCCGCCTCCCTCCGCTCCCCTCCGCCTCCCCTCCGCCTCCCTCCGCCTCCTCCTCCGCCTCCTCCGTCCTCCGCCTCCTCCCCTCCCCTCCCCTCCGCCTCCTCTCCGCCTCCTCTCCGCCTCCGCCTCCTCCTCCTCCTCCTCCTCCGCCTCCGCCTCCGCCTCCGCCCCGCCTCGCCTCCGCCTCCGCCTCCTCCTCCTCCTCCTCCTCCTCCTCCTCCTCCTCCTCCTCCCCTCCCCGCCGCCGCCGCCGCCGCCGCCGCCGCCGCCGCCGCCGCGTCCTCTGCCGCCGCCGTTGTCGGCGTCGCGGGTGCAGATCGCATCGCGTCCGCGCGTGCCAATTACCGCCGCGGTCCCCTTCCGCGGCCCAAGTCGGCGACTGGGTGATCGCGCCCGCCATCTCGACGGCAAGCGGCAGATGATGTCACTGATCTGCGGCTGAAGTGGTAATGGTCGTTGATCGCGATCCGGGTGGTCGCAATAAACACGACGGCTGCGTAGGGTGGAAACGCATTAATCATCATGCTGACGTAACGTCTTGGTGAGTTTGCTAGTTTTTTTCGGCGTCACTGCGTCATATTAATGGCGACATATGAGTAGTTTTTTAAAAATAGTGTTCCTGTCTTCACGTGTAATGGTTTCTGTTATTGGCAACAAGTTTTACACCAACGTTGCATTTCAGGACTGCTGAAATGAATATTGCTATGGGAGAAATTGTTCTTTAGATTCAGATAGTTTTCATTTTGCAAATATTTCATATGTAACTACTAATTAAGCATTAATTCTATAATCAGTGTTAAGCCTTATAAGTATGATTTTATGTTTTCTCTCGTTTGAAACAATCAAATATTAAATTGGTCTGTCTATGTGTGTACTTTCTTGTCAATATAATTACTCTTTCTTGCTATGGAGTATTTTGTGACAAACCTGCATTTATAACAGTTGTGCAAATATGCATAATCAGAGATGTGATTTGTCTTATAAAACATGCTATCATATGTATCACAGCAATTATGTATATGAAAGTAAATTATATTACTCGAAATTCATCTCGGAATAAGAAAACTTCATCTGAAACTCCTTCCTTGATATATGAAAAAATACGTATTGATGTGTCTATAAAATTGCTTCCCTTATACAGCAAATACAATAACGCACTTCGCTAATAACCATTTTTCAACACTTTCTCTTCTCGGTTCAGTTCTTGACGTTCTACGTACCCCTCTGTGTCATTAGGCTTGTCTCTCACGTATCTTGTTGAGGCGAACAGTCCTTCTAATTTCCATTTGCTTTCCCCGACTAATTAAATTACCAACGGAGATGTTTCAAATGTTAACTAGCCGTTGAAACAGAGTCATGTCGAGGAATAATCTGCATATTTTGAGTCGGCCTTTGGCCTGGTTTCTTTTGCCGCCGCTGCGGCGTCCAGAGGCGCAAAATCAGCCCCGTTCGCGCCGCGTGTGCCTTCGGCCGCCGCCTGCAAGGCGCTCATTGTATGCAGCGACGGCCGGGAGGTGCCGCGTCCAGAAGAAGGTCGTGCGTCGACTACAAAATGGAGGATTCCCATTACGAACGCCGAAACAAGGGGCCGAAAGGGAGCGAAAAGCCGCGTTGTCGCGGGGCGCCGCTCAGGTGCAGCGCAATCCACGGAATTTATTACTGGGGGCGAAATTAACGATGGAAATAAATAATGTGGTTTATTTGTAGTGGTGTACTGCATTTTCAGCTACATCATAGGTAATTATAAAACTAATGGATAGGTCTATTATGAATATGCATTGTGTTTCGAGTATTGACATTCATTTTCAAATGAGCATTGTGAGAAAATGCGTTCTTTTTCAGTCGTGTGTTCTAGGCTCGCGTCAAGACCTATGGTGTTGTGGTGTTTTGTTAGGTCTCTGGGTATGGCCCTACGGGTCCCAGCTTCTGAGGTTCATCGTGGCTCTTCGTCTGTTGTAAGTATTTCTAACTTTAACTGGATAACACGACAGTTCGTTACTTTTTCGAGCCCCCTTCTGATTTCGGCCTCATTTTGGATTCTGCCGAGATTGTCACGTCCAACCACTATGTATGCCTCTATTCCACGACTGTGCGATCTGGCCTGTGATTCAATCGATTATCTGTCTGTAACATAAACCCCCAGAGACTTTCGTTTTGAGATTTTCGACTACCTTGTCAGTATTATTATTACTTCCATCATTGACCGTTTGCCAAGAAGTCATACTTACTGCAATGTACAGAACGGTGATCGTTCTATAATATCATTATTTGTAATTGATCGCGCAATCTTATCACAAGCACTGATTGGCTACTTTTTCTTGTTCCTTGTTTGGTTGTTATTATTATATTATTATTATTATTATTATCATTATTATACTTTCATTGCAGTTTTTAGGTAAATTTCACAAACTCGCCGATATTTTCTTATTAATGAGCTCGTTATCACTGGTTTCTGGCGATTGTTGATAATGGTCATTTAAAAGTCTAATGTTTCGAAGAGGGCTTGGTGGAGTCTTTTGTTGATGAGAGTGTATTTCATTTGGTATCTTCTAAGATGCGTCGTTGTTCTCTCAGATCTCCCGTTAATCTGCTGCATCTCAGAAGCTGTTAACAAGACCGGAAATCCATTTTCTCAAGCACAGGACAACAGAGGATTTTTTGACATGGAATATTTAGCTAGCCAAATAGATAGCAACTTTGACAAGAATAAACAAGAATAAAAATATGTATGGAATGATCTAAAGGTGATGCAAATAAGGAACGATGCACCATTCATTCTAGAATACAAAACTGCTTATGGCGAAGAGTTCCAGCAGATCAACACTAGCCAACGATACAGAAGTCTTTTTCAGACAGAATACTTGGATTTGCAAAGAACTTATAAGAAACCCTCTGGCATAACTGAAGCCAAGAAGAATGACTTATGTTATGCTAACCAGATTCCTTTCTGGGAAGATGTTCTGATGTGAGAAGAAGTTCGACGCCTTCGTGTCGACATGCACTTGACTCATTTCATGAGCGTGTCTTCCATAAAGAGATTTATTATTGTTTTATTATTATATCCGTATTGGCAATTTATGACCTGGCTACACGTTATTTTACGAGATCCAGCGTATTTATCCTGGAAAGATTAACGTGTGTCATTGCGGGGATCAGCTTTTTCGTCTGAATTCCTTAGTAAAGCGAGGTCACTACTGCTTTAGCGATCTCGGCTATCCTGACTGGCATATATTGTTATTATTATTATTATTATTATTATTATTTTATTTTCAATTCTCTCGCCTAGCGAGGTGTCATACAGCCGACACCGGGACGGCTTGAATATGTGTGTGTGTGTGTGTGTGTATATATATATATATATATACACACACACACATATATATATAGAGAGAGAGGAGTGAGAGAGAGAGAGGAGAGAGAGAGAGAGAGAGTCGCGAATTGACTGTCTAGGACCATGCGGGCACACACCTGCACTTATCGAGGCTCAGTTACATTTATCTCCTGGCGAGTGAATGTGACTCCATTTTGGAGGGATCAGCATCATGCTGAATCCAATGTTTATCCTCCAGCGTTGCTAGACCAGTTGGTATGGGATATGGCGTGATGATGACAATTATGGACATACACAAACGCACCCATGCCAGAGGCGGGACTCGAACCCGCGCTCCTTCCCTCTGAGATCGCCACGGTACTACTGCCTTAGCAATCTCGGCTGTCCGGTGCTATCATTTTTCTTCTCTTCCTTTCACGGTTTAGGCCAGAAGGTCTGTTCCGGCTTCACTCCATCGTTGCCTGCTCGACCAGAATATCCTTTTCCAGCTGGTCGATAATGGTATGCCATTGTGCGCCTATCATCGTCCAGCCTTTGTAGGTGTTGTGATCACGCTGGACGTTTCTCTTTTATTTCCTCTAATGTGAAGAAAATGTTGAGGTCTTTTCGGGTGTTTTGGTTTCTGATCTGGTAGAGAACACTGCACCTTTTTTTGCTCTTGGTAATCTCAACTCGGAAGTTCATCAATTAGGGACTGTCTCCGGCATTATGTCTCCGGCTGTGGTCCCGGGTTCCATTCTCGGTCGAGGCAAAAATAGAGTTGTAACTTTCCTTTATAATCATCGCAGTTTCTGTAGCTGTGTGACGGAGAAAAGCTCAAGCAGGCGGATCTTGCGAGTTACGGTAAAGAGAATACGTCATGTTCGCCTCATGTCGCTCTTACCCCCAAGCATGGGAATTTAACTATGCCCAGGCAAGGGGGACACCGGTAGCTGGCCGCAAAGTCGGACTATCGACCCAATAACGTCAAATACGTACATTATTTTTTTCTCGCGAATTGGCCGTCTTGGACCACGCATACATGCACTTGCACGGGCTCAGTATCATTTATCACGATGCAAGTCTTCCCATGATATCAATCAGGGTGATCAGCATTAGGCTGAATCCGATTTTTATACCTTAGGGTGTTAGTCCTGGGGGATGGAAAATGAAATGATGATAATGATAATGAAGGATGAATGGACGGCACACACAAACTGACATACACAAACACACACGTGCCCGAGGCGGGACTGGAACCCGCGATCCTTCCGTCCGAGATCGCCACGGCACTACTGCCTTAGCGATCTCGGCTATCCGGACGGGCATATATTCTTCTTCTTCACTTCACGGATTAGGGAAATTCCCTGTTCCGGCTTCGTTACACCATCTCTGTCGTGGACGGCCAATGTCCCTTCTTCCTCGTGGTCTGTACATAAAGTCATGTCGGGGGATCCTTTCGTAAGACATTCTTCCTAAGTGCTGTACCCACCGTGATCTGTATTCATTTACTTTTCCATTGATAGAAAATATATTATGTTCCTTTCTTATATCTTCGTTTTTTATTTTGTCCAATGGGGTGCAGCGTTTTACTCTCCGGAGGAATTTCATTTCCGAGCCTTGTATCTTCATTTTATCTTGTTTATATTATTATATAGGCATATTATTATTATTATTATTATTTTTAGTGTGGTATCCCCCAATCAGAAGAGGAGTTGGGGTTACGCTCCGCCGCTCCACTAGTGGAGGGACACAGCCCCTCTCCTTCCCCTTCACCTGGCGGTGGGGTATAAATTCACAGGCCGGGAGCGGAGCGCCCGCGTTCCGTAATGAACCTCACATCAAGCTACCACCACCGCCGCTAGCTACGCGCCCCAGTCGTGGCGTTAACAGCTACGCGATAAGAGTGGACTCGGGCGGCCACCGCCGCCAGCACCGCACGGGAGAATCTTATCGCCACTGCCGGTGATAACAGCCGGCACCTGACCCCGCGAGCCGCCTCGGCTCGCTATCGAGCGCTGCCAGTAATAAGGCACAATACGACAAGAACGCCGTTATGGGAATTGTTCAGTTATCGTTACTTTAGTTTCAAGTGTATTTGTTATGGTGACAGTAAATCGCATATAAACGACGAGTGTGTAATTCAACCCTGAATCCTGCAGTTACAACAATTATTATTATTATTATTATTATTATTATTATTATTATTATTATTATTTTATCATACAATTATGTCTCTGGATGTTGTCCCAGGATTGAAGTGACCTTACGGGCTTTTGCCAAGTGAAGGCCCTTTCCGATTTTGATTTTGGAGTAGGATATATGTACTGGGCGTGAGTCACACTGCTATCCAGAAACGTCCTTACTATTTTGCATGTGTTGAGGATTGTAACTTTTTGTAATTCTATATACAATGTTTTGTCAGGTTTAACTGTTGTAGGCTATTATACAAGGTTTTTGGGATGACTGCAGTTGTGGATACAATGATGGGTACCGTGTAAACTTTCCCCATTTTCCATTGCTGTTTTATTTCTATTGCTAGTTCAGTTACTTGGAAATCTTTCCCATGTGGGAGGACTGAAGTTGTGTGTATTTGGGATTGCGATATCTATTAATAGGTGATTTTATTAATTTTATCAATTAACGTGATGTCTGGCCGATTGTGTGCTATTGTTTTGTCTGTAATTATGGTTCTATCCCAGTATAACTTGCAAGCAGAATTTTCCAGTATTGTTGTTGGTCTGTACTTGTAATATGGCTGCTTAATTTCCAGAAGATTCCAGTTTAATGCAATCTTTTGGTGAAGAAGTTTGGCTACCTGGTCACGTCTGTGTTTGTAGTCTGTGTGGGTAATTATTTTGCAGCCGGATGTAATATGCTGAATTGTCTCACTGGACAGGTGACATCTTCTACATAAATCATTTTCCCATGGTTGGGCACCCTTATTATTATTATTATTATTATTATTATTATTATTATTATTATTATCATCTCGATTATCATCATCACTGAAATGATTAGGAGGCCGTGCTGCGCCGGGGCTGACGAATGGCGCGAAGGCCACGATGAGGCCCGGGGCCATCCATATTCATGGAGACGGCGCGGCGCCGTGTGGCGCGGGGCGGCGCGGGGCGCACGGGCGCCGTGAATCACCGGCGTCCGCCAGGGAGGCTCCCCGAAATGCAAATGCTTTGATTGAGAAAGCCTACGGCCGCGCCCGGTCACTCGCGCCCACGCGACGCCGCCCACGGCCGCGCCTTCGCCGGCGCCCCGACACACACACACAGGGCACCCGAACTGTTACGGGCACTTCAAAAGAGCGGTCGATCCTCATTCACAATGAACCATCAGCCGAATGACGCGGGATGACCCTGACAAACGGACCACGGACCGCGCGCGAGCTTTCCTTCCACATCCTTACACCCTCATTTCCCGTGTTCCTGCAGCGCCTCTGACCGGGAGGTCCAAGGTTCGAGTCCTGACGGCGGCAGGATTTTCCCCACTAGCTTTTCAGCTAGGTCCAATTCAGTCGCTCTCTGGAGGAGAATTCTACCGGCTGCTCTGATCGGTAGTTTTCCGTGGTTTCTCCGATCAACACCAGGCGAATGCCGGAGAGTACCAACAAACGGGCCACGGACCGCGCGCGATTCCAAATTACACTAACATGCACTACACTACCACATATTCCGGGAGACCGGTCGGGAGCTTAGAGCTTGTCCCGACTGGGGCGATGCCCCGCTGGTGGGAGAGTTCTGGTTAGGGGGAAACCCCACTAGCCGACGGTAGGTCGGCGCTGGATCTCGCTGTCTAGCGGATAAAAATCACCGCCATCTCCCGAGTAGAAAAACATGCACTATACTCACGGGACTAATGACCAAAGCACTTGAAAGCCCGGAAACAGGAAAAAATCAATCCATCAAAAAACCCTTATTTCTCCTTACACACGCTCACCACATACGTGTACTACACTTCCAGCCATTTTGATAGACTAGTCGGTAGTTTAGTTCAGCTTGTTCCGGCCGGGACGGCGCGGCGCCCCGCTGGCGGACGGGGACACTCCTGCGAATCAACGTGTGCGTCGGCGGCGAATCTCACCATTCAACAGGGAAAGAACGCCGCCACCTTCTGGGATATCACTTGCAATCACTTTTGTGGATAATGATCACCGCGGTTGATTGATAGTGATTTCGGGCGCGTCAACTACTGACGACATTAGTCCCAGTGTAGTGCATGTTTTTTTCATCGGGAGGTGGCGGTGATCTTTCCCCGCTGGATGGCGAGACCCGGCGCCGACCTACCGTCAACTAGCAGGGTGTTCCCAACCAGGAATCTCCGCGGAGAATCGCCCCAGCCGGGACTAGCTCTAAGCACCCGATATATAGTGGATGTTAGTGTGTGTGTGTGTGTGTGTAAGCGGATAGGACAAGAAAGAGGAAGGAAAGATCGCGCGCTGTTCGTGGCCCGTTTGTTAGGATAATACTCCGACATTCGCCTGGTGTTGATGGGAGAAACCACGGAAAACTACTGATCAGAGCAGCCGGCCGCTAGAATTCTCCTCCAGACAGCGATTAAATTCCACCTAGACAAGTTAGTGTCGAAAATCCTGCCGCCGTCGGGACTCGAGCCGGGGACCTCCTGGCCAGAGTCACTGCAGTGACATTAGTTGACGCACTGAGCCACCTCTCCCGGTTACTCTGAATCAATCAATCAACTGTCACATGAAAATCTCATTCTAAAATGATTGGGCAATGAGAGGCCACTCGTCATGGCAATGGAGTTCCCTTGCTCTTTTAAGTAGTGTTTATTGGACCTCCCCTTTACCGGTTTAGATTATGTTCTTAAATGGCGCTTGTTTCTACTACGGAAAACGACAATTCTGTCGCATACTATTTTGAGTCTTATTCGCATAACATTATTTATACTACGTAAACGTACATCAGAGACATGGATAATCCGTTGGAAATGTAGAATTAAGAATGATCTCCAATGCCATAAGTCAAATTGAACGCTCTGTGTAATCTAAAAAGCTTGAGTTTAGACCTCGTTATGTATCGTTTATTATTCCTACATTAAAATATGAATCAAGACTCAAGGTCCATTTGAAACCTCGAATATTCCGTATAAAATGAATCTAGGAGAAAAAAATCCATAGCTATTTTATCATTTACTTTCCTATTTCCCATTTAATATTTCACACCCATGTTTAAAAAAGGTTTGAAGTAAAATAAAATGTGCGTGAAAACGTTATCCACTGATCTTTCTTTTCAGAGACCATCGTGGGGTGCTTTCATGTATCCTGACCTCAAATTTAAATTTAAGGAAACGAAGAAAGTTAAATAATGAATTTAAATCAAGGGAAGGAAGAAAAGAGGAAGACCTAAACATAACTGGTTGAGAGAAATTGTGGGACTTTTGAAAGAGAAGAATGTAACAAACAAGGATTATGAGGATCGGGACAAGTGAAAAAATAAAATTAAAATTACATAAACAATTAGAATTTTTGGGTGACAGAACGTTGTTTTTTAACAATGTAAAATTTGTGGAATAAATAACTTATAATAAACATAGATATTCATAATGAAAATAGACATATCCTAACAATAGTATAAATGTCAACATCACTTCATTGCCACTTAACATTCTAGTACCAATTTGTATCAGATATATATTTTTAGGCATAAATTATTCTCTGAAAAATATTTATCAATGAGAACATTTATATTCGTACAATCACTGCTAGTTACATTTATATTTGTTTTGGGCTACTTTCACATATAACCGCATCTCTTCGAACCCCTGCAGGAATGTTCCAGTGGCTTGTAATAAAATTACCGACGCCCATATGGATTTTGTCCAATATACCAAGAACTTCGCTCAAGCAATACACGATATGAACAAATTTCCATTTAGTAAAATTATAGATTCCTCTTGTTATTACAATCCAATTATATTAATTTTATTAACAAATTCTTTAATTGATATCTTAGTGACGTTAAGGAACTAGGTTCAGCTATGTTGCTATATTTGATTGTGAAACTATCAAATTATGAGTTATGTAACCCAACCATTATGTGAATTTCTGTAAGTTTTTCGAAACATAGACATAATTATGGGTGAGTGTCCGGGACCTTATTTTATTTTATTGTTAATTTGCTTAATAGTTTTATAATTAATTCTTATGAAAACGGATGTTATATGAACAATGATTAGAACATCCCCTCTCTCTCTCTCTCTCTCTCTCTCTCTCTCTCTCTCTCTCTCTCTCTCTCTCTCTCTCTCTCTCTCCCTCTCCCTCTCTCTGTATCTATATATATATAGAGAGAGGGAGAGAGAGGGGATGTTCTAATCATTGTTCATATATATATATATATATATATATATATATATATATATATATATATATATATATAGAGAGAGAGAGAGAGAGAGAGAGAGAAAGAGAGAGAGAGAGATCTACCTCTCTATCTCTCTCACGCCAAATGCACTTTCTACTGTTTTTGAAGACAAATAAATAAATGAAGAATACCAGGATCATCGATAGTTATGTAACGAATTTTTGCGCGCACACACACACACACAGAAGTGCGAAGGACACGGTCCGTTGTTCGTCTCAAGGTTCGCTTCCTACCATTTGCATCCCGGCCGTAACGCCCGCACGTCTGTGCATCGCCCCGCCCCGCCCCACGCGTCGCCCGTGGGCGAAGGCGACACGCGCCGCCCGCGCCACGCCCCTCGGCGCTGCCCCACGCCGCAGGATGCCCGCGCGATCACGTCACGGCGCCAACGGGCCCCGCTCGGCGCCCGCCGCCCGCCCAGCCGCCGCCCGCCCAGCCCGCCGCCCGCCCAGCCGCCGCCCGCCCAGCCGCCGCCCGCCCAGCCGCCGCCCGCCCAGCCCGCCGCCCGCCCAGCCCGCCGCCCGCCCAGCCTGCCGCCCGCCCAGCCTGCCACCCGCCCAGCCCGCCGCCCGCCCAGCCCGCCCCGCCTCGCCCCGCCCCGCCGCCCCGCCCCGCCGCCGCCCGCTCCCGCCGCCCCCGCCGCCCGCCGCGCCCGCCGCCCGCCCCACCCGCCGCCCGCCCCACCCGCCGCCCGCCCACCGCCACCGCCCGCCCGCCACCGCCCAGCCGCCGCCCGCCCAGCCGCCGCCCGCCCAGCCCGCCGCCCGCCCAGCCCGCCGCCCGCCCAGCCGCCGCCCGCCCAGCCCGCCGCCCGCCCAGCCGCCGCCCGCCCAGCCTGCCGCCCGCCCAGCCCGCCGCCCGCCCAGCCCGCCGCCGCGCCGCCAGCCTGCCGCCCGCCCAGCCCGCCGCCCGCCCAGCCCGCCGCCCGCCCAGCCCGCCGCCCGCCCAGCCCGCCGCCCGCCCAGCCCGCCGCCCGCCCAGCCCGCCGCCCGCCCAGCCTGCCGCCCGCCCAGCCGCCGCCCGCCCAGCCTGCCGCCCGCCCAGCCTGCCCGCCCGCCCAGCCCGCCGCCCGCCCAGCCGCCGCCCGCCCAGCCCGCCGCCCGCCCAGCCCGCCGCCCGCCCAGCCCGCCGCCCGCCCAGCCCGCCGCCCGCCCAGCCCGCCGCCCGCCCAGCCGCCACCCGCCCAGCCGCCCGCCCGCCCGCCCCCCGCCCAGCCGCCCGCCGCCGCCCGGCCCCACCCGCCGCCCGCCCGCCCCACCCGCCACCCGCCCAGCCGCCGCCCGCCCAGCCCGCCGCCCGCCCAGCCCGCCGCCCGCCCAGCCCGCCGCCCGCCCAGCCCGCCGCCCGCCCAGCCCGCCGCCCGCCCAGCCCGCCGCCCGCCCAGCCCGCCGCCCGCCCAGCCCGCCGCCCGCCCAGCCCGCCGCCCGCCCAGCCCGCCGCCCGCCCAGCCCGCCGCCCGCCCAGCCCGCCGCCCGCCCAGCCCGCCGCCCGCCCAGCCGCCGCCCGCCCAGCCCGCCGCCCGCCCAGCCCGCCGCCCGCCCAGCCCGCCACCCGCCCAGCCCGCCGCCCGCCCAGCCGCCGCCCGCCCAGCCCGCCGCCCGCCCAGCCCGCCGCCCGCCCAGCCCGCCGCCCGCCCCGCCCACTGCTTCGCATTGACGCGTTACCATTGACATCGATATCTACGCCTTTCTCCATCCTCCACCGGTGTAGGTAGCTCACAGCATCAATGCCATTGTAGAGCTTCTCATCCGGAGCTCCTTGGGTTCCAGTCCCGTCGGTGGAAGGATTTTCAACACTGACAATACAGCTACTTCGAATTCAGTCACTACGCTGTCTGTAAGAGAATTCTAGCGGCCGGCTGTTCTGATCGGCAGTTTTCCGTCGTTTCTCCTAACAACAACAGATGAATGCCGGAGCTGTACCCTAACAAACGGGTCATGGACCTCGCCGAATATTTCCTTCTTTGTTCTTAATATATCCTCTCCCCTTACTTACCACATGCAATACACCACCAGACATGTCGGGAAGCTAGAGCTTGTCCCGGCTGGGGCGACGTGTCGCTGGTGGACGATACCCAAAACCCCACAAGCAAACGTGTAGGACGACGCCGGATCTCTCCACCGACAAACATGCACTACACTTACGAAACCAATGAACTTAGCTGTTGACGCGCCCGTAATTGCTAATCAATCAGTGAGTCCTTCCTACATACAACAGCCGTTTGACCGCAATGTCTGTCCGATTCATAGTTAAACCCTTTCCGGTCCAACCGCATCACGTGGTTCAGCGCATCACTTGATGTCACTGCAGTGCCTTTGAATGGGAGGTTCTTGGGTTCGGGTCCCGACGGTATGGATTTTTTCCTAGTTTCAGAGCTGGGTGAATTCATTCACTGTATGCAGGAGAATCCCAGCGGTCGACTGCTTTCATTGGTCATTTTCTTTGGTTTCTCCAATCAATACCAGGCGAATGCCGGAGTAGTATCATAAGAATCGGGCCACGGAATTTGCACGATGTTTCTTTCCTCACGCCCCCACCTACACACCAGGGGCGCATTCAGCCGTTCATTTGGGGAGGAGGGCATAAATATTTGTGTTAAATAATTAATATATTCATTATGAAATGTTCATTATTTTTGTAGTGCATACATAACACTGTAATATTATTATTGAAATAATTACATAATTGTAACAAAATTAAATATTAAAATCAATGTTGCCAAATAAAAGAAGATAACAAACGAAAACTGGAGGTCGTTTGGAAAGGCCATAGCCCCCATGCCCCCTGGATCCACTGCCACACACGTCACACACATGTAGGGAGTCCAGTCGAAAGCTTAAAGATTATCTCTAAGATTTAGATTTAGCCATTTAAGTTTCGGACAAGTTTGTGCACTTACCGTGACAAGAGTTAGAGCCGATTACGATTTACGGAGTTCAGAATATAACTACATTAAAAATTAAAGAAGAAACGAAGGACCTGTCGGTGGTGCATCCAAACTTCTGGAGCATTAGGTGAAATGAGTATAGAGGAAAAAGTCCGACGTATACCGGGCGGTCGAGATGATAATATACCGCTCCCAGAAATAGAAAAGAATAGAATGTAACAATAAAATAGTGCCGTTAATGATATCAAAATATAATTAATACAAGAATTTAAAAATAAAAATATATTAAATTTAGAACTTAATCTGACCTTCCTGGTAAATCAATATTGTCAAAAAATTCTACCAACATCTTAACAAGTACGATTGCAGGGGAAAATTCAGACATTATTTGAGAAGGAGAAGATTTTTTTTAAAAAAATGTCATCCCCTGCAAGCCTCTTTTAATTGAGCTTGGAATCTTCCTATTTATCTTCCATTTCTTTGCCTATTTATTCACGAATCTGTAATATTTGTCAGAACTGAATTACTTAACGGTAGCAACATATTTTCATGTAATACTGATATTTATAATGACAACAAACGTCGTTGAAATCATGTCTCTTGGCTGTCCGGGACAAGCCGCGTCCATCTGCTGATAGCTGACGTTTCGGCCAATATTGTGGCCTTCCTCAGAGCGTACTGCTAACGGCGTCAGCAGTACGCTCCGAGGAAAGCCACAATATGTTGGCCGAAACGTCAGCTACCTGTATCAGCAGATCGACGCGGCTTGTCTCGGACACCAAGAGACATACTCCGGCCGCGGAAGCCTACGTAATCACGTTGTTGAAATCATGTTCATGAAAAGTCAGTATCATCAACTCATTACAAGAAATCCACAAAAATACATGTACGATACTTTACAACGCATTACAAGATGACATTAAACAATTAAAATCAGTTCACAAATTTAAGTTAAAAGTAAAATTTTTTCTGGTGCATAACTATTTATATAATTAGAGATTACACTGATCATCAAAAAGAAAAATAATATTTATTTTAACAAAAGAATGATACAGAATAATGAATTAGTTTCCTTTTTTATTGTATATTTTTAAAAAAGACTTAATATGCTTGTAACGAGTAATGTACTTCACCTTCCGTGTCGATGACCCCCTCTTGATCAGTTTTTGTCCAGTTTCCCTGATCCATTGAGCAAATGCTGAGATGGCCTCTTGATTCACTTCTGGACGAAAATGTAGCTTCACTATGCGAACGTTTTGTTGAGCTCTCTTTTTGCTTGTAATGGTTGCAGAGCTAAGAGTGAGTTCCATTTTGTTAGCAATGCAGAAAAATGAAATATGCAGTTGCAAATAAGTTGTATATAAATCGGGAACGATAACGTCTAGTTTATCAAATGTTGCTAATCTCACGCTTTTTCAATTATTATTATTATTATTATTATTATCATTATTATCATTAGTAGTAGTAGCAGTAGTGGTATTAGTATTATTAATTTTCAAAAAACTTTTTTTCCCGTTCAACTATTTATAATTAAATGTTGGGGGGGGGGGATTCTGGAAGTCAAGGAAGCGTTCGCAGATGATCTCCCTCATACGCCATATACAGTTTATTACTGTTTTTAACTAACTAAATACTAAAGAGAGCAATTTCAGTTTAGACCCTCACCCCATTCCATAAACGTTTTTTACACAATAAAAAGTCAGCTTATTATTTTCTCGTATACGTATGTATAGACGGAGTAATATAGAGTAGTATAGAGTAATAAGGAGTAATATAGAGAAGGTTATGTAATGCTGGGTGAAAGTAACGGTGAATTTTCGGCAGAAAAAAATTTACTCCCGAGTCCCGATAAGTAAAAAGTGGATAAATCCAGTTGCTAAATTAAGAAAAAAATACTCTAATACGTGGTGTAGCCATAATCTCTGTTTTGTGAGTCCTTGATACCGAAAAGTCAATTGGCGCCAAAACGTTCATTCTTCCGTCTGTTCGTTTGTCCGTCTGTGATCACTACTAGCGCCTAAACCATAAGTAGGATTTTTTCCTAATTGAATTCCCTATCCATCTGGCACTAGTTGAAGTTTTGAAATTATGAAAATCATTCTTTAAAATATGGGGGAACTTTACATGAAGCCCCTGGGACATTTTCAAAATTTTCTCAAAAATGTTACCAAATTTGTTCTGTAAATTTCTTGACAGAATAGAGTAAAATACACTTATAAAGATGGCATAGGTCATATTTCATGGATAACTGTGAATCTTTCAAAATTACAAAAGTTTTTCTTCGGCGTCTTCCTACAACTACAAACTTGAAGATAAGAATTTGTCCTTCAAATAAAGTCCGTAATTGTTTCTTTCTTTAAGGTCATGTGAATGTTTTGAAAATTGTAGTAGTTTTCGAGCAATATTCCGTACAATATGTGCAATTAAAAAAATATTGTATTAAAAACGGCTCCAAAATCTTTCTTGAAGCTTTTGGTATGGATAGTGCTAAATGCACTCTATAACGTGACATACGCGCCTTATGGCTGTATTCCTTTCTTTTTTCAAAAATTACAATAATGTATGTTTTTATTTGTCTTTCACATCGTTAATATTTACATAATCGGCAATTTGTTCACATTATTTTATTTATGAGTACATGTGCTTTAAATGATGTATAAAATGTCTCGAAAAATCGTCAGTTGTGTGTGAAAATAAAATCAAATTTCCGCATTTTCAGAAACGCTCAAATTCCATTTTCTCAAAAATGTTTCCAATTTTTTTCATCAAACTTTTCCAACGGATAGTGCTAATTGTACTGTTTAATATGACGTAAAGTTTATTTCGATGTATTCTTTTGATTTTTAAGAAATTAAACAAATTTAATTTTTTTTAAATATCTCTCACGACGTTAATATGAGCATTTCCATCTATGTGTATACATTCCTGTAAAAAGAGCTTCAAATTTGGCATGTACAGTTATTCTTAAGCCATTTTCTTAAAAAACGGCTCTAAATTTTTCAACAAAACTGCTATTTAGGACAAGGTTTTACTCATCTTGAATATTCTCGAAGTAATATTCCTGTTCTACTATTAGGAAACCGAAAAGTTGAGAAAATTTTTAAAAAAAAAAGTACTTTGGGTTGCGATAGATGGCAGCTGGCAAGAGGTTGGGGAAGACCGAAAAGCCAATCCACATCACGTAAATTAGAAAACTTTACTACGAGAACGTCTGTGCCATTCTGTAGCATCACTAATTTTTACTGTTTTCATATTGATGATATTCCTTTGTATATGATGTGATGAATATGATATATGAGTATGAATATGAGTGTTTCAAATAAGTTGAGTAAATTACAAAAAAATTTGTTTTCGGCGGGTATGGCCCATACATTCCCTCTTGTTTCTCCCACTGTTTTAATTCAATGTTAAATGTCAGTACATGCCTAAGTCATGTGTGTACATTTTACGTTGAATATGTTGATGGCAAATATTTAGTATGTTTGAACTTCATTAAGCAAACACATTCAACTTCTTTCATTTCCATTGTGAATTGTTCTAAGAAATTACAATATATATAATTTCAGTATATTTTTTTGCATTTTCCCATTTCACTTGCAGAATTTGCCTTTCTGTGTGTCGATAATTTTTAACAAGTATTATCTTCCACCCTTAGTATCAACAGAATCACCTCAAACCGTAAACCCCGTAGATCTGAAGAGTGTTTAGAATAGTTCCAAACCTATTTAATTCCAGATATTTGTTGGTAATTTTTAAAAATGTTAAAAAGTTTGGGTCAAATAATAGACTTTTTTGTAATGCAAATATATTTTTATTTTCATAGAAACCATTCATTATTTTGCCAATTGTTGAAGAGTGAAGAAAGCAGTGTTACGAAACCTAAGATTATAATTTCCACCATTTACAATCAATCTAATAGGATATGATTACTTGAAATCCATAAGAGTACTATATTTTGTGAGAGCAAAGTGATGATATATCTTTAAATTATAATTTGAAATACAAGCAATATTCCTTTTGTAACAGTGATTCACAAGTAATTTAAGCCTCTTATTTATCATATTAATATTATTCTGTAATTACACTCTACTAAGTATTCTAATACTTTCAGAAAAATGTAATAATTGTAATCATTAGAGGTAAATTATAAAAAATATTCTTGAAGTCTCCTATATTACAAATTATTTTTTCTTTCAACCAGAACTAACTATAATTTTATTCTGAACGAATCATTTATGATGTTTAGTTTTATCAAAATTACTTAATTACACGCTAAATCAACACTTATTTTTGCATTTTTATGTGTTCTTGTAGTTGATTAAAAGGATTCTTACTCCAATATATATTTGAGTTTTATATCAGAATGACACAAAATGAATATGAGTGCAAATTTATATTTACAAATAATCTTAAGATTACAAGAATGTTCAGAAAATCACATAATTAGCGGAGGATAGCATTTAAATACAATTTGAAATATAGTATCCCGTACTTTTCCGGAAATGTTAACTAGAGGATGAAATTCACTTATCTTCTGTAATGCGGTCGTTTGTCAACTTTTGTGAACATTATTTCCGTTTGATACGGATCACAATTACGTATACAGGCAACTTTTCATATTTAATTGCACATTTCTTTCTAATTAAAAGGCGAGATTTACAGTGGATGATGAGAAACCAAAGGAAGTATTTGCATTAGTATTTGTCTTAGACAGTATGTTTGCCCATTCTTCAGACAGGTGTTTCTTGTATCTTTGTATTTAACTTTACATAAAATTCAAACCTTTTTTTGGTGATATTCTCAGAACGTTTATTATATTGTTCAGTATCGCCAAACAAATTTCAAAATAAAAGTTATTTAATACCCTTTATTTAGAACTTAAATAAAGCAATTGACGAAGAGCATGTAAACTTTCTCGAGTTTCTTCTGGCATCTCTTTCTTTAATCTGTATGTAAGTATTTGAAAAGTAATATAGTGAATGACGTTTTGTCAGTACCAACGATAAAATTAATATAGCAACTCACTTTCTGCAGTGTAATGTTGGTTCAATAAAGCATACTTTCATAATCGCATATCTAGGATTCGTTGCCATTGAACACATCAGTACTTCTACTATCACCTCGAGAGTTAAAGAGTCTTTTGATGTCAAGTTCACAGACTGGAGCTGGCGCTGCTCTTAGTTACTCTTGTAAAAAGACCTGAAATAGGCTAATAGTACTATGAAGGGACAAAATATTCGATGTACTGACCTATTATACGTTATTTAGTGTTTTTCCGAAAGATTAAACCGGGAGAGGTGGCTCAGGACATCGACTGATGTCACTGCAGTGCCTCTCACCGGGAGGCCCTAGGTTCGAGTCCCGGCGGTGACAGGATTTTCGACCTAGCTGACAAGTTAGTGTGACACCCTTCAGAACTACGTAATCTACGGTTCAAAGTGACTCTATTGATACTAAAGAGAGGAGATAAAACTTGTTAAGAATATATCGACACTCAAAAAGGCAAAATTCTGCGTAGTAAAGTGGGGAAGTGTAAATAAAAGATATTGATATATCCATAAATTGTTTTTTCTTTGTATAATACACAATGGCAATAAAATAAGATGAATGAATGGTAAACCAAAGGTATTAATAATATAGTCAGACCAGACTGACATCGAATTCTACAAATTAAATCTGTATGGGTGAAAAAATATATACAATGAATTAAATGAGTGTTCTCGTTAAGATATTTCATTATCTTTTTATTATGTACTATGAAATGATTTTGTTAGTTATCAGCGGACCTTAAGAAAAGAGAAAAATCTGAAACAAACTCTTTGCAGGATAACAGTTTTACCTGCGGAGTCATTCATTCCAGACCAAATATGAAGTGTTAAACTGTAAATACCTGTGAACAATTGTGTATACGGATACTCGTGGACCAAATGAAATGTTTACCAGTAAATATATACCACAATTTTAGCATATTTCTTCAGATATCTAAAAAAGTTTTTTTTTTTGATGCGTCATTTTTCTTGGACACACATCATTTCTTTGAAATGCAATGTTTTTCCCCACTTTGTTGTAATATACGGAATCAATTTTCTATATCAATTTACAAATATATTGGAAGAAAAATACCAGTGTTATAAGGAAAAAGATATATTTCTTCGTTTAGCTTTATTTCCATTTTCTAATACAAAAAGTATATTTTAGTAATTTTCTACAATTGAGGAGATCTCTGTAGAATGCGCATTCAGTTTTGAGATGAGGTTTGAAACATTTTCACGCTTTAAGTTTTATGGTACCCTACATTAATTCAAACTTCAATTAAATTTTTTAGAAATAAAGTTAGATATTTAATATTTCTATGTATATTGCATATTTTTCTAAATTAATAAAGAAATTTGAGAAATTTCAAGAACATGCGACCCTTTTTAAGGAAATGACAGCCAGCCATATCGTCTATTCTCCCTTTTTTACATCCATAGTGGTTTTTCCACAATAACGATTCACATTATTGCATCTTACAAAATAAATGATTTCCTGAAACATTTTTGAAT
Source organism: Teleogryllus oceanicus (assembly GCA_964035755.1). Lineage (NCBI taxonomy): Eukaryota > Metazoa > Arthropoda > Insecta > Orthoptera > Gryllidae > Teleogryllus > Teleogryllus oceanicus. The sequence goes on from CAXIVR010000007.1 coordinate 99,914,852, forward strand.
TAATGGAATGTAATAACATTGATATCAGTTTCATGGTATTTTAATGCCTTTTACAAAGTATTAATAAAAAGGTTTCATCTGAGATTGTAATGACTATGTTGTTGCGAAACAACCTCAAATAAATACAATGAACAAAGTAAAGATAACTATTCTATATATTATTTCTTTTAATCAAAAGATTACGTGATGAGTGGACGCACAACTGCAATTCATGTATCTAGAAAAAAGAACATTTTGCTGCACTTCAGAACTTTCACAAAAGAACTTATTGTGTAGCGTCTTGTGAATTTTAAAATATTTTTTTGAAGATTCATCTTTACGGCAATTTTGAATGATTATGATTTATCTGTTTTTCCTGTATCCTAATTCGTATAAAATTTTCATGAACATTTTTATTATTTGTTTTTACTTCGTTCGTTGTTCAAGATTGTTTCTTCCAACATTTTTTTCCCCTAGCAATGCATATATCATCGTTTGAAGAGTCACTTATATTCGATTTACTACATTGAATCTTCTATTATACTTCATAACTTGAATCATAAAAATTCTTTTGAGACGCTTTAAAGCAAATAATACATAAATATTGGCTCGCCATATAAGAACAATAACTAACATCATCAACAAGCAATATGTCCACTGTGCACGATGTTCTATATATTATCATTGGGATCCCAAGTTCAAAGAGAGAGTAATTTTGCAGACTTATAAAGAAAATCATGGAGAATCCAAAGTCTTTATCTTCCTAAAACGGGTGTTTACAGTCACACGCCCTTTATACTTCGGCCTCCTCAATTTTAGAATTTTTTGCTTTCTATATTTGATAATGAAGAGTTAACTAAACGCATGAATAATAGATACTATTCAAAATTCCTCCTAACTGGTATTGTTACCTCTTAATAACTAATTAGAGATAAATGGATAAGAAGATTTAAAAAGATATAAGAATCAGACATTTCTGGTAAAAAGAACACAGCCTCGTCTTTTCCTCAATTAGATGAACAATTGTTTATTATGTAATTTTGCTGATAAATGCTTCTTTTCCTCACAGCAGTTTCCCGACGATTTCTCTTCTACTATTAGGTCCAAAAGGCAGTTGTCAGTCCAAAAGGCAGTCCAAAAGTCACTTGAAGCGCGGAGGATATTTCCAAGTACTGACGAAGAAAAATATCTCCTTTTCCATGATACAACCGAAGAAACTCTCAAATTTTTGAGGAATTGATCTGCATGTTATAACAGTACTGTATTGCGCGCGACCCTGCCATCGTACCCGATCTCGCCTGCCGGCCGTCAGAACTGAAGTGCAAATGACCACCCGAGTTTACAAGTCGCGCTTCTAGACTTACAAATGTCCACAAAGTTCCATAAGCATACAGTCTGTGACGAAATTAGAAAATTACCATAAAAAACACTTTCTACGGCAATCTACGCTTCTACAGCCAATCCTGCGAATGAATTATTAATTGCTATTATTATGAGAAAAAACTGTGGTGTGGTTTATTTTTCATCTGGAATCACATGTCCTGTATTTCACTAATGCTATCTGAGACTCCAAAAATTGATCGTTGTTTTAATCGAATTGCTGACTTCACGCAGCGTATCTGTTGATGATGGCTAATCCATCGAAATCTGCTAGTGCAATGAGGAAAAGCTGTGTGCAATGCCACGCCTTCCGCCAAAGTCGAGCCAAAGCTGCGCAGCTGGTGGCCTCCCGCGTGGGGCAAGTGCGCATCGGGGCGGCGGCGGCTCGCAGCTGTGACCGCCGCCCCGCCGGCCTGGGCCGAACGAAGCGGCATTTTTTGGAAGAAAACCTGAAGAATTCCCGCGAACTCGAAAGGCCCTCCTCCGCCGCCCGCGCAGCAAAAAAACACGCGCTGCGCGGTGGCCGCTGCGCCGGCCCAGGCGCAGACGCTGCGCCGCGCAGCTCGGGCTCTGCTCTGCGCCGGCGCGAGCGGGCTCCTAAAGGCACTTTGTCCATTGCGATATGTGATTTATTTATTTATTTAGTCAAAAACAGTAAAAATCTGTGACATATGGACAAGAAGATTATCCGCGCACGCTTTCTTTGAGCTCCAGAATCTCTTCACAACTTTTTAATTATAAATATTTAAGAGATGAGAATTTTTTAAATTAATAACAATATAGTAGAGAGAATAATAATAATAATAATAATAATAATAAGAAGAAGAAGAAGAAGAAGAAGAAGAAGAAGAAGAAGAAGAAGAAGAAGATTTTAAAAAGCGCGAGATTAACACACTTGAAAAACTAGCTATTTTCGTTCCCGAGTTTTCGAAAACGTATTTGTAAAGGTAAACGAACAGCAGATTTGAGTTTTTGGGTTGCTAACAAAATACTAGTAACCCACACTCAGCTCTACTACCACTACAAGCGAAAGGTGAGCTCAGCGAAACGTAGGCATAGTGAAGCTACATTTACGTCCAGAAAAAATCAAGGGACCATCTCAGGATTTGCTCAACTGATCGAGGAAACTGGACAAAAACGCGATCGAGATGGGGGTCATTGACCCGGAAGCTGAAGAACATTACTTGTTACAAACATATTAAGTCGTTTTTCAATTATACAATACAAATGTATGTCGTAATAAGTTAATAAAACACAAGTGCTCCTTGGCTCACCATTAACAACAGTGACCTATTTCTTGATGCAAGTAGTATTAGACCTAATTCATGACCTATTAACATATATCAACATCGTTTGTGATATTTTGTCACCTTTCGCAAGAGCAATAGTTAACTTCAAACGAAAATTGTTGACCATTGGAATTTTGCCAAGTGATTGTAACGTTTAACAATTTTCGTATCGTAACATCTTATTTACAGTTCATTGGTTATCAAACTAGGCCTAAAAGCCTCGTTTGGTAATTTTCCAATCTCAAATTGTAGACTTGTTGTGTGTCAAGTTGTTGCTTTTCAGCTAGGTGGAATTCAGGTCGCTGTCTGCAGGAGAATTCTAGCGGCCGGCTGCTCTGATCGGTAGTTTTCCGTGGTTTCTCCGATCAACGCCAGGCGAATGCCGGAGCAGTACCCTATCAAATGGGCCACGGACCGCGCGCTATCTGTCCTTCCTCTTCCTTGTCCTATCCTCTCCTCTTACACACACACTTACACTAACATGCACTACACTACCTCATATTCCGGGAGACCGTTCGGGAACTTAGAGCTTGCCCCGGCTGGGGCGGTGCCCCGCTGGTGGGAGAGTCCTGGTGAGGGGGAAACCCCACTAGCCGACGGTAGGTCGGCGCCGGATCTCGCCATCCAGCGGGGGAAGATCACCACCATCTCTCGAGAAAAAAAACATGCACTACACTAACGTGACTAATGACCGAAGCCGTTGACGTGCCCGGAAACACGAAAAAATCAATCAATCAATCAATCAAATTGTAGAGTCATGTCTTCCTATCCTAACATAAATAACTATTATAATGTACGTTTTGATTAATACTGTGGTCTCTTAAAACTGTACTGAGAGACCAGCCATTAACTTGTCTCAAACTTGCCTCTTAAAACTAAGCATGCATCAGCTTAATTTAGTTCAATGGCGTTTTTTAGCTCTGTTTCAGAAGACTAGACACCATCATCTGAGTACATTGGTCTGACAAAATGACAATATGACAAAACTTCGAATAGTTTGGTTTTCTTCAGTGTTATAATATACCTAAGTAAATAATCTTAGAAGTAAAGTAATAGGTGTGTGAAATTCTTTTCTCAATTAAGGTTGCGATAATTGGCTCAAATTACGTTCATTCATCCATTTTGTAAAAATGTTTATTGCTCATTAAGACATTTCCAATTTACAATTACATTTCTGATTGATTGCAATAAATATTGTTACTTACGTATGAAACATTACTGTGTATCACTTAAACACTTCATAATGCCCAAAAAGAGCTAGACTGCTGTAATTTCAAAAGATTTTTCCTTGACATTTTCAGAACTTCACAATTTTCGCACATATTTGTTGAATGAAACAAGTATTAATTGCTCTCATATTGCCACGAACAGCAGTACCTACAAACTTACAATGATCCTAGGTTAATTACAAAACTGCTTATGAAATCGCGTGTCTTTGCTATGTACAAAACGTACACTGGCTATGCAGTCTGAAAAGAAATCTGACGTCGAATTTCATTCATATGAGTACAACATAGATAGAGATAAGATAATGTATACATTGGGTCATTCCTATGGCCCTTCTTCACATTTGCTAGAATCCGGAACAGTAAATAACTTTTCATACACTATTTTGTTTCTAACACACGTTTGCACTATGTTCGTCGTTTATTTCAGGGGTCAAAATGAGTCACCTAATATTGTTTTAAAAAATGCAAGTAATTTTCATCGTTATAATTATTTATTACCGTATGAATTTTAACTTTTTATTTTACTATATTACGAAATATGAGTTAATAAATACTTTTTTGCATAATGTTGAATTAGAAGTGAATAAAATGTCACTATATTATTCCCACATTAAAAATCATTAAATATTCATAGAGAAATATTTATGTCATTAAAGAAAGATGATGAGAATTTCTAGGGAGTTCATGATCAGTTTTTAAAACTCTTTCCTTCATTACCTTTTGTATTCTTGTCGTGTGAAAAAATAAAGACCTTGTGCATCTACTTCAAGTGCATTATCATGTATAATTAATGAATTATTTACCATACTGTATCCGTGGGTGAAGTAAAGTGTAAATGTCGCGCTCGGTCATGCAGATTGCACGATTTTAACGGCAGATAATTACCATCATTACTTTTCTTTTGCGAAAAATGTATCCGACCTCAGTAGTTTAATAATGATTGATTGATTGATTTTTCGTGTTTCCACGCGCGTCAACTGTTTGAGTCATTATTTCCCGTTAGTGTAGTGCATGTTCTTTATCCTTGGAAGAGGGCGGTGATCTTTCCCCCACTGGATGGCGCGATCCGGCGCCGACCTACCGTCGGCTAGTGGGGTTTCCCCCTAACCAGGACTCTCCCACCAGCGGGGCACCGCCCCAGCCGGGACAAGCTCTAAGCTCCCGACCGGTTTCCCGGAATATGTGGTAGTGTAGTGCATGTTAGTGTAAGTGAGTATGTAAGGGGAGAGGATAGAACAAGGAAGAGGAAGGACAGATCGCGCGCGGTTCGTGGCCCGTTTGGTAGGGTACTGCTCCGGCATTCGCATGGTGTTGGTCGGAGAAACCACGGAAAACTACCAATCAGAGCAGCCGGCGGCTAGAATTCTCCTCCAGACAGCGACTGAATTCGACCTAGCTGAAAAGCTAGTGTCGAAAATGATGCCGCCGTCAGGACTCGAACCTAGGACCTCCCGGTCAGAGGCTCTGCAGTGACATCAGTTGATGCACTGAGCTACCACTACCGGTATTAATGGTGAAATGTTAAATTCTTTGATAGTAATATTTTGAATGACAATTGCTGGCTATTTTGACGAATAAGATGATATTTAGAATATGATTTAGTGAAATAAATTATTTTTAATGTACAAACTACTTTAATATCATTTAAAAATTGGATGTGTTTTTCGACCCTTTTTATTGTTCTGGCTCTGGAATATTCTCGTAGACAGGCGAATGTGACGCAACAGTGACATACGCAAGTTGCATTCAAGTTTAGGTTTACTAGAAGTTGTGAGAATTGTGATATACTGTGTCACGTGTAATATTAAATGTCAGTTAACATATTATATTAGACTAATATCTAATTAAAGGCAAAGTAATTAATTTTCAAGGACATCATGGACATCATGAATATGAACTGCATCAACTGATGTAGTTTACAGAATCGTTTTCTTTACAGAAACGCCAGCGAACCATGACAAAATGTTGTGGAAACGAAATAAATACATGAACATACATCTTTAGCTGTAGAAATAACTTTGATTCAGTAAATTTCACCGTTTGGTAACAGTCTCAAGTTTGTTTACTTTATCACTACTCTTTTGTTTCTTCACTATTCTATTTAACCGAAATTATTTCCGTACAGTTACATCTCATTTTCATTTAACTTAATTTTTACTCTGTATTTCACTTAGTGCCTCTGGCCGGGAGATCGAATCTCAACGGTAGTAGGATTTTCGACGCTAGCTACACCTAGACCGGGTTCAACTGTTGTCAAGTGAAATACTCTCGGCCGGCTACTCTGATCGGTGGCTTTTCATGGTTTCTCGACCCAATTTCAGGCAAATGCCGGAGTGCGCTAATAAACGGGCAACGGAACGCGAGGTATCTTTTCTTTCTCTTCCTCTCCTATGCTTACTCCTTACGAATACACATGTATGTCGGAAGAAGAATCGGGAGAACACATTCTCTGTGCTAGAGACACTCAAAGAACCATCTATTGTTGGGAAACACATTTCTTTCACGCGATATATAAAATTATGTGATCCGATATATTTTCTTTTATAAGAAAAAATAGTTGCAATAACTTCTCCCCGATTAGATCTACTGATAAATAATTGATCTGGCTGGATACGAAAGCTACCTGGACATTCATTAAAATAACTTCAAGAACGGTTCCGGTAAAGGGCGTTTGATAAAAAAATTATGACTTTAAAATTCCAATCTATCTTGTGGTGTGTTGTGCTGTGGGTGTCTGGATGTGCCTGAGCGCACGTGCCATGCGGGACTCCAGGAGCCGCATCCCGAGGCGGGAGGTGCGCATGCCCTAATTAGATGGGCACCGCCCCCGGGATCAATCTTCATCGCGCCCTCAATTAGTGGCGTCCTTCCACCTAATGGACTCGCCGCGCCCCTCCCCCGTGGCCTCGGCCAACCCCTACGGCGGGGAACGTCCATTTTTTACCCTCGGTGATCACTCGTTTGCGGATAGTCTCTGTGGAGAGTTTCCCGCTCACACGTGCGTTGAAGTCTCTCGTGTTATTTCTAAGAGTATTGGTGATTTTTTAATACATCGGCAACGGGCGAAGGGGGGATATGTTTTTACACCTAATATGGTCTAATATTTCATTCTAGTTTGGTAATAACACTAGATTGTTACAATTTCATCAAAATTTGTATGGCATTATGATCAATTAGAGTTAGTATTATAACAATATTATGATAAGTTAGTATTATCGTGTACACTAATCTCAATGTGAAGTTCAACTGAGAAGAGCTTTAAGAATTTATTTGAAAAATCTGAATGACTTACAAAAATTATAATTTCAAAACAATTATTTTCAATCGTTCTGTTATAATATCGGCAAGTTACTTTGAAAAAATAGTACACAGAGCGATGAATTATGCTAATATATCATAATTAGGAGTTGGACATAATGAGACTTAACATAATAAAATGAAAAAACCTAGAAAGAGTCTACTCGTTAAGGTTAGTGTGAACGGTACACGAAGGAGCTGCGATTTGAAACGTCTCTCCCATAGAAGGCAGCCCACGCCCTAACCACTCGCCCGCATATTCCGACGGGGGAGTTAAAAAGCATCGAGACACCCGTGTGTCGAAGAAGAAGGGGGCGCCGTTGAGCGTCTGGCAAGCGCCGCGCCGCGCCGCAATACCGCGCCCGGTTTCCTTTCGGGCGCGGCGTTTTAGGCGAATCGCCCACCGCGCCGCGCCGCGCGGCACCGCCACCGCCGCCGCCGCCGCCTCTGCCATCTGTGTCGCCAGACAATTGTTTCAGCACGTGGGGCTTAACAAATTCGCCCGCCAGTTCTGAGGAAACTTAATTTTTTAGCAGCAAATATTCCTCCCGTTCCACGCTCGCGCACACACGCGCGCACGCACGCGCTCGCGCCGGCGCGCACACTCACACGCACACGTCCATCGCGCGTTTAGACGACTCCGCAAAGACGCTTTGGGAAGAATGGCCACATTTTTCACTTCCTATACATTGTTGTGTGTCGCCGAAATTGTTCCGTTTCTTCACGGAGTCTCCGGTACCGAAAAATACCTGTTTTTTGTGTACTTTCCAAGAGAGAGGGGAACGAAAATTATTTAATGTCCTGCGTGAGCGGCATCGCATATGAACCGAATCGGCGGAGGCGCAGCCGAAGGAGAATTTATGAAGGCTGCATGTGTTTTAGGGGACGTGACAGAAATGAGAGGCGTTTTTTTCCGCGGGCGACGGCGGCGCTCGCGCGGCGGCGGTGGCTGCGGGGCGGTCGGGGCTCTATGAAGCCGCTCCGGTCCACACGCGCGGTGTGTCGGCGCCGCACGCTTCTGGTGTCGCCGGCGCCGGCGCGGCGGGCTCGGAAAGCCTTGCGTGGGGCGGCGAGGTGGGTCCGGTAAAAGCGTGCGGTGGCACGGTGTGGCGGGGCGGCGGGGGCGGTCGGCGGCGGGCCGTTTGCGTGGCGTGCCGGTGGTGGGGGGGCGGTCTGGGCGGGGGCGCCGTTGCCGTGGCGTGGTGTGGCTTGGAGTGGCGCCGTGTGGCGAGGCGCGCGCGGCGCGTGCCTGCGGGCCCCGAGCGCCCATTTCTTGCACGCGCGCGACGGCGATGACGGCGGCGGCGCGCGCGCACGCGACTGTCAATGAGCCGGCGATGCCAGCGCTACGACGGCGACCGGCGGTTTTGTTCTTTTCTGGGGGCTTCGCGCGGTTGGATCTGTTTTCGCAGGTCATTCTTAACAAATGTGCTCGCTAGGGCTCGATCGGCAGAATTTCGCTTTTCTTGGGAATTAAAAGAATATCGAAAATAATCGACACCAGCTAAATCAGAGTAATGAGTTACATACCTATTATAGAAGTAGAGATGCTGGCGAGTCAAAAATAATGTATTCAAAAATAGTTGTTGAATGTATTGCACAAAATCATAATATTATAATTGCAGAGACCAAGCGCTTCAAGTTTGGTTGGCATTTGAGTCAAGGTTGTAAATTCTTCCATCTCTATGCTGAGGACCCTAAATATGGGTGGTTTGTAAAATTAAAAACCAATTTAACAAAGAGTTAAAAAATTTAGAAGCAAAAATTTTTCATTCAAAAATAATTTTTTTTTAAACCTCAGGTTTTTATTTTTGAGTTTCAATTTATGAAATTTAATTTTTATTGATACTATTATTTGGCGACAGGTAAATTCATCTGTTAATAAATCAAAAACTATAATGATGGTTTACTGAATAAATACTCAGAACTAAAGATTTTATAAATTAATTTTGCTCAAGACTTCGTTTATGATGGTTTTTGTCATATAACATATTTTTAAACATTTATTAACACTTTTATATGATTTTATAAGAAATTTTCAATTTCTATGACATTTAAAGATCTCTTACAGCATTAATAATGACTTCATATGATAAGGTAATAGTACATGTCAAGTAATATCACCGCGTACGTAATAGTGTTAAGCACGATGCGATCAGCATTGGCAAACGCCTACTCATCAATCCATCACCTCTTACATGAGGATCGGTTAGCGACATAACTGAACTACCAGCTGAGAGGCCGAAGCCCCCAAAACAAAGCACCGACACAATAGCATCAGAACAATAACAGCAGCCTGGTCGCCCACTGTCGAGGGGGGGGAGGGGGGGCCAAGCGAGTGCGAGAGCTGCAGGCGATAGGGCCCTCGGAGCTCGTCCCCCCTTGCTCCAATCACCCACTCACGTCTCCTACCTCCAAGCCTTTCTCCTTTCCTCCACCTCTTCCTCTCACACTCCAATCCCTTTCCTTCCTCCCTCCTTTTCTTCCTTCTCTCCCACCCCTCTCCCTCTTCCTCCTTCCCTTCCCCTTCCTTTGACTTCCGACTCGTTCTCACATATCTTTCTCGCCTCTCCCTATCCCCTTTTCTCCTCATCACCACTCTTTTTCTCTTCCTTCTCCCTTCGCCCTCATCCTCTCCCTCTTCTTCCTCCCTTCATATTCCTCCCCTCCTCCCAACCTTTCACCCTCTCCCCCACCCTCCTCCTCCTCTCCCCTTCCCCCCTCCGCGCCCCCCGCGCACGCGCTCCTGGGCCGCGCATCGTTGGCATTAGGTGTGGCGCCCGCGCGCGTGCCCAGCGGCACCGCCCCCTCCCCCTCCCCCTGGCCTTTAAGTTTCTTGTTTTCCTGGAGACGTCCGGCTTTCACGGGTCGTGTGAAGAGACTCGCGATTCGGAAGGTGTTGGTTCCCCGTGCTGTGGGAAGTGACGTGGCTCCCAAAGGGAAAAATTTAACGTGGGGACCCGAGAGTAAATGCCAGGTCATCGATGCACAAGGCATTATTGTCAATGCTTACGGAAAGTAATACATCCAAAAATAATTTTCAAATGAATTTAAGAAATAAGTTTGCAAAATAGTGTGTTTCTACTGCTTTAAATTTCCCAAGTTAGCCTTTATGTAAAGTAAAACAATTTTATCTTTTGCTGCTAAATAATCGACTCCGCTCAGGATAAAAGCGAATTCCTGTAAAGATAATTATTTTTTAGAAGACTTTTTTCTTATGCACCAATGTGTGTTATATGTAATACGTAAGTTCCCGCTGTGTGTATTAAACTGTTGTTTTTTAATAAAATAAATAATACTATAATATTTATTTGATAATGACAGTGTATTAGCCATAATAATTTCTCATCCAATTTTTATTTGCGTTGCCCACGAGTCGAAATTAATGTTTCGGTAATGATTTCTTTCTGCTAGGGTAAATGATGAAGAGAAAGTTTAAGTTAAGGTTAAAGTTTATATTGTGTTAGGTTATTGTATTATTATTCATTGTTTTAGTTTAATTCAGCGTCGATTATTTTTTATGAGTTTCTTCCATAGTAAGATATTACTCCAGTGCATTACATGAACCTCCCAACAGAGACGAAAACTTGCATCTTAATTATGCAACGAACAAAAGATGTAAAAACGCCGCTCCAAAATATTATTCTTATCTTTCTTTTAAAATGTACAAACAATCGATTTACAAATAATAGCCTTGCAAAGTGTCAGGGCTTGAGAACTGAACGTCAGTGATAGCACCCTCCTATCTCTGCGCATTCAGCTCAGGAGCAGTGGTGACAGGCGATGCTCATCCTCCAGAGCAGACGGCCGCTTCTTATCTGGCCGCGACCATTTCAGCAAAACGAGGGAAAAGGCCGAGCTAACAAAGCCGCCTCGCACGCTTTCTTTTGCCGCTTCCGCCCGATTTGACGCACCCAGCTCGTGGCGCTCCACCAATGGGGACGCTCGGGGGCGGCGAATGCTAATGAAGCTGCAGCGGTCGCGGCGAAGAAAGGGGCGGGAGCTGGTTGAGTCAGACGCCCCAGACGGCGTCAACGGATCCAGCGCTTATGAGCAAATGTTGAGATGGCCCCGTGTTCTGTTTCTGGACGTACATGGAGGTTCACTGCCCGCACTTTTTGTTGAGCTCTCCTTCTGCGGAAGGTTCTTGTGGTAGGACAAGGGACAAGGATGTGGGTTGTTCTTTTTTTTTGGCAGCAATATTGGAGAATTAAATATATACTTCGTTTTCGATAGAAATAAGTGTCCTGTTATTCGCCTGTGAGAAAGCCCGCATTGTAAATGATTCTAACCATACTTTGTTGGTATCTTTATTCAATAGTCAACGGTGTTTAGTAAAATGAAGAAGTAGAGCATTTGGAGCTCAAGAAAATGTATGCCCAGATTTTTACATCTTTACGTGCCACATACAGTCTTTTACAAGTTGTGGGATCAAACTTTATATCAACTTCCCCATCGATAAATAACGAAAAATAACGAAATATATTTCGATGCTTGAATATCTAAGAGAAAGTAATACAATAACAGTTGCATGTGAATGCCATATTTTCTGAAACCTTCAAGTTTATTCCAAGAAAATTCTGAGCATGTCATTTTATTTTGAAAGAATTCAAGATTCTTTCACTCGTGTATGGTCTAACAATAGAGTAGTCGATAGAACATTTCACTTCTCGGTAGTCTGAAGAGTTTGAAGAAGAGCGCAGAGGCGTGATTACAGTGTCCAAGAAACGTTCTTTTACCTATGGCTACTCTAGTTGTAGAAAAATGTTGACAAATAGCAGTTATGGTTAAAACAATGACACCTTTGGGAAGGCATATCCCAATAAGGCGCTAAAAAGCTATCATATAAAATCAAATTGCTAATCTAGCTAAAAGCAGCCAGTTCAGCGAGTGGAAATAAGAATAGACAAGATGTAAAGTACCCAAAGAGAGAGAGAGAGAGAGAGAGAAGATCACAATTAAGGCGGTCGCATGGCGTGGTGGTGACGCAGTATGAGGAGGGTTGAGGGGATTCATTGATTGATTTTTTCGTGTTTCCGAGCGCGTCGACTGCATTGGTCATTAGTCCCGTTAATGTAGTGCATGTTTTTTCGCGGAAGCGGGCAGTGATCTTCCCCCGCTGGATGGCGAGATCCGGCGCCGACCTACCGTCGGATAGTGGGGTTTCCCTAACCAGGACTCTCCCACCAGCGGGGCACCGACCCAACCGGGACAAGCTCTAAGCTCCCGACCGGTCTTCCGGAATATGTGGTAGTGTAATGCATGTTAGTGTACGTGTGTGTGTGTGTGTGTGTGTGTAAGGGGAGAGGATAGGACAAGGAACAGGAAGGACAGATCGCGCGCGGTCCGTGGCCCGTTTGTTAGGGTACTGCTCCGGCATTCGCCTGGTGTTGATCGGAGAAACGACGGAAAACTACCGATCATAGCAGCCGACCGCTAGAATTCTCCTCCAGACAGCGACTGAAGTCGACCTAGCTGAGAAGAAGCTAGTGTCGAAAATCCTGCCGCCGTGGGGAGTGGGAACCTAGGACCTCCCGGTCAGAGGCGCTGCAGTGACATCAGTTGACGCACTGAGCTACCGCTCCCGGGGGTTGAGGGGAGGCGCTGGCAAAGGGACAGCGGCCGGTGACCGGCGGCAGTGAGCAGCGAGGAGCGCCGCCCGGTCTAGCGGCGTCGGGCGCGAGAGGGGCGGGGGGGACGGGGGGGCGGAGGAGGAGCGGGGTGAAGAAAGTAGGAAGTGGCGGGGACATGGCGGGGTGAGGAGGGCGTCTGAGGGGCGTGGGGCCACGGGGAGGGGCGGCCGTGTCAGCCCGGTGGAATGCCGGCGGACCGGCCCGCGCCGCTGTCGGGGCCCTGCGCGCTGCCCGCCGCTGGCGCCGCGGCGCACAAAGAGGCAGCCGCCCCCCCCCGCCCCCGGCGCCGCCCGCCCCGGGGACCGAACCCGGCGCCGCCACCTCCAAAGCCCCCGCCGCTGCCCTCGAGGCTTCCATCGCTTCCGCCGCCGCCGCCGCCGCCGCCTACGTTGGTTGGTGGACTCTTAGTGATTTCGGGCACGTCGACTACTGAATTTATTAGTCCCGTAAATGTAGTGCATGATGTTTATCGAGATTGATTGATTGATTTTTTCGTGTTTCGGGGCGCGTCAACTGCTCTGGTCATTAGTCCCGTTAGTGTAGCGCATGTTTTTTCTCGGGAGATGGCAGTGATCCGGCCCGCTGGATGGCAAGATCCGGCGCCGACATACCAGACTAGCGGGGTTTCCCCCAACCAGATATCTCGCATCAGCGGGGCACCACCCCAGCCGAAACAAGATCTAAGCTCCTCACCGGCATGTGCGGTAGTGTAGTGCATGTTAGTGTAAGTGTGTGTAAGGGGTGAGGATATGACAAGGAAGAAGACGGAAAGATCGCGCGCGGTCTGTGGCCTGTTTGTTACGGTTCTGCTCCAGCATTCGCCTGGTGTTGATCGGAGAAACCACGGAGAACAACCGAGCCGAAATTCTAGCAGCCGGCCGCTAGAATTCTCCTCCAGACAGCGATTGGATTCGACGTAGCTGACAAGCTAGTGTCGAAAACCTTTCCATTGTCGGGACTCTTACCTAGGACCTCCCGGTCAGAGGCACTGCAGTGACATCAACCGAATGCTTACGTTATCTATTTTCACCAGGTCAGCTACCAAACCCTATAACTTTGTCCCCTACAACTACCCTTGAAACCGTCACCCCAACTGTCGAAATACGTCCGTCATTTTCACCGGCGTTCCTTCCTCTCTTTTCTCTACCCTCCCACAATCCGCCGTTCCCACTGCAGGCGTTATCCACCTCGGTTACTTTCACCATCACTGTTGCCGTATCCCTGATTGCGTCTTTTCTACTGCCATCGCCACTACCGCATCTGCCGCAACGCTGCTGCCCCAGCTTCCCAATATATTCAGCCCTACAATCCCCGCCCCCTCCCCTCGTGGCCGTCTTCTGTGATTCTGGCTCAGGTGGACACCGGGCCGCCTTTTAACTCACCCGGTTTCGCCACCGAATTCGGGAGCTGTTTGTGGCTTCCAGAACAAGCTCAGACGCCGTCGTTTTGTGAATATCGTTTTGCTGTGTTCATGCATAATTCTCAACGACTGAAATATTTGTTACTTGTTTTATACTCACCATTTTTTGACATTCGTATGTACAAATTCTCAGTTACTTTTCACAATTTGAAATGTTATATTTCATTTGCATTCTATTTTTTAGTTAAATATGTGAAATTTTCATGGACGTGACAAAGTAAAAGTTAACAACTTCTCAGATTGGTAAGTACGATAATAACGAGTATAATTAAAATGTCGAATACTTGACTTATTCAAGTAAATGGGGAGTAAGTAGGGATCACAGAATTTTGAAAATGTGCACAGAATTTAATTCTCCTCATAGCACGTCATACGCAGTTTCAACTGTTTTTTGACGTAAAATAAATAAATAAATAAATAAATGTGCGATTTACTGTCACAGGGATCCCTATCATCGTAATAATCTAATATGAAAAGTAATCACTTCAGAAGCGTTTTTAATTGTTTCTTTCCCCAATATTCCTCCCAAATAAATGGAATTATGTTTGCGTACTCTTAATACAATTCCTTCACATGCGTTCTGCTCTCATGCATACGTGCATTTTCGACTTACATGCTTTCTGACAACCCCTTGATTGGAACTGGTGAGAAGAGCTTCTCTGTAGTACTGTCGAGGGAACTTATGACATCCTGTTTCAACGTACACTTCTTTCCTTTAATCCAAAACTCCATTTTTTCTCTCATATATCGTTTAAATTACTGTTTTTCACAAATAAATTGTACAAAGCACGGTTACTAGAAGTCAATTGGTAGAATCTACGAAGGCCTCTTCACAGCGCTCGTGTATCGCAGAAGCTCGAAAACGTTAACAGGCGCGCTTCAGAAGCCTCATGAAGGGCTTGACGTCCGCCGCCGCCGCCAACAATGGCCTTCGCGCACTTGTCCAGCCGGCTGAGTAAGAGATCACCCCCGCCGGCCCGCCCACCTGCCTGTCGATGATTGTATTGGAAGTGCGTCGTCGTAAATTGTGAGTAATTCCCCAATTAGCGGGGATGCCGGCGGGGGGAGGGAGGGGGGGAGTCTGGTGGTCCAGGCCGTCACCCCACGGAGGAATATTTGGGGGATGCCCCGTTGCATGACTTGCGGCTCGAGATCCGGATTCTGGTCGGCTGCGTTGCTCCACGATACCACGCGAATCCTATGCGCTATCTCACTCGCGTGGGTTTAACCGACAACGGTCAAGGATTAGCATCAAGTGTGCCAATCACTGCTGTATTCCTCTTTGAAAATTATATATTTAAGAAGGAAGTAATAAGAGCCAAAATTTATTGCTTATTTATCTTTGAAAATAGATTTTATTACATGGGAGTTTTTTTTCAAAATTTTTTTTTTCCTTGAAAATAGATTTTATACATGGGAGTTTTTTTCTCCCTTTCAAAAAATCAAAATTTAAGTAGTATATGACTTGTGTCGAACATACGAACATCGAACATACATACCGCCGTGACTCATCGAACATCGAACATCCATCTCGTAGTACAAGATTTTACAGTTCTATTTCGTGACAGCGTGCAATTGTAGTAGATCATATTTCCTCTGGGTGAAACTTAAAAAATATCTGAATCATGGCCTGCAGATTATTTAATGTTTTCCTTTCTATGTCATCAGTGTACTTCAAATAGCTTATATTGTTCATAATATTCTTTATAATGTACCTCCCCCTGAGTGGAAACAATGTATACTTCTTATGGTGTAATAAAGAGAGCGTGACGTTCCCAAAACAAAAAGAAACATTTTGTAGATATTTAGAAACTTTTGCTTGTTAAAATGAAGCGTGTGACATTTTCGTGGATCTAGAAAAAGAAACATGACGCTCTAGACTGCACATATGACCACAATATTGCACCGAAAAGACATAAATATACCACTGGGGAAATCACATTCTTCATGTCCAATAAATTTGTGACCCCATTTTGAAAAATAATGAAGTAAGAGCAAAATATCCTCTACATGACAATTATGCATAGAAAAATAGTGCAGCAAGAAGAATTCTACAGAATTTCGAATTTTGTCTTCGTCATGCATGGATTATTGATGACTTCTTCAGAACTTTGGTTCATCGCGATAAACATCAAAACCTCAGGGATTCCATGGTACAAATATAATGAGGAATTGTGATTCGCTCGTTTAGTAATAGAAAAATAATTTGCAATGCTTATGGCTGAGTTTCGATTCCTTTCCTCCCAAATGAAACATTTGTGTGAACCGACGATGTCGAAAACGTTTTTTAAAGCGTTTACTGGGTTCGCAACGTTAGAATGGGTTATTGTTTTAAACGATACTCTTAACCAAAATGAACTTGAAGAACATGAAAGAGTTCTCCAAAAGTAATATCACGAAATCGGAGCGTGTGAAGTGCAGAGGGCGTCACGTGACTGCGCGCGGTGGTCCAAGCCTTCAACTCGTCAGGGAATCCCCGGACGATACGACGTTGCATGACTTGCAACACACCTCGGCCAATAGGATTCTGGTCGGCAACCTCACACGACGACGCAGTGCAGACTGTGAAGGTAGTTACAGAATGAGTGCGGCGTTGCAGATCTGCAATCGATAACGCTTAACTGAAAGCGATTCACGGATTGCGTTGTCCAACGGCAAACAGTCCAGGGAGCCAAAGTGCAAGCTATCTGCACTGTGCCTCTGGGGAAATTATGGATCTAAAGTAATGTGTAATGAATATAACAATTTCGTTTCCTTGTATAATATTACAATTACTCTTTCAAGAGACTTACCCATTTCATGCTACGATAGAGAAAATTCGCTTCACTCTCTTCTGAAGGCGATCTAGTTCGGACATTTCTCACTAAGAAATGCATTATTTATTGGCATGTGAAGAAAATGAGCTAAATAAATTCTATGGTAAGAAAATCCCCTTGTGTGAAACAAACACACTATTCAACACTATTTTGTCGTGCTGACGGCTGAATTCTGATAGCAAGCATTCACCGTAACTTTATCAATATTGTTCACTCTGATAACAGGTAAACCAGATATTTCTAGAATACTACTATTCTACAATTCGTAGAATTACATAAAAATCCGATACAAAAAATCTACTTTTTACTCCTTAATAAGACACATTTCTCACATTTAACAAATGTGTCGAAATGTTCAAATCCAATCCAGCTGGATCTTGTTTTGATGCTGTTTTTCTTATCAATACACGAAGTTCATTATTAACCTGTTTTTAGACTGTTAATAACTGCGAAGTTGCGGCCTCCTCGCGAACAGGCAGCGGCTCTGGCCGCCCCCGCGCGCCGCTCGTGGCCACAGCTCCTGCGAGGGGTCGGCGCGCGCCACAGGGCCGGGTTCGACGCGGCGCGCGCCTCCGCCCCCGCCCGCCCGCCCGCGCCGCCCGAGGTTTTTGCCGCGGGCGAACAAAGGGTGCGCGTTCGCGACCGCGGCCGCCAGCTGACAGCCGAGTTCCCCCCCCCGCCTCCCCGCCTCTTCCCGCCTCCCCGCCTATCCCCGCCTATCCCCACCTCTCCCCCTCTCCCCGCCTCTCCCCGCCTCTCCCCGCATCTCCCCCCTCTCCCCGCCTATCCCCGCCTATACCCACCTCTGCCCGCCTATCCCCACATCTCCCCGCCTATCCCCCCCCCCGCTCCCCCCTCGCCCCCCTCCCCCCTCCCGCGTGTCGCCCCGCCTCCCCCGCATCCCCCTGCCTCGCCCCGCCTCCCCCTACCTCGCCCCGCCACCCCCGCCTTCCCCTACCTCGCCCCTCCTCCCCCTGCCTCCCCCGTCTCCCGCCTCCCCCTGCCTCGTCCCGCCTCGTACCGCCCTTCCCCTCCCTGCCGTTCCCGGCCTCGCCTCATCCCACCTCTCCGCTCTTCTCGCCTATACCCACTGCGCCCCACCCGCCACGTGTCGGCTGTCTCGTTTCGCCCCGCATTGCCTCTCTTCGCCCTGCCTCGACCCGCACATGTCCCTGACGATATGTATTCATATAGAAGTTTATAGCTGTGTTGTACATCACTGCATCTAATAATCTTTGGGTATTACCGTGTCAGTTACTGCTTTCCCATTGTAGTAATAAATTATAATTTCTCCCTCTGCCCAAACATTCTTTCCGAATTTGAAACTTTTTTGAATGTTGTAAAACATCTGTACATTTCAGTTAAAAAATCCTTAATTCGGGTTGCATCAATTTTTTGATTTATAAATTTATTCGGAATGATGTTTATATACTCTGCAGGGAGTATTAGAAGAAACAGCTTACTTAGGAGGAGATGGTAATGTGAACAGAGTACATAGGAGGAGATGGTAATGTGATTGCTAGGGCTACAAGTTCATAGTCTGGCACTCTCACTTCCATCCCATTACCACATTACAGATTACCATGTTCTTCAATTAAGAGCAGCTAGAGCTGTGGTTTCGAATTCCGCATAAGGGATGGATATTTTCTCTTCGTGATTATGGCGTGGATGGCAAATATTAGTTGCCTCGCATTCCAAAAGTGTGCCAAATTTTCACCGATCACCAAATTATGAAAAATTACCAGATTATCACTAAATTATCAACCAACTATTCCAGGAACAGTTTCCAAATTTCCAAAATAGCCAAATGATTGGATCTTTCTCTTATTCGCCGGCAAGAATCGGTGATACTGCTACCGAAGAAGACCAAATGAATCTCTTCGTTCAGCCCTATGCTTGTTATTTTTCATTTTCATGCCCTATTATCTCAGTTAAGCAACCAGGCACTTCAGCAAGCGAATGTCACCGCTGCAGGTCCGCCCTTCGCCCCGATCTCTCCTTCCTACCGTTGTCCCTTCCAACCCCCGTTCGGTTCCTCTCAGGCTCACCAACCCCCAATGAACCCAACCAAACCCACGCCCCCACCAACTCGACTAGTTCGCTCACCCCACCTAATCCAAAACCCCCAAGCCCGCCCAACCCCGACCAAGCCACCCAACCACATCCACCCAACCAACCCATCCCTCAACCCCACCCATCCTCGCAACCCATGCCAACCCCGACCAACCACACCCAACCACACTCAATCCACCCAACTCACACCGCCCAATCTCGTATCAGCCACGCTCGACTTGGCTTGTTTTCCTCATCCCCAACCCTCCCAGTCCCCCCCAACCCAACCCTCCCAACCCCTTGACCTCTCCTCAGCCCCACCAACCCATCCCCGTACCGTTTCAGTACCTTTCAGGCTCGCCCACCCCCCCCAAACCAAACCCCCCGCCCTCCCCGCGGCCGGGGGGGGGGCCACGCCACTCCGGCGGGCGCGCAGGGGCAGATGGCTTCATCGGGAGCGGAGCGGGCCGGAGCTGGTCGCAGCGGGGCGGAACGGGACGGTGCGGAGCGGGCGCTGCGGAGCGGGGCGCTGCGGAGCGGGGCGCTGCGGGGGCGGAGCGGGCCGGGCTGGTCGCAGCGGGGCGGAACGGGACGGTGCGGAGCGGGGCGCTGCGGGCGGGGGGCGGAGCGGGGCGTGCGGAGCGGGCGGGGCGGAGCGGGGCGGAGCGGGGGGGAGCGGGCGGGGCGGGGGGCAGGGCGGGGGGGCGGGGCGGAGCGGGGGGGGGCGAGGGGCGGGGCGGGGAGGGCGGAGGGGCGGAGCGGGCGAGAGCGGGCGGGCAGCGGGGCGGGCGGGAGGCGGAGCGGGGCGGAGCGGGGCGGAGCGGGGAGCGGGCGGGGCGGGCGAGGCGGGGCGGAGCGGGCGGAGCGGGCGGGCGGGGCGGAGCGGGCGGAGCGGGGCGGGGCAGCGGGCGGAGCGGCGGAGCGGAGCGGGGCGAGGCGGGGGCGGGCGGGCAGAGCCGGCGAGCCGCGCGCGATGCGGTTCGTCGATTGCGGCAAGGAGGACACGCGGGCCGATGGCCTCCGCCGCGGCCGCCGCCCACTTCGTCATGGTGTGACGCGGCCGATGGCCCGCTCATCGCGACTGCAGCCACCGAGGGCAAAATCCCTTGGGTTTTCAAGCCTTCTTCCGAAGTAGGGTAGCGGTCAATGACATTTGTTTTCATGTCTGGCACCCAGATCGTAAATACTTTCCACGTCATATGATGCCATTTGTGACGAGCGAAGTGGTTTCGCGGCAGATTTTCACGGAGTTCTTCCGTTGCTCACTTTCCATATTATCACAAATTTTATTTCCATACTCTTTTCTTACCACATTCACATATTTTATTATTATTATTATTATTATTATTATTATTATTATTATTATTATTATTATTATTACCAAAAGTCTATTTACCTGCTATTCAAACCATTCGATATTTACAGTAAATTCTTCTAGGTTTCTGTTAAATTATGAAAAGGGTATCATCAACTTATTTATTTCTCAAAAGTTATAAAAGAATATTTTTAAAAACTTGAAAGTAAGAGAGTCCAACCAGTAAGTTTGGAATATTTGGGAGAAAGTTTAAGGAAAAAGAAAGTATTTAAGATGTTCACGTTTTATCAATTGTAGTAATATTTAGTATTATTACATTATTACAGTAATATAATTAAGTATTAATATACATAATGATTCAAAATAAATGTTACAAACGTCAATGACATATAGAAATGTGAAAGAAATCACTACTTGCCAGTGAACATGTGCTAAGAAATCTCAAATAACGAAGTTGCAAATGTGACTTTTCTGACTTCCAACATTTGGCCGTGAGCTTCAATGCCTGCGTGGTGGTTCTGTCGTCAGAACAAAACAATAGAGATAAAAAATAGGCGATTTACCATTGATGTTCCAACCGTTTATATACCCATTAATCATTAGTGCAAGATTCAATATTATCAAACGTACTATGTCAGAATGGCGCATATGTAACTTCATTATACGCTATTACCAACCAAATGTTCATCGGCAAAAAGTTATCATCATTGATACACCTACATGACCTAAAAATATCTAACATTTATTGTTGGTCTCCATTACTATAGATCATATTATTGGGCTAGAATCAGTAATAAGGTAAGTCCTGTCAGCAGCAAAAACAAGCCTCCCACTATTTCTAAATGTTAAAATCTCGATTTTCGTATAAATGTGTCTCCTGTTGTAACTCCTTCGAGACCTTCATTAATATGGTTAGGACTCATGTAGAAGCAAAGTAAGCCACACTTGGATCAAAATCGACATATTTACTTTTACAAACAGTAAAAGTCGCGCTGTAGGTGTTGTGGTTAATCTTGTTACTACCACAAGCCCCTCATTTACACCATAGATCCTCAACGTTGGCTATAGAGGGTCGTATTTATGAAGCTCTGCCAGCAGAGCTCTTAGGGTCCTGCCATCTGGGGGCTTGCTGGAAATGGGGTGTGAGGGCGTTGAAGCAGTCAAGAAGGGCGGCCATGGCGTACCACCATATCAGCACCGAAATATTTTTTAAAATATTTACTTACAGTACTAGAAATTTTAAAAATTTATAAAATATATTTTATATTTATTAATTATACTTTATAAATATTGCTTGCGCGAGCGGATCACATCGGCAGCCTTTCACTTTCTTGCTACAAAGTAGAGAATAAGTTACGTAATGCTGCGCGAAAAAACAGCGAATATTCACCAAAAAAATTATTACAGGGCCCTGGTAACGACAAAGTGGATAAATGTAATTGTTAAGTTTACAAAAAAATCCATAAAAAAATGGCTCCATCATTTTTTATTAAATGTTGGTATTGGATAGTGTAAAGGATGTTTAAGAGAATGGTGCAGGTCTCATGTTGGTTGAATACACTAATTTGTCGAAAAATTCAAAAGTTAAAATTTTTCGGCGTTGTCCCGCAAGTTAAATATTAAAGATAGTGATTTTTCCCTTAATGAAATATTTTCCTAAAGATAGATTTTGAAAAAACTCATAAACAACTTTTCGAAAATTTGTGCGTTACAAAAAAGTATGAATGAAATGTGTTAACTGGGTATAGCGTAAGGATTACGTAAGCATTAGTAAGGGGAGAAAGTAAGTGCTGTTTTAGCACCACTAGTCGTCGGTGATTTATTTTGGCCGCGCTTCGTCGCCGTGGCAGCCCTCTGCGCGCGAGCATATTCTGTACAAATGCGGAGGGCGGCGCAAAAAGCGAGTGAGTTGTGGAAGCGGCCGCTTGGCGGCGGAAGTGAGAGCAAATGCGCAGTGCGGCGCGCATGCGCACGCCGCCGCATCACTCACCGTCCACCCCCACCCCCACCCCCACGAGGAGAGCAATTGCGCGCGAGATAAGCCTTTTAGAGCGGCTCTCCGCTGCCGCTTTTTTCGATCGCGTTCGATGGAAGTTGTCGTTATCTCGTATGTTGCTGGGGGAGATCGAATGGCGTACACCTGTGATAAATTATCCTGTTTGACCATGTATCTTCTATGCTTATAACCGATGTTATTGTGATAATGTTTTATTTTGCAAATGTTTTGCAGTTCGTGAGAATTATCTATTGAGGTAGCTTTATCTATTTTTCGATGTATAAGTATAATTACGTAATTATTTTTGGAACCTTAACCTTGAACAGTGGAATATTATGGATTGCGCTGTGAATGTAAAACTACATATTTGATGTTTTCAAATACAGTTTGCATTACATTTCATTGAAAAATATGAAGAAAGAGATACCAAGAAAATTATTTTCCTTAATTTTTCTTAATACATATTACTAGATACACTCTTTCCAACCGACAACCTTTCCTATTCTCAACACGTGTCTTCCGAATAAATATTTTGCCTTTATTTTCTTAATGTAATTGTTAAAAATTATTCATACAAAAGTATTTTAGAATTGTTTTTCTTTAACCCGGATATTTTTCTTGTTATTTTCATAATATATTGATATAGTCCACAACGCTTAAACTAATAAAGCAAGAAAATAACGCAGAAAATTCAATATTTTACTTTCCTATGAAATGGAAAGGAAAGTACGCTGTATGCCTCTTTTTCATTTCCCTATCATTTGATGCTTTATGATGTGGTGAACTGAAATGTTTGCATTTTGTAGATAGGGGAATTATTTTAGGGGATAAAACAGTATTCTAACTCTGAAACACAGTGCAGTTTATGAAGAAAAACTTTGTTGTAGTTGTTTATGTTGTTTTAAAATTATTAAATAAAAAGTAGTTTCCGTACAAAGAGAGCTTTATTATAAGTATGATAACTTAAAACGAACCATTCCCATACTGTTAAGGAGTTTCACTATAACATTAAAGGAGCCTATTGAAGTGTTCCGAAAGAAGAGTAATCTTAACATCGAAGGAATATCACCGTAATACAAGTCTGCCATTATAAATGAGGATATATTTTCTGATATGTATTTCAGCATAATCACGTCCAAAAGCATAATCACCCCGTCCCGTTTTCTCCCCTCCATTGCTGCAACTTTTGTGCATTATCATAAATGCAAATATTTCAATTACTACTAACATTTTTTGCATTCACGACCACAATATTAATTATAGGAGTATTCATGGGTGTTGGTCAAATAATTAATATTTTAGATTGCCGGCGTTTCGGGACATTATTGCACTTATGTGGGAACAATAGAATAGATAAATACACCTTGATAATAGTATACGGACGCAGTATATCGTATTGATCTGTTCCATTGCCCTGATGAGGGAATAATAAAGTTCGAGTAGGCACGAGTAGGTGTTCGAGGTTCGGACACGGTGAAGTATGCATTATACTTCAGGGCAGATGGTCTGCCGATGCACATGAGGTGCCCAGTTGCGAATCGGCCGAGTTGGCTACTCGCAGGCGCGTCCGCAAGGCGCGTGTTGGGAGAGGGGGCTGCGGCAGGTAGCTCCGACAAACGCCTTAGAGTGAGGTTTTAGTTCCTGTACATAATTTATTTAAATAAATTGTAAATACCCACTCGTGTCTGTTTGTGTGTAGATCCCCACCCACGACGTTATGGTTGTGGTTTTGTTAATTATAATTTGATCTATTGCTGTTTGTGATTTAAGTGTATTCCGTGTAGGTACGTTCACTGTAATATCTAAATTAAAAAATAATTTTTTAGGTTCGCTCAGAAATAATTAAACCATACCCAATGGATTTAAAGAGAGATTACTAATTTTTTCAGAATTATCTCTAGATTTTCTAAGAAATTACTCCATAACCATTATTGCCACTATTGAAATATTACTCCATTACTACTGTTCCGCCCTACTAATCGCTATCAACTACTACTGCTGCTTCCACCATCAAACACCGTTCGTAGCGACTCACCAGTCCCATCACAACTACCCATCTTCCCTTTCCTTCACACCACCTTACCGTCGCGATCATCAACATCGCTTCCATCCCTAACATCTCAGCCCTAAACACCAGCCCCGAAACACCACCTGACCATCCCTTCCACATTCCCCATCACACCCACCACCACCATTACGATTACCATCACCACCTTTACCAATACCATCTCTACCCACACCATCACCAGAAACGTGTCTGCCTGCCTTCCGCTGACTTGTTACTCCGGCGTCCTGATCGCGCGTCGGCGGGGCGGGGCGTGACGGGTGGGGGGCGGCGGGCGTGGCGGCGGCCGCCGGGCCGGGGGATATTGATGTATGGGCGCGGAGGACGTTGGCAGCCGGGCCCGGCGGCCGGCGGGGGTCCGCCGCGGGCCCCGCGCGTCATCGCTCACGCTGATGGCCGCATATTTCACGGACGCCCGGCCGCCGGGCGACATCCCGGCCGCCCCCGCCGCCCCGCACCGCCCCGCGCCGCCCGCCGTCCGTCGCCGTGTCATAACCCGCCCGTCCGTCCGCTCGCTCGCTCGCTCGCTCGCTCGCTCGGCGACTCGGCGCCGACGACGGCCCCGCGAGGGCCGCCAACCCGCGCTGAATTTCTGACGTTGTGCGTCAGTCATTTTAACGAGGGTAATTATTCTGTTTGCTTGGTGTACACCTCGTGTTCCCAAACGAACTTGACTTAACGCTCCCTTTCGGAGGCAATTTCTGACCGCATCTGGTATCACACTTTTTGAGGATGCAATGAGAAAAGTCGTGCTAGAAACGTTTGTTTATTTCGATTATTATATTCAAATACTTCATGATTCAGAATTTACATATGTATTTGGTATTTTAGGATTGGGGTTAATCTGATTTTTGCACCTGAGCCCTGTTTGTTTTTTAATTACTCTTATTACCCACATCCGGGAGTAAGGAAAATGTGTACTCGGACGAAGTATTTCCATCACCATACCTAGCTTTCTTGGCCTACCTGAACCTTTTTCTTTCCTCACACTACTATAGAATGTGAGACGATTTGTACTAGAAAGCTACATTTTTTGCCTCCGTTCGGGATTCGAATCTGAGGCCATCTCACAGAAAAGTAGCGGGATGTCCATGAGCCACCCGAGGGTGAATCAGAATAATAAAAACCATATTACGATTTTATCATCGATCAACTACAATTAATTTAATTCTTATTTTAAATACAAGATAGTTAAATGTTAAGCATTGATTTCGAAAAAGAGTATAATCAAGACTTTTAAAAAATGCACGAAATAATTTTGATTGCATTACTTCTCGTGATTCGTCCGCATTTTCATACTCAATCTTTCCATGCCCACAAAGTATTTGCGACTCCAGCGTTACCACAGCTTATACTTCGATTTTTTTAATGTGGCACTTGACGTAAATCAGCTCTTCAGAGGTGAGAGGTGAAATGATCAGAGGTGAAATGATACCGCTATATTGGGATGTATGCCATACATACTCCTTAGATATTTAAATACTATCGATCCACATAAATCACCAAAGAACAATCTGTTAACTCTTTTAAAAGTAGAATAATTTACTTAACGAAAAGTGTAGAAGTATCAGGTGAAACGCAAATTATATTATGCAATATTCTCTCCAGAGCTCATGGTTTTCAGGTAAGAAAGTTGAAGTAAAATCATTAATAACAGCTCTTTTGAGAAAAGTTTTTGACTGTGATACATTTGACCAAAAAACTAATATAAGTATAAGCGCAAATTTACTATTTCATCATAATGACTCATTTAATGTTATAATGCTTTACTTACTATTACGAATTTCAATGTACCAGAAATTGATAAAGAAAATTATGAGCCTCGAATTTTTCATTAGATACCCAGGAAGTGGGGACAAATCCAAAAACAATGACACAGTTTTGATTTTGACCGAACAAAAGCGAGTACTTGAATGCGTTATTCCGCGTCCAGACTTCGTTATTCCGCGAATTCTTATCGGCGCGTTCCAAATGAATTCTCATTCTCAGTGTGTCTCTACTTTGGCATAGTTGGCGTCATTATACAACAAGGCTTCAAGGAAGAGGCCGCCCGACATTAAATATTTGCTATTCACCTATTGCGTTATGCACATCACAGCAACTTTTTTGATATTAGTGGTGTGAAAAGAAATGTTGTTCTGTCTGTACGGTATATTATGCTATTGCAGTGGTCTTGAAGACTGTTTTCAAGTGTAATTTTTTTGTTTTATAATAGAGTAATTTATTTGTTGTTTTTCAGCAGCATGCGTGCTACTTTCTAGAAACCAATATTTATGGTTTTGTTCAGAAGTGTTTTGTGTCTTGCATGTAACCATTAATACACAGTTTTGCAATGCAGAAATTCAAAGAATACATAACGCTCAATAACAAAGCAGTAAACCGATATGTATGAAAAGCTGAGAATATTAATTATCTTTTTTAACAATAAAATTAGAGAAAAAAATTGTAAAGCTCATCATCGTATTTACCTAGACAGCAACTGTAAGACACCGGGAGATCATATTTCTATCCCCGGCCAGGCCATTCAATTCTTAAAACAGCTTATAATGTTTAATAAAACATTTAAATACCACAATTGATTGTGGTGAAAAATGATGTGATGGTGGAGGACAAATTTTATTCTTCCAAAAAACTTTGAATACCAAAACCAGTGGTTAATTTCTCTGAATTATTTTAGGCAACTTTAATCGACAGACCTTTGTATCCAATTGAATGAGATTTTTTAAATTAATTTTATCCGAACAGTGGACTCCTTTAATGTTTTAAATAGAAAGGGTTACAAACAAGACAACCAAATACCAGATAGAAAACAATTTTTAATAATATAAAACTCAAAAAGCACCAAGGTACGTGCAAATAAACTAACTCAACTTATCCCGTTTTGTACGTGAGAGGGAATCCTCACTACAAACCTCAGTTATATTCAGAGTATAACAGATTTAAGATTAATTTTTCTCAAAATTTCTCGCTTCTCCTTTTTATTTGGTGTCAATTGATCACATTTACCAAAACCTTGTGTTCGACCTGCACCATTCGAACTGGTAACAATGAACGTACATATCCGCCTTGTCACCTCCGGAGAAGCCGGGGACTGTGATTGACAGTGATTGACCTCCCTTCAGTAGGCACTATTCAGGTACAGATATGTAAAATATGCGTGTGCAAGCGTTTCTACATTCTATTAAACCTAACTGCAGCGTCTGAAGTGAAGGAAGTCTAAGACAGCGGGATGCGCCAATCGCGCTTCTCCATTCATAACATCACGCACGGCTTGGGGTTCGCCGCTTACCGGCGCGTTGAGGTCTCCGCCTCGCCTCGCCGCGCCGGTCGGCTCCAACCAAACGGGCGCCTGTTCGAACGCCGCAGTCGACATGGCCCCAAGTATTTTAATGAGATGCAGTAGGGCAGAGCCGCGCGCTGGGAATTCCGCGCGCCACAGAACGTCTGCGGAGCGACCAGCGCCGCCACCGCCGCCGCACAAAGTGAACGCCGCTAAAGGAGCGTCGGTGGTCGGTCGCGGACGCCACAGACGGCGACCGCGCGGCTGCGGCACGGCATCAGCATGAGCGTGGTTTGCACAGTGGATGTACGGTCGCATGCGCGCCTGCTGGCATTAACGAGAACGCGAAGTTATTTCAAATGGCGAGTTGATATAACATCTTTGACCTATGGATGTTGTTCCTTAATGGGTTAATGGGAAACTTTTCTTTCGAGATAAAGTTTCTCGATATTGCTATGTATACAGTTCTTGTATTGCTTGTGCTGAGTATAAAGTGAGCAAAACTAATCTCTAATTTCCTCAACGTACTGTATTGACACTTTTCATAGCTCAAAGCATATCTTTTGTGGAAATAATATTGAAGTAAATATTTTGTGAAAAACAAAAAAACTCAGACAGAGAGATAAATTTATTGTAAATTTAATTGAAAAAATAAATAATTGGTCAAAAATATAATATTTATCTTCTCAATTATTACTTTTGCTTAAGTGTAGTTGTTGAGAGCTGATAACTCGCTATTCATTCTGAAGTGTCTTCATAGATTTAGATTTTTAAGATATACTTTTAAACAGTTAATTTAATATCGAAACCCGAATCTTGTTGATTTTTCTATCAATTGATCTTTCAAATCCTAAGTATTTGTTACAATTTTTGTTCTTCTTACTCTATCACTGTGGTCGATTAACCAGAGTGTATTGATTATTAATAATATTTAAGGATTGTTTATATTTAATGTATTTTTATAATTTAAAAAATTAACATTTTATGACTTAATATTAAAACATATGAATCTCGACATTCAAGGGTTCTTTCCATATTTGTTTGCAGTTTCGCCCGCATGATGAATGTCTAATTTTATTGTTTTAAAAAGTAGTTTGTTTTAGGAATTGGGAAGAAGCTACTTTCCTACTTGGGAGGCACATGAGCGATAACTCGGCTCGTCCCACCCTAGAAAGCCGCGGAGGCCTGCCGAGAGCGGCGCAAGCAAGTGTGGCTGCGGCCCATGGGAACGCAGCAAAAGCATCGCACCGCAAAGACACAAAGCCCTCCGGGGGGCCCACTGCGCAGGGGTGACGTAAGGCCGCCACCGGGCAATGGCGAATTGGGAGGGGAGGGGAGGGGACGTGCGGCCGCTCCCACGCCTCTGCCGCGCGGCGCCGCTTTCCCCGGCAGGAGAGCGATTGCAGATGGCGCCGCCAAGCTAGCCCCTTTCTTTTGATTTTACCACGCTATCGGGGAACCGGATGAGTGAACCACAGAGACAGCGTTGCGCTGATCGAGTTTGACCGAGAGGTCGTAGGGTTCGACACCCGACGGTGGTGGATGTTCGTCTCAACTATGCGTATTCGGGCTAGGTCGAATTTAGCCGCTGTCTGGACGGTCTGGCACAATTTTGAGAGAATTTCGCGATACAAATTTGTAAATGAGGTGCTGGTGAGTGTGCATTCCACTTGGGTGATCCGTCCGTGGCCCCAGTCACGGCGTCCCGCCCCGCCGCACCGCCTGGTGAGCGATCGCGGCGTGGCGCGGGGCGCGGGCGGAGGCGGCGGCGAGCCCTAACAAACGAGCGCTGTCCCTGTGATAAGGCCGGCGCCCGACAAGGCACGCCAATGGCGGGAGGGGCGATCCGTCACCAAGGTACTCCCCGCCCCATCGGCGCGCCCGCCCACCCGCGCGTCTCCCGGCGCTGCCCGTCGCCGCCCTCGCCGCCGCCGGCCCACACGCTCCGCGGCCTCCTGCTCGCCCGCTCAGCGGCTCGCGTCAACGGCCCAGTTCCAAGTCAACGTTCTAATTTTCGAGCTACTGCCGTTTTAAAGTTCAATAGCGATCTGAAAATGTCAATTACATAACTTGAATTTGAAATTCAAGTGATTTAGTCGGAGTAGTCGCCGACACTAGACCCGGGCTCCAAGCCCCCGGACTTCACGCACCCGGACGCCGACCCCGGACGCCGACCCCGGACGCCGACCCGGACGCCGACCCCGGACGCCGACCCCGGACGCCGACCCCGGACGCCGACCCCGGACGCCGACCCCGGACGCCGACCCGGACGCCGACCCCGGACGCCGACACCGGACGCCGACCCGGACGCCGACCCCGGACGCCGACCCCGGACGCCGGCCCCGGACGCCGACCCCGGACGCCGACCCCGGACGCCGACCCCGGACGCCGACCCCGGACGCCGACCCCGGACGCCGACCCCGGACGCCGACCCCGGACGCCGACCCCGGACGCCGACCCCGGACGCCGACCCGGACGCCGACCCGGACGCCGACCCCGGACGCCGACCCCGGACGCCGACCCCGGACGCCGACCCCGGACGCCGACCCCGGACGCCGACCCCGGACGCCGACCCGGACGCCGACCCCGGACGCCGACCCGGACGCCGACCCCGGACGCCGACCCCGGACGCCGACCCCGGACGCCGACCCCGGAAGCCGACCCCGGAATCCGACCCCGGAATCCGACCCCGGACGCGCGACCCCGGACGCCGACCCCGGACGCCGACCCGGACGCCGACCCCGGACGCCGACCCCCGGGCGCCGAACGGACGCCGCGACGCGACCGGACGCGACCCGGACGCCGACCCGGACGCCGACCCGACGCCGACCCGACGCCGCGGACGCCGACCCCGGACGCCGACCCCGGACGCCGACCCCGGACGCCGACCCCGGACGCCGACCCCGGACGCCGACCCCGGACGCCGACCCCGGACGCCGACCCCGGACGCCGACCCCGGACGCCGACCCCGGACGCCGACCCCGGACGCCGACCCCGGACGCCGACCCCGGACGCCGACCCCGGACGCCGACCCCGGACGCCGACCCCGGACGCCGACCCCGGACGCCGACCCCGGACGCCGACCCCGGACGCCGACCCCGGACGCCGACCCCGGACGCCGACCCCGGACTCCGACCCCGGACTCCGACCCCGTTATGAGCCCCCAGATCTCGGGTGAGGATTCTTGAACTAATTCTCAACTACTCAGACCGAATCTAAGACCCTGAGACTCCTGGACCCACGTGCGTCGCTTGTCACCCATTGATCCCATGCCCCATTCCCCCTATCCTTCCGACCCTTCGGTCCCCTCCCCCTCCGCGCGACCCGCTTCGTGCCCCGGCGGCGCGAGGTGGCCCCTCCCACCGCGCTCGTTTGTTCCGTTTCCGAAGCGCGGGGCTTCGTGGGAGACTTTGCGCCGCCCCTCGCCGCGCCAAGGCAGGTGGAAATATATCTGCATTAGATACGAATCGTTTCGGGAACGGGAGAGGAGGCTCCGCTTAGAGAATTAAGAGTTATGGATGAAGTCTTGCGTCCTGGCTGTTGTTAGACTACAATGCGGCGATATGTTGTTCATTTGTCCTTCTGACAGACGCTGAATGCCCAAGTCTCTGAACGTTTACACGGGACAGGATCTCATTTTGACATTCCTGAAGGCATGTGATGGACAGCGACCGACAGATTTCCCCCTAAAGGTCGAATTTGCTGTCGCTTTTATCTGAGAGATCAAATGAGCAGATTCTTCTAATTTATTTGCTTCTGACAACATATTTTATTTATAACTCAATATCATTATTATATTTATAACTCAATGGACGTTGTGAATTTGCCATTTTAGTAATCTAGAAAATCCATATTGTGTCCGCTGTGATTGTTAATATTGAAATAATAGCAAAAAATACTAATTTTAAATATTTAGTACTTATTTAAAAAATGCGTGGAAGTTCCTGTTGGCTAATTAATTAAGACACAATTGAAACAACTGACTCATCAACATGTAAAAAGTTATTGAAGCGTTCTTTTGTGTTCATGTTTCAGCTTAATATTGCCAGGGGACTTCTCAGATGAATTAAGCCAATACTTTCAATTGTACATTGTACGGTGTGACATTAAAACTAATTATATTATATACAAGAAAATATCAATTTTCATTTATTTGTTGTAAAAAAGTGTATAGTAAAACGTAATTCATAGCGTATTCTATTCACTCTTTTCAAAAAGATCTAGTTTCGTCGCCGCGGCTACTCATATTTGAACCGGGAGAGGTGGCTCAGTGCATTAACTGATGTCACTGCAGTGCCTGTGACCACCAGGTTTTAGGGTTCGAGTCCCGGACGGTGGCAGTATTTTCGACACTACATAGCTAGGTTGAATTCAGCCACTGTCTCAAGGATAATTCTAGCAACCGGTTGCTCTGATCTGTAGTTTTCCGTGGTTTCTGCCATCAATAGACTAATTACGGAGTAGTGCCTTTGAGACCAAGGACCGCGAGCGATCTTTTCATCCCATTCCTTGCTCTATCTTACCCCTTATTTGCATACACTTGCACTTACGTGTCCTGTACAGCCACACTTTCCGGAAGATCGGTCAGGGGCTTAGTTTGTCGCGGCAGAGACTGTGCGTCGCTGGGGGAGATATCTGGATGGGAAAACCTCAGTAGCCGACGTTAGGTCGGCGCCGGATCTCACCAACCAGCGATGGAAGATCATCGCAATTTCCAAAGCAAAAATAATGAACTACACTTATACGACACTAAATGACTTACACTCACTTATATGACTTTAGCAGTTGACCCGCCCGGAACCACTGAAATCAAAAGCAGGGACTCACAGGGAAGCTGCCTGCGGCTGCGTCACCTGTCGCAGGCGCCGCCGCAAGGGGTCGCACGGAGGCGGGGCCGGGGGGGGAAGGGCCACCCAGCCCGTGGCGTATCTGCGCATCGGCCGCGTGCTGACGGATGGCCGAATTAGGGCGCCCCCGCCCCCCGCAGGGGGTGGTGCTGGGCGACGCGCGGGCCCCTGCGATTCGTCCCCGTCGCGCGGGGGGAGGCGTGGGTGGTGGGGCGGAGGGGGCCAAGGAAGCAGAGAAGCAGCGGCAAAAGAGGAGTGGCGGGGAAGGCACAGCCAGCGACGAGATTAGGTCGGAGAGATGGCTCCTCTTGCTGATGATTTTCCCGACTGGATTCTATGCAGGAGAATACCTGTACAACGAACTGAAAGGGGAAGGAAATGCAGAAGTGACAAGGAAGAATGGTGCGGAAGTGACGATAGAAGAGATGGAGATGACGGATAAAAAAATATGAAGGGGAAGTGACAACAAGGCGATGGTGCAAAGGGAATTGCAGGGAGTCAGCAATGGCAGAGATCACAGTTGTAAAGACACAATGCGTTTAAATAACTATTCTTGATGTAAATAATTAGCACCTCATAGTGGCAATAAATTTCTAGCTGCGGCCTTTGGATTAAAGTTAACTGTTGCGTTTCACACTGCCTTCGAGGTGAAGCAGCGTTATTTAAATTCTTGATGAACGCATGTGGGCAGATTACACTTCGATCAAAGCAAAGATTTTGCTCAAAGTTTTCCAAACCGTATACGGCCGGGAATCTTATTGAATACAGACCACGATATTTACTCTATTACTATATCTTCCCCGTCTCATTTAAACGTTATCCAACTAAATTTCGGCGGCATTCTTAACATTCTGAAATTATTACATTACGTCGCCTGCGAATGTGTTTCAATAGAAAAAACGCCTTCTGTAATCTTCCATTCTGGAATATACCAACAATCGCGGTGAAATGACGAAGGGCGACCAAGCGTGATTCTAATTTTTTTCTGTTACCCCTCCCAACTTCAGAGTCAGAGCATGAGCTGAACCCCCCAATCCCATATGGTCAGCTCTCCTCATCGTAAAAGACTCCCGAGAGAACTGCCAGAACGCACATGACAGGTCAAGGTCCGAACAGAACTGTTGCGTAAAAAAATAAATGTTGAGATTGAAGAAATGTGTGCGCTTTGTGACGCCTCTAGCGCGGAGTTGGCGGAGGCGCCGAGCAGAAGCGCCCAGGTGGCGCGGCGCAGCCACCGGCGGATGCGAAGCCCCCGCCACGCCCCCGCCTCGCTCCCGCCTGGCCCCGCCTCGCCCCCGCCTCGCCCCAGCTGCTGCCCCGCCGCGCCGGGCGCACCTGTGCTCGCGCGATGAAGCGCACGCGGCCAGCCAACAGGCCAGCAGGCCGAGAGGCCAACCGGCCGGTCGGCGGGGTCGCCTGGGCGCCGCGCGGTGACGCATCGGTCCTTTTCGGCGGCCCCACCACTCGGGCCCCCAAGGGGCCACCACCCGCCCCGCCCGCCCCCGACCGGCGCCCCTCCCCACACCCCATCGCGCACCGCTCCCCGTTTCAGAACGGAAATATCAATATTATTAGTAGCGCAAAATGGACAACCCTTCATAAAACGGAAACCTCTCTAAACTGGATAGTTTTCTTGTCCCGATTGATTCCGGCTTAGACAGATTTTACTGTATATGTTTATCTGTCATCATGTCTTCATTATTTCATTGTGTGAGTAATAATTGATCTACTGAAAGCATTTCGACATTCCCTCTGGAAAACATGTCAATGTAACGTTAGAGTTAATAAAGTGATTTTTTTAGTTCGAAGACTGTTTTTTTAGTACAAAGATTTGTGAGTCTATGCAAACGCAGTGTTCAACAATCGTGTAACATATGTGTCCTTTAACAAGAAGTCAGTAATTATATATGAACATATTTTGAACATGTACAAATATAAAACATTTCCATTACATTTTCAGAAAGATATTGGTCTTTGGGTTTTCAGTGAATAGTCATTATTTTGTTTCGATGCGCAAAATCATCATTTCATTAGTCTTCGAGTCTTAGACTGAACGAATGAAATTATGTTTGTGGATTTCGTTTGCCGTGTAGGAATAGTGACTTTTCTAATATTTCTACGGCCACATTCTACACACACCATCTAATTTTCAGCCAGCATTTTTGGTTCTCGAAATTTTAAAAGAAGTTCCAAATTTCCAGGCGATTTTCAACCATATTGAGTCCAATGACTTGGGCGTTTTCGTATAGCTTCATCCAATTAAAGATCTTTAAATGATGTCAACGACTTTTTTTATCTGTGTAATTGTTGAGTAATAACACAGGAAAAAGTTTATGTGCTGCGCACTACAATTACTTTTAAGGGAATACAGTTTTGGGAGAGATTTGTGAAGCAATTCTGTTGGTGTTTTCAAATTAGATTTCTAATACACACTTTTGAATTCGTTTGTTAAAGGAAAGTACATTATTTGAGGAATATAATATTAACGGATAGCAAATTATAATTTGCGTCCTAAATTTTACAAAGAAAATTTTTGAAAAGAAATTGAGTATTAAAATTCCTAAAAGATTAACAAGATGAAAATAAATTTAGAAAAAGCACTTTTCTGTGGGATATTTGATTTTCTTCTTTTAGGATGTTTAAGGGGTTACATTGTTGGAGGGGTTACATTATTATTTTCAGCAAATTTTTTCGAAAAATATACATCATGTTCTGATAACATAAAATCGAACAATAAAAAACTGTTCAAGAATATATAAGTGTTCCAAATAGACCCTGGTACATTCAACACTTAGTTCGAACCACGCAAATTAGCTTTCGTACTTTATGTATGAATCCACCATTTAGGTTCGCCTTAGTCCTACTTTTGCCAGCTAGCAGTGTTCTCGTACCTAAACCCTACCTTTTTATTATCTACGCCTGGGTGTATGGGACGTATTCCTATCGCCGAATCGAGCATACTTGGCTTCAGTGAGCTTTTCTTTCCACCCAGCTATAAAAACTGAGACAATTTGTAAATGGAAAGCTACACATCTGTTTTGTTTTGACCGAATCTGATACCTCACAACAGAAAGCTAGCACTATATGAGCTTCACCAGGGGCACATACTTCATAGGAATATTATACTCGCATCTGACATCCATTTTGCAAGGTTCTTGCGTGCTCCTGCAGCATTGGACCACCGATGGAAATATGCGCCATTGAATTTGATTGATTGATTTTTTCATGCTTCCGGGCACGTCAATTACTTTGGTCATTAGTCCCGTTAGTGTATTGCATGTTTTTCTCGGGAGATGGCGGTGATCTTCTCCCGCTGGATGGCGGTGATCTTCTCCCGCTGGATGGCGAGATCCAGCGTCGACCTACCCTCGGCTAGTGGGGTTTCTCCCTAACCAGGACTCTCCCACCAGCGGAGCACCGCCCCAGCCGGGCAAGCTCTAAGCTCCCGACCGGTCTCCCGGAATATGTGGTAGTGTAGTGCATATTAGTGTAAGTGTGTGTGTAAGAGGATAGGACAAGGAAGAGGAAGGAAATATCGCGCGCGCTGTTCGTGGCCCGTTTGACAGGGTACTGCTCCGGCATTCGCCAGGTGTTGATCGGAGAAACCACAGAAAACTACCGATCAGAGCAGCCGGCCACTAGAATTCTCCTCCAGAGAGCGAGTGAATTTGACCTAGCTGAGAAGCTAGTGTCGAAAATCCTGCCGCCGTCAGGACTCGAATCAAGAACCTCTCAGTCAGAGGCGCTGCAGTGACATCAGTTGATGCACTGAGCTACCGCTCCCGGTTGCTCCATTGGATCTCGACCGGCATGTGTCCCTTTCGCCGCAAAGGATGGAAGACATAAAACTATCATTGAGTCCGGTACCGAGCACAGAAGTTTGCCATAGAACCAGTCTCTAAGTTTCCCCGGCCGCGCCTCCATTCACAAGGCGCTTGACTGCGAGCGGCGACGTTCCAGGGCGCACGGTAGCCGCGCCGCCGCCATAAAGACAGTATTTATCCGGAGCCCTCAACGGCTGAAGTAAACTGTCTCTGATTTATGGCGTAATTTGGGGTTTTGTCGCAGACTACGAGTGGTTTTTACGGCGGCGCGCGGCCACTGCTGGTACTACCGGTTCTACGTCCCCCGCCACCGTCACCACCACTCCGCCATCGCCGCTGACGACGCCGCAGCCACCGCCGCCGCCCCCCAGCAGACCTTTTTTTTCTTACCTTTTGTTCACTGTCGTCTGCCCCTTCTGCAAACCTGTATTAATTATTTAGCGTCGCATCCACTGACGGGTGGAACTATACATCTTCACCGAGTTATAGTTCATAGTTATAGTCATTCATCTGTGATTAGGATTGATTGATTGATTTTTTCGTGTTTCCGGGCGCGCCAACTGCTTTGGTCATTAGTCCTTTGTAGTGCATGTTGTTTTCTCGGGAGATGGCGGTGATGTTCCCCCGCTGGTTGGCGAGATCCGGCGCCGACCTACCGTCGGCTAGTGGGGTTTCCCCTAACCAGGACTCTCCCACCAATGGGGCACCGCCCCAGCCGGGACAAGCTCTAAGCTCCCGACAGGACTCCCGGAATATGTGGTAGTGTGGTGCATGTTAGTGTAAATGTGTGTGTGTGTAAGGGGAGAGGATAGGACAAGGAAGAGGAAGGACAGATCGCGCGCGGTCCGTGTCCCGTTTGGTAGGGTATTGCTCCGGCATTCGCCTGGTGTTGATCGAAGAAACCACGGAAAACTACCGATCAGAGCAGCCGGCCGCTAGAATTCTCCTCCAGACGGCCACTGA